>JAQAHW010000058.1:2205000-2821565 GCA_027580185.1 Tuta absoluta | reverse complement strand
CAATGCTTTCGGTAGGTACTTTAAGCGGGTATATGAACATAAAACGAACAAGGATTTTACAATTGCTCCTACAGTCGAGTCTCTTGCGCATTTTTTCCCCCAACAATTCCCAAACAAAACACAAAATTTGCTTTCTATCGGTCATAGAACTCGCAGAATACATAATTATGTCTATGGCCGTGCCGCACTGTATATCGATGTTTTGGTTTTGTTTGGAAAAATCAGACGCAAGTAAGGACATTCTTGGCTGCAAGTAAACCAGCTGTAAGCGATAGACATTTCTGTTTTTCGCGACCGATGGAAAGATTTTGTGTCTTGTTTTGGGAATTGTTGGGGAAAAACATTCGCAAGAGACTCGCCTTACGCCGTACATAAACGTAGGAGTACCCTAGAACTATAATTTATTCTGTGGGAGTACATACTAATGGAATCGAACAATCCCGGGAGTTTTTCCATTGACAGTTTCTCTTGATAGTTCTGAATGTCAAACCAGAGGGCGCAGTGCTAAACTGAAATTTCGACGTTTCAATATGGCTGGCGCTGGCGTCAGCCATAGTTTTGTCACAGGTTCCGTTGTTGCTAGGTTTATGTTCCTTGGTTCCGTTTCACGTTGCGTTCGTTACAACATAATTATGTTTGTTTGATTTACTACACAATAAACTTATCGCCTTCCTATTATATTGAGTGTCATACGTGTAAGTAAACAAATAACCAATAATAAATTTAGAACAATTCAATAAACACAAAATAAAGAATAATTTATTGTGGTACAGTTTTTGTGTAAACAAACGTTATTTCAATTAAGCTTAGCGCCCTCTACATGACACTCGAGAATAACTAGAAAATTTCCCATCAATGGACCACGGATAATATATCTTTCGCCGCTCTTTTATACTTTGACAGTTCGTAAAACTGCGTTTTGGAGCACATGGTAGAAAATTTCTCCTGTCATCAAACAAAAAAAAATACGACTACGAGAAACAGCATGAACGCGCCCTATTGGTTTTCACTGCCGGGCTGCCGGCACATAGTTTATGTAATTTCACCACTCTGACTCATACTGCAAAAAAAAACTAATTTAGAAAATAAGAAATTAGTTACTTACGAAGCCTCTGAGATCCAAGATGTATGAACCGGTAAATTCTCTAAATCGATCGATTTAACCTTAATACCGGTTTCAACTACTATAGCTGTCAATTCAATCAAACAAACGTCAAATCAAAAGTGAAAATGGTCGTCGTCGTAAATATTGCCCAAAACTCTGTTGGTTTCTCCAATTTAAAATCATGAATTCAGCAGAAAATAGCCACTGTCGTCTGTGTGCCGAATTAAAACATAACACCAAGCTGTTAAACTTACAAGAAAACAATGCTAAACGTAAAGAAATCGAGGCTAAATTGAGTCGAGTCAACGCTCACACCAACTTTTATGAAAACATCTTACCAAAAACTGTTTGTTTCGAGTGTATTAGTTCTCTAGACCGCGCCTTTCAGTTCGTATTGGCTATAGAACAAGCTCAAAGTGTATTGAGTGATATATTTCTCGTAAAACAGATAAAAAAGGAATCACAAGTGCCCAACGACTCGGACGAAGAAATCAGTCGAGATAGTCCACTTTACGATGTCCAGGATGATTTAAAAAACGAGAACAACGAAACAAATTTATTAACCTTACCTATATTTGATGCCGCAGTATTGAAGAATGAATTAAATAACATTAAAACAGAAGATAATGCTGATGACGACCAATTTATTGGAACTTTAAAAAATGATGTACATTGCAAGACTTTTAAACGCAAAAAGAATAAAAACACTGCACCTAAAGATTTTACCTTGGACACACTACCATTATCACAACTAAATTTGACATGGAAAGATTATAATTGGACATGTTGTAAATGTGAAACACAATTTCAAACTGTGGATGAACTCCAAAGTCATTCTATGAAGTATCACAATGTTTGCAATGAATATAGGTGTACAGATTGCAATACACGAAAGTTACGCCTTGATAGCTTTGTAGTTCATGTAAAAAGACATAGAAAATATCTTAAGTTTTCATGTTATAAGTGCGGTGAAAGCTTTTCTACTCCAAGACAGGTAAATATTCATGTATCCGAGCATAAAGTTGGTGATAATATTTGCGCCGGTTGTAATATTGGCTTCAGCACTGCAGATGAGCTAAATAGACATACTGTAAATTACTATAAAAGTCAAAATTTCAAACTTAAAAAGACAAAGTCTACTATACCAAATGATCTAACATGTGTATTTTGCAAAAAGTCTTTCAAGCAACGAGGCACATTGACTGCTCATCTACTTATACATACAGAAAGGAAAAGAGATCACATATGTGACAAATGTGGAAAAAGCTTTCTTAGCAAGCAGACTCTGGCTGGCCATATGCTCTTGCACGATAACATACGAGATTTTCAGTGCGAGATTTGCAAAGCGAGCTTCTTTACACGCAGCCAGTTGAAAAATCATATTGGTGTGCATGATAGTGTTAAGCCATTTTCTTGCGAACAGTGTGGACGATGTTTCCGGCTCAGAAAGCAGCTAACTTCCCACAGCATAGTACACACTGATGAATTTCCTTATGTTTGCTCGTACTGCAACAAACGTTTCCGTTTCAAATCAATATTGAACCAGCATGTGCGGCAGCATACAGGAGTAAGGCCGTACTCGTGTCAAGTTTGCCAACGAGACTTTACCAACTGGCCAAATTATAATAAACACATGAAGAGACGTCACGGAACAGATATGTCTAAAAAGAAGCATACACCTAATGGAGTATACCCGATAGATCCCAATACGGGTCAAATCATAGAGCATACAGAATCAATGGAATTGCTTGAATGGAAAAAGAATATATTGACCTCGCGTAGACCGGGGCGGCCTAAGCTAAATACAGAACAAAGTAAAACTGAAGAAGACCAGACCCAAATATGAGGCTTAAAGTATTATTTTCATAACATGGAAATTATCTGCAGGTATTTTTTCTTTATAATTTAAGTTACAATAATTTTATTATTTACTGTGTACCAGAAAAACAGTTGTAATTGTAATCTGATAATTTATGAATAGCACTATTTATTCATCCTAGACTACATTATATCTACATTAAGTATTACATAGTATTATATTAAATAATGTACAAAATGAGGCCGGAATAGGTACCAATTATTTTAATATTTTTAATAATTAAATAATTTTAAGAAATCACTGCTAAAAGTATTGTTTGTATTATTATTAAGTTAGCATATTCTTGTAGTTACGAAAACTAACAAATTATGTTTCATAATTTTATTTTACACTTATTAGAGCTAAACATTTTGAAGATACTTTTTCATTAAAAATCTTCTTAAAATAACAATTTTCAATTCCACTCTCTCTCATAAAAACAAGCCTATCAAATAATATAAAGTTTTCAAACAAGGGTTGCAAATATCTTTGTAATAAAATAAAGATGGCGGCTTTTAGTTTAAATCTCTGCGTTTCCCGCCAAATACTTTGAAGTTCTGGAATATCAAAGTGTGCTTGTGCAAGTTGATCTGAACCTTCCACTAAAGTAAAGCCGTTGTTAGCGTTTCGTAAATACTCTGAGAAGCTTTTGTGGACCGTTTTAGTTTTCACTGCCTTTCTTTTGTTTCTTTTTATTTTGTAGTTATCTGAAAATAAACAGGGCTATGAAAATAAAATATTGGAGGCCAAGACTCACTTTGGGTCGTCGAGTCGGCGAAGTAAGTAAGTACTTACGTTTATATGCGTATAATTGTAATGTTGCTCTCGCCAGCAAATTAAACACCAACTGCTCCAGATTTTCATGCCACGTAGGAGGCTGTGCAGCTAACCTGAGAAATGGTACACCCATATAATCGGAACATTCTTCGTTTCTCTCAAAGACATTCCTTAAGCATCTACTCAATGGAAAATTCTTAAACCTTCCTGCCTTAGAATCGTCTGGGGTCATCTTGTGGTAACAACACGGCATTAAAATGAGTCCTTTCGCGTCGGCCATTTTCATAAATAAATTGATGCCATCTATCGTTAAATCTGCACAAGCATGTAGGCCAGTTATACAAAACGTAGATACTCCAAACTTATCGATTACATATTCCTGTATATTTCTATCTGAATTCTCATTGATCGTATGTTTTATGTATTTAACGTTTTGCAGCGAGTTTCTGTGATATTGATTCTGCCGTTTTTTAGCGCCAACGTAATGATTTTCATTGCATTCTATTCCTAAAACTTTGATATCGGTTGTCTCGTAGAGCAGCTGATCTAAATACCCCTAAAAATAAACAAATATTACCATTAGAATCATTTGTATCTACACGTACCATATCTTTCGAATGCGTGTTTGGTATTAATGGTTTAAGGTTACTTACCAAACCTGAGCCGAAATCAACGACAACATTGCATGAAGTCTCATCGCATATTACTTTAATCTGTTTCGTTAAATTGACTATTTCATGTTTCTTTTTCTGGCCTACTGGGACGTTCACATTGCTTTCCAACAAGTCGTCTTCCCCAATTCTCTCATAGTCGATTTGAAACTTGTCCAACTCTTCAAATATTTCTTTCAAGTAATTATTTTTGTCTCTCGCTGAAGCTAGATCAAATGTTTCATCAAAGACATTATCTAGATTGGCAACGGCGATTTTATCCAAAATTCCGTGCAATAGAATATGAGTGTTAGGTATTTTGAATAAATATTGATATTTGTTGAACAATTTCATTGAGTCTTCAAAGTAATCTTCTGGTGTAATGTAGAATGAAGGTAAGCTCATAGTTTACTCAACCTGTAAAAATAAATTACCTTGGTGTATTCCGCAAACCTATATCACACCTCGGACACTGGCGCTCAAATGTATGAATCAAACTCGTTGCTACGCACACAGTCTAAGCTCGCGTAGGTGAACGCGGACCATGCTTGTGTGTGTGAGACAACATGTCAGGGTTGCCGCCATATTGCGTTCGCGAATCGGGAATGCAATGTGCGGCAGTATGAAATGACCTTCGTCGTCGCGTCCTTGCTAGCCGGTGTCTGAGCGTCCTCCGAGCGCGGGTGGGCGGCGCTTGTAGGGGGAGGCAGGGAGTGACCATACTGTACGCTAGTACTATTAATTATACTGTGCCTATATTTCTCTGACCGCCGCTTTTCGTCGCTATGGATCTACAAATAAGGCTTTACAAAAATCGTACAAAAAAAAGTATACATATTCCTGCACTCTACAGAACTGGCGCAGGAAACTGGGAACTGCACAAGACTGACAAACGTATAATGTTACGTTAGCATTCTCTTCTTCTATCATGTGGGACACCAAGACGTCGAACGACCCGATAAACATTAGCATAATGTCACCTATTAGATAGTGTAGATAAAACATCTGTAGATAACAGTTCTCTTGGGACGTATTTTTTATAGTTTTCTACTTATCAGAGTATGGCTACAGTTTTAGTGTGTAACGTGATTGGCGTAGCGATACTAGCTGCATAAGTGCTTATTCGAAATGGTTTTGTACAAGGTAGCGTGCTCGCACCGATGTTATTCAACATCTACAAAAAAATATTGAATACCTCGCACTACCAGTTTCTTTTTATTTACGCCGACGTTATGGCGCTAACTTCTCGAGCCACCTCTTTTGCTAACATCTTTTGATGACTGTAGAATTTTAAGGCGAGTGTACTCGTGAACGGCCCTAACAGTGGTGCCACTTCACAAAAAATATTCTTTATACAAACAAATTATCAAAATGTCGGTTGCTCAAGTTTTGAGTCTAGAAACGGCCACTTTTGGTATTAATTGCCAATAACTTGAATTACAGTGAATATTTCATTGAGTTTGCAGGTTCAAATTTAACATAAGGATAATACTAAATTCTTATAGATTAACACAAAATTTTGAACTTTTTTCGGTAAGCACCTGTTTAAATTATAACCATGAATATATTCTCATAGATTGTTTGTATAAAGAGAAAACTTTGTGTCCCTCAAGCTGTAATCCTCACCTATGAAAACTTAACGAAAAGCAATTTTGGTTTTGTCAAAAAATAGTGCTGAAATAGTGACAAATAGTGACATATGCAAGAAAATTAGTGACTTCATATTTCCCAAGATATGGCTATCGTTTGGTGAGGATTACAGATCGAGGCTCACGCTGTAATCCCAACTCTCGTGTGAGCAAACGGTGGGGTATTTTCACTTGGTCTGCATTCCAAAAAATAGTGCCTAATTAGTGACTAATAGTGACAAAAGATGAGAAATAGTCGCTTTATTATTCCGAAGTTATAAAGGCATCTTGGTGAGGATTATACCTATAGCAATTTTTGCTGTAATCCTCACCTCATTTCTGCTAAACGCTTAGGTCTTTTGACTCAAATTTAGTATCAAAAAATAGTGCTGAAATAGTGTTCTTAAACTGCATTGATTTTTATTTAGTTTATGTAGTAGAAGCAATAAAAAAAGCCGTAAGAACTTCTTCATACAAAATAGTCAGGTACAGTCGCGAACAATACTTCGTTCGTATTGTCGTACTTGAAGCTCAATACTGGTTTGTTATGTCGGTAGGAACGTAATCAAACAAATTTATTTCCTTCAAGTATTTTGTTTATATCTGACAGTACACAATATTTCTCAATCAGTCAGACGTGGCGATGATAACGACCGTATTTTTTGCGGCTGTTAACGCTCTGCCTAACCCGTAAGGGATAAAGGTGTGATATATGTTTGTATCTATGTAGTACGTAAATAAATACATAAAAGATACAGGTACCTAACTTGTTTGGCAAAAATGGAACAAAAAACATATTTATGTGGTAAAATTCATTTAACTCATAAATAAATGAATGTAGGTAGGTGAAATCTAATTAGTGACCGATAGCGAAAACCCAAGACGGGCTGGTGATAAGGAACAACTTTCCCCAAGAAACATAGGTCAAAACATGAAAAAAAAATTAGACCTCCCGTACAAAATTGCCGATCAGCTGATTTGGGTTATTCATATTCATATTAAAAGTTGTTCCTTATCACCAGCCCGTCCTGGGTTTTCGCTATCGGTCACTAAATAGATTTAACCCTATATAGTTAACGACGTTCGAGGCGAGGACTAATACTATAAGTACCTAATTATACCTAAATAATAATTTTTGTTATTTTCAAAACGTGCGTTTTCATTTTAATTTTTCATAATAATCGTAAGTGGCGTATTTGTTATTTAAGAAATTTTATATTTGAGTTGTCATTATACTCAATAACACGTAACGTGATGAAACCAAAAAATACCACGCAGGCGAAGTGCATGCAATAATTTCACTATTGTCTACCCTCTCGCTCACACGCGCGGCGGTCAGTTTTCGAGGCTCGGCCAAACCGGTTTTTTTTAGCGGTGGCTTGAGCGGTGGCGCAACCAAACAGGGCTTTCAGACTTAAGAGAATACGATGTGATAAATAAATGCGATGCGTTGATCTGAAAGATATTAGCATAAGTACATATAAATACTTTATTGTTATAAAACCGTTAAAAAGTTCAAGGCGTCGAAAAATAGTTAACCAAAATACCTACTCATAAAATATACCAAAATAATGTCAGTGGCTCAACTTATATGTTATAGTTAACACCTACCTATATTGGCAGAAATGACATTACCTAAATTAAAGCAAAAATCAAGTCTGTATTCTACGAAGTATTGTTCGCGACTGTACCTGTACCATTTTGTATGGAGAAGTTCTTACGTTTTTTTTAATTGCTTCTACTACATAAACTAAATAAATATCAATGCAGTTTAAGAACACTATTTCAGCACTATTTTTTGATACTAAATTTGAGTCAAAAGACCTAAGCGTTTAGCAGAAATGAGGTGAGCATTACAGCAAAAATTGCTATAGGTATAATCCTCACCAAGATGCCTTTATAACTTCGGAATTATAAAGCGACTATTTCTCATCTTTTGTCACTATTAGTCACTAATTAGGCACTATTTTTTGGAATGTAGACCAAGTGAAAATACCCCACCGTTTGCTCACACGAGAGTTGGGATTACAGCGTGAGCCTCGATCTGTAATCCTCACCAAACGATAGCCATATCTTGGGAAATATGAAGTCACTAATTTTCTTGCATATGTCACTATTTGTCACTATTTCAGCACTATTTTTTGACAAAACCAAAATTGCTTTTCGGTAAGTTTTCATAGGTGAGGATTACAGCTTGAGGGACACAAAACTTTTTGTGTAGTGGCTCCACTGTCGAGGCCGTTCATGGCTACACTTGCCTTAACACATATACGAACTTTGAAAACCTCATGGTGTCTCGCTTGCTACCAAAAACACCTGGGTATAGAAGACTGTATGTATGATGCAAGAAGCGTTATATCTTTATATCGAGAGTGTTAATACAACGAGAATGGTACCTACCTATTGTCCCGTATTGTATTTTCATTAAAAGGGAGGGTCTACTCTAAAACAAATAAAAGTTCATATACCATTAAAATATTTATTAATCCAACAACTATCTCAACATCTCAACTATCACATATTTTCGAAATAAATACCCATTCTAATACAAAAACAAAGTATATTTTACATGGAAGCAATCAATGTTAAGTGACAACTATTACACGTTAGGGCTGCCGCAGACTAAACGTATGTTTTTATCAGCGCCACCGAGAGCATTTTTTTTTACGCGACAATGTAATGAAAATAAAGGTGACATTGCCTAGAATGACAAAAGCCGCCGGTTGTCGCCAGGCGACTGTGACAGCCGTTTGTCACTCTAGCTAATGTCACCTTTATTTTAAGTACGTACGGTTTATTTTCGGATCTCTGTGACAAGTGCTCGAGCTGTCACTTGCAAAAACGTACGGCAAGTCTGCGGCGAGCCTTAATATTTTCAAAAGAAACATATCGCATTACGACATTTCTTAAGTATTTAATATTATTAACATTTTATGTTAAGTATAGGTAGGTACTATTAGCAGCATACCAACTTACCCATTTAAGGGATCAACTTATATTGATTTTTCATACTGTTACTAAGAATAACGAATAAATTCAGTGCAAATATTTCAAGGGCGAGTTCTTCTCGTGGAACTGAACAAATTTCCCTATAAAACATACGTAAAATATTAAAAAAAAATGAACCTCCCTTACAAAAATGTGTCACTTTGTATGAGATGTCCAATTATGTTCATATTTCGGCCTACGGGAATAGGTTGTTTATTTTTATGAATAGAGCTCACCCTAAAAATATTTGCAATGAATTTAATATAATCTTATATAAACATCTGCCATAGTAGTTTCCAAAGTACTAAACATTAAAAATGCATTGTTTCTCTCGTGACATGAAAATGCATTTGTCTTTATGTGAATGTTTTAGCATCTCAGCACACAAAAGAATCTTACAAAGACTTTAACATATAAAATTATAATACAACGGCAGATTTAGAAACAGCAATATTGAAACACGAAACACAGAAACTTGGTACTTAATCCCAGTCTCCCTCCTGCGGCTGCATTTTTCCGAACAAAGCCAAGACATCCATATACATTGCGGCGCGGCAATACACATAAATGTATTCCGCGACCGATGGAAAGCAATGTTTTTGATTTTTTGACTCGCCTTTAGGTACTTACAGCGTGTCGGAAATTTTCATTACAACACAATTTATGGTGCAGACTCCTGACATTCTGCTTAGGCTCAGTCTTAATTAGGCTTTTGGGAAAAGAACATAAATAAACAAATTTTTCTACATATTTACGCCGCAGACTATACGGACGTTTTTGCGACCGAAACCGCGCGCACTTATCATATACATACGAAAATTAACCGTACGTAGTTGACCAATATAGCCTATGTTTTAATTATGTGTTCACTTTCGAATTTCTATGAAAATTGCGCGCGGTGTCACTTCTTGCGCTATTTTTTTTTTATTGTAGTTTTGTTGCCGTATTAATCTCCTATCAGAACTAGTAGAAATTGAGCCTAATCCAAACCGCCAAATTGTTCAGTAAAATAAACATCTAAAAAATAAAAATTTGTTTACACATGAACTTGAGGTGCTTCTTGCTGTGGTCCGTTTACTTTTTCCCAGGCTAGATTGTCTCTCTCAATATTATTAGCTTTATCACCGATGACGCATTTTCCAGACCAATTCTTAGGCCCCAAGTATTTCTGACAGACTTCCAATAAGTCCTCTTTAGTCACTTCTAACACCCTTTTCCTTTGCATTGTCCAAACGTCGTACGACAGTCCATAGAGGAATAAGTCGACACCTTTCATGTACTCCGCAATGGGCTGGTCCATTTGCTGCAAAATCGACAGCTTCGATTCAAATAGGGTTTGGTCATCGATTAGATGCGCGTTCTTTACCAACCACGCAGTTGTGTTATCGAAAACGTCCAGAGTTACACCCGAATTGGGATCCCTGTAGCTGTAGAAGCTGAAGATTCCCTCCATGGTTATAGTCGCTCCTCCGCCGTATGCGCCGTTTTGTTCGCGAACGATCGGATGTAAATACTTTGAAGTGATAAATCTCGACAATACTCTGAGTTTAGCGTAATCTGGGTCCGTGTAATGGACCGTTGGAATGACTTTAGCACAGAAATTGACCGGAATATTAACTTGAATATGAATTCCTTTGTTCTTTTTCTCCATTTTTTTGCCATCTGTCCAATTAATACGATTTAAATCTTTACTTTCTTCAGTGCAAAGTTTCGCCAAAAATTCGTTGACTAATTCAACGTTCTTTTCTTCTTGGTTAGAGTAATGGAATGTGGTTCTTAAGTTCGACCCCTTCAGGACAAGGTCGGCGATTTTGGACACCACTGTTTGGACATCCTCAGTTTTGTAGCTGCTTTGGACTTTTTGCATGTTCAATATATGACGAAGACCCTGGAGGTTCTCTTTGCATTCATCAACGGGAGACACTAGAGACCGGGCCGCCTGCATTGCGTATGTGTGCCCGCTATCAATAATACCACTGGTCAATGACGAGCAATAGTTATTCAACAGCATTTTCATGCGGTCGGCGTTCATAAAGTTCGGTTTATTGAAAAGCTCTGACCAGACTTCAAGCATTTTCGGCAAATTCGCGTCTAGACAGTGGCTTGCAAGCAACAACCCCTGTTCATATTGCCCATGCAGATCAATGTGTTCAGTTACATGTAATGTTGCACTCATACCAGATGTGTACTGGCTTGAGAATTGATCAAAACTTCTGTAGTCAAAAGATTTCGTATCGAATTTTGTTAGGATATCCTTGAAGAATGGTAGTAGCAGTCTTTGTTTTTCATCTAAGCAGTCAGTTCCCACAACTCCTTTCAAATACGATACGCCGTTGGTATTGGCTTCACACAGCTGAAGAGGAATATTTCCCGATGCAGTGTGCTTCAAAGGAGGAGCAGTTTTGTTTAAAGTTATGTCATCAATTTTTAAACATGGTAGTATATTCAAGTCTTCCTGTTTCTTCTGAGCCTTTGAAAGTTCAATTCCTTCAATGTAAACTTGTTCTTTCTGCTCTGCAGTTAGTTCAGCCACTTTTGATTTAAGCAGTTTCGCTTCTGCCGCATTGAACACATCGTCAAACTTAGGATCTGGTTGCATGGTCATGATCAGCTTGTGATTATTGTTGAGAAAATACTTTTCTATTACGTTTTTCACATATTGCGGGTTTCTTAGGTCAGTCTTTAGTTGCGAGAGCAAAGTGTTAATCTGCATAGTACTTATGATTTCCCCATTATGGATCCAAATAGGCATCAAGTTGAAGAGAACATTTAGCCCGAATTTTGGTGACTGATGCTTGGTAGACAACTCAAAGCCATGCAGGACACTATCAATGTGATCTTTTTTAAATCCTTTGCTATGTATCTCTTCTAAAGTTTGTTTAACAACCTCTTCAGTGAAAGCAAACTTGGGTGTTTCAATGTCCCTCAAACCAACTACAAATAAAGTGTCTCTTATTTGATTATCATAACCTGTTAAACTGGAGTATCCACCTGAGATATTTTTCTCAATCAGACTTTTATAAAATGCAGAATTTGGCCCAATTAACATAAGTTCTGATAGTGCTGTGAGCATAAATGTGTCGTAAATGTTTGTTATGTCAGACATGGCATACCCTATAGCTATTTGGTTTTGTTTTTCAACTGGGCCACCATATTGGTCAACCCTGCAAGCTACATTGGCATGCCTGGGTTGGTTCCATCGCGGCTGCTCTTTTACCAAAGTACCTTTGGGGTCCAAGAAAGAGTATTTGTTGAGGTATTCTTCATTTAAAAACTTCAAGTTTGCTTCTAAGGGGAAGTTTCCATAGGAATAAATTCTGGCATTGCTTGGATGGTAGTATGTTTCATGGAATTTAACCAATTGCTCATGTGTAAGCTGTGGTATATGTAATGGGTCGCCTCCAGAAACATACCCATAGGGTCCTTCAGGCAAAAGGGTGTTTACGAATTTTTGGGCAAATAGAGAGCCGGTCTCAGAAAATGCACCTTTCATTTCATTGTAAACTACACCCTTGAAACATAACTCTGAAGATTTATCTTCCAGTTTAGAATGCTCCAATCGCCATCCTTCTTGTAAGAAATCCAACCGTGCCAATTTAGGCTTAAAGACTGCATCTAAGTAGACTTGTTGTAAATTACGGTAATCAACTTGATTTTCTGACGAGAAAGGATAAAATGTGTAGTCCGGTCCTGTAAGAGCATTCATGAAAGTCGCTAAAGATCTGTTCAGCATTTTGAAAAATGGATCACGGACTGGATACTTTTCGGATCCACACAGCACAGTATGCTCTAAAATATGTGCTGTTCCCGTTGAGTCCTGTGGTGTGGTTCGAAAACCAATTGAAAATACATTATTGGAGTCATCTCTTTCTAAATGCAGATATTCCGTTTTAGTCTTCTCGTGGTTCAGATAGTAAGCAACCATATTGTATTCCTTGATGGGTTCAACATTGGTACAAATAAAACCATGTAAATGTTTACCGGCCTGTATGGACTGTTCCTTTTTTTTGAGAATGTTGCCGCCGCTTTGCCAGCGCGTTGAAACCAACGAGCGGTTGTGGAGTCCGCGCCATCCGAGCTTATGGAGTCTTGAATACATTTTCTAGTATTATTTTTCTTTGCGTCACTTCACCGTAAGACACTTCTTCCTGCAAGACACATTCACTGGCTGATTTTAAAAGTTTCCGCAACGGTTATGTAAGAGGATGTGATTTAATTTCGAAAGAACGCAAATAACATTATGCCGAAAGAAATGACCGCTCGATGAAAAACAGAAAACAAATGAAAAATGATGCAACAAAATAATACTTACAAATGAATTGTTTTCCTGAAAAAAAATATCAAAAAGGTATTGTTAAGTATAAACTCGGCCACGAACTGTGTTTAAAGTAATTGTTTCAAATTATACTCTTGTTTCCATTCATTTTCTCCGGAAAATTTAAAAATTCTAACCTCACGCAGCAAGTTTTTTTTTCTTTTTTTTTTTTTTTTTTCATTTCGTTCCTATGGAACAGGCGAAGATCATGATAGACCATGCTGCCTAGTCATCAGTCTTTAATTTTCTATATGTTATATCCAGAATTAATGGCTTCAGTAATATTTATTCTTCAAAGTCATATCCAATAATAAATGTCTTCAGTATATTATTCTTCAAAGTCAAATCCGATATATAACGTCTTCAGTATATTATTCTTCAAAGTCAAATCCATTGAATAATGTCTTTAGTGATTTCATTCTTCAAAGTCAAATCCAGTAATAACGTCTTCAGTAATATTATTCTTTATAGTCAAATCCAATAAATAATGTCTTTAGTATTTCTCCCAAGTAGGGTTCAATTTATCTTTCTTTCGTAATACTTCCATTTGGTAAATTTTCCTTTCTTATGGCAAGTGTCTTATCCTTGAAACGTCATTATTTTCATTTCTAGTTTGTCAACTTTGCAAAATCAAAATAAAATGTTAAATCTCTTCTACTGTGCTTATTATGTATTTGTACAAACTTCTATAAGTATCAGGGTTTTTGAGTAATTCCGGTATGGCGCGCGGGACCAAATTGGGGCTACCGTAAATTACAATTAGCTCATCCATCAGCAGAAGGCGTTGTATGCCGAATGACGAGCAATCAAAAATGATGTGAGCCAATGTCTGCTCTTCCTGTGACCGACAATGATTACAATGAGAGTTATCAACCATCCTCATACGAGAAAGGTGAGAATTAATTCGACAATGTCCCAAACGGAGACGAGAAATAACAGAGTAAAATTTTCTATTTACATAGTTTCGACTTTTACAAAACCAGGGTGTTTCATTTATTTTAACTCCAAGAGCAGCAAACCACAAGCCCTTATTTTCAACCTGTGTTGATTGTTGCCAGTATTTTGTCCACCTTTCACACATTCTCTGCTTTAGAGTTAAGTTTAAATCTGAACAAGGCAAAGACACACCATGAACTGTTGCTGTAGTGGCATTATTGATAGACCTTGCAAGAAAATCAACCCTTTCATTTCCTAAAACGCCAATATGTGAAGGGACCCACATGAAATTTACCAATATACTTTTTGATGAGAATAACCTAAACCAGAGCTGCTTAATTTCATAAATTATGTAGTTTGTTTCAGCATGAATCTTGTGGTTTTCTAAATTTCTTAATACACTCATGCTGTCACTTACTATGACCCACTTATGACAATCCCCTTGGTGTTCATCAATATGTCTAAGTGCTGCCAGCACTGCCACAGCTTCTGCTGTGAAAATGCTTGCATGCGCATCTATTTTATATCCTATACCTGTATTTAATCTTCTGTCAAAAACAGCAAAAGAAACACCTGTCTCAGTTTTGGAACCATCTGTATATAGAAACCGATGATCCGACAATTTTGAAAACATTTCATAAACCTGTTCTTTGGATGTTAGATCACCGTTTATAATAACAGTAATAGGTGGATATTTGCTATAATAAAGGCCTTGATAACAAGGCAAAATGGAATTGGACTTATAAATATTAATATTCTGCAGAAATTGCAAAAATGGAGTAAATTCTTGAAGAACAAAAGATTTGTGACCAAGAATTGGCAAAGAATCAGATAGACTAGCTAAAAGAGGATTTGCACTGACACAATTCAATTTAAGAAGAAATCTTTCTTTTAAGTAAATGAATCTAATTGTAAGGGGTGGAAGCTTACATTCCACTTGCATAGCATTAATAGGAGATGTTCTAAAAGCTCCTGTAATAAGACGCATACATTTGTTTTGAATTTTATCTAATAATTGCACATATTTTTTTTCTGAGGCAAAACAAAGAAATCCATATTCAAAGTGACTCCTTACCAATGATTTGTACAAAATTAATAATATTTTTGAATCTGCTCCCCAGTATGTTCCACATATTGATTTCAAAACATTAAATGCTTTATTGGCTCTAGTAGTAATGCGATCAACATAAATTTTCCAGGACAAATTATGGGTGAAAGTCACCCCCAAAAATTTAACCTCAGAGCAAACAGGAAGAGCAACATTATTATAACGGACCTGAGGAGAAATTCTTGATCTCTTGCCAAATATTACTACTTTCGATTTTGAAGGATTTACATCAAGATTAAGGTAAGTGAAATATTGACACAAGTTTGCCAAAGCCATATTAACAGTCTCAGCAACATGTGTTATGTCAGTTCCCGACGCATATACAACCAAGTCATCAGCAAATTGCAAATTTTTCACTTGTGAACCTAATATTAAATTTAAACGACGAATATACAAAATGAATAACAAGGGAGACAGAATCCCTCCTTGACAAACTCCTAATGAAGATAGCCTTGGACCATAAAGATGATTGTTATATTTGACATATACCTCTCTTTCAGATAAAAATATTTGAATCCAGTCTACAAGTTTACCGGGAATACCAATAGATAACAGTTCTCTGCAAAGAACTATGATATTAACACCATTAAAAGCACCAGAAATATCAAAGAAGACAGCTAACAAATATTTATTGCCTACTAAGGCAGTTTGTACATCTAAATGAAATTGACATATACTATCGCGTGCAGAACGACCACGCCGGAATCCATATTGATTAGATGGTAAGAGTGCATTTTGTTCTATAAAAAATTCCAAGCGTTGTTTTATAAGTTGTTCAAATATTTTACCAACACACGATGTAAGAGCAATAGGCCTATATGAATTCGGATCAGATTTAGGTTTGCCAGGTTTTAAAATTGGCACTAAAAGGTCTGTTTTCCATTCATGTGGTATTATGTTATGGGCCCAAAGGAGATTGACTATATGCAAGAAAATTTGAAGCGAATTATTGTCCATTTTTTTAAAAACTGTATAGTTGATACCATCTAATCCATGAGCCGTATCTCTTCTTGATCTTATTGCGGATTTGAGTTCTTGTATGGAGAATGGTTCCAAAATGAAGTGATTATTAGAGTTTTGGTTACTACAAAGATCAATAATCAAATGATAACTTGCAGAATCCGGTGTGTATTTTTTCAAAAAGTCAGCTATCCAACTATCATCGTTAGTATTAGAGACAACGAAAGATTTATTGAATTTCCTAATAAATTTCCAAATAATAGATAATGGAGTACATCGATTAAAAGTGTTGCAAAGACAGGCCCAACTATTTTTACGCTCAATGCTTAAAATGCGTTTTTTGACAGCTTGCAGCCTCTTGAATTCCAAATATGAGTCCTCTGAAGGATTATATTTGAAATTCAAATAAGCTTGCTTGGACTGAAAAACAGCATCAGCACATCTGCTATTCCACCAGGGAAGGTTCAATCTTTTAAACTTTCTATGACAAGAAGGACTATTATTCGAACTATTCGAAGAACAAACTGGAGATGATCCTGAAATCGATTTTTCTATAGCTAATTTCAAAAACTGACAGAAAGTTATATAGGCATCTTGAGGAGAAAACATATCCAACCTAAACTGCAACATTAACATTTTTAAATTATTTTCAAACATTTTCCAATCTATCATTTTATATTTAGGATAGATGGGCAAATGTTTATCACTATTAAGACAATTAAATTCAGCACTTGTACTATTACCACTATCTAACATAAATTTTATTACTATTGGAAGATGATAACTACCAAGCGGGTCGTTGTGGATGAACCACTCACAACAGGGTGCTAAAGAGGGTGACACTAATGTCAAATCTAGCGCATTTGGACGCCAGGTTAAAGATCCAACAGTAGTTACTTGACCATCATTCAACAAAACTAAATTATTTTCATCTATTATTTCCAGAACATCTCTACCTCTGGGCTGCGTATCAACACAACCCCAAGAGATATGGTGTGCATTGAAGTCACCGGCGAAAATCATAGGACTGGGAATGGACTTTATAAGTAAATCTAGTTTATATTTATCAAAGGAAGGAGTAGAGTTTGTAGGACTATACAAACTTACTATACTTAGCTCTTTATTATTGATTTTGATTCGAACACCAATGTTTTGTAGAGAGTTATCAAAATTTGTATCAATTTTGGAGTATGATATATTATTATGTATCAATATTGCAACACCATTATGTTTATTTCCACAATCATTTCTTTCTACCTGATACCCCCTAATATTAAATCTAATATCAGGCTTCAACCAGGTTTCAGAAATGATTGCTATATGTATATTAGAATCATATAAAAATTGAGTCAAATTGAACCTATTGTTTGAAATACCTTGCGCATTCCACTGTACAATGTTAAGACTATCCATTAATTATTATTTTTATTATTTTTGTTCAAAGTTTGTTTTAAAGTTTCACGTATAGACCCAGAATTTATAGGTGCGTCTTTGTTTGTTAATAATTTTGTAATAGTTTCAACTATTAAGCTCAGAAATACTTCAGATTTGGATAGATTTTGTATATGTGTATTTATGGATTTAGTAGTTATTTGTGGAAACTGAGTCTCATTGAATAAATCAGAATACCTGGCAGAACGGGATTTTATTTTGTTTTCTTCTAATTTTTGTTTTTTGATCGGACAAGATGTTGAGATGGCCACATGAGCCCCACCACAGCTGACACACTTCGCATTTTTGAGTTCGACTGTACAAGTTTTGAAGCTATGTTCCGCAGAACATATTGAACAGACCTCAGCGTTTTTGCAGAATTTTGCGATATGACCGAATTTAAGGCAACGCAGACATTGCTTTACTGGTGGTACATATGTCTTGACCTCATACCTCCAAGAATCAAGACATACGTACTCCGGCAGCTGAGCTGAACCAAACGTCACTGCAACAGTCTGAGTTGGCAAGAATTTTGCCGTCCCATCCTCGCTGCGTACTTTGCGCATGAAGCGTCTGACTTGCACAACATTTTTGGAACTACCAATTAGAGCGAAAATTTTCTTGTTAGACAAGCTATCTGGGACTGAGGTAAGAACACCAGTCGTCTCACAACCGCCTGCTGGAATTGAAGCCTTTAAAAACAATTCATCAAGAAATTTCTTATTTTGTAGGAAAACATTTGCATTGTTTGATAGATCAAACGTTATACCAATTTTAAATTTGTTGACTGACTTGAGATGCAACACACCAGCAACACAATGTTTTCGAATACTTTGGGATAATTTGAGACGATCACTATCAGAAAACGGCTTGTTCTCATCTTTATGTTGAAGAAAAACTATATATTCGCTTTTCGTGCTGCCTTCCGGGTATCTTCTGGTGTAATCTTGCACCCTATACGGCTGATATTTTAACATGGGATCGTCGTCGCCCTCAACTTCGGACTCCGAAGACTCCACAAAGGGAGACTCATCTTCCGGCTTTCCATCTTTATGGCGTTTTCGCGGCCGCCCCGACTTACCCATACCTGCCCTGCTTTCTACACTTCACACACAAGTTTTACGTGTCTATTTAAGCAAATTTAATAATAAATAAATAATTTTCAGTGAAAATTTATAACTTCGGACGCCTTCACGTTAACAAGGTTCCCGCGCTTTTCGTTTTTTTTTCTATTTGTCCATCACAGAGTCACACAGAGTACATTCAGAGTCTATTGGACAGGCAATGGTATTAAACCATACAGCCTCGTCTTCAGTTAGTAAACTTCTTTAGTCCATAACCTTCAATGCCTAAAACCTCATCTACTCATGGAAACACGATAGTGACGCTCGCGGTCCAATGCTCACAGAACTTTACACGGCAATATCAAGATGAATCGAACATTTTCCCTTTATGTTCATCATTGCCACCACATTATAACGTTAATTTCACCACACTAACACAATAATAACGGCGAAAAAACAATTTAGAAGAACAAGAAATAAAAGTTACGTCTGAAACCTCTCGCTTCCCGCGCAAAACTCTCCAAAAAAACTCTGCAGCAACTTTGGGCGCGTTCAATGGACCACGGATAATATATCTTTCGTCGCTCTTTTATACTGTGACAGTTCGTAAAATAAAACCGCGGTTTGGAACGCATGGAAGAAAATTTCTCCTGACTGGCGTGCTAAAACGCAGTTTTATAACCTGTCATTGGAGAAAATACCGACTAGAAGAAACAGCATGAACGTGCCCCGATGAAGTGATAGTGGTACAATAATTTTGTTGCCATAAACTTTTCCTAGTACCAGCGACACTAAGAACTCTGTAGATGTAGTTGAACATACTACGTTTCTAGATTCCAAAGCCAAATTTGTTCTTTATCTGACGTTCCATTCCTAACGTTAATATTCCTAGTACAGTGCCATCTATCCATCGACTAGGGAAGAGTAAAAAAATTAAATATATTTATTATTGATTATGTAGACAGCTGTCAAAAAAGGCCTCGGCCTCACTCATTCGTTCACTATGTATGGAATCTTGGGGTACGTTCAATGGACCATCGGATAATATATCTTTCGAAGCTCTTCTAGGGCACGTTCATGCTGTTTCTCCTAGTCTGTATTTTCTCCGATGACAGGTCATAAAACCGCGTTTTAGCACGCCAGTCAGAAGATATTTTCTACCATAGCTCCAAAACGCGGTTTTACGAACTGTCAAAGTATAAAAGAGCGACGAAAGATATATTATCCGTGGTGCATTGAACGCGCCCCTATACATAAAACATAGACTTATAATATACCACTACGTGGAATATTATTAATATATAAGTATTCTCTGTCTACGACTTAAAAGTTATTTCGTCATCCTTAACTTATCGTTCAGCGACAACGAAATACTTTTTTAGTATAAAAGAGCCACGAAAGATGGTCGATTGAACGCGCCCTTGGAATCCGCCAGGTTGGGTGGAACGTACATTATGAACGCACCAATATTGACATTTCTTTCTTTTCAAACCAACACTTTGCCAACACGTGTTGTACATGATGTACGCACTTCGTATTATATTTTCAATTAAATAGCAAGGAAATAAGCCAAAATGAGTTTGTACAATTTCAAAAAGATCGCTGTGGTCCCTACGGCCAAGGTAAATATTACTTTTATACCATATAAAACATTATTCTTGTTATTTGAATAACTTTTGTTTGTAACCTCAAAAACACCGTTTATTTCTATTTTCAGGACTTTATAGACATTATATTGTCTAAAACTCAAAGGAAGACGCCCACAGTGGTACACAAGCACTACAAAATTTCCCGGATACGCGGGTTTTACATTAGAAAAGTGAAATACACGCAACAGAATTTCCACGATAGACTTTCTAGGATAATTCAGGTCTGTATGCTGCTATTGACGCGGTGCCGGGACGCAACACTGGCGCGGGCGACTGAAGGGGTGTCGAGAGGTGTACACCGCTTTCTGCGCAGAGGTCCTGGGCAAGGGCCAGAACATACACTATTTTATCATTTATACCGTGCCGTGTGATGCCAGCTTAGAATAGCATCATGCCATTTATTTTTGGGGTGTCGTA
The DNA here is from genome assembly GCA_027580185.1 of Tuta absoluta. Lineage (NCBI taxonomy): Eukaryota > Metazoa > Arthropoda > Insecta > Lepidoptera > Gelechiidae > Tuta > Tuta absoluta. The sequence continues at coordinate 2,800,679 of JAQAHW010000058.1, read as the reverse complement.
AGAGAAGAACTAAGGGACTGGAGAATTACTAGTATAGCAATTTAAGGCAATGGGCTGAAAACCTGTCACTATGGCGGTACAACCTTCAAATGTTTGTCGGACTTGGCGCATATGTCTGGGTTTTAAGGCTGTTTATGCTTTGCCTACCCTGCAAGGGAGATATAGGTGTGATGTATATCATTTATACTGTGTGTTTACAATGGCATCACCTTGTGTCTCCAAAGTTGCCAGAAATTTTAAAAAATCAAAAGCACAGTTTGTGAAACCTATGCACTGCACTCACCAACCAATCTCAAGCTTATATTTGTTGCACAACTCTTGCATATACAGTGAAATTTTACTAGTGACCAATACTGTAAAGAGTGGGCTGGCGATAAGAACAGCTTTCCGCAAGGAACATAGGTTGAATAAGAAAAATATTTTGAGCTTCCATAGTAATTCAAATCAGCTGATAGGCAATTTTGTATGGGGGGTCTACATTTTTTTCCATAAGTTTTTTAAAATCAAAATCTTACCTTATCATCAGCCCATATTGTATAATACTCTGTTATCAGTATCAGTCACAAGTAAAATTTCACCCTCTTTGTGGTGTAAGGGACAATGTACCGAAAAACTTTGCAGGCACGACCAGACCATGAAACTGAACAACTTTTACCATGGCGATTATGTTGGTAAATGAGAAAACGTTTTTGACCTCTCATACAAAATTCCAGATCAGACTGATTTTCTATTGAAATAATAAAAATTAAAAATTTGTTTCCCAACATAGGCTCTATAGTAAAAGTTGTTCAGTTTCATGGTCTAATTCCTGTAGAGTTTTCAGTACACCATCATCTAAACAAAATGTTCCCAGGACTTTGCCTAGTAATTGCTCAAAATACTGAAACAGGGTTTGAACCAATTGCATGGGCATTACAGAACAACTGGTTTGAAATATCAAACAATTCAACAAAAATAAGTATTGCAATAAGAACCCCATTTTAGTATTTTGAGTTATTATGTGTGACCAGCAAAGTTTAAAACAGTTTGCCTAAAAAATTCACACCTTGAATATTGATGTTGGCTAATGACACAATGACTTGACTATTATTAAAGAGACTCCAAAGCAAATTAACCTTACCCTGCAAATTATTATGTAGAACATTATTAGTGTGATACCGGCTTAGAATAGCATCACCCCATTTCTTTCCCGTGGGAGTCGTAAGAGGCGACTAAGGGTCTCGAGGGTGTGTATTGTAATTTTAGGCGATGGGCTGACAACCTGTCATTAAAGCAATACACAATTTTCCGAATAACCCTCAAGCATTTGTCAGACGTGGTGTAAACGTCTTTTTTGCGGCTGTTTACGCTCTGCCTACCCCGTAAGGGATTATAAGCGTGATATGTGTATGTATGTATTATTATTCTCTAACAATTTTGTAACATTTTCAGGAGTTTCCAAAACTAGACGACGTCCACCCTTTCTATGCTGACCTCATGAATGTGTTGTATGACAAGGATCATTACAAACTAGGTCTGGGACAACTCAACACGGCTAGACATCTTATTGACAAGTAAGTTCACTATGCCAATGAACAAAAAAGCAAAGTTATCAATCAGGGCATTTACAGGGAGTAACAAAAAGGGTATACAAACGGGAAGGAGGTAAAGGTACTCATGAAACTGAACAACTTACCCAAATAGTCGAAATACATACATACATACATACATAAATCACGCCTATATCCCTTACGGGGTAGGCAGAGTATTAACGGCTATTCAACGGATATTAACACCATGTCTGGCAAAAGTTTGAGGGTCAATCAGATAACTGTGTATCACTATAGTCACAGGTTGTCAGCCTGTCGCCTAAAATTGCAATACACACCCTCGAGTCCCTTAGTCGCCTCTTACGACACCCATGGGTAAGAAATGGGGTGATGCTATTCTAAGCCGGCATCACACGGCAAATAGTCGAAATAACTTTTTTTTATTTGCCAAACAGCTGGTTATTTAACTATGGGAGGTAATTTTTTTTATATTTCGAACTATGTTCCATGGGTAAATAAGTACCTGAACCCTTTTTTACTCCTAGTAAATAGACGGACAGAGTTGACGAAATGATAGGATCATCTTATTATTATGTTTGTAATAGATAATAGTTTGCTTTGACATTTTGTTGGAATCATTTGTATTTGAATTTTGTATAATGCTTTTTCCTATTTTATTGATCTATTGACGATATGTATAACTTTAGTTCGTATTAATCTTAATAATTAAATATTATAATACACAAAATTCAATTTCAATATTATCAATTAACTTGCTATGTATTTAATTTGTAATTTGACATATAAGTGTAAAATGTTTGCAATACCCTGAGCAGGGTTATTATGTGTGATGCTCTGTATATTATACTGTAACATCTGTATATAACCATGTAATAAGCAAAATAAAAAAAAATAAAAAAATAAAAAAAAATAGACTAGGAATCCTAAAAATGGACCTTTCAATCAAGTATTTTTGTTGTTCTATGATTTGTGTGATCAAATCATAGAATATCTTTCAAAACAAACAAACATCTTATCCTAAACTATAAGAGATAATGCAGACAAATTAAGATATACTGTAGTGATAAAAAATAAATCGTGACATACATGTAAGCTCTGCAGATCTTGAAAAAATATGTACTTATTTTACTTACACCCAATACATGTTTTTAATATAAGTTTCATACCATAGTTGTATCATTGTTTTTGAGCTAGCTGAACCTACAAGTTTAATATAATTTTACAGTAGTTAGTTTATTAACTCCGCTCGTAACAGTACACATGTATCCTTGAAGTACAATACAAATCTATTGTTGCAAAATTCGACCTGAGCGAAGTGGTTAATACGGTCAGTGCAAGTTTAAAGAGCTGTATGAAAATCCTATGACTTATTTAATAACATACTTTTATGTACTATTGTTTTAATATGCACTCACAGTGCTCTATTATTTTCTACACTTTTCTAATATTATAAAGAGGAAAGATTTAATTGTTTGTTTGAATTGAATAGGCTCCGAAACTACTGTAGAGATTTAAAAAATTCTGTTACCATTAGAATCATACATTATTCCTGATGAATCATCATACATTATCATTCACATTGTGGCGGCGCGCATGCGGTCCACATACAAGTCCTGAAACGCGGTATAGAAGTTATTTCGCCGATCGCTATAGTATATACAACTTCTAAACATGTCCGGTTGGAACAGTCATTCCCCTGGTCACAACTCCCGACCAGGCGGGTAGCTACCCTTTTACTCACTGTCGTCACTCGGCCTACTGGCCTCATCATCACTCCTCCTAAAATTATCCAGTAGTCATTAATGAAATTTCATTTACGTTGTTTTATTTGAAAGAGGCATATAAATTTTGCCTTTTTTTGCTTTCAGTGTTGCAAAAGACTACGTCAGACTCCTGAAGTACGGAGACTCCCTGTACCGATGCAAGCAGCTGAAGCGAGCGGCCCTCGGTCGCATGGCCACTATCATGAAGAGGCAAGCGGCCAACCTTACATACTTGGAGCAGGTACTATCATTATGACTTTTTAAGCACTTGCGATCACTTTCACTCATTTTAAGTATAAGACCGGGTCTATCGCGATAGTATTTAGGTAAATATTAGTAATTTACCTGTGTCCCGACATTACGATACAGTTACATTTACCTAACACTTTATATGTAAGTTTATATTATAGTTTTGTTTTCTGTACTTATTGCTTTTATCCAAGATATTCTATTCTGATTGCTCTCGCACCACTCTGTTTTTCAAAACTTTCTCCTCCACCCAAAGGTTGTCTAAAAGAGATCGCTTGTAGCGATAAGGCCGCCTTTGCGCATGATATGCATTTTCCTGATAGTTTTTATATGTTATTTTGTGCAATAAGGTGTTTTTACTTACTTACTGACTTACACCCTGTATATTTGTGTTGATATTTTCAGGTGCGCCAACACTTGTCGCGTCTGCCGTCCATCGACCCCTACACGCGCACCATCATCATCTGCGGGTTCCCCAATGTTGGCAAGTCCAGTTTTATCAACAAGGTATATCATTTTGTTACTTTTACATAACAGTAGTAGGCGGTTGAAAAAACTCTGACACCAGGGTTCTTCGGGTCGTTGGACGAATCGGTTTCCTACACGAATAGAAGAAGATATAATAATAATAATATAATCTATACGTATTATCCCAAAAACTTTGCATAAAGCAATAGCTGAACTAAAACTACCTAAATCTACATAGATACATGCTCAATAGTCCGGCAATTCTTAACAGGACTTAAGAATCACCGTAATCGTAGCATTGGATCCAAGTCACTTGGCTTTGCCCGTACTTGGTTCTATAAATATCGGCCCTGTGCCTAGAAGAGTAGAAATAACTACACAATAACAATAATAATTCACATCACATTATTTGGTGCAAAAAGGCATCTGTGCTGTTGGCTTCGGCTCCACTCATGTCCCAGTGGGCTCGAGATTCGAAAGAGTACCAACATAATACATACATATATCGCGCCTTTATCCCTTGCGGGGTAGGCAGAGCGTAAACGGCCGCAAATACGGACATTTAAGCCACGTCAGACATATATTTGAGGGTTATTCGGAAAATTATTATTGTTATTGTGTAACTATTTCTACTTTTCTCGGCACAGGGCCGGTATTTATAGAACCAAGTACGGGCAAAGCTAAGTGACTTGGATCCAATGCTACGATTACGGCGAGTCTAACTGCTGTTAAGAATTGCCGGACTATTGAGCATGTATCTATGTAGATTTAGGTAGTTTTAGTTCAGCTATTGCTTTAGTTTTTTGGGAGAATACGTATAGATTATATTATTATTATATGAAACTGCGTCCATATGGACTACTGGTGCGAATCTACGAGGCATCGATCTCATGAGTGTCATATGACAACTCGTGTATGAGTTTCGTCCTCTACGATAAGCTTCTTGTACCCGAGCGGGGCAATCGCTAAACTTTATGTAGTTTAGTTCAGTTTTTACGCTGAACTGGTAAAGGAATACAAAGACGAAAAGTAAAATAAGGCGGCAACTGTTTCGCTTTCTATTCAGCTCATCATACCAACTGTAGTAAGGCAGATTACCTTACCTGATGAGCTGAATAGAAAGCGAAGACTTATTTTGCAAATATACTTTTCGTCTTTGTATTCCTTTACCAGAGCGTAAAAACTGAACTAAACTACATTATTTTTATATCTTCTTCTATTCGTGTGGGACACCGAGTCGTCCAACGACCCGAAGAACCCTGTTGTCAGAGTTTTTTCAACCGCCTACTACTAGTATGCCTCTGACATGGTTGTGTAACAACCGCCTTCTAAGTAATCATAGACAGCAATCGAGACCGCCGGCTCAACGTGCCCTCAGAAGCACGGAACTATTTATTTTTCAGACAATCAGGTGGTTCACCCTGCAATGTCCTAACCAGACCGGAAACAAATGCACAAAGTGATAAGTGTCAACTTTGTGAGTGTCCCACCGAGAATCGAACCCGGAACCCTTGCGTCGCAGGCAGTCGCACTACACTGCGCCATATCGGCCGTCATTATAAATTATAATTATAATATTTATAAAAAATTATAATTGTACTTGCAGATAACTCGCGCGGACGTGGAGGTACAGCCGTACGCGTTTACCACCAAGAGCCTGTACGTCGGACACACCGACTACAAGTATCTGCGGTGGCAGGTGAGTGGTCGCTGATCATGACTTGGCCATGGGACTCGGTTACACTTGATTCCATAGATAATAATTCCTGCTTTCCCTCTTCCTCTTCCTCTTCCCTTCCTCTTCCTCTTCCTCTTCCTCTTCCTCTTCCTCTTCCTCTTCCTCTTCCTCTTCCTCTTCCTCTTCCTCTTCCTCTTCCTCTTCCTCTTCCTCTTCCTCTTCCTCTTCCTCTTCCTCTTCCTCTTCCTCTTCCTCTTCCTCTTCCTCTTCCTCTTCCTCTTCCTCTTCCTCTTCTCTTCCTCTTCCTCTTCCTCTTCCTCTTCCTCTTCTCTTCCTCTTCCTCTTCATCTTCCTCTTCCTCTTCCTCTTCCTCTTCCTCTTTCTCTTTCTCTTTCCTCTTTCTCTTTCTCTTTCTCTTTCCTCTTTCTCTTTCTCTTTCTCTCTTTCCTCTTTCTCTTTCTCTTTCTCTTTCTCTTTCTCTTTCTCTTTCTCTTTCTCTTTCTCTTTCTCTTCCTGTTCCTCTTCCTCTTCCTCTTCCTCTTCCTCTTCCTCTTCCTCTTCCTCTTTCTCTTTCTCTTTCTCTTTCTCTTTCTCTTTCTCTTTCTCTTTCTCTTTCTCTTTCTCTTTCTCTTTCTCTTTCTCTTTCTCTTTCTCTTTCTCTTTCTCTTTCTCTTTCTCTTTCTCTTTCTCTTTCTCTTTCTCTTCCTGTTCCTCTTCCTATTCCTCTTCCTCTTCCTATTCCTCTTGTAGCAATGCAACCTCCGGGCATCGCACTATTTTGTCAACACTGTCCACCACCAACTTCTATCTGATCTTTCACATTTGAATTTTGAATAGCTGTCGTTCCAAGACGCCATTTTCCAGCAGATCGGGCATTCTAAAGTAAACCTCGCCATGGACGAGACGTCCAGAGTGTTTTTTAAGTTATAATCATATGCAAGCCCTCGTGCTTGCTAGTTTATGAAGTGATCACCAAAGCTTTCCGGATCACTGATTTGAACCCTTAGAGGTAAGTCGCTTGCCTTGGCCTTATTTAGATCCGGACCTTTGTTAAAATAGTCCGTAAACCTTGTAAATATTAGGTCCTTACATATGAAATTGGCGTTTTGTATGGGAGGAACAAAAAGTCGATTTTTTTTAATATAGTATATTTATTTAATCAAAGTATGAGCCATTGTAATCTATGCACTTTTGCCATCTCATAGGTAGTTCATTGATCCCTTTACTAAAAAAAACCATTCGGACGGGAATCAATAAAATCTTTGAAGGCGATTTGGACTGCCCCATCTGAGTTGAATTTTTTCCCTTGCAAGAAGTTATCCAAATTTCGAAAATAATGGTAATCTGTTGGAGCAAGGTCCGGGGAGTACGGTGGATGCCTTAGACATTCCAATTGAAGCTCTTCTAATTTGCTAGCCGTCTGTTGTGCAGTGTGTGGTCTAGCGTTGTCGTGAAGCAACAGTGGCGTAGAGCGATTGACCAACCTCGGTTGTTTAGCAGCTAGCTTTTCCATCATGGTTTGCAATTGCTGACAGTAGACATCTGCCGTAATCGTCTGGCCAGATTTGAGAAAACTGTAATGAACGACACCGGCGCTAGTCCACCAAACGCTTACAAGTAACTTTTTATTGGTCAATTTTCGCTTGGAGCAGGCTTTGGCTGGCTTGCCAGGGTCCAGCCATTGCGATGAGCGCTTCCGATTATCGTAGAGAATCCACGTTTCATCACAGGTAATGATTCGATTTAAAATCCCTTCGTTATTGTGCCGGTCAAGTAATGTAACGCAGCAGTTGACGCGCGTTTGCCGGTTTGCTTCACTCAATTCGTGAGGAACCCACCTTTCAAGTTTTTTAATCTTTCCAATTTGCTTCAAGTGGTTTAAAACAGTTTTATCACTAACACCGAAGCCTGCAGCTAATTCGGACGTGGTTTGCGATGGATCCGCTTCCACAATAGCCTTCAATTCTTCATTATCAACTTGGGTCTCCGGCCGTCCACGGGGCTTGTTTTGCAGGTCGAAATTTCCAGAACGAAAACGTTGGAACCAAAAACGCACTGTGTTTTCTTTTGCGACACAACCGCCATACACATCATTAACCCTTCGAGCCGTTTCCGCAGCACTGGTGCCACGGTGGAACTCGTACTCGTAAATAACGCGATATTTCAAATTTTCCATTTTGTAAATTGACCGATGCAAACAGAAAAAAGATAAGTAAAAAAACAAATGAATGACGGTTTACGAAACACAACTACATGTGGAAATAGCTGTATAAATTTGAATTTCGAATTCCTAACCAAATAGGAGAAATTTGTGATCAAAGTGGCCAGTACGACAAAACGACAATTTCATATGTAAGGACCTAATATAAATATATTTTAATTTGCACGCTTGAAGCAAGCAGAATACTGCACTGGAATGTAAAATAAGATCTCATTATTTATGATGAAATACCATGTATTCTTGCAAATAAATATGTTATATTGCAAATATAATATATTGTAATTTGAGTAAATTGTTTCAGGTGATAGACACGCCGGGAATCCTAGACCACCCGCTGGAAGAGCGCAACGTGATCGAGATGCAGGCCGTCACTGCGCTCGCCCACCTGAGGGCGGCCGTGCTGTACTTCCTAGACATCAGTGAACAGTGCGGACACAGTATTGAGGAGCAGGTACTATTACATACATACATACATACATAAATCACGCCTATATCCCTTACGGGGTAGGCAGAGTGTTAACGGCCGTTCAACGGATATTAACACCACGTCTGACAAGAGTTTGAGGGTCAATCAGATAACTGTGTATCACTATAGTGACAGGTTGTCAGCCCGTCGCCTAAAATTGCAATACACATCCCTCGAGTCCCTTAGTCGGCTCTTGACAACTTGTGTTCTTTATATGATGAACACAAGTTGTCAAGACGATGTATCTTTTTGCATTTGAAGACTGATGGACAGACAGACAGAAGCACTTTATTGCTCACACTAATAATTATAACATAAATTGGAACAAAAATAAACAACACAATATAAGCAAAGGCGGCCTTATCGCTTTAAGCGATCTCTTCTAGGCAACCCTGCACAATAAGAGAAAACATTAAAAAACACACTGTGAATAGCAGCGAATGGAGGAATGGAGCTAGTTGTATGTTTTTTTTTATATAATTTTATTATTATAATTCTGTCTATATTTGAGTATGTAATGGTATTATCCGCATATCGTATAATACCATTACTCTTCACTAGGTCTGCTGTAAGAAATTTCTTATTAGACATAAGCAGTGCGTGTTGTGTCTGTATTCTTTATGTGTTTTTCTCTTTAATGTTCATGTGTACAATGAATCGTAAATAAACAAATAAAATAAATAAATAATAATAATATTCTTTATTGCACAAAAAAAAATACACAGAAAAAATAAATATACAATTTTTGTCGCAAAAAGGCGAGCTTATCTCTAAAGAAGAGATGAAGGAGAGAAGAGATGATGAACACAAGAACAAATTATATCCCTAGTGTAGAAGCGATGCTGCCGTGTGATGCCGGCTTAGAATAGCATCACCCCATTTCTTACCCTTGGGAGTCGTAAGAGGCGACTAAGGGACTCGACGGTGTGTATTGCAATTTTAGACGACGGGCTGAGAACCTGTCACTATGGCGATACACAATTTTCCGAATGACCCTCAAATATTTGTCAGACGTGGCGTTAATGTTCGTTTTGCGGCCGTTTGCGCTCCGCCTACCCCGCAAGGGATATAGGCGTAATGTGTGTATGTGTATGTATGTAGAAGCGACATTCCGACATAAAATAAATAAATTCCTGCGCGAGTCATGGTCAACGTGGTTGGTTTTCTCGCGGTAAAAACTCTTACTCAGGTATTTCAAACGGTGAAAGTATTTTTGGATTCGGTCCAGTAGTAACGGACGGGTTCATAGTTTGATTCTAATCTGATATGATTAACGTGGTTCTTACCGCGATACTACATTTTCTTGATTTTGTTCAGTGATCATGGCCTATGCAACTGTGCCGAACTATCGGACAATTCAACAAACTCTAGTATTGCTGTAATCACCACGTTTTAGTATTTTGAGTCATTATAATAAAAATATTAATTCTATTATTAGGTATGTGTGACCGCGAAAGTTAAAAACAGTTTATTAAGGATAAAGCCAAACATTAGTATACAGATGAATACCTGAATGCCCAAAACATTTATAGTTATTGTTTGAATGGTACCTTATTTTCACTACAAACCATAACGCGTACGTAGCCTAGTCGGTAGTGCGTAAGGCTTCCAATCCGTAGGACCCAGGTTCGATCCCCACCGGGTCCAATTTTAATCAGGCCCGTTCGAAGCTGAACAAAGATTTTATAATTTGTGTCAGTCAAAACGCGGCCAAAAGTAAATATTTGTCATACGGTCGCACGCTGCGTAATCAATATGTAGTCGTGCATTACCATTGATAAAGACAATTCTTTATATTTGAGGCTGTTTTTTTCAAAAATATTTCAATGACGATTGTTCAGATGTTTATGATTAAAGTTTTATTTTTTATTACTTTGATTTTACCACGTAAATAGGTTTGTTTCAGTATTATTTACTGCTTATTTATTTTTCATTCCAAAAAAAGGGTATAAAATATAAACCCAAAATGAATAATCAAGTTATTTTGTAAGTGAGGCCATCTTTTTTCGATCTATATACTTCGAGAAAAGTTGATCTACGAATACCTTGACTCCTTTTCGGGTATTGTTTTACCTTTTTTAATTCACGTTGTAAGTATATTAGAGAAATTACTCTTAATTTATCATTATTTTATCTTGAAAATAATTTAGTTTACTGCTATTTTTATAATATTTATTGATGTACAGTACCTACCCATAATAAAAGGCAACAACTTTTGCTACAAAAATTTTATTATAATTTTTTTTTTTGTTTTATTCAGATTTCTCTGTTCGAGAGCATCAAACCACTATTCAGCAACAAGCCTCTAATTCTGGTGCTCAACAAGATGGACGTGATCACTCCCGAGGAGTTGCCGCAAGACAAGCGGACCCTCATTGAGGAGCTGGAGCAGGCTTGCGGGAACGGGAACCTTGTCAAGTGAGTACGTGGGGCGTTGGGTCGACGAACGACCCGATGAACATATGGCAGATGACACTCATTGAGGAGCTGGAGCAGGCTTGCGGGACCGGGAACCTTGTCAAGTGAGTACGTGGGGCGTTGGGTCGACATACGACCCGATGAACATATGGCGGGTGACACTCATTGAGCAGCTGGAGCAGGCTTGCGGGACCGGGAACCTTGTCAAGTGAGTACGTGGGGCGTTGAGTCGACCAACGACCCGATGAACATATGGCGGGTGACACACATTAAGGAGCTGGAGCAGGCTTGCGGGACCGGGAACCTTGTCAAGTGAGTACGTGGGGCGTTGAGTCGACCAACGACCCGATGAACATATGGCGGGTGACACTCATTGAGGAGCTGGAGCAGGCTTGCGGGACCGGGAACCTTGTCAAGTGAGTACGCGGGGCGTTGGGTCGACATACGACCCGATGGACACTGGTGTCATTTCATATTTCGACCCAGGCTTGCGGGACCGGGAACCTTGTCAAGTGAGTACGTGGGGCGTTGGGTCGACATACGACCCGATGGACCCTGGTGTCATTACATATTTCGACCCAGGCTTGCGGGACCGGGAACCTTGTCAAGTGAGTACGTGGGGCGTTGGGTCGACATACGACCCGATGGACCCTGGTGTCATTACATATTTCGACCCAGGCTTGCGGGACCGGGAACCTTGTCAAGTGAGTACGTGGGGCGTTGGGTCGACATACGACCCGATGAACATATGGCGGGTGACTCTCATTGAGGAGCTGGAGCAGGCTTGCGGGACCGGGAACCTTGTCAAGTGAGTACGTGGGGCGTTGGGTCGACATACGACCCGATGGACCCTGGTGTATTTTCATATTTCGACTCAGGCTTGCGGGACCGGGAACCTTGTCAAGTAAGTACGTGGGGCGTTGGGTCGACGAACGACCCGATGGACCCTGGTGTAATTTCATATTTCGACCCAGGCTTGCGGTACCGGGAACCTTGTCAAGTGAGTACATGGGGTGTTGGGTCGACGAACGACCCGATGGTCCCTGGTATCATTTCATATTTCGACTCAGGCTTGCGGGACCGGGAACCTTGTCAAGTGAGTACGTGGGGCGTTGGGTCGACGAACGACCCGATGGACCCTGGTGTCATTTCATATTTCGACCCAGGCTTGCGGTACCGGGAACCTTGTCAAGTGAGTACGTGGGGCGTTGGGTCGACGAACGACCCGATGGACCCTGGTGTCATTTCATATTTCGACTCAGGCTTGCGGGACCGGGAACCTTGTCAAGTGAGTACGTGGGGCGTTGGGTCGACGAACGACCCGATGAACATATGGCTGGTGACACTCATAAAGGAGCTGGAGCAGGCTTGCGGGAACGGGAACCTTGTCAAGTGAGTACGTGGGGCGTTGGGTCGACGAACGACCCGATGAACGTATGGCGGGTGACACTCATTGAGGAGCTGGAGCAGGCTTGCGGGAACGGGAACCTTGTCAAGTGAGTACGTGGGGCGTTGGGTCGACATACGACCCGATGAACATCTGGCGGGTGACACTCATTGAGGAGCTGGAGCAGGCTTGCGGGACCGGGAACCTTGTCAAGTGAGTACATGGGGCGTTGGGTCGACGATGAACCCTGGTGTTATTTCATATTTCGACCTATGTTACTTAAAGCGAGTGTATCCGGAAACGACCTCGACGGTGGCGCCACTTCACAAAAAAAAATGTTCACAATCTATCAGAATGTCCGATGCCCAAGTTTTTAGTAATATCTTTATGTAAAATTAGGACCTGCAAACTCACTAAAATATTCGCTTTAATTAAAGTTATGGTGATTAATACCAAAAGTGGCTGTTTTTAGGTACGTTTTTCCATAACTTTAATTGCAGCGAATATTTACTGAGTTAGCATTTTCAAATTTTACTTTAGGATAATACTAAAAACTTGGGCATCGGACATTCTGATTGATTGTTTGTATAAAGAGAAAACTTTTTTATTGTGAAGTGGCGCCAGCATCGAGGTCGTTGACGACTACACTCGCCTTAAATAAAGTTGTTTAGTGTATAAATATTTGCAGATAATATTTTTAAATTCTGTATAGAGATAAGTCCGTGGGGAAAACGTGAACTAAAAGTAAATGTGCCTTATTATATTGAAAACCGCCGTCCTACACGAAGCACATAGAATTGTTAAAAAAAACCTGCTGAAATACAATTATGATTGGTTTATGTTCATTCATTTCTGTAATGTCCCTTAGTATTTGTCAAAAACAGCGGTAATAGACGTTTTTAAATTGTTTACACTCTGCTTACACAACTAGGGATAAAAGTGTGATGTCTTTTTTTATTTTATTAAGTATGGGGTTGCTCTTGACTCTAGTCTAGGTCATAGGACAGAGATGGAGTCTAAGATGGAGCAATCTCACCCAGAAGAAGCCTGTTCACTCTTACTTTGAAGATATATCTGTGTTATATTTTGATATATAAGGTGTAAAAAAATTAGCTGAGAATATTTTAAGGGGTAAACCAGTACGTGAAACTGAACAACTTTCCCCAAGGAACATAGGTCGAAATATTAAAAAAAAATTGGCCTCCCCATACAAATTATCCCGGCCGGGTAACACATTCCCATTGTATGGGAGGGTCAATTTTTTTCATATTTCGACCTATGTTCCTTGGGGAAAGTTGTTCAGTTTCACGTACTGGTTCACCCCTTAAAATATTCTCAGCAATTTTTTTTACACCTTATATTTGCAGCTAATATTTTTACATTCTGCATAGAGATTTAAAGTCCGCGGGGAAAATTTGAACTAAAAGTAAATGTGCCTTATTATCTTAAAGACCGCCGTCCTACACGTTGTACATAGAATTGTCAGAAAAATCCTGCTGAAATACAATTAGGATTGGTTTATGTTAGTTTATTTCTTAATTGTCCCTTAGTATTTGTCAAAAATAGGATTGTTTACACTCTGCTTACCCCACTAACAATAAAAACGTGATGTCTGTGTTAGTTCTCTCTTTTCGTGTGGGACACCGAGTCGTCCAACGACCCGATGAAACCTGGTGTCAGAGTTTTTCAACCGCCTACTACCACTAGTAGGCCTCTGACATGGTTGTGTTACGACCGCTGTCTAAGTAATCATAGACAGCAACCGAGACCGACGGCTTAACGTGCCCTCCGAAGCACGGAACCATTTCTTTTCGGACAATCAGTTGGTTCACCCTGCAATGTCCTAACCAAACCGGGAACAAATTCACAAAGTGATAAATATCAACTTTGTGAGTATCCCACCGAGAATCGAACCCGGAACCTTTGCGTAGCAGGCAGTCGCACTACCACTTCGCCACATCGGTTGTCATGTGTTAGGTTGATGTATCGAGTTCATTTTGAAATTCAGAATTTCTAGGCATATTTTTTACTATTTGTCTTCATTACAGTGCCGACACAAATTCCGACCTAAAAGTGGTTCCGGTCATGAGGTGCTCCACAATCACAGAAGTTGGGGTGCAGGAGGTGAAGATTGAAGCCTGCGAGAGGCTGCTGGGGGCCAGGGTTACCGAGAAGATGAGGACCAAGAAGGTAAGGTTCAAATTTGTAGCACCATGCATACATACATACATGGTGTAAAAAAATTTGCTAAGAATTTTTTAAGGGGTGAATCAGAACGTGAAACTGAACAACTTTCCCCAAGGAACATAGGTCGAAATATGAAAAAAAAAATTGGCCCTCCCATACAAATTATCCCGGCCGGGTGACACACAGTATGGGAGGGTCAAATTATTTTTTCATATTTCGACCTATGTTCCTTGGGGAAAGTTGTTCAGTTTCACGTACTGGTTCACCCCTTAAAATATTCTCAGCTAATTTTTTTACACCTTATATATCAATCACGCCTATATCCCTTACCGGGTAGGCAGAGCGTTAACGGCCGTCCAACGGATATTAACACCACGTCTGACAAAAGTTGATACTACAAAATGATAGCACTACAAAAAGATGATACTACAAAATCTGACGAGAGTACGTCCTATCATCTTTTTTAATTGAGTACCTATGCTAAGATGGTCAATTTCGAGAAGAATCTCAAAACAATTTCGAAAATTCTAGCTTATTTACTACATCAACTTATTTGGATAATAAAAAGGGTAATTAATACTAAGATATTTAATTAAATGTCTTAACCTTCAATGACTTTTGTAGAACGCCTCATAAACTGAACATGAATAAATACTTTTGCCATAATTAGAAAAGAAAAAATGTTCGTAACAGTCATTTGTCTTGTCTATGATTAACAAAATAGTGACGTCACGTTCTCAAAACTTGAGAAATATGTTGAAAACTAGATTACCGCCCAGCGGTTGTTTCACCCGCTGCCACTCATTTTCCCGTGGTAATAGTTGTTTTCCCGCGGTAAAAAGTGGCCTATGTGTTATTCCGGGTTATATTCTACCTGTGTTCCAAATTTCATTCAAATCGGTCAAGCCGTTTGAGCGTGAAGACGTAACAAACATACATACACACACACACACACACATACTTCCAGATTTATAATATTAGTGCAGATAAATAATATTATTTCGAAAAATAAGATAAGTTTCTTAAAATTACGTATATTTTCAAAACAAACCATAAAAAATAATATATTCTGACTTACCAAGTTGAAAATGACAGCGCTATTTTATTAAGTTACCTATTTTAGGCGATAACATGGAATAGTACACAGATTTTTTATGAAACTTGTTGCCTTAGTTTATTCTTAGAGTGTGAGGCCCGTTCGAAGCTGGACAAGGTATAATACCTCGTGTCAGTCAAAGCGCGGCCAACAGCAATATTTGTCATACGGTCGCACGGTGCCTACTCAATATGTCATCGTGCATTACCTTTGATAAAGACATTACTCAATTTGTCCCGAAACATTTTAACCATACTTACTTAAGGAGGTCCGTTTTACATACAAACGAAAAACTGAAATTCAATGGACTTGTACATGCGATGAAGAGCAATTTTTTTACAAATGTATAAGCGAAATGATGAAGACACACTTAAACTTAGCTCGCAACTAATTTTGGTTAAAAGTTTCTTGCAGCAGTAGCTCCATCTATTGGCGTAAACTGGCGAATCGGTTTTAACAAGGGGATCATATGGTTTACAATTTTTTTTTATTATTTTGCGAAAATGTTATATCGACACGGGACTACCCATCGAGTTTTTTAAATAGAATTTTGTCTCTTTTATAGACAAGTCCATTTAACATTTGTATAAAAAACGTCCCACCTTATATTATAAGGCCTTTCACTTCCAATAAAAAATTCATAAGAAAGATTTTAGGCCACGATACCTGATACACCGATACACAATGATAAATATGAGCGCTTCTTTCGATAAAATTTGCACGTGCGTCTCTGAATAAAATAGTAGTAACTATCTACCATTATTCTTATATTTATGATGTCAATTTTAATAATATTATATGACATTATTTAATTGTACTAAAGTTCCTGTGCTTTAATCTGACAGAAGGCGATTTTAGATTAATAACGATCACATCGAGTTATGATTTTTAAAATGATGGGGGCAACACCTAGCCTATGTAATACCTTTAAGTAAGTATGGTTAAAATCTTAAAATATATTTTGGTTCGAATAAAATGTCCGTTTCGAAATAACATATTATCTAACTATCCAGATTAAAATTAACAGGCACAAAGTATATTATTACCTTCCTTACAACCATCTAAACATCCCCACAGGTGGACGGTATCCTGAACCGCCTTCACGTCGCCATGCCAGCCCCACGAGACACGAAGGAGCGCCCGCCAGTCATACCCGCCAGTGTGCTCGCCAAGAAGCAAGCAGCCGCAGAGAAGCAGACACGGAAACGGAAGCTGGAGAGGGAGATTGAAGTGGAAGCCGGAGACGATTATGTGCTTGGTAAGATCATTGCTAAACTATTAACCACTTCGCTCAGGTCGAATTTTGCAACAATAGATTTGTATTGTTCTTCAAGCACACATGTGTGCTTTTACGAGCGGAGTACACAATTTATTTACTCAGTTTAAAAACACAATTATTATACATATATATAGGTGACATGTTGTTATTATTATTATATACTATGTAACTTTGAATTGAATTTAAAGTTAAATTTAATAATGCAATTTATATTGTAAATTGACATTTAATATGGGACTCAGTACCTGAAATAAAGAAATTTTATTATTTTATTTTATTTATTTATTTTATACACAATCACACATTCAAATATTTGTCAGATGCATGAAAGTCAAATATTTGAAGTGGATGAAATTGAGAACGAAAGTGAGATTGAAATGGATGAGATTGTGAAAGCGTTAAAAAGTATGAAATCTGGTAAAGCTGCAGGGTATGATAGGGTGTCGGTCGAAATGCTGAAGGCTGGCGAAGGCGTTGTGGCTAGTCAGCTGTACCTCCTTTTTAACCTTTGTTGGAGAAGCGGTCGAGTGCCAAGTGATTGGTGCAAAGCTGTAATAGTGCCATTATACAAAGGAAAAGGGTCACAGCTGGACTGCAAAAATTACCGCGGTATAAGCCTCCTCAGTGTCGTCGGCAAACTGTATGCAAAGGTGTTGATTGAAAGAGTGATGAAAGAAACGGATGAGAAAGTATGGGATGCTCAGGCAGGATTTCGTAAGGGGATGGGATGTACGGATCAGGTCTTTTCCTTGCGCTGCATAGCTGAAAAATTCCTGGCCAAAAACCAGAAAGTCTATTGCGCGTTCGTAGATTTGGAAAAGGCCTATGACAGAGTGGTGAGGAATGAATTGTGGTCGGCACTATCCATGCATGGGGTGAGCAGTATCTTGATACGAGCACTGAAATCCTTATATAAGGATTCCAGAGCTTGTGTCAGGATAAACGGGGCGTACACTGAACTTTTTAACATCGAGAAAGGTGTTAGACAGGGATGTGTTGCGTCACCGTGGCTGTTCAATCTGTTCATGGATAGTTGTTTGGAAGATTTGAAAGAGAGTGAATGTGGTCTGAGAATGAATGGTTTACTCGTCAAATGTCTTCTCTATGCTGACGACCAAGTCATCCTTGCGTCGTCGGCTGAAGGGTTGCAGGAGATGGTAAATATTATGAATGAGGCTTTGAAAAAGAAAGGAATGAAAGTGAATGTAAGTAAGGCGAAAGCAATGGTTTTTGAGAAAGAGGAAAATATGACAGAGTGTAAAATTATGATAGAAGAAGAGAGGGTGGAACAAGTGAAAGAGTTTGTGTATTTGGGCTCCGTGTTCACATCAGATGGAAAGTGTGAAAGTGACATCGAAAGAAGGGTGAATGCCGGCAACATGGTGAATGGAGCGTTGCACGCTTTTATGAACAGCCAGAAAGTCTCTGATAAGGCTCGTCTGGCTGTGCATAGAGGGGTGTTAGTTCCGACACTTATGTATGGGAGTGAAAGTTGGGTATGGCAGAAAAAACATGAAAGTAGAATAAATGCAGTACAAATGAGAGCGTTAAGAAGTATGATTGACGTAAAATTGAGTGACAGGATAAGGAATAGCGTGATAAGGGAACGTTGTGGTATAAAAGAAGATATAGCGACTGGTGTAGAAAAGGGTATGCTTAGATGGTTTGGTCATGTAGAGAGGATGAATGAAAGAAGATTAACGAAACAGGTGTATATGGCAAGTGTGGATGGGAACGTCGGAAGGGGAAGACCTCGACGAACGTACCTCGATCAAATCGGGGACGTGCTAAAGAAAGGTCAGGTCAAGAGTACCCTAAACCGACGAGCATGCATGAAGAGATTGATGAATGTGGAGGAGGCGAAAGAAGTATGCCAGGATCGTAGTAAGTGGAAGGAAGTAGTCTCTGCCTACCCCTCCGGGAAAGAGGCGTGATTTATGTATGTATGTATGTAATCACACATTCATATACACAATCACACATTCTTATACACAATTACACATTCTTATACACAATCACACTTTCTTAAACACAATTACACATTCTCATACACAACAACTACCCACAGTCTCACACAATAATCACACATTCTTGTGCACAATAATACATTTTTATACACAATCACACATTCTTTACACTTTCACACATTATTTACACTTTCACACATTCTTATACACAGTCACACATTCTTAAAATTAAAATTATTAATTAAAAAATTATTTTTTTATTTTCTTTTTCTTAAACACAATCACATGTTCTTACATACATACACACACTCACTCTTACCCCTAGAATTACTAGTTGCTGAAAATTATTTAAACCTGTGAACAATAGACAAGCTCATAAAACTGGATATCCTTCCCAACGAACATAAGGTCGAAAGATTTACAAATACATTGAAGCGCCCAAAATGACTGGCTCAAACTATTTCAATGGGGCGAAATGTTTTTAATTCATATTTCGATCTTGGAAAAAGATATTCAGTTTGAAATATGAATGGATTTTTTTTACATTCTGTATTTTGGCCCGATCGAAGCTGAGTTTAGTTGAAATACTCAACGTCAGTCAAAGCGGGGCCTACAGCAACATCTGTCATACGGTCGCACGGTACGTGTCACATACGTACACGTGCATTACCATTGACAAAAACAACTACTTAAGGTGGTACGTTTTACATACAAACGAAAAACTGAAATTCAATGGACTTTTACATGCGATGAAAAGCAATTTTTTAACAAATGCTTATGCGTAATAATGAAGGCACGAGTAAGTTTGGCGCAAAACTACTTTTGGTTAAAAAATAATGAGTATTTCGTCCACAATAAAACACAAGCCGTGTGATGTCGGCTTAGAATACCATTACCCCATTTCTTTCCCGTGGGAGTCGTAAGAGGCGACTAAGGGACTCGAGGGCGTGTATTGCAATTTTAGGCGATGGGTTGACAACCTGTCACTATAGCGAGACACAATTTTCCAAATGACCCTCAAATTATATGTCAGACGTGGCGTAAATGTCCGTTTTTGCAGTCGTTTACGCTTTGCCTACCCAGCAAGGAATAATAGGCGTGATATGTGTATGTATGTATGTATAAAATTAAACTCATTTTTGCAGCAGTAGCTCCATCTAATGGCGTAATGTGGCGAATCGGTTATAGCAAGGGAACTATAAGGTTTACAATTTATATTTATTATTTTGCGATCATGTTATATCAACACGGAACTTCCCATCGAGTTTTTTAATTAGAATTTTGTCTCCTTTAAAGCCATAAGTCCATTTAACATTTGTATGAAAAACGTCCCACCTTAACATAATTATTCATGTTATAATTAAAAGCAGGGACCGCATTGGTAAGCCTTGTTATTGGTTGGGCTCAGTCTCCCTATTCGTATTTCACCAAAACCCATTCGAAAGGGTTTTTATCAGCGCAATTTTAACATACATACAAATATCACGCCTATATCCCTTGCGGGGTAGGCAGAGCGTTAACGGCCGTAAAACGGATATGAACACCACGTCTGACAAAAGTTTGAGGAGCAATCAGATAACTGTGTATCACTATAATATCCTGGACAATTCACACACAGCGCCATCTAGCCCCAAACTAAGCAAAGCTTGTACTATGGGAACTAGATAGCTGATTTTAATACTTATATACTTTTTTTTGGTAAATAAATACATATAATACATAGTAACACCCAGACTAAACACAAATATTTGAAAATTACTTAACAAATATTTGTGGCTCGTGGGGATCGAACCCACGACCCTCGGCGTAGCAGGCAGGGGTACTATCCGCTACGCCATCGGCCCAGTCAACTATAGTGACAGGTTGTCAGCCTATCGCCTAAAATTGCAATACAAATCTAACCCTCGAGTCCCTAAGTCGCCTCTTACGACACCCTATTTTAAAGGCTATCAAAACCCCTTCAAACCACAATCCGTATTGAAAGCCCGTATTGAAATCCCCTTTCGCTTTCCACATAAATTAGATCCATGCGTGTCACTTATACGGACTGATATTGCCCGCGCATGGTGGTAAGCCGTTTGGTCAAAGCTCTAAAGTTGCAGCGAATTCGCAACCTGCTCGCCTTGCGAATGGTTTCATTGCAGTGAGTGAAAATGAATATGTAATTACTTTATTCAATGTAGGATAGTATTATAACTTATTGACGTCTTGATCGGTCATTGTAAAAAAAAGAAATTTTCATCACGATTTTTTTTGTGTGCACGAAACCCCTATAAAGCGCTATATACATACATACATCACGCCTTTTATCCCTTGCGGGGGAGGCAGAGCGTAAACGGCCGCAAAAAACGGACATTTACGCCACGTCTGACAAACATTTGAGGGTCATTCGGAAAATTGTGTATCGCCATAGTGGCAGGTTGTCAGTTCATCGCTTAAAATTGCAATACACACCCTCGAGTCCCTTAGTTGCCACTTACGACTCACACGGGAAAGAAATGGGGTGATGCTATTCTAAGCCGGCATCACACGGCTCTATATACGGGGTTTTTAACAAAGGGTTCTCTTTTCGATTAACTTGAAACAAATGAAAGGGTAACCAGTTGAAGTGGGAAAACGTACAAATAGTGGTATTCAGACACGGGGTTGGAAAATTAATAGAATCGACTACCGAGCTTTCGTCCATACAAAAAGAGAAAACGTTTTCCTACCCCTAAATGTAATCCGATCTCAATGATTTTTTAGAATGTTGTTGACACTGCCGTGTGATGCCGGCTTAGAATAGCATCACCCCATTTCTTTCCCTGCCGTGTGATGCCGGCGTAGAATAGCATCACCCCATTTCTTTCCCGTGGGAGTTGTAAGAGGCAACTAAGGGACTCGAGGGTGTGTATTGCAATTTTAGGCGATGGGCTGACAACCTGTCACTATAGCGATACACAATTTTCCGAATGACCCTCAAATATTTGTCAGACGTGGCGTAAATTACCGTTCTGCGGCAGTTTACGCTCTGCCTACCCCGCAAGGGATTATAGGCGTGATATATGTTGTTGTTGTTGACACAGTAAAAAACTAGGTTTATAGTTTTTCCTTTTTTCGAATTTTTTTGATTGAAAATTATAGGCGTCTAAAAATCACTTTTTTTATTACAAAATCTTCCTTGAAGTAAAACGTTTGTATTTAAAAAACAAAGTTGTTTTAAGAAAAAATAAAAAGCTATAAACCTAGAATATAATATGCTGAAACGATGGACACCAAAATCAAAACTATTGGTTGTGATTTGGTATGTGGGAAACGTTTTCTCCCGAGACGCAAATTTCACCTTAAAAATACCTACAGTCAGTCGCGAGCGGCAACGCTCTCTATCGCACTACTGCGCGGGGACGTGAGCGCGCGAGCGACAGTATGAGTTTTCATAAATACCAAATTTTTTGAAATGGCGATGGTATTCTTCCCTCTTAAGCGCTTAATCGATAAAGCGCTTAATTTTATGTATGATCTTTAGTTGGTTATTCCAGCTTATTGTTGCAGCATACTAGAACCTGCCGTAAGATGCTTAAAATAGCATCAACCCATTTATTTTTCGCGTGTGTCGTAAGGGAATACTGGGATTTCATGTGTATCACTATTGTTGGGGGTGAGCTACATCACTACATCGATACATACATTTTAAAACGACCTTCAATTATTTGACGGACGTCTAATGACCGCTTACTCTCCTGTCTACCCCGCAAGGGATGTACGCGTGATAATCATGATTATGTAATTGTAGATGGCACACTAAGGGCGAAATAGATTGAATACCAAATTTTAAAACACTTCCCGTGTTGGGTATACATTTTTTGAAAACTTGTAACATTTTCAAGCGCGGGCAGGATTTGAACCTGCGACTTTTGTCATTACTAGTGGCGAATGCTACTATACTCATAAAATTTATAATTTTATGAATATGTTTCCAATCTGGTTATGACATTGCATACTGTGATGCCCGGACAAAAATATGGTTCCGTGCTTCGGAGGGCACGTCAAGCCGTGCGTCGGTCTCGGTTGCTGACTATGATTACATAGATGTCGGAGGCCTACGATTTGTAATAGGTGGTTAAATAAACTGGTGTGGCCTATGTTCTTTTTTTACAATGCCGGATCATGACGTCAATAAGTGACAATACTATCCTACATTGAATAAAGAATTTCAATTATGAATAAGTGAGTCTTACGTAATGTTTTGTTTGCAGATCTGAAGAAGAACTACGCGGATATAGCTGAGGAGGAGCGCTATGATCCCATACCGGAGTTCTGGGAGGGACACAACATTGCCGACTACATCGACCCAGAGATATTCGACGTGAGTACACGTACACGTTTTAAGTTATTTACATTCTCCCGTGGTAATAGTTGTTTTCCTGCAGTAAAAAGTGGCCTATGTGTTATTCTAGGTTATACTCGCCCTGTGTTCCAAATTTTATCCAAATCGGTCACCTATTATACCTGGTCAGCTTAGACAAAAACCTATTTAGTATATTAGATAAACAATCATAAATAAGAAAAATATCCAATATGTTGAGCCAAGTGCATCGAGATAAAGCATGAGAAAAAGCGAAAATTAATGAAAAGGTGTAACGTAAGTGTGGCCGTGGTCGTGGCAGGCTAAATACCTATATGTGATATTTAAATACAATTGTGTTTATTTATTCAACAGAAACTGGCTGAACTCGAGAAAGACGAAGAGCTTCGTGAAGCAGGAGGTATGTACGCGATACCGAAGATTGAACTGGACGAGACCATGAAAGAGATTAGAGAGCTCGCCAAACAGATACGGTATGTAGTAGCACATAAAGTACCAAGGGTACTCCAAAAGAACTGAATTATTTTTGTCCCCAGCAATATTACTTCCTTGACATGAATACGTTTAGGTAGAAAATTTGTTGCCTCTTACGACACCCATGGGTAAGAAATGGGATGATGCTATACTAAGCTGGCATCACACGGCCCAACAACAACACGAGACGCTACAGAAGTTCCAACATATCTGCTAGATGGCGCCACGTGACAGATGTGCAGGGAACAAAGAGCCTGAAACGCGGTATCGGAGTGTTTCACCGCGCAACGCATATATACAACTTCCAATTGTATCCAGGTGGACCAGTCGGTCCCCTGGACACAACACCAGATATTGATATTTATTGATATTTACGTATGTATTTGTATGTATTGTATTTGTATATTATGTATTTATATATTGTATTTGTATTTATAGTTCTATTAGTTTAGGTATGTGTATTTATTTGACTATAATCAAATAATTATTTATCATATTGTATTTTTCTTTAACTTTGTGTGCAATCTTGTCCCCGCACGTATTTATTTCTTACCTAGTTTTACAGGTTGGCTGGAAGAGATCTCTTTATAGAGATAAGCTCACCTTTGTGAACTACTTTTAAAACAAAAACTATTGTATTGTTAATGCACAATAAAGAATATATATAATGTCATCCACGCAACTTCACGTCACCCTGACAATCACAAACATGCAGCTTTCCATGCATTCATTCATAGGCTGGTGAAGGTACCTATGAACAATATGGACTTCCAACAAGAACTAAAAACCATTAGACAAATTGCAAGAAATAATGGATACACAGACACTCTAATAAACAATATCCTTAAGAGGAAACAAAAAAGAGAGACAGAGAAATTATTATACAGCACGACCCAACGCGAAACAGAGACCCCAAGACGATGGGTTAAAATACCGTACATAGGGCCTTTATCTCAAAAACTTAAAAGACTTTTGGACAATGATAAAAGAAAAACAGCATTTTATAGTACCAAGAGCTTAAAATCCATTATATGCAATAACAAAGATAAAATTCATATCGGGCATCAGAGTGGTATTTATACTCTCACTTGCGACACATGCGAGAGCATATACGTTGGCCAGACTGGAAGAAAATTTAAAACCAGAATAAAGGAACATGTCTCCAGCTGGAAGAAAAAGACAACAACGTCAACATTTGCAGAGCACTTAAACGAAAATAACCACACTTTTGACGACTCTCAAAATGTTAAATATTTACATATCGCTTCCAAAGGCCGAAAAATGGATACACTAGAAGCCATAGAAATAAATAGACATAAAATGAAATTCAATATCTTAAATGACCAGACATGTTTCTCTAATTCACCAATTCTTAATTATTTCAACCCATGTTAAATTTTATTGACATAATTTTTTATTCCGTAATATTTGACAAAAAACTTGACATTCTAATTTTGATCGATCCTCCACTGAACCGCAACATGAAAATATTGTACTACCGACATTTTAATAATATAATATTGTTGTGTTTTGTTTCGATTTTAAATAACTGCCCGATGATGATGTTCGAAACCGGTCGCATTTAGTTTAATATCAAATTAAACAAATATATTTAATTAGTGGAACTAGTGAAAAAGTGTTTTATTAGTAAATTATTATTTTATTTAATAAAAGTGGCCCGTCCGAAACTGTATAAAATTTCATATTTTACTTCAGTCTCAACGAGGCCGACAGTAAACGGTTGTCATACGGTCGCGCGGTACATTTACTATTGTATACGTGCATTACCATTGACAACGACAAACTAGTTACTAAATACAAAATTTTAGAAAACTTATTTATTACTAGCGGCCTGCCCAGCGTTTTCACCCGCTGCTAACCGTTTTCCCCGCGGGAATAAGACATTTTAATATAGTCTATGTTCATCAGGGTTAATGTAGGATTTGAATGGAAAGAGATTTTTTAAATCCGTCCAGTAGTTTCGGAGCCTATTCAATTCAAACAGTCAAATCTTTCCCCTTTATAATATTAGAGTAGAAATGGTTTTAATTGAAAAAAAAACGTGCCACGCGTTATTGGCATCAAGAAACACTTGCAAAATTTGCGGGTAATAGATGAGCCGCGGTAGCCCAGTTGAAAGAGGCGTCGCCACTACCGATGGCGAAAGTAGCATGTTCGAATCCTGCAGTAGAAAGTTTTGCAAGTATTCACAAATAGCTGCTTCAAATAACGTTAATGTTTGACGTTGGCCCTATCTAATAAGACTAGGAATAGGCTTTTCAAATATCAAATCCCGCCTGCGTTACAAAATATTGCAAGTTTTCTATAACTAGTTACTTTTTGATAAGATTTGTTCGGTTTGGCTTTTTTGTATCAATTTATTCGAAAAGTTCCGAAATTATTGGATTGATTTTCGAAATTATTTTGCCTTGTTTTCCACGGCACGTCAAAAGGGGTAGCATATGAATCAGCTGGGTAGGCCTCTAGTATGCACACAATAGGAATGTTTTGCCAATGATGAATCATTATAACTTGAACAAAAATAAACAACACAATATAAGCAAAGGCGGCCTTATCGCTTTAAGCGATCTCTTCCAGGCAACCCTGCACACTAAGAGAAAACATTAAAAAACACACTGTAAATAGCAGCGGCAACACATAAAAGACATAAAAAAATCATTCATTTAACAAATTTAACTATTTTTTTATTGTTTATTTTAAGGATGGGTTTGCTCTTGACTCTAGTCTGTGTCATAGGACAGAGACAGAGTCTAAGATGGAGCGAGCTCACCCAGAAGAAGCCTGTTCACTCTTACTTTGAAGAGATTAGGGTTGTATGCGTTTGGAAACACAGACGCAGGTAGTGAGTTACACTCTTTAGCAGTGCGCATTATAAATGATGATGATGATGATAAAGGATGACTGGAAGCGCTTAGTCCGAATTGGTGGAATGGCAAACAGGCAATTTAACAAAACAACAAGATAGGTACTTATTATTTCACATTTTTTTTCAGCAACAAGAAAGCAGTCCTGAAGGATGAATCGCTCCTCACCAAACAATCCACGAAACCTGTCATGCCGCGAACATCGAGGGCTAGAGGCAAAGACCGGTCCACTACTAAACTCAGGGACGAGATGGAGAAACTCGGTAAGCTTGTCACTCTTATAGCAATAAGATAGCATTATCACTTATTGACGTCATGATCGGTCATTGTAAATAAAAGAAATTTGCATAACGCAAGTTTCTTCTTTTTATAACAATTTTGTATTGTCCTAATAGAAAACCGGCTCGGGCGGGATAAAAAAATAAAAATAAAGGCACTGCCTCGGGGCTGGCCAGGTTAATTACACAGCACGTAACTTTACGCCACCACCATTTGTAAACGACATTTGTTTCAAATTTTAGTCAAGATTTCCAAAGCGTGTCATTTACATGCGCATAATTAACCGGACCCCTTGAACAGGAAAAACCCCCCAAAAAACCTGCCCAGAAGTGCTCCTACTCTAAATTAACAATCTTTCTAGGCCCTAAGCTGCCCTAGCTAATTTTGGAAATAACGAATAGTATATATGCATAGCCCAAAAATGGCTACATAAAAAAAAATATCATTTTGTCTGTTTCATGCAGTTACGCTATGTATACGTATAACGCCGCAAGGGATTAAAGTCGTGATGTGTGTGTGTGTGTGTGTGTGTGTGTGAATTGAGCCCATTGAGGCCCGATCGAAGCTGCCCGTGGTCCCATACTGCGCAACAGTCAAACCGAGGCCGATAGCGAAACTTTGTCATTATGGTCGCACGATATGTTCCAATTACGTAATTGTGCATTACCCATGATAAAAACATTTGTTTATGCTCATTTTTGTATGGTGATATGAAGTTTTTATCAATGGAAGTTTGAAAAGTGTGTCTGTGTATGTGTGTATTCAAGTGTTTGTTCGAGTGTATATGTGTCTGAGTGTGTGTGTGTGTGTGTGTGTGAGAGAGAGAGAGAGAGAGAGAGAGAGAGAGAGAGTGTATGTGTATGTGTTTGTTTGTGTATGTATAATAATTGTGTAGAAAACTGTAAATATAGTGTGTGTATGTGTATAGAAGTGTTTAGGTTAGTGAGGTTTTAGTACAATAATGAATCTAAATGCATTTATTCTTACCTGTGCTGTGAGTTTTCCTAATATAATAAAGTAAAAACATCAATATATTTAAGTCTGCTGAAACTAATTTCTTTAGTAAAAATCAGTAGATACCTGTTGTACCATTCCTTCCTAGTGATGTGTTAATGTGATTCATTTTTTATTGTATGTAATACATACATACAATCACGCCTCTTTCCCATAGACTACATCTTTCCACTTGCTACGATCCTGACACACCTCTTTCGCGTGTGTAATACATCGTATAGTAATTTGGTTTATCCTGTAAAACTATATTATTGTAACTGATTAAATAAATAAATAAAAATAAATCGTTTAATAAACATGTTATGTTTTCCAGGCGTGGACATGTCGGACACGAAGGAGGCGCACTTCACGCAGACGCGGTCCCGCTCTCGCTCGGCCTCCGCCCCCGCGGCGAAGAAGGCGCGCGTGGACGTGTCGCGCGGCCGCTCCGTCAGCCGCCCCGCGAGAGACACACAGGGCGTCAAAGATGGCACGGTCAGTGAAACATTCGTTATTCCATCATATCGGGGTACAGACATTCGTGAATTGTGTGTCGTGATCCAGTATCGCACTCTGGACAGGGGAATAATTAAATTAAAAATCATTTATTTCAGACAAAGTCCATACATTAATACATACATACAAGGTCATATAAATTATCACATAAAAAGAAAAACAGTACAATAATACATTTACATGTCATCAAATTTATTAAAAGTGAAATAGTGAATAATGAGCAGCAGAAACGAATTTGTATTTAAATATAAATACACACATACATATCACGCCCATAATCCCTTGCGCGGTAGGCAGAGCGTAAACGGCCGCAAAAAACGGAAATTTACGCCCCGTCTGACAAATATTTAAATATACTATTGTTTATTTTGCACTCATAGTTATTTTCTTCAATGAAAAGAATAAATTTCACACACACACACACACACATCAAGTATGCTTGCATTGCACACATTGACATTATATAAGGTACTATTCAATCTAGTGCAAATATTAAGTTGAGTTCTACTCGTGAAACTGAACAACTTTTCCCAATGCACATAAGTTGTAAATAGAGTGAAAAAATTGACCTTCCATACTAAAATGATCAAAAAATGTGTCAGTTTTTATGCGAGGTGTTTATGAGGAGAAATTGTTTAGTTCTACGCGTAGAACTCATGTTAGAATTTTTTGCCCTGAATTGAAGTCTTTTATACATACATCAAATACACCTTCACATATCAAGTTTCATTTCATTCAATTGTGCATATGTGCACTCGGATACCCTCAAATGATTTTGGCCCGATCGAAGCTGAGTTTAGTTGAAATACTCTTCGTCAGTCAAAGCGCGGCCTACAGCAACATCTGTCATACGGTCGCACGGTACCTGTCACATACGTACACGTGCATTACCATTGACAAAAACATTACACTTCTTTTTTGCTCGCAATACGTGTGATAATGGTGACGGCAAGTCGGTAGTACCTACTGCTACCAAAGGTCGCAGGTTCGAACCCTACCTGCGGTGCAATTTTGCAAGTTCTCAAAACGTACAGTATTATTGTTGATGCGACAAAGTGGCTCGCTTTGCTCGAAACAAGTGTATTGTTCGTGTGTGCAAACAGTGGTTAGCATGTCTTGACTTTTTTAACTTGAAACTTTTGTAACTTTAATGTGCTGTATACGACGCTGAAACTTTGATTGATGCTATGCAAACCCGCAAGATATAAGGCGTGATTTATATGTATACAATATTGATGCCTCTTTTGAGAACACTTTTTTGTGCTACCTACAACCTCCTGTTTATCTTGATTTGTAATGTAAATTTTGGGATTTCTTTAGTATCCTGTGGCATTGATAGATGGTCGCCAAGTGGCGCGGAGGTTAAGGAGAAGTGCGGAAATCACCCCCCATTATTCATACATTTTGAGGTTATGTTTTCGCGCCCTGCGTCGTTTCTGGCACATCGCCGGTCCCTGCCGGGGCACGCTCGCTCGGCTCGTGCGTTGTGGTCACAGTTCTAACCTAACCTAACCTAGGTTGGGTTAGGCTATACCTAACGGACCTACAAAGTCGAAACACCAATTACGGATTTCTCGAAAATTAAACACTTCCGCAAAAAAGCCACTAGCTGGTAATCATTGGCATCATTGCCCATCTAATGACGCTAAATTAAACTCGTAAATCGTGCGGCAGGATACTAAAGCCAACCCTAAACTTTTGCTTGTTGTTTTGTTTTATAACTATTATAACAAGAATAAGAAATGTAAAAAAGAAAGCTAATGACTATGTATGTTTCCGTTAAATCTATACGTAATAATAAGTGTTACCTACTTTAGTTTCTCGAGAGTGTAACTCTTTTTGAGAAATAAATTCTTAAACCACATTCGTATTCCAATTCCAGATGCAAAAGCGTGCGAAGGACATGGCCCACGTCGCGATCGCGAAGAAAACCAAGAAGATGGGGCTCAAGGGGGAAGCGGACAGGTTCATCGGCACAAAGATGCCGCGACATCTGTTCTCCGGGAAGCGCGGCGTCGGCAAGACCGACCGCCGGTAGACTGTACAGCTGCAGCGCTGGGGTTCATCGGGTCGTTCGGCCACTCGGCGACCCACGCGATACTAACAGCTGTTTCATTGCTGGGCTACATTTATGTTTCGCCCGGGGGCTATTTCATTGCTGGGCTTAATTTATGTAAGGTACTATTAAATTTAGTGCAAATAATTTACAGTAAGTTCTACTAGTAAAACTAAACAACTTTCCCCATGAGTAATACGTCGAAATATGAAAAATCAAATTAGACCTGCCATACAAAAAGTTTAAGAAAATTAGTCACTTTTTATGGCCATCAAGAAATGTTGTTCAGTTATACAAGTAGAACTTGCCCTGAAAATATTTGCACTGAATTTAATGGGACCATAAATAACCTTGTAACAGTTATGACATCTAGTGCAGATAAACTTATGTTTGTATACATATGATGGAATAGCTTGGTTCCACCTTTTAAGCTATGACACTTAGCCACCTAGCTATTTTTTTATTATATACAGTACATTATATACCTGCTCCTCGGTTTTGAAATTCTGAAAGGAAATATTTTATTTACGTAAGAATAATGTAATTGTATGTATATTGTACACATTGTTACTTTAGAACTTATCCCAACAATAAAAACATACATACACATTCTGGTTTTATTTTATTTTATATGAAACTTTCCACACCTCTATCAAGTATAACAATACAAGCAAAATTTTAAAAATTGCAAATATTTGTGTTGTGTTTGCATAAAGGTAAACGCACACTAAACTGCGCGGACAAGAGAATAGAGGTACAGTCGGTTATAGCACATAAGGTACCAGGGGTTCTCCAAAAGAGCTGAATTATTTTTGTCCTTTGCAATGTTTTTTTCTTGACATGAATATGTTTTAGTAGAAAATTACTTCTTTTATGAAAATAAGTTTAAATTTTGATTATGTATTGACTGGGGATAAAAATAATACAGTTCTTTTTGAGTACCCCTGTTACCTTATGTGCTACAACCGACTGTACATACTCTGAATATTTAAAGGCAGGTGTGCGAGCTTGCATAGAACTTGATACCAAGAATTCGAAATACGGCGACTGCGGTGGGGCCAAGTCAGCATTCACCTTAAGTCACTTCTGTTACTAAAATAAATGTGGGTAGTTATTCATACATACATATAATCACGCCTCTTTCCCATAGGGGTAGGCAGAGACTACATCTTTCCACTTGCTACGATCCTGACACACCTCTATCGCTTCTTCAACATGCATCAATCTGTTCATACATGCTCGTCGGTTTAGGGTACTCTTGACCTGACCATTCTTTAGGACGTCATCTATCTGATCCAAGTACGTGCGTCTTGGTCTTCCCCTTCCATGTAACATAATTTTTGTCAAACATGTTTCTTTTTTATGGGAAAGGGGAGAAAATAAAGAAAGTTCACAATTGTAATCAATCACCATTTATTTGTTTGTCCACATGCAAAAATATAGAAAACTAGTTAATTTTTCTGCGCTTACATGTATTTTCATAATATAATCTACAAGTACACGGTTTTATTTTACATTTGTATACAAAATACCCATGCCACAAGTAGTCGTCTTCCTCTTTGTAGTTTTCATAATTACGATCCGGCACGTAATTGCCAAACGCAACCGCATTGCCAAACACGGCAATGCTGGCTGGATCTCCTGCTGTATTCATCAAGTTTTCCATTTGTATCGCGTAACCTAACTCTTCACCCTTCCCATTCACCTGCCAAACGATGAATGGATGTGTTTCCTTTTCCACCTTTTTGAGAGTAATATCCTTGAGTTTGCACGCGTTTTCGTCGGTATCATCGTCGTTGGCCGGTTCGCATTTTAGAAAAAACAGTATCGGTAAATTATGATTTTCGTCCAGACGTTTAAATTTACGTTTCGTTTCTCCCAGTGCTTTTCGCCGTTTCTTTTGGTAGGCATCGTAGTTGAAGTTGCCATCCGAATCATAGAAGTTTTCCTCTTCTTCAATGGAACTTCGACTGTCATCGTACATGACATTGTAGTCACCGTTACAACCAGAGTTGACGTCTTTAGAGCACGTTTCTTCGGTATTTCCGCTTTCGCCGTCGGTAGAGTTAGAATTACTGTATTCATCGTCACAGTATTCTTCCAAGTCATCTTCCGAGTTAGGTTCAGGAAAATAAAAGAGTGATAAATGTTCCGCAAAATGATCATTGAGAAACCGCAAGTGGTCAGGATGATTGCTTTCGCCACAGTAATACGTGCCACCCAGCCCATACGCTCCTTTGCGGCACTCTAAAATTTGCTCCATCTTGTGAAGGTTTATATCAAACTCGGCGCGTTTAAACAAGAATCCTTGCTGGCTGTCTTTGGACTTGTTTTTAAACATTGCGAGGGAGACCGTTCCTGGAGAGACGTCTAATTTTGCCATTCGTCCATTGAGCAAGTCACTCAGGGTGGACATGTACACATGACGGTCCAAAGTTAAACTAACTGGCAATTCCGTGACCGTGGCGCCGCCATGTTCCGTCATGATGAATGCCAGGTAATGGCCAGTCAGTCAGACAGATGTAATCAAATGATGTCTGGCTGGAGCTCGGGTCAAATCTGAAAAATCGTGAGGGTATTAGAAGTCTTTTATTTGTGTCTTCAAGTCGTGGTTTGGATAGATATTGTGAGGCAAACTTTTCATATAGGAAATGTGCGTGCGTGTCAATCTAGACGGTTACTTAAAGGACGTGAAAGCGACGCGACGCACCCATCGATAGTAGTTAATTACCTACAGGCTACAGGATTTCGTGTGTTGTTGTTTTCTCCAATTATAAGTATGTAACATCTTTATACTTTGTAAAAGCTAATAAAAATTAGATTATGCATAACCACTTGACAGTCGAAGGCAACTTTTGTTGCCAAAAACTTAATGTTAGTTTGTCAGTTCGGACTGTCAAGTAGCCGTCTCGTCCACCCGCGGCCAGCTGATGAGATTTCTATGGACGCGCCGTATTCAAAATTCTCTATAGGTATAAAATTCTATGCAACCTCGCACACCTATCCGCGCCGCAGTCGCCGCAAACCGGACGAAGCGGACGAAAGCGCCAAGCCGCAGCTGAAGACGTCATCAGCATAATGCCCCTGCAGATGACGGTGCTTCGTTTCTTGACCAAATGCTATTTCAAGTAGCTAAACCTACTTACCTACTTTTTTGTCTAGAGCCTTATAGTAAAAGCGTTTCCTTCTGAATAAAAAAAAAACTGAACGTTATCAATTTGATGATGCGTGCGACTACTACAGGGCATTCAAGTGTGCGTTCACCTTTAGATAAGCTGATTTTTGCTTTTCTGTGATCATCGGAAAACGGTTAGCAGCTGCTATTGCAAAAGTAACGACATCACCTGTTACTAGGGTTAAGAATAATTCGTTCGATCTCATTACTGATGCGTAACTTTAGGACCACTTGGGGAACAAACGAAGTCAGTCCTCTTTGAGAAATTGTTCCACATACAAAAATAAAATACAACGTACCGACGATTTGATATATTTTTATAAAGTCTGGTCAAAATCAACAAGAATGTTAGGTACATCGCGGAGCGGCGTTGGCGCTAAGTGATACTTCGTTACCTATTTACAAAATAAATAAGCTTAGCGGCTCACCTGATCAAATAAATAAAGAGGAAGACGGTAGTAAACTGAGATTCGAAGACATGTGTGGATGGATGTACTGTGGCGGAGCGGAATGTGTGAAACTGTGTGCAACAGTTAATCTTAATATGTCTTACTCTTACTGAATCTAAATACAACGGGACGGGAATGCGGGAATGCAACCACTAACGGCACAGATAAGGTAATTATCTAAATAACTAGGTATCGTGTCTATGCAACCTCATGCAATGCAACGGACATAAGAAATTGGTTCAAATCCATCCATCCATGCCGATAACGGTTTTACGTAACTGAATGCAGTCATCAAAAACCGATTATAATCGAACAGAATCGATCGATTAAAGGCAGCACTTATATGAAACAAAAAAACAAACAAACGAAACGTCAATGACAAAGTTGACAAACGAACGAGCCATCGCCCATCGGTTCGGTCGGGCTCATTTTCCCATTTTTGGTCTTATCAAGGGCTTAGAAAGTAATAAAATTTACATTTAACACCTGAAAAACCTGTTCGTTACTAATTGTCGCCTATGTTTTATATAAGCTAGCTTATGGAGTGACGACGATGTTTTCCCCGAATCACGAAGATCGTGGATTTCGTTATAGTAATGAAGGTATGGATTCCGTAGTCCAACAAAGACCCGATGGTTCTGAATTTTGTGTTCGTGAACAAATACAACAAACGCTGGGTTCAGAAATCCAAAATATACCGGAATACCCAGTATTATATCATTTGCCAGATGAAAAACAACTGACAAGTACATGTTCTCAAGTCGATCATGTAAAACCTGTAGAAATACAAGAGATTTTGGCTTCAGAAGTGCAACATATAACTGGAAATTCCGAATTTCGTGTGCCTGATGCCACACAACGTGATATATGCTCAGTAGTACACCAAGAAAGACACAAAGATACAGAACTTATAGTAACTGAAGAATCTTTGGGTGCTAAAGTTCAACTACATCCTGAAGATATTGATTTTGCTATAACACCACAGACACCGGCCCCAGAAGTTCAACAAACGCCCATATTTCCTGGCTTTAATTTGCCTGATGAGGATCAAAATGCTACGGCTTCAGACGTTCAACAGAGGCCACTGTGTCGATTCTGTGCGCAGGACAAGAATCCAGAGGAGCTAACAGATCTATCCGCTGACAAGGAGACTATGAAACTAGTCATGTCAATTTTGGAGTTTTTCAAAATTTCATATGTAAACTTAAACAATGCAGTTTTACCTAAAACAATGTGTCAGGATTGTTATGATCAAATTACAAGTAGTTACACATTTTATCAGAAAGTAAGAGAGAAGCAGGTAATTTTAAATATGATTTATTGTGTTAAAGAAGAATGTGAACAAAGGGATGTTAAAATAAAAATTGAACGGATTGATTCAGAGTCCTCCGATGAAGACTATGAACCAAAACCAAGTACTGACACAGGTAATTGTTACATGGAAGTTACGCCAAATATAAGTTCTTACTATCCCCCAAACCAAGGCAAAGCTAAGTCAAATTCTAAAAGTACAAAATCAATCTCCGTAAAGAAAGAGACCAAAATCAAAAGAGATCCCGATGCAAGAAAAAGTAATGAAACCTGGAGTTCATACACCTGGTGTTGCAAGTACTGCGGAGTGATTTGTGACAGCATGGAGGATTTGCGGTCACATGGAGTGCTCCTGCATAAGAAATGCTATGCTTTCAAATGTGCCGACTGCAATGTTAACGTACTTTTGTTCAACACATTTAATTCATTCATTGAACATGTCAGGACACATAGAGACAGTTTGAGGTAAGCAACTAAAATCTAACATTATAAGCGGTAAAAAGAATTTTAAATACCTTGTGGGATGAACCAGCCCATTAATTTAACTGAACAACTTTCTCCTACATTGAATACCAAATTTTAAAACAATTCCTGTGTTAGGTATACAATTTTTGAAACCTCCTTAATGAGTTATGTATGTAGGTTTAACTCATTGTGTATATGAGATATTTTTATATTTTGTTATTCAACCTACATGCAAAGTTTAATTAGCTGATTTTCTCTTGAAAGTTTACTATAATCTTTATAAAATCAAAAATCAAATAATTTATTTCTAAGTAGGAATTTACAAGATTCTCTTTTAGAAAGTCAAATCTAGGTACATAATACATAAAGAAAAAATAGTAAACTTACAGTAATGTAAAAAACAAATACATGTCAAAGTTAAACCTATGTCAATGTTATTAAATCTATGTCAAATTTAAGTGTAAATATGATATGTCTATCTACCTGATACATTGTGTTGGAGCTACAGTTGCTATTGACCAGACGTCTTTATCTACACTAATATTATAAAGAGGAAAGATTTGATTGTTTGTTTGTTTGTTTGCATCGAATAGGCT
Source organism: Tuta absoluta (assembly GCA_027580185.1). Classification (NCBI taxonomy): domain Eukaryota; kingdom Metazoa; phylum Arthropoda; class Insecta; order Lepidoptera; family Gelechiidae; genus Tuta; species Tuta absoluta. The sequence continues at coordinate 2,764,406 of JAQAHW010000058.1, read as the reverse complement.
CCGAAACAACTGGCCCGATTTTAAAAATTCTTTCACCATTAGAATCGTACATTATTCCTGATGAACATAGGCTATATTTTATACCAGAAAAAAATAGGGATCCGCGTGAAACTTTCGATAATGTAACCCAACGTGTGAAAAATGTACCAAAAAAAATTCTTATATCGCGTACGCTGTGGAAATTATTGACAATAGAGCATAGTGATGTACTACAGTTTTATAGAGGACATCAATATCTATAATAATGTCTGCGATACAATATGTCTAACTATTACAGTTAAGCCACACTAACTACTTTTTCGTTTAAAAATGTACAAATGTACCAAAAATCTATCTTATATCGGGTACGCTGTAGAAATTATTGACAATAGAGCAAAGTGATGTACTACAGTTTTATAGAGGACATCAATATCTATAATAATGTTCGCGATACCATATGTCTAACTATTATAGTTAACAATAACTACTTTTTCATTTAAAAATGTACAAACTACGCCACATTATTCGTACCAGTTTAATGATTACATTTAATAATTACTGTATTAAAGGGTGTAAGGGATAGCCCTCCGAATACTGATAGGGTACATACAGACCATGAAACTGAACAACTTTCCCCTAGGAACATATTTCAGGAAACGTAAAAAAACTGACTTCCCATAGTGAATGCAGTCAGCTGATTGTGATTCTGTATGGAAGGTAATTTTTTGGCGTTTCCTGACATATGCGATGCAATTTTAGGCGATGGGCTGACAACCTGTCACTATGGCTATACACAATTTTCCGAATGACCCTCAAACATATGTCAGACGTGGCGTAAATGTCCGTTATTGCGGCCGTTTAGGATAATAGGCGTGATATGTGTATGTGTGTATTATTTTGGTGTAGATTTTTTTAATGCATTATTTAATGTTTTTTGTCGTCTTTTTTTATACCGAGTAAGGGACAGTGTGCATGAAACAATACTGATAGGGTGCATGAAACATAAAACTGGACAACTTTCCCCTAGGAACAAATTTCAGGAAACGTAAAAAAACTGACTTTCCATAGTGAATGCAGTCAGCTGATTGTGATTTTGTATGGAAGGTCATTTTTTTGGCGTTTCCTGACATGTTTCTAGGTATCAGTATTCGAAGGGCTGTCCCTAACTCGGTATAAAAAAAGACGACAAAAAAATTAAATAAAGCATTAAAAAAATCTACAATAAAATAATACATACATACACATATCACGCCTATTATCCCTTGCGGGGTAGGCAGAGCGTAAATGGCCACAAAAACGGACATTTACGCCACGTCTGACATATGTTTGAGGGTCATTCGGAAAATTGTGTATCGCCATGGTGACAGGTTGTCAGCACATCGCCTAAAATTGTAATACACACCCTCAAGTCCCTTAGTCGCCTCCAGCGACTCCCACGGGAAGGAAATCGGGTGATGCTATTCTAAGCCGGCATCACAATAAAATAATAATAATATATTGTTTGTTTGAATTGAATAGGCTCCGAAACTACTGGACCGATTTAAAAAAATCTTTTACCGTTAATTGAAATTGAAATTCATTATTCAATGTAGGATAAGTAGTATTATCACTTATTGACGTAATGAACCGTCAATCTAAAAAAATAAATTTGTATCAAACAATTTTTGTTTTTTTTATTACAATTTTGTTATGACCCAATAAAAAAACCGGCTCGGGCGGGATAAAAAAAAATAAAGGCACTGCCTGGGGCTGGCCAGGTTAATAACACGGCATGTAACTTTACGCCACCACCATCTGAAAACGATATTTGTTTCAAATTGAAGTCAAGATTTTTAGAATCCTACATTATCCCTGATGAACATAGGCTATATTAAACTGTCTTATTCCCGGGGGGAAATTGTTAGCGGCGGGTGAAACCGCTGGGCGGGCTGCTAGTCTGTAAGATAATTTTCTGGCTTGTAATATGCCTTTGAACATAAAATATTCTTGATTTTTGTTTTGAATTGATTATCATTTAACTGTAAAATTTCGTCTGGTATTTTATTATAGTAACGTATACAGTTCCCCATACATGATTTTCTGACCTTACTTAATCTGGTTTGTGGCTGTACAATTTTATTTTTATTTCTTGTGTTTCGACAATGAATATCAGTGTTTCTTAAATATGAATTAGAATTCTTACGCACATACATTATGTTATCAAATACGTACTGCGAAGGAAGCGTAAGAATGCCTATTTCTTTAAACAATTGTCTTAAGGAATCACGACCTCGCAATTTATATATAGCTCTTATAGCCCTTTTTTGTAACACAAATATAGTTTTAATGTTAGCGGCTTGACCCCATACTAATAATCCATAAGACATTATACTGTGAAAATAACTAAAATACACAAGCCTGGCTGTAGCGATATCGGTCAACTGTCGGATTTTTCGAACAGCGTATGCCGCAGAGCTAAGTTAACCAGCCAATGCTTGTATTTGAGGATCCCATTGAATATTTGCATCGAGTGTGATTCCCAAGAAAACTGTTTCAGTTACGTAATCTAGATTTTCATTATTAAGAACAATATCATGTTTAATACTTTTTACATTAGGAAGAGAGAATTTAATACATTTAGTTTTCTTAGAATTTAATACTAAATTATTAGACGTAAACCATTTATGAATTTGATCAAGCGCAAAATTCACTTCGTTAATATTTTTAGCCTTTCTGTCCACTTTAAATATTAAAGAGGTATCATCTGCAAAAAGAACTATCTTGGCCAGATTCTGTACCATAAAGGGCAAGTCATTTATGTACACCAAAAACAGGAACGGTCCTAAAATTGATCCTTGGGGTACACCAATTTTGACTGTAGATCCCAGTGACTTCGCACCATTTATCTGGACTGTTTGCGTTCTACCTACAAGATAGGATTGAACCAAATCGAGCGCTTTTCCTCTTATCCCGTAATGGCCAAGTTTTAACAATAATAATAATATAGAAACATAATAATTTATCAGACTGGTCGTATGATCACAGAAAAGCAGGATGCTCTTGATTTAAATTTAATTATATTACAGGTACTGTTGTCCACAATGCAATATGCGTTTTGAAACCGTGTCTGAGTGTACAGAGCATGCACTCACTCACTGGTCAAACGGACAGCAGATCTGTCAGTGGTGCGGACAAATCTGTCGTGACAAAGGCGCTCTGCAAGCGCACAAAAGTATGTCAAAACAAGTTGGAGTAGAGAAGAAAGTTTACAGGTGCGTATATAATATTCTAAACATTATAAGTTGCCGTGTGATGCCGGCTTAGAATGGGATCACCCCATCTCTTGCCCGTCGGAGTCGTAAGAAGCGTCTAAGGGACTCGAGGGTGAATATTGCAATTTTAGGCGATGGGCTGACAACCTGGCGATACACAATTTTCCGGATGACCCTCAAATGTTTGTCAGAGGTGGTGTAAATGTCCATTCTATGTGGCCGTTTACGCTCTGCCTACCCCGCAAGGGATTATAGGCGTAATATGTGTATGTATGTATGTATGAAGTACTGTGATTATTTGTTTTCAGATTATGTTTTGATAGATTTTATCTAGTTTTTACATAATATTTACACATAGTATTTACAAAACTACAAATTTACAAGTACAATCTGATCTTCATTGTATGCAGTTGACAACTTCTCAATTTTTATTTGTGATAATTTCAATTATATTAATTTAATTTAATTATATTAATTAATTATAGTTATTATTATACACACAGTATGAATTCAACTTAATTTATAATTATATTGCCACTTAAATAATTTTAGTTCATAATATATATTTTTTATGCTTTGTGTTGTGATTTCTTATATAAGTTTTAGTATTCTAGGTAATAAACACTCTTTTACACAAGTTCCACTATATATTAAATTAAAATGCTTTAAAGCGACCGGTTTCATTACTTCATCGTCAGGCAACAAATTTAAAAATCAAAACAAAATGGCAAAACAACGTAGGTAGTATTAATCGTAATCATTTATTTTAAATTTGTTTTGCTTTTCAGGAAACCCCGTGTAGTGACACACAAGATAAATCAAATGATTGCGACCGGTGCCAAGCATGGAGTGGGAAGCTTCCTAATATTAAACTGGGATAGTTACGAGTGGGCTTGTCAGGTAACATACCTACTTCAACCACAATAGATCTGCACAGGTTGCAGTTACTGGTGGTCTATCAGGACCAACCTGTACATTTCAAATAATAAAAAAAATATATAAGCCAAAATAATCTATGCTCTCAAAAAAAACGCTCTTAAATATCCTGTTTTAAACATATTTAACTGGAAGTATCCTAATTTAAGTATTCCTGTAAAGCCTCGTATCTACAAACCAACATTTGAATCGTGACATGTTGCACAACATGTTTCGCAACTAGTTGAATGTTGACGCGGAGCTTTTGTTTAACAACACATTCTGTCCACACATTCTCAGTCGTCGACAACATGACGAACGAGAAACTAGTGTCGATTTCAGTGGCAGCGGTTATAATTTTATCGCGAAATGCACCAAAAAAGAATAAAAAAACGGTTGTTCGTTAAAAATTACTTATATATTGAATGTATTGCTTTTACTTACAATATAAAAGCAATATATATCTGTGTGGTTGATGGAACAAAATGCTCAACTGCGATGCAAACAAGCTGCGCGTCATGTTGTGGGCCATCTCGCAACGTTGCGGGTTGTTTTGCAACGTTCCCGAACATTGAAATACACGTCCCGTGTTAGGTATACAATTTTTGAAAACTTTCAAAATTTTCAAGCGCGGGCAGGATTTGAACCTGCGCCATTCGCATTACTAGTGGCGACGCCTCTTCCATCTGGGCTACCGCAGCTCGTTCCTTGCCCGCAGGTCAAAAATCAATCGCAGGTTCAAATCCTTCCCGCGCTTGAAAATTTTGCATGTTTTTTAAAATTTGGTATTCAATTTATCGCGGGTTTTCATCGCTTAGACTACATTCAATCTGTAAAGATAGAATTAGTCGTCAAGTATTAGTTGCAAAACGAACCCGGTAGATGAAGCCGTGCAACGCGTTACTGGCATTAAAATACACTTGTAAAATTGGCAGGCAAGGAACGAGCTGCGGTAGCCCAGATAGATCCTGCCCGCGTTAGAAAATTTTGCAAGTTTAAAAAACGTTGTTACGCGTCAATTGTTGCCTAATGGATACGAGGCTTGAGTCCCTTGGAAATGATCGAATCATCTGTCCCCAGGAGTGTCTGCTGCACTTCCCGAGCGTGCACCTCCTGCGCAAGCACACGCAGGAACTCCACGACAAGTGCTTCTCCATGAAGTGCGCCGACTGTCCCGTCATACGCTGGAACTACCGATCGTTTGTCGCTCACGTGTCTGAACATAGACCGTATTTGAAGTAAGCTCTTCATCATTATCATATCTTTAACATATTATTATTATATCATTATCGTATCATTATCATATCATTATCATATAATTATCATATCAATATCATATCATTATCATATCATTATCATATCATTATCATATCATTATCATATCATTATCATATCATTATCATATCATTATCATATCATTATCATATCATTATCATATCATTATCATATAATTACCATATCATTATCATATCATTACCGATAAAGTGTGCCAACTTCCCGTCATACGCTGGAACTACCGCTCGTTTGTCGCTAAGGTGTCTGAACATAGACCGTTTTTGAAGTAAGCTGTTCATCATTATGGTATCTTTAACATATCATTATCATATCATTATCGTATCATTATCCTGCCCGCGCTTGAACATTTTGCAAGTTTTCAAAAATCGTATCATTACATATCATTTTCGAGAAAGTGTGCCAACTTCCCGTTATTCGCTGGTACAACCGATCCTTCGTGGTGCATGTGTCTGAGCAGTGGCTTTATCATTATAATTTCATTGTCATATCATTATCATTTCATTGTCATATCATTACAATTTCATTGTCATATCATTACCATTTCTTAAATATATCCGCCTGTCTTATAAAGTCTCACTTAACGTAGATCAGCTGGAAGAAATTTCTTTGCCGAAATAAGTTGTCCTGTTGTGTCGTTATTATTTTTATCTGTTTGTCTTGTAATGTTTTTGTGTACAATGAACGGTAAATAAATATATTGTTTGTTTCTTTATTTACAGAAAACATTGTCCGTACTGCAACTTCCGTATAGAAAACGCAGCGGAACTAAAGAAGCACGTCGACTTCCACTTCACCGGCGCCAGGAAACCCTGCGACGAGTGCGGGCAGATATTCATCAACAAGAAACAAGAACTCGAACATTACAAACAGTTTAACCCTGTCAGGCGACAAAAGTTCCTCACAGTCGAGGATTTAACCTGCGATATCTGCAAGAAGGTTTTCGAAACTAACCCGCAGATAGTACGCCACCGGATGATACACGATGAAACACGCAAAAAGGAACACATCTGTGACACGTGTGGAAACCAGTTTTACAAAAAATCTTCTCTAATTCTACACGCGAAATCACACAGCGGAAAAATACACGTCTGCAAAATATGCGACCGAGGGTTCTCCAACGAGAGATATCTCAGGAATCACGTCAAAACTCATTTGAACACGGAACAGTTTATCTGTGATCATTGCGGGCGACAGTTCAATAGAAAACTTTACATAATGCGACACATGATGCAACATCACATCGCTTACGACGAACCGAAACAAGTGTCCAAATTTAAATGTAAAATATGTTTCAAACAGTTTACGACCTCCAGTTATCTCAAGATCCACACGAATATCCACTACGGGAAGCGTTACCAATGTCGGAATTGCGACAAAACCTTCACTAACTGGGGGAATTGTAACAAACACATGATAAGGATACATCGCACGACGCTCGCCAAAACTAAAGCGACCCCTCAGGGCAGGATCCCCATCGAGAAAGTGGAGGAAGCGCCCCACGTCACGGAGATCAATAAAAAGTGGATGGAGGAGGTCACCATGAATCAAATGCTGCGGAGGAAGAGAATTAAACTGGAGAATCGGGAAAAGTAAATCGATTTTGTACATACTGCAACATGTTTCGATTAACTACTGTAAATAGTATATTGTATACTAGCTTTTACCCGCGACTTTGTCCGCGTTAGATAGTTTTTTTAGGCATAGGTTCTAAAGTACATTTGTAGAGGTATATTCATAGTAAGTATGACAGTGATATTAGAAAAGTTTTTATCTCTACTGTTTAAAGATGACTTGCTTGCTTCTGTTGTTAAAGAGACCATTCAAAATTTGCTATCCGGTGTACTGCCCTGAGAGATCAATCTTTATATAACCATTGAATATAAAAATCAATAAATAACAAAAAAATCCTCGGTAAAAAGTTGCTATGTCCTTTCTCAACTTATTCCCATCACACTGAACAACTTTTGTTTTAGAACCATGCCTGTATCTCTAATAGTTTAGCTAGGCTCCTGATGGTACACCTGGTGGTCTACATAATGTACTCCAGATCTTTAATACATACATACATACATATATCACGCCTATAGTCCCTTTCGGGGTAGGCAGAGCATAAATGGCCGTGAAAAACGGTAATTTACGCCACGTCTGACAAAAGTTCGAGGGTCAATCAGATAACTGTGTATCACTATAGTGACAGGTTGTCAGCCCATCGCCTAAAATTGCAATACACACCCTCGAGTCCCTTAGTCGCTTCTTACGACACCCACGGGCAAGAAAGGGGGTGATGCTATTCTAAGCCGGCATCACACGGGGCAGATCTTTAATATCCTTGTGAAAAGAAGCAGCCCATCATACTGAACAACTTTTGTTTTGGAACCATTTCTGTATCTCTAATGGTTTAGGTGGGCTCCTGATGGTACACCTGGTGGTCTACATAAGGTACTCCAGATCATCAATGTCCTTGTGAAAAGAAGCGGCCCATTATAATGAACAACTTTTGTTTTAGAACCATGCCTGTATCTCTAATAGTTTAGCTGGGCTCCTGATGGTACACCTGATGGTCTACATAAGGTACTCCAGATCCTCAATGTCCTTGTGAGAAGAAGCGGCTCATTAAACTGAACAACTTTTGTTTCGGAACCATGCCTGTATCTCTAATAGTTTAGCTGGGCTCCTGGTGGTACACCTGGTGATCTACATCTGTACTCCAGACCCTCGAATGGTGATAAAATGTAGCCTATGTCCGTTCTCGGTATGCTACCAATCTCTGTGCCAAGTTTCATGAAGATCGGTTCAGCGGTTTGGCTGTGAAAGCGTAGCAGACAGACAGACAGACAGACAGACAGACAGAGTTACTTTCGCATTTATAATATTAGTGTGGATTTGGCAGGTGACAGGTTTGAATCCAATAGACAGAATGAAGGGTTCTAGGTAGTGGCGGGAAAACAATCTTTCGCATGAACTGTAAATATAAGAAGTTAACAGTGCCCTCAATTCGGGATATAAATTTTTCTTACTTGCCTTAAATTAGTGCTGTCACTTTCTGTCAAATAGGTTTAAAAAGGGATAGGAGATATTTAAGTCCTGTCATTTTTAAAATCGTCAATGGTTTTTTTCGCCTTTTCTAGTCAATTTAGTCGCCATTGTTTTGATCGTCGCCTTATTTTGACAGATAACACGTAATTTGCATGAAATTATAAGACATGACACGACTAAAATATCTCCTATCCTTTTCTAAACCTATTTGACGGCAGGTGACAGCACTTATATAAGGCAAGTAAGGAGAATTTATATCCCGAATTGAGGGCAATATGTATTTATGAAAATAAATGATGATTATGATTAAGGCTAGCTACCCGCCTGCCCGGGTGTCGTGTCCAGGGGACCGACTGCTCCACCTGGATAAGATTGGAAGTTGTATATATGCGTTGCGCGGTGAAACACTTCGATACCGCGTTTCAGGATCATTGTTCTGTTACGTGGCGCCATCTTGTGGATATGTTGAGAACTTCTGTTGCGTCTTGCTGGTGAACCACTTGAATGAGCTTCTTGTAAGTAGCGGCCAGAGGTCGCTAAACGTACTAAGATTAATATCAATTTCAATACCGAGTTTAGATATGTGTAGGTAAAGAACATGTGATGGTACGTATGGTATACAGGATGTAAGAGACTGTACTGAAAACTTTGCTGACCATGTAACTTTTACTATGGAACCTGTTTAGTCAAAAGAAAAAGTTATGAGTTTCATAGAAAGTAAATTGATCGGGAATTTTGTATGTAAGGTTCTTTTTTTCTCGTTTACTAACATAGCCTCCATAGACAAAGTTGTTCAGTTTAATGGTCTGATCATGCCTGCAAATTTTCGGTACACTGTCCCTTACACTCTGTTGTATGCATGATGTCTGCAAAGTTGTAAATCCTTTAAACCATGGCATGTCCTCACATTACTAATAAGTTTTCCTCGGAAAAGTTGGTCTAAATGTGAAATAATAATTTTTAACATCCAACATAATACATTATTATACATTTCAATTTGATTGAGCAGAATAATTTTAAGCTAATACATATCACAATTTATGTTCAATTTATGTGTGTGAAGTCAGCTTCGAATAGCATCAGCCTATTTCTTTCCGCTGGGGTAAGAGGCAATTAAGGAACTCGTGGGTTAAACATGTATTGCAATTTTAGGTGATTGGCTGACAACCTGTTACTTACTTACACAATTTTCAGAATGACCCTTAACCTTTTCACCGCCAAGCCATTAGAGTAAAAAATTGCAACCAGCGCCACACCAATTTCTTGGTAAAGAAATACTCAATAAAATAGAGATGTCCAACAGTTCATATCGATAATAAATCTTCACTTTTTAAATTGAGTTTTAAATAATCTAAAAGCATTATTTTGCCCCCTAATTTTCAGTTCTGATTTCATATAGGTCAAAATAATAATATAGGATAGTGGTAGTAGTGGTGGCCTCGTAAACAACACTAGGCATATTCAACAAGTTTATTTTTAGTTCAGTTTTCGATCAGCACTGGCGCATCTCTATTACGCGTCTCTCTATATTGCGTTGTCGGTTATAGACGACTGCGGCGTCGGTGGCATTTCTATATTCTCAAACCCTTAGGACAAATAAGGATGTAATATAGAATATCGATAAAAAAAATAGAACCTCATAGGATTTATGCTGGTATTTATTTTAATATTTTATTGAGACTATTTGTATTCTTTCATTTCTTTTTCTTATTTTACTTACGTTAAATATTAATTAAAAACGATTTTAAATGGCACAAATGTTATGTGAACTTAATTTAACGGGTCGTATTGTGATACAAGATTATTAGGTATTAGATAATAAGAGATAAGATAATTATTTATTTAATAAACTTAATTACAAATAGGTACACTTATATGAAATAATTCTGTGGCTTAACCATTATTTCCTAAACTAAGAATATGAATTCCTGTATCTCAGGCAAATGGGAAACCGACATAGCCGTGTGATGCCGGCTTAGAATAGCATCACCCCATTTCTTTCCCGTGGGAGTCGTAAGAGGCGACGATGGGACTCGAGGGTGTGTATTGCATTTTTAGGCGATGGGCTGACAACCTGTCACTATGGCGATACACAGTTTTCCGAAAGACCCTCAAATGTTTGTCAGACGTGGCGTAAATGTCCGTTTTAGCGGCCGTTTACGCTCTGCCTACCCCGCAAGGGATAATAGGCGTGATATGTGTATGTATGTATTATTTTAGTGTAGATTTTTTTAATGCATTATTTAATGTTTTTTTTCGTCTTTTTTATACCGAGTAAGGGACAGCCCTTCGAATACTGATAGGGTGCATGAAACATAAAACTGGACAACTTTCCCCTTGAAACATATGTCAGGAAACGCCAAAAAAATTACCTTCCATACAAAATCACAATCAGCTGACAGCATTCACTATGGGAAGTCAGTTTTTTTACGTTGCCTGAAATATGTTCCTAGGGGAAAGTTGTTCAGTTTCATGGTCTGCATGTACCCTATCAGTATTCGGAGGGCTACCCCTTACACCCTTTAATACAGTAATGATTAAATGTAATCATTACACTGGTACGAATAATGTGGCGTAGTTTGTACATTTTTAAATGAAAAAGTAGTTATTGTGGCATAACTGTATTAGTTAGACACATGGTATCGCGAACATTATTATGGATATTGATGTCCTCTATAAAACTGTAGTACATCACTTTGCTCTATTGTCAATAATTTCCACAGCGTACGCGATATAAGATATTTTTTGGTACATTTTTCACACGTTGGGTTACATTATCGAAATTTTCACGCGGATCCCTATTTTTTTCTCGTATAAAATATAGCCTTTGTTCATCAGGAATAATGTAGGATTCTTATGGTGAAAGAATTTTTAAAATCGGGCCAGTAGTTTCGGAGCCTATTCGATGCAAACAAACAAACAAACAATCAAATCTTTCCTCTTTATAATATTAGTGTAGATTTCTTCGGTTTGTTTCTATTTACTTTTTATAACGCCCTTCGTAATGTATTGTACTTATATTAGCGGTTATTTATTAGCATTTCATAGTTACCTATAAAGAAGAGGCCTATGTCCAACAGTGGGCTAATATAGGCTAAGTAGATAGATAGATGGATAGTTACGTATACGTTTATTAAATAAATAATAATCTTATCTCTTATTATGTAATAATAATCTTGAATCACAATTTGACCCGTTAAAGTAAGTTCACATGAAACCCTCTCAAACGCTCCTAATTTATTTATTATTATTTATGATTATAAGGGTATTTACTTACCTATAAATCTTCTTCTTCGAGTAATCCAGGTTCAAACGACAGATCAACGTCATCCTCTACGCCTTCTAAAATCTGTAGAAGTTCTGCTGAACTAAGCTCGTCGGCACTCATTTTCCCATCACTATTTTTATGTCACTACTGCAATGACGTCAGAGCGTGTCGTCTTTACCCGACTACGGCGTACAGTGCACTCACAATGGTCAAGCAATTATCGCTGTGCACGAGTCGCTGAAACCGGTTTGTCGATACTCAATCAAACAAAGAAAATAATGTCTAATACTTGGCGTATTTCTACAAATCGATGTCGGGAATATTTTCAATATACATTAAAATAATAAGAAAATGTTATTGTTATGACAAACTTGACAAATATCTAGGCATAGTATATTCCGTAAATATATTATAGATGTATCGATATTTCACATTTGTACTAGTAAGGAACAACACTTCCAGTCGTGTAGGGCCGACTGTGGCGTATGCGAATGGTACTTCTGACAGCTTCAAAACGTAATTAGTATTTTTCTTATTTATACTACAAATCTAATAAATATCTAAGCGCAAAAGTTCATAAATCAAAGAAGAGGGTACAATAAATGCAATATGCGAAAAAATAAAAGATAGATACGGTTTTAAAATGCTAGTTTATGAACATAAACTTTAACGACGTTTTGTCGGCTGTACCCGACCGTGGCGCTGACGGCAAGTCGCGGGTTGTCGGCTATACCCGTCTGTGGCGGTGAAAAGGTTAAAACATTTGTTAGTACATACATACATACATATATCACGCCTATAGTCCCTTGCGGGGTAGGCAGAGCATAAATGGCCGTGAAAAACGGTAATTTACACCACGTCTGACAAAAGTTCGAGGGTCAATCAGATAACTGTGTATCACTATAGTGACAGGTTGTCAGCCCATCGCCTAAAATTGCAATACACACCCTCGAGTCCCTTAGTCGCTTCTTACGACACCCGTACGATTTGTTAGTCGTGGCGTAAATATTAGTTTTAAAGGCATTTTACGCTCTGCCTACCCTGCAAGGGTTATAGGCGTGATAAATATATGTAAGTAAGAAAGTTTTTAGTAATCATGACTTTAACAGACTGTGGTTATAGGATTTGCACTATTTTAAATACACCTTGCTTAGTATAGAATTGAATTTTACAAATTAAGTATTCAAGTTAAACGAAAAAAGATAGTAATATAAAATTAGTTGTTATATGAGTACTATAATATATTCTACTGTAGATAAGATTATGTAAACACTGTATGTAAAAAATTTATTTCAAATATAATGTAATGTTAATATAATACGGAACGTTATCCTTGAGACGTAAACACTTCGCGGCTATATTTTTAATGGAAATAATACCAAAATCTGTTCAATACTTACAAAAAAAGTGATACATTTAAGGAGGATCCTCCAAGGAGTGATATGTGCAGTTTACTTTCACGAAATCGACTATAATTTGGACACTTTCACAACAAGGTACTAACAGATATTACGTTAAAATAATATTTTGAATTCACATAAATTGAAGAACAGCAAATCAAATAACATTTCTCACATACTAATCAGCTGATTGGCGGAGTGACGTTGAGGCGTATGTCAGATGTCATCTTGACGGATGCCAAGTTCCATTTTACGCAGCTTCGCTTTGGAACATTGTAATCCACTAATATTACTCAAGACAAACTAGTAAACAAGACTCGGAAGCTGTCGGGTGCCTTCGGAACCATTCGTACCGTGTTAAATTAGTGCGTTAGCCGAAGATCGCCTACGCATCTTCGCGTCGTCGTAGATGCCGCTACGGGTCTGACGTCATTCTGCTACGGCTACAACGCTGCCGCTGGGATTACGCGCTTCTACTTGCGCGTGCGTACTTTAACTACACTACTACCGTTACTTGCTGCTCAGCTAGGTATATTTTTATAACGGCATTACAATGAGAGAATGTTTGGGTTGCCATGGACATATTTCTATAGCAGAACACATTAAATGTTCAAGATGCAGTGGCGATTATCACTACTCCTGCGTAGGAATACATAGGACTGAGTATGAAAATAAAATGGAAGAATTACAGCGTCAATGGGTATGCCCTGAGTGTACTATGATGACAATGACTAGACGTGTGTATAGTCCAGAAAAATCCCAACATATATTGGATGACACATCAACTTCCACCGATGACCATATCAGTAAAATACCGCCATCTAACCCCAATGATGATCCAAGTATGTCATCTTATGGGACAGCGAGCACAGATACCTCAGACTCATCTGGAGATTCGGTAGCTGAGAATAGTATATCTGATTCAATGTTATTGAAAAACAAAAATCAAACAACAGAATCTACGACAAAGATAGGACACCTTGAAAGTGAATTGCAAATGGCTAATAAATATATAGACAAGTTGGTCTGTGAGTTAGTAGAAGTAAAAAAGACTAACGCTATCCAAGACAAAATTATCAAAGAGTTTGACCAATTACGCAATATGACCGAAACTTCCACACCTTTGAAGAAAACAAGACAGCGTTCCACTAATATTCAAACGGATGAAATAAAGGACATAAAATTTCGTGTCAATTCTAATAAAACTAACACAAAGAGGTTAAAAAAACAGCGACAGAAGATACGAAGATTGACGGATAATATTAGGAAATTAACAAATGAAAATTATAAGTTGATATCGGATTTGAATATTTTAGTCAATAAATTCAAGAAAATTGACCAGCATTACGAAGATAAATCAACACCAAAACAGACATCGCAAAACGACGGGGATACAGACACATCTACTAGTAGTGGCAACAAAGCATCAACCAAGGACTGTATCGAGATATTGGGCTCACAACAAAGCTTAGGTCTAGCTGCGGCGCTAATTAAATCAAGAGATGGAAACAAATATTGCAACTACACAGTGACATCTACTGTAAAACCGTATGCACTGACAGAAGACATACTGAGCCAGAGACCTAATGAGGGAGAAACGGAGTCCAAATTTATTTTATGCGTTGGTGAAAATGATTCAAATCCTGTAAAGGTTAAGGCAGAGCTCTACAATTTCTTAAAATTGTATCATAATAATACAATCATAGTCTTAAGCGTATATCAAAATAAGTACCTCAACGAATATCGACTCAACTATGAGCTTAAAATAATCTGCAATAACTTTAAAAACTGTTATTTTATCGACATTGAAGAATATTCGCAAAAAATGACATGTGCCAAAATTAATCATCTTCTTAATTGTATAGATTATCAACATAAATATCTAAATTTTATGTACAATAGTGAAAAAATTAATCCACAACTAAACACACAACAATTCAAGAAGGGTACGATCCCATATTATTTCAATCTTATGAAACAAAGGCAAAAATCAAAAAATCTTACAAGCAAACATGATGCACCTCAAAAAGGAATATTAACGTATCATAATAATAAATTAAGGAATAAAAATATAACGAAACGTACAAACAATGACACATTATCATCTAAAGATTGCAGTAAATTTTTTCGTGAATAGAGACTCTAAAGTAAATTTTAAGCCTTTCGTATTGCTTCATCAAAACATTTCAGGTTTTTTGTCAAAGAAAGATATAATTGAATTAACCATTGATGATCTTGATTTTGATAGCAAACCGGAGGTGTTGTGTCTCACTGAGACATTTATAAAATCCGGTGATGAAAAAAATATGCATCTGATGAATTATGTTCTCGCAGCCAACTACTCGAGAAACAAAGGAAGAGGTGGTGCATGCATTTTAGTTAAAAAGGGATTAGAATACAAAACAATAAATCTATTCGATGATATTGCTGAAAAATGTACTTTTGAATGTTGTGCTATAGAAGTACCATTCATTAATGCAATCATTGTTTGTTTATATAGAACTCCACCAAAAATAAAGGAAAAAATTAACGTTTTCTTTAATAAATTAGACACACTGCTACATCGATTTTACAGAAAATATGCTAAAAATAAAAAAATTGTGATAGCAGGAGATATTAATATTGACACCCTAAAAAATAACGTCCTATCCTCGCGTTACATAGATATGTTAAATAACTATAATTTAAAACTACATGTTTCTGAGCCAACTAGAGAGAAAGCATGCTTGGACCATATTTTTTCAAACATAAAAAATGTAGACGGGAAGACACTGCCAGTACAGCTATCGGACCATAATACTGCACAAATATTGACATTTAAGCTAATGAATAGTATATCACCACCTAAATCTATATTTATATATAAACGTTCTTATTCCTCACACAATATAAATTTATTTAGAGGCTATTTAGAATGCTTATGCTTTAACGATGTCTTTGGGGAAAAAGACCTAAATGCGGCCTTTGATAAATTTTATGACATCTTTCATACAGTATATATGCTGTGTTTTCCTTTAATTAGAAGGAAAGTAGGTTTCAAACAGAACTTTAAATGGATTTCTCATGGCTTGAAAGTAAGCTGTAGACGAAAACGGGAACTCAGATATATATATTACAAGAATAAGACAAATAATAAAAATAAAAAACAATACCACAAATATTCGAAACTTTTAAAACAATGTATAAATAAGGCACAAAAAAGTACAAACACAAAATACATTTCACGCAGTAAAAACAAAGTAAAAGCTACATGGGATGTGATTAAAAACGAAACAAATAATAATATAACTCATCAAAATGTAATTCAAATTAATAATAATGGACATCTAACTGATGATCCTAATGAAATTTCAAATATATTTAATAAATATTTTATAGACATGACAAATAAACAAAATGATAATTTAAAAAATACTTTCACATATACTAAATGTTTAAATAATACAATATTTTTAACGCCTCTAAATGAGATTGAAGTAATAAAAATTATAAAAACACTAAATAATACAAACTCGGAAGGTTACGATGGAATTTGCACGAGGGTTATCAAGGAATGTAAAGAACAAATATGTAATGTGTTAACCTTTCTTATCAATTTATCATTTCAAACTGGTTGTTTTCCGGAACTGCTCAAAAAGTCAATTGTAAAACCATTACACAAAAAGGGAGATAGGACTGATATAAGTAACTACCGACCAATCACCCTGATACCAATCTTTTCAAAAATATTTGAAAGAGCCATGCATACAAAACTTACTAATTTCCTAGACAAATACAAAATTCTTAGAGAAGAACAGTTTGGGTTTCAAAAAGGGAAGTCAACTACAATGGCAGCTTACAATCTTGTTTCAGGGATATTACAAAATAAAAATGCAGGTAATATCGTTACTTGCCTATTCTTCGACATGTCTAAAGCTTTTGACTTCGTATCACATAAATTACTTTTACAAAAATTAGAATCATACGGTATAAGAGGTCCCGCACTGAGCTGGATTCAGTCATATCTTCATGATCGATATCAGTGTGTTGAGATCACTAAAGTTAATAAAGATGACGAAGTTCAATCTTTTAGTTCTGAATATGTAGTTAACAAATTTGGGGTGCCACAGGGGAGTGTTTTAGGGCCATTGCTGTTTCTTCTATATATAAATGACCTTCCACAAATCACCCGTCATAAAAGTAATTTGTTCGCAGATGACATTTCCATAATTGTATCTGGTAATAATAACGTGGGCCATGAAACAGACATCAATCACACTGTTTCATCCGTCATTGAATGGCTAACATATAATAATTTAAAAGTTAACCTAAATAAAACTAGTTACATACATTTTGATAATAATCGGACTAAACAAATTTTAAATATTAATTATAGTGGACAAATCATAAATGAGGCTGAGAACGTGACATTTCTTGGAATTAATTTAGATAAGGAATTGAAATGGAAAGTACACTCTAATATAGTATGTAAGAAAATTAATAGATTTGTATATGCTTTATATAAACTGCAGAAAGTTGCCTCTCGACATGCTGCTATGACAGCTTACTATGCATATGTTGAGTCGATTCTTAGGTACGGCATTATTATTTGGGGCAATAGTACAAATATTAAAAAAGTGTTTATAGCGCAAAAAAAATGTGTCCGTGCAATCTGTGGAGCGGCACCGACTGACTCTTGTAAGCCTCTGTTTGAGAAGTTGAGAATTCTGCCTTTCCCTTGCTTGTATGTATACGAGATATCGGTATTTGTAAAGCAGAATAGTCACCTTTACAGAACTACAATTGACCTGTACCCTTCTAGGAGCACAAGGTATTACAACCGAATTGAACATGGATATCGTCCTAAATCTGCGGGATTTAAAAATAACTGCAATTACATGTCAGTATCTATTTTCAACAAAATTCCAAATAATATAAAAGAACTTCCACTTAACAAATTTAAAATTAATTTATATAACCTGTTACTAGAGAGGAGGTTCTATAGTATAAGTGAATATTTAAATTTTAAGTTTTAATTTTGTTAGTATTTGATTGTGTGTTTGTGTATTTGTTTATGACATTGTAATTGATAATTTTTTGATATTGTATGACATATTGTATTATTTGATATTTGCATGTTACGATTTACGTGACTGAAAATGTAGAACTCTAATTTTAAGCCTATCATCTGCAGTACTGTACCATTTTCTTGGCAAATAAACGTCTGAATCTGAATCTGAATAACTGCAGTAATTTTATTTATTGGACGGCTGATGTAGCGCAGTGGTAGTGCGACTACCTGCGGCGCAAAGGTTCCATGTTCGATTCCCGGAGGGGCACTCATACAGTTGATATTATTTCTTTGTGAATTTGTTCCCAGTCTGGTTAAGATATTGCAAGCTAAACCACCTGGTGCCTATGTTATGAAACTACAGGCTACAAGTCTACAGGTGAAATTCTTAGTACATTGCGTAGCCGGTTCATATTCCAGTATCATAATGGCTAACCGACTACGCAATGTACATCGAATTTCACCTGTAAAATTGTAGCCTGTAGTTTGATAATATCGGATACTGATTGTCTGTAAGTAAGAAAGATGGTTTCGTGCGTCGGAGGGCGAATCAATTGACAATGGAAGCTCAAATTTTTTTTTGGAAAATTTCATCCTATGTTCCATGGGAAAAATGTTCAGTTTCATGAGTACTGACCTCATTTCGGTATGTTATACTATTTTTGATACTCCTTGTATATTTATTATTATTATTATACGCCGTGTGATGCCGGCTTAAAATGGCATCACCCCATTTCTTACCCATGGGCGTCGTAAGAGGCGACAAAGGGACTCGAGGGTTAGATGTGTATTGCAATTTTAGGCGATGGTCTGACAACCACTCACTATAGCGATACACAGTTATCTGATTGACCCGCAAACTTTTGTCAGACGTGTTAATATCCGTTTTAAGGCCGTTAACGCTCTGCCTACCCCGTAAGGGGTATAGGCTTGATTTATGTACCTATCCTACTAGATCCCACTGCAAAGGCAAAAGGCCTCCCCCGCGTTCCTTGTGGATACCGAAAATAAAACTAAACTGTTTTAAATGAAACAACACATATTTCAATAAATAATGCTTGTTTAATTCAATGGTATTGTACAGAGAATGGCTCGAGAGCTTCACACAATCACTGGCAAAGTATTATTTAGCATAGTTACAGTATATTGCCTAGTACATGCAAGTTTAAAAAGAATCACCTACTCAAAAAAGTGCTGGAATTGGAAAATGATCTTTATTAATTAAAATAGACATTTGCCTAGTTGCGGATACTTGAAGTGGCCGGCTCGTTTTGGTAATTTTAGTCAATTTCCTCAATTCGGGATATGAATTCTCTTAACTTGCCTTAAATTAGTGCTGTCACTTTCCGTCAAATTGGTTTAGAAAAGGATAGGAGATATCTAAGTCCTGTCATGTTTAAAAACATCAATGGTTTCCTCGCCTTTTCTACTCAATTTAGTCGCCATTGTTTTGGTCGTCGCCTTATTGCAGATAACACGTATTTTGCATGAAATTATAAGACATGACTAAAATATCTCCTATCCTTTTCTAAACCTATTTGACGGAAAGTGACAGCACTAATTTAAGGTAAAATATTAAAGAGATGGATTAGTACTTGTTACTAAATACAGCTCGCATCACAACTTAAAGGACATAATATCTTTTCTTTTCTTTTACATATTACTTTTTTATAACTTTAACTAAACAACTGCTAAACATACTTTACCAGGCTTATTTACACAGAACAGAATACATGAAAATTGTTAATGATTAAAAAATAAAGTAAGTACCACATACCAATCAACTTATGTAGGTACTTAGTTTGAAATACAACGAAATATATGCAGTCTTAAAAAGTGATAGATTGTTGAAACTAATTTATTCAAAAAAGATTTTGTTTTATATTTATTAAGTGTACTAGATTCGGATTACTATTTCTTCTAAAACATTTTCACGTCTACTTACAAAAGCTTTAAGTCAATTAAATTAAACGATATTAATTTAACCATACATAAAATCAGTCTAGAATTTCGCTTAAAACTAAGTCTAGAATCGAATAAAATACAAATATTCATAATGCCATCAAATCGCCTTTTTATAACAATACAAATTATCATTATGTTGAAAAAGATATTTTAAAGTTTTAAAATACCCTTTCGAATATTTCTGATGAATAGGAACAAATCTGAAAAATAATGTCATTATAATTATAAAACACCGACTTAAAGAGTTTACTGAAAATATAAAATTTACTGGAAGTCGGAAAAGGGAAGATATTTGACTGTCGAGCAATACGATCAATTCGAAATAATTATCTACTTAAAATAATAATTAATATTAATTGTAAGTAAAATGTCTGCGGGTTTTATTTACATCGGAAAAGATGCAGGCAGGGTTATTAAAATTTCGCCCGAAATCATGATTATACGTACCCGTTGATGAACATTGAGGAAGCTGTTAAATGAGGTAGAGGAAGTATTAACTACAAAATTACGAAGGTACGGATGCGGAATTACTTATTAAGAAGAGGAATTCAAATGAAGAAGAGGAAGAGAAAGTTTTTGATGAAAAAGGAAGAATATAAAAAAGAGTCAAAGATTTTTTGGTAGTTTGGCAGTATAAAGGTGTTTAGCCAAATCTCTTTATAATCATGAAAGCAAGTGCCTTTCAAATTCCTCTTCAACTCAGAGGAACCGAAAGTAGATAAAGAATGAAAGGGGAGCTTTGAAAAATGCTACCGCATTCCACATCACAAGGAAGCGAAATCCTCATTTCTTATATGCCTTATGAAGCACAGAATAGATAGAGCCTGATAGTAGTTTCATATGGCCTCCGGCGAAATTTTAAAAGTACCTTCAACTTAGTTCATAGAAATCCAATAGATTAATAAAATATTTACATTACTTAATTAGTTATTTAATTATAACCATTTATTATTTTAATAAGTGCGACGTTATTTTTGTTCATTGCTCATTTTAAAATTAAAGTTAATGTTAAACGCCTAATATCAAAAATGCAAGTCCAAAGATAAAATCCCATTTAATAATCGTAACTACTTATACATAGTTTGTGAATCTATAATAAGTTATAAATACAAAATTGTGAATAGAATAGTTGCAAAATAAAGAGTATTTCAAAATAATTATAGTCACGAAATCAACAATTAAAATCAATTTAAAATACTCTTCATAATTGACAAGTTAAACAAAAAAATGGATTTTCACGTTCAAGAATATTAACAAAATATAAGCTTATACTTAAAATGTATCCTAGAAATAACTAGAAGTTATATACAAATATCATATAATAGGTGTACAAATCACAAATGTATAGTACATTAACTAGAGGATATAGGATAGATAGGGCTGTAAATAGGGTAAAAAAGGCAGTGATTTTTTTAGGCAAACCCAGTCAACAACGACCTCGCTTACCTTAAATTATAATTTAAACTTATAAATAAGAAAAATTCTAAAAAGTAAAAAGTCATTTAAAGGACGCCTACGGTGTTATAATATACCAAAAATTATCTAAAACGCTTGGATTAGAAGATTTATAGTAAAAAACGAGGCACATTAAAACTGGTATAAAATCTAAGGGGTATACAAATATGTAGTACGGATTTATGTACAATCCGACCAAAAATATTGGTCGTTACCTTAATAGTAGGTAAAGGGCTGACACCTCTGTAACTTGGAGTCACAATCCACGACCGATACATTTGTTAGAAAATATTATTCTTTTAGACTAACCCTAAGCTCGCAGTAGGCAACACTTGCATATTCCAAATGAGGACGAACATCTTATGCTTGTAGTAAGCAAACCTTATGCATGTAGGAAAGCCTAATGCATGAAGGAAAGCCTTATGCATGTAGGAAAGCCTAATGCATGAAGGAAAGCCTTATGCATGTAGGAAAGCCTAATGCATGAAGGAAAGCCTTATGCATGTATGAAAACCCAATGCATGTAGGAAAGCCTTATGCACGTAGGAAAGCCTGATACTTGTTGGCAAACCTTATTCTTGTCAGTTCCTTTCAAATGAATAGGTCGTGGAATGGAATTCCGAGTTTAACAATACTTTCTTTGAGCGAAACATGTGCTTGAAATAATGTGCAAAATTCTAAACGAGGTGTCGTATTTCGTATTAAACTACGTAATAAAATACCCTTTGAGTTCAATACATGGGTATAAAAGTGCTTGAGATCATACTTTAAGTTTAGTCTTTCAATTTCATTTTTAGGAATTATTGAAATTGTATTAATTTTGAGTCTGCACGCCTAGGAATTTTCGCTGTAATATTTTTTATATCTTTAAAAGACTAGCAGTCAAAATTAATACATATTTCACTAGGCTTTGTATAAGCCTAAGATGGCACCACTTTGCTTTAGATTTTGTTTTTATTTGTTTTATTATAATTACTTTCTAGATGCAGATTCGATGCAAATACCTATTAATGTGAAATTAATTATATTTTGAGTCATGATATCGATGTTAATTAACAATATTTTTCTAGTTAGGGTCTGGAGATATAAACAAAAAATAGTCCATATAGGGAGTTTTCTTTTGAGAACTAAAAATAAAGTTTAGTATTTCAAAAACTCTGTAGATGGCGTTGAACTGACTATGTAACTAGATGCCAAAGCCAAAAGGCATGACAAAAGTTATTGTTATATCCAAATCTATACTAGTTTTTCGCGCTTTATTCTTTTTTGCTTGTACGTTGTTTTCGTTGTGATTTTCGTTAATATACAGTAAATATTTTTTGATGCGAGTGATGTAACAATGATCATTGAAGTTTCGATTTACGATCTCATACAACCATGTAAAAAATCGAAAAATTATGTGACGTTTCGTTCCTCACGTTAATCTCACGTACAGCGCCATCTATCCAGCAACTAGGACAGAGTTTAAAAAAAATAAAGAAAAAACTCCCTATTAAACAGATTTTGTTACACGTATGGTATCAAAAATTTGCACGCGTGTCTTATCAAAATGTTCGCACGTGCATTTTAAAGTCCGACTGCTATTTTAAGTCCTAGATCACATTAGACCTGAGGCTAGCAATGGAATTGTTGTTGTGTGATGGCGGAAAGGTCTTTCATGAGTCCCTCGAGGTTCTGCATTTCTCGTTGTAATCTCTCGGTTGATCTAGATGGTGTGAGCGGCTCCAGCTCTGACGGACAGTGCGCTACTGAACCGCCTAAAATAAAATATTGGATTAAAAAATGCAAATATGTTTCAAAGGGTGAACTAGCGAATTAAACTGGACTACTTTCGCAACATAAGGTAAAAATATAAAAACGTTTTTTGGACTTTCAATTACAGAATTTATTTAAAAGGCAGTGTAATTTTGATTGTGAGGTATTTTTATCATTCTTTGGGCAAAGTGGTTCAGTCTAATGGGCTAGTTCACCTTTTAAAACATTTAAACGTTATATTAAAATACTAAGAGCTGGTTCACACGTCGCGTCGCCGACAACGTACTGACTTGGTCTTTTACTGCCCGACGAAAACGCAAGGCGTAGTGTGAACCGGCCCTAAAGGTCAAATCAGACCACGATACTACGCCCGCAAAATGTCATTTAAAATAGAATTACAGCGAGGCGCAACGCGGCGCATCTTAAAATCACTCATCATACATTATGATATCTATTGGCTTCATTGTATTGCGGTATAATTTGACCAAAAGTACGAAACATCCAAAGAGGTGATGTAATAAAATATTTTATTTATAAAATATTAAGTCTTATGTTTTCCGTACATAGGTTTTTATTGTTATTAAGTAATTTATTTATTGCTATGAGTACTATCTTCTACTTTATACATTATTTAATAAATTTCTATTTATTTTAAGTCCTGAAACTAATCCCAATTGTTTAGATTTATCGAATTTATTTATTTAAAATTAGACGATTGGTGAAATATAAAAAAGTGCGGGACGATGTTAAGATTGCATTCCTACTGTGCTACTTTATAGGTTTTAAAACGGGTAAAAATAAGGAAAATATACCTAATTAGAACTCTAAAATTTCAATGGGGAACGTTACGTCTAACGGTTGTTCCATGTGACATGAAAAAAAGGCAAATTTCATATTACCAATCATGAACATTTTTAATAATAAATATAATTACTAGACTAGAATAGAATCAGTTTTTTAAATTAACTGTTGTGTTTCATCAATCATATCATAAAATAGGTCAAATAAAGTACATATGCGATGGTATGACAAAAATACATAGGTATTTGATCACAAGACGACAATATATTTTTATTATTAAACGAACAAGTATCACTCATGATGTGGGTTTACACGACTTACTTGTTGTAAATTTGGTAGAGAGTTTTATCTCTCGACGTTTCGGCTGCTTACGGCAGCCTTCTTCACGGAGATCGACAGATCACATACGCCCGCCCGTCAGCTGTGATTGCCGAACACTGCGGGCCGCGGCTCGCTGCGCTCGCGCCGAGATGGCGGGTGGCGCTGCAGTGGCCGCAGTTAGTGGTTCTTGCGGTGGTTGCGGTTGACTTGTAGAGTCCATCATCAAAAAGTCCGAACAAAATACACTAACCACATCATCACTTTTCACTTGGTTTCTCTACCAAATTTACAACAAGTAAGTCGTGTAAACCCACATCAATATATTTTTAAGTCAGTCAAAAAGATTAGATTCCCTTGACTAAGGCATGAATCCAGGGAATGATCAGCAAGGTTCCTTGTGAATACAACACGTATCTTTGCGCTCGCCAACTTCTAGTAAAGTATGGCAAACTTTCCTCAGGCCCATGTCCAGCAGTGGACAGTTGTTAAAGGTGGTTATGGTAAAAAAAGAGACGGTTTTGTAATAAAATGTTCGCTTACCCAGTTGTAGCCGGTTAGGTATGTGTCCGGGCGATGAACTTGCACTCTTTTTATACGGCGACGACTCTCGCACGCTCCCTACAAATTAAAACTAAATTAGTTTTTTAAGTTTTACGTGTGTTTTCATATGCTTTGCATAACCTGAATCCACAAAACATCACACTTGAATTAGGTTATTATATTAAACCACACTAATTAATATTATAAGCGTTTTTATTTATTTATTAATTCGCATTTAAAAATTATTAAGGCTGCGTAATAATATTTTATTAGGCAGCCAATTTAATAATTTTTATTATTAATATTATTATTATTTAATGAATTTTATTACTATACGCATGTGATTTTATAGGATTCATACGTATTGATTTAAAAGATCCCCACGTGTAGTAACATACAGATTAACATAACAAGTGCAATGTCATAAAAAGTACGGTTTCATAAGACTCATGTGTGGTGTCATATAATTACCTAATTCAAATGTGATGTTTTGTGGATTCATCTAATGTGATTCGTAGTACACATGAGCGATAGTACAAACTGTGCTCAATCAAAACTTAACTTAAAAATTCATGTCAGTTTTTTTTATTTAGTACTTACGGTTAGAGTGCGACGGGGTAGAGTGATCAGAAGTATCACTAAAGCTGTGTAAAGGGGCATGCCGCCGCTGCAAGGAGCCCCCGGCTAAGGAGCCCCCGGCCAGGGAGCCCCCGGCTACTGAAGCCCCGGCCGACGACGCCCCAGGCCCCGGGGCGCCCGCTTCGCTACTCAGCGAGTCGCGACTGAAAGGACATCAAAAACGTTACATAAATACATAAATCAGGCCCATTTATATATTCTAAATATGTTTGATATATGTCGCTACAATTGTGCGACGGCGGTGTTACGAAATTCTAGTTTGTACTTAAAATGAAAATTTTACATACATACATATATCGCGCCCTTTGCGGGGTAGGCAGAGCGTTAACGGCCGTAAAACGGATATTAACACCACATCTGACAAAAGTTTGAGGGTCAATCAGATAACTGTGTATCACTATAGTGACAGGTTATCAGCCCATCGCCTAAAATTGTAATACACATTTAAACCTCGAGTTCTTTAGTCGCTTCTTACGACACCCATGGGTAAGAAATGGGGTGATGCTATTCTAAGCCGGCATCACACGGTTTGAATTCTGTTGCCATTAAGTCAATTCTG
This sequence comes from Tuta absoluta, assembly GCA_027580185.1. Taxonomy (NCBI): domain Eukaryota; kingdom Metazoa; phylum Arthropoda; class Insecta; order Lepidoptera; family Gelechiidae; genus Tuta; species Tuta absoluta. Next base: position 2,738,176 of record JAQAHW010000058.1, on the reverse strand, counting down.
GCTTTGGTAAGGTTAAGTTTAGGTATTCAATTCAGTAATCGGTTGTTGTAGATTGTTTAGTTAGTCAATACTGTTTTTGGATAGTTCGTTTAGTTAATGAATTTTGTTTTTTGGAGGTAGGTTTAGTTAGTCAATTCTGAGTTAAGGCGAGTGTACTCATGAACGGCCTCGTCAGTGGCGTCACATCACAAAAAAAACTCTTTATACAAACAATCTACTTATCAGAATGTCGGTTGCCCATGTTTTTAGTATTATCTTTAAGTTAAATTAGAACCTGCAAACTCAATGAAATATTTACTGTAATTAATACCAAAAGTAGCCGTTTTTTTGTCATAACTTTAATAACAGTGAATATTTCATTTCGTTTGCAGGTTCTAATTTAACTTAATGATAATACCAAAAACTTGGGAAACGGATATTCTGATAGATGACTCTGTCTCTGTCCTATGACCTAGACTAGAGTCAAGAGCAAACCCATCATTATAAATAAATAAATAAAAAAGATTGTTTGTATAAAGAGAAATCATGTTTTTGTGATGTGGCGCCACTGTCGAGGTCGTTCACGGCTACACTCGCCTTAAGTAAGTTTAGTTCTATTAACTTCTTTTCTGTAAGTTCTGTTCTGTTAAGTAAGTTTAATTAGTCAATTCTAGTTTCGCCTAGTAAGTTTAGTTAGCTAATTCTAGTTGTTGTTGGTAAGTTTATTTATTGAATTCTGGTTCTTGTTGGTAAGTTTAGTTATTCAATTCAGTTCTTCATTAGTAAGTTATTTAATTCTTTGATAATAACTTTAGTTATTCAATTTTAAAAGAAAGTTATTTGGTTGGTTAGTTTATCAGTAAAACTTACTGTGTATAATGCCCCAGTGGCTCATATGCCACATAATGCCCCCTCTCCCGGGCTGCGCACGCGTAGATGTCTGAGCCAGTGGAGGCTGGGGCGCCCGAGGGCGGAGCGCCGCACGCCGTGCCCAGGGGGCAGGTTCCCGACCCGCCTAGAAAGGTATAAACAATATTTGAAAACATGCAAAATTTTCAAGCGCGGGCAGGATCTGAACCTGCGAGTTTCGCATTACTAGTAGCGACGCCTCTTCCATCTGGGCTACCGCAGCTCGTTCCTTGCCCGCCAATTAACAATAAGAAATAACCAATATAAAAAAAAAATTAATACCGCATTTAAAAACACTTCCCGTGTTAGGTATAATTTGGATTTGAACCTTCGACTTTTGCTATAAATACTAGCGATGCCTAGTTGCATAAACCATCCCGATAGATGGAGCCATGCCACGCTTTATTGGCACATACACTTGCATAATTTCGCAGCCGACGATTGAACCGCGGTAGCACAGATGGAACTGGCGTCGTCAGTACTAATAGCGAAAGTAGCAGGTTCCCGACCCGCCTGGAAACGAATAAACTATATTTAAAGCATAATATTTGCTTAAATTTGCACAACTATTATTCATCACAATAAAACAATTTTAAACTGATTTCAGTTGTGTATATTGTGTGTAAAATCCAAAAAAGTGTTTTAAAATTTGGTATTCAATTATTTTAAATACTTATCACAATAAAACAATTTTAAACGGATTTAAGTTGTGTTTATTGTGTGTAAAATCCAAAATAAACACAACTTAAATCCGTTTAAAATTGTTTTATTGTGATGAGTATTGAAAATAATTTAATACCAAATTTTAAAACACTAACACACGTGTTATGTATTTTTTTTTAGGAAACTCGCACAATTTTCTATCGCAAGCAGGATTTAAACCTGTGACTTACGCTATGAGTCCTAGCGATTAGTTCGTTACACAACCATGTCAGACGCCGGTTGAAAAAATCTGTCACCAGGGTTCATCGGGTCGTTGGACGACTCGGTGTCGCACACGAAAAAAACGTACTAGCGATGCCTAGTTGCATAAACCATCCCGCCAGATAGATGCCATGCCACGCTTTATTAGCAGATAAGATAAGCATAATTTCGCAGCCAACGATTGTACCGCGGTAGCACAGATTGAACTGACGTCGCCAGTACTAATAGCGAAAGTAGCAGGTTCAAATCCTGCCTGCAGTAGAAAACCTCACAAGTTTTTAAAAATATTTAAAAAACCCTTTTTTGTACCTATACACATTTTTGAATGGCACATTGACCTCAAAATACTTAACAGAAAAATGAATACAATGAATATGTATTTATTTACAAAAAAGTATATATGTCATAATATCAGCTATTTAGTTCCCATAGTACAAGCTATGCTTAGTTTGGGGCTAGATGGCGCTGTGTGAAATTTCCAGGATGTTTATTATTTATGTTTGTTTATTTATTTTTTATTCTGGGCCAAATAGTCTCTTTCCAGGCACGTCAAGATAAAGAAGTTGCAAGACGCACCGAAAATGCCTGGAAGAGCTATTGGTCCATGAAAGAGCACATGAAGAGTGACCTACCAATTTCGCTCAAACGAAAACTGATGGACGTATGCATTCTCCCAATCCTCACCTACGGTGCTCAGACATGGTCTTTGACGGAAGCTCAAAGGTCCAGCCTCAAGATTTGTCAGCGTGCCATGGAGCGCAGTATGTTAGGCCTAAAGCGGACTGATCGGGTCAGGAATACAATACTGCGTTCCAAGACGAAAATTTCTGACGCTGCCCATTCTGCAGCCAAGCTTAAGTGGGATTGGGCCGGTCACGTTTGTCGTATGCCAGACGAATTGTGGGCAAAAATAACAACTTTGTGGCAACCACCCACATCGAGACGACGCCGCGGAAGACCCCGTCGTAGGTGGCGAGACGAGCTAGATGCCTTTAGCAAAGACTGGCACTCGGAGGCCCAGAGTAGAACAGGATGGAAAGAGAAGAGGGAGGCCTTTGCCCAGCAGTGGGACGATGTAGGCTAATTAAGATAAGATAAGATAAGATTTTTTTACATGTTTTTTTATTTAATTAAGTACATATAAATGAACATTTAACTATTTATCAAATGACATGTATTAGTACAATACATTACCAAATAAATGAATATGAATATATTAAATTTGTAATATTCATAGTCGAGTACTTACACGGCGCGGGCGGCGGATGGTGCGGATGCAGCGACGCCAGCGACGACACCGGCGACGACAGTGGCGCCACCCCAGCCAGAAGTGGAGTACTCTGAATAACAAAATAAATAGTAAAATAAAATTGTGATTGATATTGTTTAATTTAAATGATGACCGTGTTTTAAATATGCAAATCCACAAGATGGCGTTCTAAGCTGCGCTTTATCGAAACAGCTGTAATTTTTTGACATTAATTCCGACTTAGTCTGTAGTGGCGAATCATATAACAGCATCTTGCGGGTCCGCTTCTTGGCTAGCAGGTAAGGAAACAGACAAGTTTACACGTTTCATATTTTTCTTTTTATATGCAGTTAACATAATGGATTGATATAATGTACAAGTAGCTGTCAAACTCACCTGATCAGGATGCAAAGGCCTGTGCTGCCGCCTGTCGCACGTGTTGGCGCACCCGACGCTGCCCATGGTGCCCATGTTGCTGCCCATCCCGCCCATGCCCATGCCGCCACCCATCCCGCCCATGCCCATGCCGCCCATGTTTCCCATGCTGCCCACGCCGACGCCCACGCCTGTCATTGCTGGAATTCATATTTTGGTTTGTAAACAGAATTGAAAGTAGGAATATAAAATTTATAGTAGTTACAATTGGGTGGCTGTGACCAGGAATATTACAATTTCCTGTCGCAATTTGGTGTATGTGACCAGGATTCAACAACACTGTCACAATAAGGGTTCTTAGAATTTGGTGCCTGTGACCAGGATTGTTACAATTGTTTTTTGTCGCAATTTGGTGCATGTGACCATGATTCAACAACACTGTCACAATAAGGGTTGTTACAATTTGGTGCCTATGACCAGGATTGTTATATACTCACTGTAATAGGTTGTAACAATTTGGTGTCTGTGATCAGAATTGTTACAATTTCCTGTCACAATAAGGGTTGTTACAATGTCCGGTCACAATAATGGTTTTTACAATTTGGTGCCTGTGACCAGGATTGTTACAATGTCCGGTCACAATAATGGTTTTTACAATTTGGTGCCTGTGAACAGGATTTTTACAATTTGGTGCCTGTGAACAAGATAACAACAATTTCCTGTCACAATAAGGGTTGTTACAATTTGATGACTGTGACCAGGATTGTTACAATGTCCGGTCACAATAATGGTTTTTACAATTTGGTGCCTGTGACCAGGATTGTTACAATGTCCGGTCACAATAAGGGTTGTTACAATTTGGTGCCTGTGACCAGGATTGTTACAATGTTCTGTCACAATAAGAGTTGTCACTATTTGGTGCCTGTGACAAGGATAGTTACACTTTCCTGTCACAATAAGGGTTGTTACAATTTGGTGCCTGTGACCAGGATTGTTACAATGTTCTGTCACAATAAGAGTTGTCACAATTTGGTGCCTGTCACAAGGATAGTTACACTTTCCTGTCACAATAAGGGTTGTTACAATTTGGTGCCTGTGACCAGGATTGTTACAATTTTCAGTCACAATTAGGGCTGTTACAATTTCTTGTCACCATAAGAGTTCTTACAATTTAGTGCCTGTGACCAGGATTGTTGAAATTTCCTATCACAATAAGGGTTGTTACAATTTGGTGCTCGTGAACAGGATTGATACAATTTCATGTCACAATGAAGGTAGTTACAATTTGGTGAATGTGACCAGGACAAAATATAATTTATATGTGCGTGACTTGTGCACGCATATTTTCTTAAAGATTAATAATAGCTGAAGCACTTTTTTATGTGCACAATATTAAGGGATCGCATTGGATTAGTACTAACAACAAGGTAAGGCCCCTTGCTATTATCGTATTAATCCAGTCTGTGGTTTGTATGAAAATCCAAGGTAATCCCTTTGTGCGCCAACCCTAAGCTTTCGAGAAATATGAAAAGTATTACTACGAGGAGCAAAGTATTACTCGTTAAGGAAAATATTTTGTGGAACTAGTTTTAAAACAAACATTGAGACGCAATAAAGATTTTTATTTTAAGTTTACAATTGTAGGAGAACAGTGTTCGACGAAAATATTGAAAATGAGAATAAGTAACTCTACTATAAAGAAAAATAAATAAGACACCAAAATAAAATAAAAACTAAAGTATAAAAAACAAAATAAAATAATATTCTCACGCTTATAATCACATCTATAGCAGCCCGAGGAGGCCGGGGAGTAACACTACTATGATGAGAAATAAGACACCAAAAGAAAATAAAAAGTATAAAAAACAAAATAAAACAAAATTCTCACGTTTATAATTACATCTATAGCAGCCCGATGAGGCCGGGCTCTACTATGAAGAGAAATCATCATCATCATCATATCAGCCCACATCTACCCACTGCTGAGTATAGGCCTCTTCTTTTTCTCGCCATCTACGCCGGTCCTGTGCCACCCGCATCCACTGTTTGCCAGCAATGGTCGCTAGGTCGTCCGTCCATCTAGCGGGTGGTCTGCCTACTGGACGTTTAGTTGTTCTTGGCCGCCACTCCATAACCGCTTTCGTCCACCGTCCGTCATCGCGTCTAGCCAAATGTCCCGCCCACCCCCACTTCAGTTTTGTGATTCGAAGAGAAATAAGACACCAAAATAAAATAAAATCAAAAGTGTAAAAAACAAAATAAAATAATATTCTCACGTTTATAATCACATCTATAGCAGCCCGAGAAGGCTGGGGAGTAACTCTACTATGAAGAGAAATAAGACACCAAAATAAAATAAAATCAAAAGTATAAAAAACAAAATAAAATAATATTCTCACGTTTATAATCACATCTATAGCAGCCCGAGAAGGCCGGGGAGTAACTCTACTATGAAGAGAAATAAGACACCAAAATAAAATAAAAACAAAACTATAAAAAACAAAATAAACCAAAATTCTCACGTTTATAATCACATCTATAGCAGCCCGAGGAGGCCGGGGAGGCTCGCATCGCGCACGTCTCGTCACTGCTACCGCATGACGCCGCGCGCGACTCTACGTGATAAATATACGCAGTATTTAATAAACAAAACAAAAAATAAGAAAATAAAATAAAGAAAATAAATATCGTACTCAGATTCGTGATAACAATGCGGAGAATTTAATAAACAAAACAAAAAATAAGAATATGAATATCGCACTCAGATTCGTGATAGCAATACGGAGAATTTAATAAACAAAACCAAAAAAAAGGAAATAAAATAAAGAAAATTAATAACGAAACCAGATTTGCTCTGTGTGCAGCTACTCAAGTCAAAAAATAAACAAATTCCGTTATTTTAAACTGAAAATGTGACGTACATTTACAGTTATTTGTCCACGGTCTAAATCGACTTTGTAGGACCTTTCGAAGACTTTAAGGCGAGTGTAGCCGTCAACGACCTCGACAGTGGCGCCACTTTACATACAAAAGGTTTTCTCTTTGCACAAACAATCTATCAGAATGTCCGATGCCCAAAAACGGCCACTTTTGGTATTAATTGCCATAACTTTAATTACAGCGAATATTTCATTGAATTTCCGGGTTCTTATTTTAAAAACTTGGGCAACGGACATTCTGATAGATTGTTTGTATTAACTATTAACGCACTCGTACAAACAACAACTTTGGATTTTTTGTAAGTTATGCCCTCAAATGATACCAGTCGTACCGTACCGGACTATATTGGAAATGGATGTAGTATTATTGATGGTAATTCAAGTAAAACTAAATAATAGTATGAAAGTTTTACCTGTGCCCGATACGGAAAACTGTAGGACGGCTGACTTGATTTCCTCAAGGAAAAGGTCGAAATATAACATAAATATTTAAATAGGCACTGACCAACATAAGTAGGCACGTAGTGTCGCCTGTCTAAGCTGGCGGGCGGGGCCTGGTGTCTGGCTGGTTCGTATTCAGCTGCTGGGGTGCGGCCGAGTGTCAGCGTGGATGAGACTAACGCGTTAGTGCCGTCCACGCTGCCCGCTGATACTGGGGATGGACAACGTTTTATTACTATAAGTGCTAGGTGATTAACTGCCATAATTAAGATATATACGGGGTATAGGGACGGAGTTTTTTCGGTCATTTACGCTCAGCCTACCCCGCGTGATTTATGTATGTATGTATCGGAAACTTTCAAGGATAAGACTCGTTTAAATAACCATAATGTGTGAAAGTAATAAAAGTAAGTTTTTCGTGTGGTTTTTGATGGATAAAATAAATAAAAGATTTGATTTTTTAACCACCTTTTCTTGGATTATTCAACTTTTTTTGCTGTTAACATAAGTATATTGTACAGGGTGTTAAGGACGGTGACAAAAAATGAATGAAACTGTACAACTTTCCTCTAGGAATTCTCTTGAGTCACATGTTTTTTGGTTGGTAGCCCAGATGGAAGAGGCGTCGCCACTAGTAATGCGAAAGTCGCAGGTTCAAAACCTGCCCGCGCTTGAAAATATTGCAAGTTTTCAAAAAAATATGGTTTTTGGTTAAGTTCACCAAAATTAATATTTTTTGAAAAATTGCAATATTTTCAAGCGCGGGCAGGTTTTGAAAACAACACGAAAAGACCTAAAACTCGTGAAGAAGTATTTGAGTATAAGAAAAACTGTGAGGCAATTATGTGCAGGAGATATACAGGGTGTAAGGGATAGCCCTCCGAATACTGATAGAGTGCATTCAGACCATATAACTGAACAACTTTCCATAAAAATATTACAGGGAATGTAAAAAAAATATCAAAATTTTAAAACACTTCCATTTTCAGGTATACAACTTTTGAAAACGTGCAAAATTTTTAAGCATGGGCAGGATTAGAACCTTTGTTCTTTCGTAATTACTAGTGACGACGCCTCTTCCATCTGAGCCGTGCTACGCGTAACTGGCATTTAATACACTTGCAAAACTCGCGGACGAGGAACGAGCTGCGGTGGCCCAGATGGAAGAGGCGTTGTCACTAGTAATGACGAAAGTCGCAGGTTCAAATCCTCCCCGCGCTATAAAATTTTGCAAAAAAATACGTCAAAAAATGGATTTGCCATACTAAATGCAGTCAGCTGATCGTGATTTTGTAAATATTTTTTGTCGTTTCGTAACATATGTTCCTAGGCGAAAGTTGTTAAGTTTCATAGTCTGCCTGTACCCTATCTTCGGAGGGCTGTCCCTTACACCCTGTATAGGGTAAGAAGGGTAAGAAAATAAGTGCATAATCGTACTCTTACTAGCGCTGCTGTGCAAACTCTTGTCCATATGTTTCAGCTCCATCTGGTCGTGGTGTATCCACAGGTCTGGGGGCTTGATGGCGGCTGATGCTGACGATTTCTGGTACGTGCTGAGGATGGGGAAATAAACATATATCTTTCGATCATTCCTTCAAAGTTGAAGCGGCACGTCTCTGGGACGCTCTGCCAGTCGAGATTCGAAAAGCCCCTAACCGTTTTACTTTCAAGAAACTTGTTTACAATCACTACTTTCAGTTTCAAAATTACTTTTAGTAACACTTGTGTGTGTTGTGTGTAGTTATATATAATATTTATTTGTTTTGATTGTATATATGTGGTATGTATATATATATATGTCGGAGCGTGAGGTATTAAACCTGAGGAATGAAGTAAAGTGCACTTTTTGATGTATTTTATGGAAAGAGCATTAATTGAGTACCTATGCGTTGGCGTCGGTCGAAGCATGTTGTAGACATATTGTGTCAAGTGGTTTGGCTAAAGGCATTTTTGGGAACAGAGAGATTCCGAGTTAGTGTTGTTTGAGCGATCGGGCGTAGCGCAAGGCTCAAATGACCTTTCATCGTTCCTTGGTTTTGGTACTTCGCGTCCTGATCTTAATGTTGAAATTAATTATAGCTGCTAGCCTACTATCTGATTTTCGGCCGTTACGACATCAGAAGTGGGATTGAGACCTACAAACTGTAATGTAGTGCCATAGTGATAGACTTGTGGACCCAGTGATCGTGACTAAAATGACTTTCGTGGCGAAAATACCAGTTGTAAGCGGAAATGCAGATTGCAGAGAATGCTCTTGGACCACAAATAATTCAGGCCAGTTCTTTCCATACTAATATATTCTAGTGATCTGATGTTATTGGTTGCTGATGATTTTTATTTGCCGCGTATTAGTAATGTTATTTTGAGGCTGATATCAATTTTGAGTTTGTGATAGAATTCTTTTTAGTACGGTAATGATTGCGACACGTTAATCTACTGAATTTGTTTATAAACGTGGACCTTAGTTGGACTGGAGTCAATTTTATCGGATTTTAATTGGCATTATTGTTTGATGAAAAATCATTCGATAAAATAATTATTTTGGATAAGGAATTAGATTCACGAAAACATAAAGATTAATTCATTTTCTGTCAATGGGTGACGTTGTTATGATTGGAAGATGTCCCTGGAATCGGAAATAATCAAATATAAAAAGAAACACGATTTAGTTTTGTTGTGTACAGTTAGTTGCACACGTATTTCGTTTTCGTTGGCACAGTTGGTAAACTGTTGCAAGGAACATGAAGGTTCAGGTTCAATTCTTGGCCTAGCCTGGAAGTTTTGATTTCGTTTTTTATTGTGTAAAGAAGTATTTGTGATCTTTTGCAATTTTTGCATTGCATTATTGCTTACTTATTACTTGTTAATAAAGTGACGCATGTATCGTTACAGTAAAATATTATTTAGCGTGTTTTTAAACTTTTGGAAATGGATAAATCAGTCTATTTTTAGAACTAAGTTTAACAAACCTAAAGTCAAACTATGGGACGGCTATTTGATATCGGCGGAAACAAAAAAAAAGGGGGTCTTTTCAAGTACATGTGAGAACCAAGGCGTTGTTGTGATTGGGTTTGGGAGCAGCGACTGGTTCTCAATCTTTACTGAAATTGATATAGAGTTAGAATATTACCTGGTACAGATTTGCATTTATGCGAAACTATTGAAATAAAAACTTTTGCAGAGATTGTACCTATATAGATAGAGCAATTGTCGTAAATATAAAAGATTTTGTGATGGTAGTTTGCAACAAACGTGATTTGAATTTTAACATAGATTAAATTGTTACACGAAAGGGGTGTACTTACTTATTTGATTTTCATGAGATATGTTTTTTAAAACTGAACAATTTGTTGCTGGTTCAGAGCCCCGGAAATGCTACCGTATGTGTACCTATTGCCAGAAGACACTATTCTCTACAACGTAGAGTTTGAGAATCACTTTCGCGTTGGATTTTTATTTCGTTTGTGAGAAACACACTTGAGTTTCAAAACTAATGAATGGCTAATAAATAATCATAATGGTTATGGTATTTCCTTATAGTTCAGAAAACATTTTAAAGCATTGCTGTAGCTCTATTATGTTATCTTAGAGGTATAAAAAAAGCATTGTTCTAAAAGGGACATTGATGTCCAAAATGACTGAGGGTTGTAGCCGCGCGTATTACTGATACCCGTGGTTCAACACATGTTACCATAGTATTCGGAGAAATGAGCGAGATCTTTGTATTGTTTTCATAATGCAAGTCTGGCAAAAACTCTTTTGTTAATTAACTTATATCATAAGGGATTTAGAAACAAACATGACAATGATATGGTTAAGCATGATCATGACTGTAACTTATGAAGATTAACTTAAATGCGTATAGCGTTTTTCAATTATGAAGTAATAATTTTTATATAAGGTAACGTAGTGCTTTGCCGTGGTGGTGATAAATAGAGCAGCTGGATAAGGACGTTGTGTATATTTCTGCGTGAACCGCATTAATATCTTGTTTCGGTAAAAACAAAACAAAAAAAAAACTGTTTGTTGTTGGATACAATGGGTTGATGTAGTTAAAGCATAGATTACGTGGCTATGTTGTGTAAGTAATATAGAATTTTATAGCACTGACTTCGAAGAAAGAAGTAGGTAAATAGTAAATTGCATATTGAATGCAATTGATATTTGAGTATTGGTACGTGATATTAATTAGGTACCTATCATTTTAAAAAATAGATTTCATTAAGTTATTTTGTCAACTTGGAAGATTAATTGAGAAATATTAAATCACCTACTCGGTGAAGCAATTTATGAAAATTAAGCTCTCAAAGCAGTGCTTAGTTCAAATCAATACATGCTTTGTAAAAATGGAATCAAATAAGAATTATTTTTAATCTGATAAGCATTGAATGGATCTAATGTGATAATAGAAACGATTGTTAAAAGTTGCATTTTGAAATGGACTTATGTTTTCATTTTAGAAGTACTGAATCGTATGGCTATAGTGATTTGCTTAAGTAATATTGATTTGCTTTCTTGAGCAGGTAAACGTAATCTGGCTATCTTCATACATAGCTGTTATGTGCCTTGCTTGGATTAGAAAGCTAAAATGCCTGAAAGAAAAGTACCCATAAAATTGCATAATTAATCAGATGATAGTAGCAGTTAAAGTTTTTGTTGCTGGCAATGATGGACGTGTTTGTCCTCCCGACCCCTCACGACTATATACTATGACTGTGATCACCGTACCTACCTATTGACTCTGACTTAAGACCTCTGCGGGAGGAGCGCGTGCCATGGTGGAGACAGTGTGGTCTCAAATTGTGGAGACAGTGTGGTCTCATGTTGTGTTGGGTCAGATATAGCCCGGGGAACTATGATCTGATCGGGTGAGTGGCCAGCTGCAGTGGCTCATTCACCATCCGCTTTGCTGATCTGTGTGATCAGATGGTGTCTTTGATGGACGCATGGATTCGTTGAGGGTATCATACTTGACCAAGTAGGTGATTACTGTGGTCATTACTGTTATGTATGATGTCGCTCCAGGTAACCGGTGTTACCAGTAGGCGTGCCACGAGGTGGTGGTTTCGGCCTGAGATCCGTGGCGGGGATCTGTGACTGTGATTGACAGTGTTGAGTGACCCATGGTGGGGAAGCTCTGTGACCGTTTCGACGGTGGCCAGATGCAACAAAAGACTTTATTGCGGTACTCGTATCAATTATTGTATTGTATTCAAGCTAGAATATTGTTTTATGGGCACTTGTCTTTCAATAAGTAGTAAAGTGATTTAAGTTATCAGAAAGCGACGAAAACGGCTGGTTCAAGTGGGTTGAAAATTTATGGTTCACACTCAACTTGTAGTCTGTCACTTTAAACCCGTAACCTTAATGTCAAAGTTGAAATAATAATGAGTTTCGGATAAATGTTATTTCTTTAGCTGTTAAGTTCGACAGCACAGTGAAAGAGTGCATAGTTACTAATCATGTAAGGGTAAAAACGTATTGGATGGCTTATGAGAAGTTTTTGAAGTGCAAACGAATATGGGCCTGTATATTTATTTAGCAAATAATAACACAAACGTGAAAAATACTTGAACGATTTGGAGATAATAGATTTGTTGTTATGAATACCAAGTCAAATTTAACAAACAAGTATAAGGAAGTAAGTAAGTAAGTACCAAACAGGATGGCTAACTTAGCAAGTTCTTTGGATCAAAGATACTTAAAACCGCAATGAATACTGAGCTGCATTCGGTTCATGCAGTTCACCGATAAAGACCTGTTCACATGTTCAAATGAACGAAGCGAACTATTGTGATCAACTAGATCTTTGTTCAGTTCAGGAGTCTAGCCAGATTATTATGGTTTTATGGGCTATAAGCTAGAGTATGTCTGTCAGGATAACCGAACGATATTGTGAAATGGCTAGTTGTGACCACACGAGGACGTGTGTAAGTCAGGAAGGCCGTGTCGGAGCGTGAGGTATTAAACCTGAGGAATGAAGTAAAGTGCACTTTTTGATGTATTTTATGGAAAGAGCATTAATTGAGTACCTATGCGTTGGCGTCGGTCGAAGCATGTTGTAGACATATTGTGTCAAGTGGTTTGGCTAAAGGCATTTTTGGGAACAGAGAGATTCCGAGTTAGTGTTGTTTGAGCGATCGGGCGTAGCGCAAGGCTCAAATGACCTTTCATCGTTCCTTGGTTTTGGTACTTCGCGTCCTGATCTTAATGTTGAAATTAATTATAGCTGCTAGCCTACTATCTGATTTTCGGCCGTTACGACATATATATGTAATGAAACAAATATGTATGTGTAATATGTATATGTATATATTTAAGTATTACTCATTTAATATAATGTGTATCTATGTATATTGATATTTATTATTTCATATAATAAATATAGTTGTTTATATATAATTTCAATGTTTTAGAAAGTAACTTCTTATTTTACCGTTTTCACTTTTTAGTGCACCCGTTTCGAGCTCTCTGTTTACCCTATGGTTGGCCGGTAGAGAATGCTGCGAGGCATTAGGCCCGCCATTTGTACGTTTTGTGCAATAAAGTTTTATAAATAAATATAAATAAATATATTCATTTTCTCGGAAATGGCTTCATTACTTTAAAAAAAGAATACGTCAATGGGCTCATTTGTGTAGTCAAGGCGCAGAGGACTGTAATAGAAATTTCCGGACTAGACCGAAAAAAAAAGGTTCTTTAACTTCACACTTTCGTGTTTAGGTGTTTTATGGTACACAATACCATGTTCAGGAACACTTATACCGCGCGCGTTCCATTTTTTAACTAATTGTACAAACTGTAACATAACTTTCAACATGAATTAAGTGTCGCTCCATAATTCTTTCTTTCATAATAAATTAATTATTTTCTAAAATTACTGTATTATTATTGTTATTTCCTTGCAAATGAGAGAAACGTATTGTACAATCCACGGCCGAAATAACAATTTCTGGTCTCGTTTACTTTAGAAGGCCGAGACCCAGAAATTGCTTTATACCCGGCCTGTGACGTAATTTACTATTGTATTAGACACCGATTAATTGGTGCCGGACTTTTATTAAACCCAAGTAACTTTACTATATTAGGGATATAAGTAATCATAAATGACAATCGGGACCGCTGGTTTGATTATTATGTGGTTCAGTCTGTAATACTCTTACCAAACTAAGGACAATTTTACAAATTGACATACATACATACACATATCACGCCTATAATCGTAGGCAGAGTGTAAACAGCCGCAAAAAACGGCCATTTACACCACGTCTGACAAATGTTTGAGGGTTATTTGGAATATTGTGTATCGCTATAGTGACAGGTTGTCAGCCCATCGCCTAAAATTGCAATACACACCCTCGAGTCCCTTAGTCGCCTCTTACGACTCCCACGGGAAAGATATGGGGTGATACTATTCTAAGCCGGCATCACACGGCAAATTGAAATAATCAAATTTATACTTCGAAATATAGTTTGAAGAAATTAAATTGAAGTGTTAGTGTTATGGGTTATGGGAGAGGTTCCATGTAACTTTATTCTTAAAAGAACGATGTGACTAACCTGGTATCAGGAGAAAGCGGTGGCTGACTTCTTCTGCAGCACAAGGAGAGCGCCAGAGCGGCTGCCAGCGCTAGTACTGCGCACGCGCCGCCCGCCGACGCCCACAGCCAGGCTGACGTGGCGCTGGCCAGACCACCACCAGATCCCACTTCTGAGTAACATTCATAGAGCCATTAGGATATAGTATCGTATAGCTGTTAAGTCTCAAGGAAATATCTGTGGTACTTTAAGATTTATTTATGTTTATGCTCCGTCCATATGGCTTCGCAGAATACCAGCGCTGTAGATAGCTACTGCTATCTGCCGCACATGCTGAGTGAGGTCCATTTTCGGTGCATATGCGCAATAACCTGTGCTTACTATAGCTTAAGTTTTAATGTAGTCTTCTTTGTTGTTACATAAGCTAGTTTTGATCAACATTCTTTGCTAACTTGTAGGACATTTATAATAATGTAGTACTAACGATTGTTTATTTTTACTGTGCTTAATTATCATATGGTTTACAAGTTACAAGCTTAATGTTTTGAGCTGTAGGTGGTTCTCGGTCTCAGTCTATCGACTCGTGCCCTCCCTTTCTCTCCCACGACAGCTACTGCGGTCCAATCTAGGTCATTTTTATTTAGCAACTAGAAAGAAAAACAATCTTACCCATAGCTGTAGTATAAGTTATAGCCGGTCCAAAAGGGCCCAGTCCTTTGCTGTTTCTCGCTTGCACCTTGAAGCTGTAAGTGGTTCTCGGTCTCAGTCTATCGATTCGTGCCATCCCTTTCTCTCAAACAACTGCTACAGCGGGTCCAATCTAGGTCAGTTTGATTTAGCAACTAGAAAAAGAAACAATCTTACCCATAGCTGTAGTATAAGTTATAGCAGGTCCAAAAGGGCCCAGTCCTTTGCTATTTTTCGCTTGCACTTTGAAGCTGTAAGTGGTTCTTTGTCTCAGTCTATCAACTCGTACCCTCCCTTTTTCTCCCACGACATCTACAGCGGGTCCAATCAGGTAGTTTTATACCTTTAGCAACTAGAAAGAAAAACAATCTTACCCATAGCTGTAGTATAAGTTATAGCAGGTCCAAAAGGCCCCAGTCCTTTGCTGTTTCTCGCTTGCACTTTAAAGCTGTAAGTGGTTCTCGGTCTCAGTCTATCGACTCGTGCCCTCCCTTTCTCTCCCACGACAGCTACGGCGGTCCATTCTTCGCTGCCGGCGGCCGCGCCAGAGCGTTGCACCGCGTACATTATCACGTAGCCTGGGGATAGAATAAAATAGAAAAACATTTATGAAAAAAACTGTGACACTTTACACAGCAAAGTACATTAAAAAAAGGTAATTAAAACGAAAAAACACAATCTAACAATTTAAAACATAGGCACTCTGATATGAAAAGGTCAGCGACTCAGCAAAAATGCCTATCCCATAAGAGATAGACTGCTGTTTTTCAGTCGAAACCTATTTGATTTTCTTTTATTGGGATTACAACTTTATTCTATTACTGTTATTTTTATATACAACTGTGTGCGAAATAGTTACATTATGTACTTCCCCAGCAATATTTTTTTCTTGACATGAATATGTATTAGTAGAAAATGACTTCTTTTATCAGAATAAGTTTAAATTTTTATTATGTATTAACTGGGGATAAAAATAATTAAGTTCTTTTGGAGTACCGCTGGTACCTTATGTGCTACAACCAACTGTACTTAAATCTGTTTGAAAAATATGTTACACCATTATTACCTAAATTACAAATAGGACAAATTATAATATGTCATGCCCTTGGCACAACATTTTAGTAATCAAATTTAACATTCAAAATAATAAGGAATTTAAATATCCTGAAATAAAGACATTTTATTTCATTTTATTTAAGATAAAATAAGGAATGACTATATTAGAGGAAGTATGAAAGTAGTGCCAGTTACAGAAATATGAGAAGTAGTCGTTTATCGTGGTATGGGCATGTATGAAGTAAATCACACATACATACATAGACAAAATTTACAATTTGAAAAATATAATAAAAAATAAATAAATTAAGTACCTAACCTATGAGGGGGAACATTGACTTTCAATCATGTGACAAAAAAAGTATTGAATATGAATGTGGATGGATGCAGAAGGAGAGGAAGGCCTAAAAAAGTTTGGATGGGATAAGGGCAGGCAGATGATATTTATTTTATTTAACTTTTTCTTAAATATTTTCACATATAAAAGTAGAAAAGAAGTAATAGCCTTTCTTTAAATAACTCTGACTTCCGGGTTCATCGGGTCATCGTCAACTCGAAAGACGCCGGCGGGGGCGCGGAGGTCCCTCATTTGTTCCCCATTTTGGGAACTACCGGCACGAGCCGGGTAGATTCAGTCCAATCCGTTCTTTCCAGAACAACTTGTAAGCCCAGTCGCGCCCTAAGGGTGCGATTGGGCTGGTTT
Organism: Tuta absoluta; assembly: GCA_027580185.1. Lineage (NCBI taxonomy): Eukaryota > Metazoa > Arthropoda > Insecta > Lepidoptera > Gelechiidae > Tuta > Tuta absoluta. The sequence continues at coordinate 2,721,375 of JAQAHW010000058.1, read as the reverse complement.
AGTTTGTACAACCACAAAAACTTCTCCGGGTAAGCTCCTGCTACAGTCAGGTGTAGATTCCATAGCCCGGAGCTAAAACTGTAGAGTCCAGGACTAAAGAAACAAGCTTGACTTACCAGTGATAACCCCGTTAGGTTTGGCAGGTGGTAACCAGCTGAGGTCGGCTGCCCTTGCCGCCGGTGCTGCAGGTATAGCGCGCTTGTAGAGTCCAGAACTAAAGAAACAAGCTTGACTTACCAGTGATGACCCCGTTAGGTTTGGCAGGCGGTAACCAGCTGAGGTCGGCTGCCCTTGCTGCCGGCGCTGCGGGTATAGCGCGCAGGTCTCGCGGGGGAGACGCGGGGGCGGTCTCGAGGGTGGTGTTAGACACCAGCATTGACCAGGCTGACTCGCGACCGCCTGGGGTAGGAAGATAATAATAAAAGACAAAAAATAGAATTGGTTAGTTGCCGAACGAAGGTTAAGGGGCTGCCTCGAACTTTAAAACGTCCCTTTCCCACTAATGGCAAATCCTGTGTGTGCGAACAAAGCAGAATCGCCATCTTTAGACAATTTTTCACTGTTTTGGAAATTCCTCGCCAAATAAACAAGTGATCAAAAATCTGTACGACAAGAATCTAGTAATGTTCAAGACGTATCATATTCGCAAATAATTATGTGTTATGTTCATAAGATTGCTATAAACTACGCAAAAAAATTATATTTTATATGTTAAATAAATAAATAAATCCCTTTTCTCTATATTCTAAAACATTCTAAAACAGCTGGAAGAAATTTCTACTTAGAAATAAGCTGTACCTATTGTGTCGTATTTCTTTATGTTTTGTATCTTTCCTGTAATGTTTTTGTGTGCAATAAACTGTAAATAAATTCCCACAGACAAACCTCCAATAGTGGTTTTGTGGGACTATGTATTAGTTTTAAGAAAACTTTATTGATTGATTAATAAATTAATGAATTTATGCAATTCAAATTAACTCCAATTACTAAAATTGTATACCTAACACGGGAAGCGTTTTCAAATTTGGTATTCAATTAATCGCGGGTTTTCATCGCTTAGACTACATTCAATCTGTAAAGGTGAATTAGTCGACGGGTATTAGTTGCAGAACTAACTCGGTAGATGGAGCCGTGCCACGCGTTACTGGCATTAAAATACACTTGCAAAATTGGCGGGCAAGGAATGAGCTGCGGTAGCCCAGATGGAAGAGGCGTCGCCACTAGTAATGCGAAAGTCGCAGGTTCAAATCCTGCCCACGCTTGAAAATTTTGCAAGTTTAAAAAAAACGTTACTTACCTTTGATAAGTTTAACAGCGAACTCGTAAGTGGTGAAAGGTCTCAGATCGTCGAGCATACAATTGAGGTCCGTTGCGTTGAAGGTCCGCGCGCGCCCGCCGGCAGTCGACCACCGCACCACGTAGCGACGCCCGTCTGTTGCCGTCTGCAATTAGCATCATTGGTGTAAAATAATAACACATAAACAATCTATTCAGATACGTTGTTATATAAATAAAGAAATTAGTATAAATGAATAATATGTGACAGTTCCTCAAGTGTCCCTAGCATTTTTAATAGCTAGTGGTGCCACCTACCTTATAATTTTTACACGACTGCCCAACCAAAAAATAAGTGTTATGTTTTTAGAGTTCATGTATGTATGTATATATATGCGATTATTTAAAGGACTGAAACTAGTTAACCACTGAACAGATTCGAATGGGAGTTGTATTGGAAGATTCCTAATATTATCCCGAGTATCATAGGCTAGGCTTTATCTCACAAACCAATAGTTTTTTTTTTATAATGTCAAATGGTCAATGCCATCTATATTCAAACTGAAAACTTTACTCAGAACTGTCAGCAGAAAATCTTCCAATACAGAAAAGAATTGAAAAACATTTATATAAAAAATCATTACATACTCGTATGAACGGTTTAGTTCCAACGAGACACATTCCTATCGGGACAGTTTCAAATGTAAACAGTTTCAATTGTAGCAAATAAGGTACCAGGGGTTCTCCAAAAGAACTGAATTATTTTTATCACCAGTTAATACATAATAAAAATATAAACTTATTCTCATAAAATAAGTCATTGTCTACTAATACATATTAATGCCAAGAAAAAAATATTGCTGGGGACAAAAATAATTCAGTTCTTTTGGAGTACCCCTGGTACCTTATGTGCTACAACCGACTGTACACAGTAAAGTCACGTAACTCGTATTTCCAGTATTTCCTATGGTTTCGAGTAAAGATGAAACTATTTACCTGTCCTTTAGGTAAAGTGGGATCAGTCCAATACACCACAGCCGTCGTACCACTCAGCATTATCACCTGTAACAAAACCATTATTGTTCTTTTTTGTTCTGGACTCTTTCATTTTTAGACCCGGGGCTTTGAAACCTACACCTGACTGTTGGGAAGCTGGAGCTAACCCAGACTGGAGCTTACCCGGGCTGGAGCTCACCCGGACCATTATTCATCATCATCATATCAGCCCACATCTACCCACTCTCTCTCTCTCTCTTTTCGTGTGGGACACCGGAGTCATCCAACGACCCGATGAGACCTGGTGTCAGAGTTTTTCAACCGCCTTCTACCACTAGTAGGCCTCTGACATGGTTGTGTAACGACCGCCGTCTAAGTAATCATAGACAGCAACCGGGACCGACGGCTTAACGTGCCCTCCGAAGCACGAAACCATTTCTTTTCGGACAATCAGTTGGTTCACCCTGCAATGTCCTAACCAGACCGGGACAAATTCACAAAGTGATAAATATCAACTTTGTGAGTGTCCCACCGAGAATCGAACCCGGAACCTTTGCGTCGCAGGCAGTCGCCACATCGGCCGTCGGGTGGTCTGCCTACTGGACGTTTAGTTGTTCTTGGCCGCCACTCCATTACCGCCTTCGTTATTACTTATTACTTAAAGTATTCATGAATTTTCTAGTAATACAACTAGTGGAGGTTTTGCTTTAATATTTTCCATCTCCCCATTCATTTTGTCGATACCATCATATTCTGCAGTAGTCACTTTACCGGCTGTATCTTAATTCATCATTATCATCATCATATCAGCCATAGGACGTCCACTGCTGAACATAGGCCTCCCCTAAATATTTCCACCTCGTCCGATTAGAAGCGGCCTGCATCCAGCATTTCCCCGCGGACTTGACCAGATCGTCTGTCCATCTCGCGGGGGGTCGTCCTACGCTGCGTCTGCCGGTACGTGGTCTCCACTCAAGAACTCTTCTGCCCAACCGGTTATCAGTCCTTCGAGCTATGTGGCCTGCCCATTGCCACTTAATTACTTGCCTTAAATCTAATAGTTCAAATAGTATTTGCATTAAGTCAATTACGATCCAAAAGCAGAGACTTTTCTTTATCAACTTCTGTCTTTGTCTTATTCCTGTACCTGTCTACTTTATCCAAACCCCATACATCATTGGATTGATATTTTGTATCTTTGTCACTTACTTTAAGACCAACGGGAGGTATAAGCGGCGGCGCTTCCTCTTCATCTTCGTCATCTTCCTCCATCTCCTCGTCTTCCTCATCCATCTCGTCACCCTCGGCTGCAGCAGGCTTGGTCCTCACTGTTGCGTACACAGCTGGTCCAAGGCCTAGGGAGTTGCTTGCTCGGAGCGATATCACGTATTCTGCGTTCGATTCTGTTGAAAATCAGTTGTGTGTCAGTCAGATGATCATTGTACTATCTTGGAAATTATACAATCCGTATAATCGTGTAATCGTTTGTGTGTGCGTGTGTGTGTATGTATGTTTTCTACCTCTTCTCGCTCAAACAGCTTGACCGATTTGAATGAAATTTGGAACACAGGTAGAGTATAACCTGGGATAACACATAGGCCACTTACCGCGGAAAAACAACTATTACCACAGGAAAATGAGTGGCAGCGGGTGAAACCTCTGGGTGGAAATCTTGTGAGTTATAAAGGACGCTCAGGTATTTATTAATGCCGAATGAATTAACTCTAAATACAACGTGGTAACTGCTAGCTTGTCGGTCTGATTTTTAAAAAACACGAACTGTACAAACTAGCCTTTACACTCGGATTCCTTGTATCGGATACTAGGGACAATGTTGGCATGGCAATACATAGAAACATACATACCTACATACAAACACATATCACGCCTATAATCCTTTGCGGGGTAGGCAGAGCATAAATGGCCGCATAAAACGGAAAATCGTGTATCGCCATAGTGACAGGTTGTCAGCCCATCGCCTAAAACTGCAATACACACCCTCGAGTCCCTTAGTCGCCTTTTACGACTCTCACGGGCAAGAAATGGGGTGATGCTATTCTAAGCCGGCATCACACGGCAAATACATAGAAACACGTATAAAATTCATTATACAAGGAATCTAACACGGAATCTTAGAATCGCAGTTTCCCATTAATCACTCGTCTGTCGCTTCATACTATAACAATTTCATTGGTTTTGAATTTTATTGTGGGTAGTTAAGGTTCAAAATTGTTGTCCGGCTCCCGGTACGTGACAGACAAGGGGTTAAAATAAGTAAAACCAATCATACTCACCAAGCCCCCGTATAACATGCGAGTGTATCTGCGCCGGCAACTCTTTCGAATGCTCATCCGGCACCCCCAGCCCCCACCCGAGCCAGTACCCCCGCACCAGCACCCCCCCGCCACCCTCCTCCTCACTCCACCACACGGATATCCAGTCCCGCCCCGCGCGCGCTGCAAACAATACCCGTGCAACTTGCTACTAACCCCCCCTATGACCCACTAGCAGTGAGAGACAGGATAGGGTAACGAAAATAAAATTATGATGGTTTTATTGTTGTATTTATATTGTTATTATTCAAGGTTGTAACGACATTGAAAAAAGTCATTTTCATTTTAACTGCGAATCTTGATCAAATTATAAAATGTGAAAATAGGTCTTGGTAATAAAATACACTTGGCTACAAATTCCATCATGTTTGAAATTATGTTAAGGTTTTAGTTAATGAGGTAATGAGCCTATTCTCGCATTTTTTGTTTGATCATGATTCGAATACACACATTGTATATTAGGTAAATACAATGTGTTTATTCGATCTGGATTTATTTTGATAGTCAAACATTTGTTAGGCATTTCATCCAATACGTTATTATTGTCCAATGTCGTTATAAAATGCTTTGACTGCAGTTGATTTGGTACATATTTATTATTATTCAATTTATAGCACGGTTTAATACAAAACAAATTATTATGAGAAGAGGAAGAGATGTTTTGACAAATGAGATATAATATGCAACAAAGGGCCTAAGTGACTGCCTTGGGGTACTCAAAACGAAATTATGCATAAAAATTTAATCGAACATATTTAATTTATCTCTACAGGACTGTTTTTATTTACCAATTTAGTTTACATGATAAACAAAATATGATAAAATCGAAAAAGTAAGGTTGTGCCAAGAAATTTCGTGATGAACCTTATCAAAAGCCTTGCTAGGATCTACGACTTACTAGTCAAAGGTGGCGGTTGCGCAGGGACCCTTGTTTCGTCCAATTCTTGATGTTGTGTAGTTGCTGTTACCCAATCACTGAATGGTCCAGAACCATTGGCGTTTATTGCACATACTCTGATCTGAAGTTCAAGAAATAACAATGTTTTTTAAGTTGATGCATGAATCCTATGAGATTGTTAAATAATTTTGTGAATTTATTCTAGTTTTGATTATCATATCATATCATTTTTATTGGTAAAAATATAAATTTACATGTCATTGTACATCTTAATTGTAGGAAAAATAATCAAGTTATATCAATATAACCAAATAATCTAAACATTATATTAATATTATTGACAAATTTTTCGTATTAAAGCATTAAAAAGTCGTCAAACGAGTAGAACGCCTGCTCAATCAGCCATTTCGCCATTTCTTTAGCCTGACTTTGAAACTAGCCTCACTTGGCTTTTTATGGACCTGTGTTTTATTCGAAGATAGATAGAAAATGTGAGGATCACATACATTTAAGTGATGGAAGAACTTTTTTTATTTTCGTACCTTTGGTGTAGAGTAAGTTATAAGTTGACCATACCTGGTAAGTGGTAGCAGTATCCAATCCTCTCAACTCAGCTCTTCTGGCGTCTGCAGGCGTGGTTAGCGAGTCCGCTTTCCGACGCGCCGTCGCCGCTGCGGTGGGCGGCGGTGCGGCGCGGTACCGCACCTTGTAGCCGGTTAGCGCGCCGCGGTGCGTGCGTGTAGGGGGCGCTTCCCAGCGGACTAGGATCGACTGCGGGACCAATATGATATTAAACTTAAAATTCATCAAGTCAAGTCACATCAAGACAAGCAACAAGACAAATGGCCCTCAATTCGGGATATCAATTCTCCTTACTTGCCTTAAATTAGTGCTGTCACTTTCCGTCAAATATATTTAGAAAAGGTAAGGATATATCAAAGTCCTGTCATTTTTAAAAACGTCTATAGTTTTTCGCCTTTTCTAGTCAATTTAGTCGCCATTGTTTTGATTGTCGCCTTATTTTGACAGATAACACGTCTTTTTCATGAAATTATAAGACATGACACGACTATAATATCTCCTATCCTTTTCTAAACCTATTTGACGGAAAGTGACAGCACTAATTTGAGGTAAGATAAGAGAATTTATATCCCGAATTGAGGCCGAAGTAAAATCAAGTCAAGTAACGTCAAGTCAATCAAATCAAGTCAACTAAGTAATCCTCATTATACTTCATACAATATTCTGTGCATACATGTTTTGGAGTTATGGTCTAGCTTTAAAAGTTTACCCTGTCTATTATACTCACATTGACTGTAATTTGTGTGCCAAATAAACACAATAAATAAATGAAATGAGCACATACCGTGGCCCCAGTGGAGACTGCAGTAACGTTCCCTGGGGGCGCGGCGGGCGCGTCACTCGGCGTTTTGATCCTTATCTCCCCACTAGGAGCGCCGCCAGCCGCCGCCACTCTAACCCAGTAGGCGCTCGCCGCTCTTACTCCGCCGATGGATGAGGTTATAGGGGAGGTCGTCGGGTCGATGTCCACCCATTGGAATTGCTCACGGCCTGTCTCCGCCTGGGGAATAATAATATAAAAAATATACAGGGTGTAAGGGACTGCCGTGTGATGCCGGCTTAGAATAGCATCACCCCATTTCTCTCCCGTGGGTGATGCACAAGTTTACAAATGAACCTCAAATGTTTGTCGGTCGTGGCGTAAATGACAGATTTTTACGACCGTTTATGCTCTGCCTACCCCACATGGGATTATAGGCGTGATATATGTATGTATGTATGTGTAAGGGACTGCCTTACGAATACTGATAGGGTGCATACAGACCATGACACTGAACAACTTTCCCCAAGTAACATGTCAGGAAACGACAAAAAAACGAGCTTTCGTACAAAAACACTATCTGCTGACTAAGCTGACTGCATTACTATAGAAAGTAAAAAAAAATAGGTTTCCTGACTATTTTTTCATGGGAAGTTGTTCAGTTTCATGGTATGAATGCATTATGCACCCTATCAGTATTCGGAGGGCTGCTCCCTCCCACTACTCACTCATATAGAAAGATTTATTAAGTAACGTTTATTTGCGTCGATAGTATCGCGACCAGCTCAATACACGCACGTACAGTCAAGCTCACGTGTGGTTAGAAACTCAACCTGCCAATAACTAACTGTCAACTGGCTTATGGACGGTCCAAAGTCCGAATAGTCTAACCCAGCCTGATCTTGCCTTACGGGCGCGAACTTACAGTTAGGCAAATGAAGTCTACCCTTTCTGGCCGGGTGTTGTGGCTAAGAGACCGACTGGTCTACCTGGATACGATTGATAAGCCAATTGTATATGTGCGGTTCGTGGTGAACACTTCAATACCGCGTTTCAGGCCCATTGTCCTGTCACGTGGCGCCATCTTGAGGATTTTCTGAGAACTTCCTTCCGTCTTGCTTTGCTTGTGAACCACCTTAAGTGTACTTATGTTAAATAGGTTCTAGAGGTCGCTACATACCTCGGTGTAATACACAGCGTATTTGTTTGGCTGCCCGCTGGCTGGGGGTGACCATGTCACTTTAATCGTGTGTGGGCCACTCGCTTCGGCTCTCACGTTCAACGGTGGACCGTATGTTAGTTCCTCTTCTGGCGTTGTCACTTCTATCATCTGTGGACACGGGGCAGAGTTTAGTTTCTTGACATAGGGGAAGTGAAATATTACGCATTAGAAATTTTTTGTGTGATGCCGACTTAGAATAGCATTACCCTATTTCTTACCCATGGATTTGAGGGTTATGTGTTTTGCAATTTTGGGCGATGGGCCGACAACCTGTCCCTATAGTGATACACAGTTATCTGATTGACCCTCAGACTTTTGTCAGACGTGGTGTTAATATTCGTTTTACGGCCTTTAACGCTCTGCCTACCCCGTAAGGGATATAGGCGTGATTTATGTATGTAGAAAATTTCAATAGGTCACTGTAAACACGGTGATACTAGACTACGAGACTTAAGTGGTTTCCTTAACATCGGTTTCACCCACGCCTGTTTTTAGTGCTGTCTTAAATTTTAGCAGGCTTTCATGCAAACAGTCATGACGACAATTAATTGGTCAAAAGTATCTATTGAAACTCCTTTTGCCATCTTCCTCAACAACTTTAGGATTTCGGACTAAGAATTTGACCCAGGAATTTGTACGCATTTCTAGATCTGTTAGGACGATGGCAAAAAGCAGTCACGAATTTCCATATTTCAGCTTCTAATCCGTATCCGTACTAATATTATAAATCTAGGAGTTTGTGTGTGTGTGTGTATGTATGTTTGTTACCTCTTTACGCTCAAACGGCTTGACCGATTTGGATGAAAGGTAGATTATAATCTGGAATAACACATAGGCTACTTTTTACCGCGGGAAAATAACTATCACCAAGGGAAAATGAGTGGTAGCGGTTGAAACCGCTGGGCAGAAATCTGGTTCTACCAAATTACTGCGACATACAAGCTGTTACAAAATAACGCAAAAATAATAATATTCTTTATTTTCATCAGTCGATAAAATAATAACAGCACTAGTCTTGGTCAGTACTACACTTCCATTCCAACGAATTTCAATTTGGCATACATTTCTGGTTAGCTGCAGTTCATTAAAATGATTACACCCATGAAATAACAAGCAATGTGTATCGAATCTCGCTGCGCCGCGTTGGCAACTTCAGTTGAACTTTAAACTGACAAAGTAGTGCTGCGATGCAACGATAATTTTTTTGAGTAATAAAAATATAATTTCCGTAAATTTCAAAATCGACACTACGGCTTTTTTTGACAATAGACTCTTTACAAGGGTCTCTTTTACATCCTCTGTTTTACTTGTTGTACCTCTGTTGGTGGCGAAGCGGCGTGTTCTGTGTACGCCAATACAGCGAATTGATAGGTGGTGTTGGGTTGTAGTGACGCAACGTTCATTTCGTGTTTCTGTGCCACACCGCGAGACACACGTTCTCTGTAAAACAGGTTACATTATCATATTTTGCAGCAAAAATAATATTAATAAGTGATAATACCATGGACCAATTAATACTAGTGGTCCATGATAACCTACACTGAATAAAGTAATTTCATTTTCCTTAGAAAATGACCAAAGATTCTCGAATCAGTTTCGGAAGGCAGACTGTACAGAAAATATTCAAACATCAATTTCAGTTAATAATTTGTCTCATATCTATAATAAAAGTGGTAGGTATCTAATTTTAAATAGCAGCATTTTTAAGGGAATTTCGCTAGATGGCGTTATTAGTCAATCTTTTATCCTTTTTCCGTTTAATACAACGTCATCTTCAGGATAACACAAATATTCATTCTATTACATTGGCATCAAAATTAAAAGTTTTGAAAATATCTTATCTCAAATCAATGTATGAAACTGTGATCTTTTATACCTACCTGTAATGACGAACAATAAATGATTTATGCTTCAAAAAGTAATACAAAAACCTTTGACTAACCTCTCACTCCCTTTAACCTTGTAGACAACCGCATACCCAGTGATATCTTCCGTCTTATTTTCCGGTTCTTCCCAACTTAACGTCACGAATCTGTGCTTCACGATAACCGCCCTTAGGCCTTTAGGCGCAGATACCACAGTCGCGTTCCCTTTCCTAAGCTCGTCTAGGTCCATATCTTGTGCAGCATGAAAAGAATCGTCATCATCATCATCATCATCATAATCTAAGTCATTTTGGTCATCGTCATCGTAACTAGTATACTCCATATGTTTCGATGTAAAGGCTGATGATGTTTCGCCTAAAAAATCATCATCAGGTATATCTAAAGTTTGGTCTATAGGACCTGATGATATTAGGCTGTTGAAAATGTCTTGTGTGGTATTAGTGAATGATTTGTTGGTAAATGATGACTCGATGACGGTGCTAGGTTCGGTTTCTGAAAAGGAAACGTGAGGAAACAAAAACGTAAATAAAACGAAACAAAATCATAAACGAATAAAAAGATTTAATAGCATTTGTGAAATATAAAATGGAAAAAATGAAAAAAAAAAAAACAAAAAAAAAAGAATAGACTTAATATATAAGTTCATAACAAAAATTTAAATAACAGAACGAAAATCTATTAAACACACTATGATAAAAACAGAAATGGTAAAAAATGCGTCAAGAAAATTGAGATAAAGTTTATTTTTTACTCTGCATTCAAAACGTATCAGAGCCAGTAAATTTTTCAATTTCTTAATTACCTACTAGCCAATACTACAAACTAAGCTTGGCTTGCGTCATATTGTAAAACAATTCGTTTACAAAGATATAGCAATTAAAGTAAGGATTTTTTTATCATTATTGTATGCGCAAATAACAAGTACCAAAATTCTATTCATATGTATGGGAGGTACCAAAACGTGCCGTGTGATGCTGGCTTAGAATAGTATCACCCCATTTCTTCGAGTCATAAGAGGCGACTAAGGGACTCGAGGGTGTGTATTGCAGTTTTAAGTGATGGGCTGACAACCTGTCACTATGGCAATACACAATTTTCCGAATGACCCTCAAATATTTGTCAGATGTGGCGTAAATGTCCGTTTTTTGCAAGCAAGACGCAAGGGATTTAAGGCGTGATATGTGTGTGTGAGATCAAAACATTGTTAAGGTCTGCTCATACCTGGTCTGGGCGGTAGCACTTTGAGCCTGAGCGCCGCGGCGGCGGAACCGGCGGCTGAACTCGCCACACATTGGAACATTCCCGCGTCCACTCGCAACACGCCTTGGATACGCAGAGAGGCACTGAGAAAAAGAAAATTTCACTTCCTTACTACCAGGTTGCCTGGAAGATATTGCTACCTGGGGCGCGTTCAATGGACCACGGATAATGTATCTTTCGTCGCTCTTTTATACTTTGACAGTTTTGGAGCGCATGGTAGAAAATTTCTCCTGACTGGCGTGCCAAAACGCCGTTTTATGACCTGTCATCGGTGAAAATATCGACTAGGAGAAACAGCATCAATGTGCCCCTGAGCAATAAGGCCACTAATTGTATTTTAGTTTATTTCACTTTGTTTTTAATATTTTTGTCTTGTGCAAAACGTATATTGTATTGTATTTAATTTGAATTAATGGCAATCATTTGATTAGTTATGAAGCTCCTTTGCCAGCGTCGAATTTCTAAACACATAAAAATCTTGACTATATAACTATGGCGGGTGACAGGAGACATGCCAGTAGGCAGAATGGAGGACAGCCGATGTGGCGCAGTGGTAGTGCGACTGCCTGCGACGCAAAGGTTCCGGATTCGATTCCCGGTGAAGCACTCACAATAATGATAATGATATTTATCACTTTGTAAATTTGTACCCAATTTGATTAGGTTATTTGCAGGCTGAACCACCTGATTGTCCAAAAAAGGAAGACGATTCCGTGCTTTGGAGTACACGAAAAGCCGTCGGTCCCGGTTGCTGTCTATGTCGGTCGTAACACAATCATTTCAGAGGCCTACTAGTGGTAATAGTAGTGACTTTAAAAACAGGTTCCAACATTAAAAGATCATCCCACACGAAACTTGCTTCGCTCGCAATATGCGTAATAGTTGAATGGCGCAATGTGGCTCGCTACACTCGCTACACTCGCATCACTCACCCATCCACCAGAGCGATGTCATGGTTGTTGGGCGTCAAGGGCTCCCCGTCCTTCAGCCAGCTGACGGAGGGCGCCGGCCTGCCCTTCACTTCGCATTGCAGAGTGACGTCGCCGCGAGTCCGGGCTGTCACCACTGCGCCGTTGGGGAGGTGCACTCGCGGGGAAGTCTGGAAAGGAATTATTTTTGATTTTGGTTTAAATTGTTTTAAACTTTCGCGGCCACACATAATGACTTAAACATAATATTTTCTTCAGTTTGCACAACTATTACTCATTACAATACAACAATTTGAAACGTATTTAAGTTGTGTTACATACATTACATATATCACGCCTTTATCCCTTGCGGGGTAGGCAGAGCGTTAACGGCCGCAAAAAACGGACATTTACGCCACGTCTGACAAACATTTGAGGGTCATTTGGAAAATTGTGTATCGCCATATTAAGTTGTGTTTATTTTGGATTTTACAATTCCTACGTTTCGAGCTCTTTACAGAGCTCGTGGTCACGGATGACTGACTAAAACGGGTCGAAATATCGGACATAGATACATGCACATATTACGCCGTTGTCCCTTGCGGGAAAAAATACGGCTGACAAATATTTGAGGGTCATTTCCAGAAATCGCGTATTGACCGTAAATATCCGACAATTCAAGAAAATCGAGTAAAACGGTAAGAACCCTGTATTATTTATTTGTCGCCAAAGGCGTTATCTTCCCGTTTACCATAGGTCATGTGGAAAAGGGTTAAGACAGGTGCATTAAACAAAACAAAACGAAAGAAAGGCATGAACCAGTTGTTGGTCTTGGTTTTAGTGTTTTGAGTCATATTGTTATTGGTTGTGCTGCACAGTAGGGGGCTACACCAAATTCAGCGTGATACATATAGGGTGAAATGGCAATGGTGTATTCTGATTTATGCAATAAACGTTTGAAATTGAAATTTTACTAGTGAATGACAGCGAAATCTCAAGACGCGCTGGTGATACGGAACAACTTTCCCCAAGAAACATAGGTTGAAATATGATACACGTTCCGGTTTACATAGGTTTTGACAGTCGCGTATTACTCACACGAGGAGAAAGTGATATGGGGTGACCACAATATGTGTCAAAAATTGTTCAAACGAAAATGTGCGGCAAATATTTTGCTTCATGACAAGGATTGTGACAGACTATCTGTTCTTGTCACACTTAGATACACAAATTTGATATTTCTGTCCAGCTCGCAGATGACACTCGTCAATTGACGCGTAAAATTTGCTGCACATTTTCGATTGTACAATTTTTGACACATATTGTGCGCATCCGAGATTTGTATGGATAATTCCTTTCTGATAATTTAAAAATTGAACAATTACTCACCAAGGTAGGTGTACCGAGTATAAAATCTACACTTTTATTTGAATGGAATAAGTTCCGAATCTACTGGACCGTTTTTTTTTTTGAAGACGAGGCCGTGATCGAGTTCGACAATGGCGCCACTTCACAAAAAATATATATTCTCTTTATACAAACATTCTATCAGAATTTCCGTTCCTCAAGTTTTAAGTATTATTCTTAAATAAAACTAGCGGCCCGCTCAGCGGTTTCACCCGCTGCTAACTGATTTTCCACGGGAAACAGACCTTCTCCCGTCATAAATCATACATAAAAACCTTCCTCTTGAATCACTCTATCTTTTAAAAAACTTCATCCAGATCCGTTAAGTGGTTTTGAAGATTTAAGCATACAAACAAACAGACAGACAGGGACGAACGTGGGAAGCGACTTTACTTTAAATTCCGGTTTTTTTAATCCCCCAAGGGATGAAAAGAGGGTTAAAAGTTTGTATGAAAGTTCGTTGTCTTAAGTGTGATCCGTTTCAAAATTAGTGATTAGACTTATGACTTAAAATAATTAAACACGTGTTTCAACATATTTGAAATTTTAACCCTTAATAGGGTCAAACGGGGGTTTAAAGTTTGTATGAAAGTTCGTTTTTTTTAATGAATGTGATCTGTTTCAAAATTTGTAATTAGGCTAATAACTTAAAATAATTAAACACGTGTTTCAGCATTTTTGAAATTCTAACCTTTAAATGTGTGAAAAGGGGGTTACAATTTTGTATGAAAGTTTTTTATCTTAAATGTGATCTGTTTCAAAATTTCTGATAAGACTCATAACTTAAAATAATTAAATACGTGTTTCAGCATTTTTAAAATTTTAATCCTCAAAGGTGTCAAAAGGGGGTCAAAAGTTTACTACCAGTTGGGCTACCCGTTTTCCCATGGGAATGTGACAATTTCCCGGAATAAATTATACTTATAAACCTTCCTCTCAAGTTACTCTATCTAATAAAAAAAACCGCATCAAAATCCGTTGGGTAATTCTTAAGATATAAGGAGACACCAAACTGGAAGCGACTTTATTTTATACTATGTAGTGATTATAACCTACAAACTCAATGCAATATTCGCTGTAAGCCGATAATACTAAAAACTTGAGCAACGGACATTTTTACAGATTGTTTGTTCACTGTCGAGGTCGTTCACGGCTACACTCGCCTTAAAAAATCTTATACTATTAGAATCCTAAATTATTCCTGATGAACATAGGCTATATTCTCTGTATCTACATCAGCCTATTGCAGTCCACTGCTAGACGTAGGCCTCCCCCAGGGTACGCCATAGGGCGCGATCTCCCGTTTTCGCCATCCAGTCGCTATATTAAAATGTCTTACTCCCGCGGGAAAACGGTTATCAGCCGGTGAAATCGCTGGACAGGCCGCTAGTAACATATAAAACAATTTTGCAATGCCGTGTGATGCCGGCTTAGAATAGCATCACCCCATTTCTTACCCATGGGTGTCGTAAGTGGCGACTAAGGGATTTGAGGGTTAGATGTGTATTGCAATTTTAGGCGATGGGCTGACAACCTGTCACTATAGTGATACACAGTTATCTGACTGACCTTCAAACTTTTGTCCGACGTGGTGTTGATATCCGTGTCGATAACGCTCTGCCTACCCCGTAAGGGATATAGGCGTGATTTATGCATGTATGTATAAAACTATTTTGTTGTGTTTATTTTGGATTTCTCTCCTACGTGTAACTTACCAATACGTGTAGTTGCGTGGTATGGTCAGCAGAGTCGAGCCGATTATGCGCGCGGCATGTGTACGCGCCGGCGTCTAACGCGCGTGCCGACTGTACGCGCAGAGATCCTGAACCCACTAGGTAGAACCTCGAGTCTAGATCACTGGAATAGATAGATACACTGTGTCAGAGAAATAATATAATACCATGCGGTGTGACGTAGGGAATATGTGACTGATGGAAAACGTGGCGAAACGTTACACAGAGGAAACGTGATACAGGTGAAACGTTACACAGAGGAAATGTAAAACAGATGAAACGTTACACAGAGGAAATGTGACAAAGACGAAACGTTACACAGAGGAAATGTGAAACAGATGAAACGATACACAGAGGAAATGTGACACAGACGAAATGTTACACAGAGGAAATGTGACATAGGGGTAACGTGACAAATTGGAAAGTTTCACGTTTTTTATTTGCATTACCTCATGGTTTTGACATCACATTTTGGTAGCAATTGTTAAACAAGAGAAACGTGATACAGGGGAAAACTTAACATAAAGGAAGCGTTACATACCTAAGGTCAATAGCAATACCATTATTCAACCAAATTATCTCCGGTTTATGATTCACCACCGCGGCACAGTCGAAAGTGACCGAGGCTCCCTTCATCACGGTCACGGGTTCCGGCAAGACGAAGGGACCGCGTAATGCATACGAATAGTGACCCAGGGGATACATGACACAGAGAAAACGTGACGTAGAGGAACGTGACATAAGTTAAACAGGGAAAACTTACCTGAAATCTATAGCAACACCATTATTCAACCTAATTATCTCAGGTTTAGGATTTATCACCGCGGCACGGTCGAAAATGACCGAGGCAATCACAATCACAGGTTGCGGCGAGACGAAGGGACCGCGTAATGCATAGAAATAGTGACCCAGGGAAAACATGAATCAAAGAAAACGTGACGTAGGGGAAACGTAACACAGGGGAAACTTACCTGAGATCTATAGCAACACCGTTGTTCAACCAAATCATCTCCGGTTTAGGATTCCCCACCGCGGCACAGTCGAAAGTGACCGAGGCTCCCTCCATCACTGTAACAGGTTGCGGCGTCGCGATGAATCTTGGGGGTGATTCAGTGTTCGCCACTTCGGAGTTTACGCGTAACTCGATTTCTTCACTAGTACTGAAATTTTATCAATAAATTATCTATAATTAATATCTGTACTTATCCGCCGTGTGATGCCGGCTTAGAATAGCATCACCCCATTTCTTTCCCGTGGGAGTTGTAAGAGGCAACTAAGGGACTCGAGGGTGTGTATTGCAATTTTAGGCGATGGGCTGACAACCTGTCACTATAGCGATACACAATTTTCCTAATGACCCTCAAATGTCAGACGTGGCGTAAATTACCGTTTTGCGGCCGTTTACGCTCTGCCTATTTATAGGCATGATATATGTATGTATGTATTTACTTATCTTATCTTATCTTATCTTATCTAACTTAGCCTACATCGTTCCACTGTTGGGCAAACGCCCTCTTCTCTTTCCATCCTGTTCTACTCTGGGCCTCCGATTGCCAGTCTTTACTGAAGATATCTAGCTCGTCGTCTTGATGAGGGTGGTTGCCACTAAATTGATGGTTTTTTTTCATATTTAAGTCCTCTAAGTTGTTTTCATCTTAATATCTGTACTGTAACTAATAATTATTTTATCAGATGTTTTCCTTATCATGTTCTAAAAGGTGCTGTAACTGGTGTAATAATAGTGAAACGGCGTATAACACCATCTATCGGACGCCCACAGAACAAATATATGAACGGCATCTTCGGCATTTGATAAATAGTTAGAGACTGCGGAGACTGCGTCACGAAAACATTCCCACGAACGCTCTTCGTTGTTCAAAAAATATCTGTCATTGCGTGGAACGATGAAAAATTTACTTTTTGAGAAGAAATATTTTTTTCTAACTTTTTTAATAATTAATTCAAGACCTCTGTAGATGGCGTTAAACTGACAACGTTACTATTACCAAGACAAAATGCACAAAAAATGTCATTTGTTTTTTCCGCATCTGACCTCGTTATTAGCTCTTTGTTATTAATTAATAATCTGTTTTGTTTGTACGTTGGTTTCGTTATTATGTAGGGAAAACCATAAAAGTTAATAGTTTGATGTCACAATGATTAGTTACGTTTCGTTTTACGATCTCATGCATCCATGTCAAAAAATCTACAAATTATGCGACTTTCCATTCTTTACGTTAACGTACCAAGTACAGCGCCATATATCCAGTGACTAGGGAAGAGTTTTAAAAATTATAAAGCATACTCCTTATTAGACTTTTGCAACTCCATCTGTCGAACGCCCCCAAAACTACATTTCAGCACCATCTATTGGTGACGAGTACGAAAGTTACAAATACTTACGCATACAAATGTGGTGCATGTGCAATGGAGACCCTGCACCTGTAGTGCGCTGCGTCATGAGCCCTAGCAGGGTCTAGTTCCAGGGCTCCGCTCGGCGTGAGAGCCACGCGGGCGCCTTCGCCCCGTAGCGGGGAGCCGTTTTTTAGCCAAGTGACCTGCAAAACGAAACAACGCATTTAATATTTTAATAAACTGCTTCAATGGTCTCGCAGCCTAAATTATCTTTTTGTTATCTAAGAATTAAAAAAGGTAGTTACAGATAACAAGAATGCGAAATGTGGCCACTTTTAGCAATTTATCTATGTGTAACTACGTCAACAACTATTTATAGTTTACTTTGATCTGACAGAAGCAGATTATCGATAAATTAAGTTTACATTGAGTAATGATTTTTTAAGTGATGAGGGCGCTAGTAAAGTTTCGGAATCTCGTTAGCGCAAACGCTGCGTAGGGCGGACTGAACGCGCGAACCGGCTGCACGCGGTCTAGATTCAACAAAATACAAGGGCAGCGCGGCATGACGCTACTCTTGTATTGCAGTGCAGTCCACTCGACGCAGCGTTGGCGTTTAATGGTGGATGATACTCACATTCAGCTTCAGTATAGGTGGCGTGACGTGAACCTTCGAAGACCCGTATACTCTTCTATCAGGAGGGCCAGCTCCAGCTGTTATAACCCTGATGGCGACCCTGGGGTGAGCTTTGAGACCACATGGGAGTAATACAGGTCCCCCGACCAGGCCTAGCACGCTGCGTGGACCTGGGATCAGTTCTGGAAGCTCTGAAACGGGAGAAATTGATCGATTCTAATTTGTATTACAAACTTTTACACTCTAGTGGTTCACAAGCAAGCAAGACGCAACAGAAATTCTAAAATATCCGCAAGATTGCGCCACGTGACAGATTGCCAAATGAACAATAGGCCTGAAACGCGGTATTGATGTGTTCTATACAACTTCCAATTCTATGCAGGCGGACCGACTGGCCTCCTGGTCTCAACACCCGGTCAGGCAGGGTAGCTAGCTACCCTTTTCCCGACACCACATGCACTGTTTGCGTTCTTCCTTTCATCCGCCATTAAATTGCAATACATACAGCATTGTCATGTCATTTTCAGCTATAATTTTAATGCAGCGCAGCGGTAGGTAGCGCACCTGCCTGCTACGCGGAGGTGAATTTAACTTTATTCATTGTAGGATAGTACTATCACTTATTGACATCTTGATCCGTCATTGTAAAAAAAAGGAACTGACTTAAGACAATTTTCTTATTTTAAGAACAGTTTTGTGTTCTATATTTATTATTATTCTGCTTGATTAATTGTTGTACCTGCTAATAGCACCGCTGCCACCCGGGAGACAATAGTCCCTGCGCCACTCTCCGCCGTCGCCACGCACTGATATTGACCGGCCAGAGCCGCCGACATGCTTTCTATCACTAAGGACCCGTTTGACAGTTGTCTCCTGCAAAAATAAAGCGTAAAAGTCATATTTGACAAGCCTTATGGCGTAGCCCATGCCTAACCCATGCCTGCTACGCCAGGGGTCGTGGGTTCGATTCTTACAATACACATATTTGCTAGGCTAATAGTATAGTTTCTCATAATAGACAAGAAAACACAGATACTATTGATCGAACAGGCTAACTTTGCAATAAAACTACCGCCATCTATCATCAACCCCCGGTACTAACACCAACCTGTGCTTATCGCTGACAGATACGGTATGATCCCTCGTAGGGGTGCTATCGCTATTTCTCCAGGATATCTTGACAGGTCCTCTGGCTACCGCTGAACATGTTAGAATTACACTTTTCTATATCTACTAACGCCATCTATCGTCAACCGCCGGTACTAATACCAACCTGTGCTTGTCGCTGACTGATATGGTATGATCCCTCGTAGGGGTGCTATCGCTATGTCTCCAGGATATCTTGACAGGTCCTCTGGCTACCGCTGAACATGTTAGAATTACACTTTTCTATATCTACTAACGCCATCTATCGTCAACCCCCGGTACTAATACCAACCTGTGCTTGTCGCTGACTGATATGGTATGATCCCTCGTAGGGGTGCTATCGCTATGCCTCCAGGAGATCTTGAAAGGTCCTCTGGCTAGCGCTGAACATGTTACAATCACACTTTTCTATATCTACTGACGCCATCTATCGTCAACCCCCAGTACCAATACCAACCTGTGCTTATCGCGGACAGATACGGTGTAATCTCTCGTAGGGGTGCTATCGCTATGCCTTCAGGATATCTTGACAGCTCTGGCTACCGCTGAACATGTTAGAATCACACTTTTCTATATCTACTAACGCCATCTATCATCAACCCCCAGTACTAATACCAACCTGTGTTTGTCGCTGACAGATATGGTATGATCCCTCGTAGGGGTGCTATCGCTATGTCTCCAGGAGATCTTAACAGGTCCTCTGGCTACCCCTGAACATGTTAGAAGCACACTTTCTCCGGCCACTGCTACCGCGTCCGTTGGTTCTGATGTGAATTTGACGCCCTCATCTTGTGTGTCTTCGCCTCCTGGAACAGAGTAAAAAGGTCTGATTAGAAAACTTTTTTTTTACACATATCACACCCATTATCCCTTAAGGGAGCGTAAACGGCTGTAATACAACGGACGTTTACGCCACGTCGGACAATCATTTGAGGGTCCTTTGAAATATTGTGTATCACCACAGTGACAGGTTGTCAGCCCATCGCTTAAATTTGCAATACACACCCTCAAGTCCCCTAGTCGCTTCTTACGACACCCACAGGAAAGATATGGGGTGATGCTATTCTAAGC
The DNA here is from genome assembly GCA_027580185.1 of Tuta absoluta. Taxonomy (NCBI): domain Eukaryota; kingdom Metazoa; phylum Arthropoda; class Insecta; order Lepidoptera; family Gelechiidae; genus Tuta; species Tuta absoluta. The sequence continues at coordinate 2,700,906 of JAQAHW010000058.1, read as the reverse complement.
CGGCATCACACGGCTATAGAAATAAGTTAAAGATGTAAATACATTGCTGAAGACGTTTGAAGGGGTGAACCAACCCCTGATACTGAACTTTCTACTAGAAACATATTATGTCGAAATATTTACATACATACATACATAAATCACGCCTCTTTCCCGGAGGGGTAGGCAGAGACTACTTCCTTCCACTTACTACGATCCTGGCATACTTCCTTTCGCCTCCTCCACATTCATCAATCTCTTCATGCATGCTCGTCGGTTTAGGGTACTCTTGAAATCGAAGTCGAAATATTTAGAGATACTAAACATGAGTAAAAGTATTTTGTTCATATTTTTCTTTGGGAAAAATAAAAAATTGGAGAGGGTTTCAACTTTTAATCAAAGCCGCAATGGTCCATAATATGGCCCAAATCTAATCGACCGGAAATCAAGTGTGGAGCCAATTTCACGGACCATTTACCCACTGTTTTCTGTTTACCCTTTTTCAATTGCAACTGAATTCAACACATAAAAAAGTGATCCTATGACGATTTTTCTTTTTGAAGTACGGAACCCTAAAAATGGGTCTTGATTCGTCACAGACGTAGCAAAAAACTTTACGCCCTGTTTGTCACAATCAACCTTACCAAAGAACAGTCAGTCAAATTGTTGAAATTTTCTTCTTCTGTCTTTCCAAGTGATAATTAGATTTTTGACAGCAGGACGCCATATAGAATTCAAAATTACTTTTTGGATGACCTTTATTGTTTTGAAATGTGTTTACCTGACAGCTGTCAAAAATGTATCTTGGAAAGACTATAGCAAATTTTAGGTCAATTAAGAGAATTTGTATCACGAATTGAAGCTATTGACTGAGACGAATCAAACTCATTGTATGTAAAAAAAAGGTGAATAACCGGAACTGATTCTTCATCACATAAAACTTAAAACAGTAGAGTAAAATTCGGTAATTTGAGAGTATAATTTACGTTATCCCCGTAGTTATTTACGTTTATGAGGCGTTAACGGGCCAGTAACGTAATGTTATTAACGGCCCATTACGAAAAACAGTAACGGCAACGGCAGCTCCTTAAGAAAAGAGTTTGTTTAGAATTCAGAGTGATTTAAAATTAGATGGCTAGGTAATGTTTGTGAACATAAAACAGCGCCTTCTAACAAGCTTTAGCTTATTTTCCCGTGGGAATGAGGTGCTTTTCCGCGTTAAAAGTACGGAAAGTCACTCTCCAGATATCCCCTACTTTAATTCGGAGTTGTTCTTATCGAAGAAACAGATCATTATGACTATTTATATAATGGATGTATGTAATATATGTGTGGATGTAGTGCGGAAGTAAATGCGTGACACAATGGATCTCCTCACGGTAAGATATGTTTTCCCGTGGTAAAAAGTAGCCTATGTCATTCACTGTCGTATCAACAAACTACACAACGGAAAACAAAATAAAAGATTGCACCGTTACGACTTCTTCTTCTCGTATGGGACACCGAGTCGCCCAACGACCCGATGAACCGTGGTGTCGAGTTTTTCAACCGCCTACTACTACTAGTAAGCCTCTGACCTGGCCCCTGTTTAATAAAGCTGACAATCCGACATAATTGTCAAAAACCTACAAATTTGTCGCATTGTCATGGTAAACTCGTTTAATAAAAATGACAATTATGTCACAAATCGACAGGTAAAGTATTATACAAATTGTCGCAATTGTAAATGCGTTTAATAAAACTCTACAATTATCGAAAACCATGGTCGAGCCCCGTGACAATTGTCAGTGACAAAATTGTCGCATAATCGTGACATATTTGTCGGCTACTGACAAAATTGTCAAATATTAAATTTATGGAATTGTGCGAGTGTACACTACAATAATTCATACAATTTTTATGTTTATTCGAATAAGAGGTTTTTGTGACTATAATTCTTGTTTTGTCGGTGTTTTTGGATACCTTTCAATTATGGATATGAATAATAAAATTACCACTTTGGGGCTGATATTTAACAATAAAGATTTACTGTTTGGCATCACTACTCTCGCTGTTAGACTTAAGCACCATTTTTGGAAAAATTAAGCTTTAATTAATAGCGCGACATAGGGTAGGGGCACCTGTCAATAATATCCGACAATTCTACAAATATGTCAATATGTCGCGACAATTATCCGTTTAATAAAGCAGAATCGACAAGTTTTTCACGACAATTTGTCACCTGTCACCTGTCGCGCGAAAAGTTTTATTAAACAGAAAATTGTCAAATTGTCACGATAATCCGACATATTTGTAAATTTTCCACCATGACAATTTTGTCACCTGTAAGTATTATTGAACAGAAACTTGTCAAATTGTCGGAATTGTCAACCATGACATAATTGTCGCATAGTCAGTTTTATTAAATAGGGGCATGGTTGTGTTACGACCGCCGTCTAAGTTACGACGAGAAAGAAGGACAAACAAACACACACATTTATAAAGTACGGATTAGTATAGATTTAACCTTTCCATAACAATCACAGGTGGAAATGTAAAAAGAATATTCCCAGCAGTGGACTGGTAACATTAGCTGCACATATGTTAACAAACCCATGAAACTGAACAACTTTCCCCAAGGAACATAGGCAAAAAATAAGAAAAATAATATATGTACGTTTTTGAAAACTTGCAAAATTTTCAAGCGCGGGCAGGATTTGAACCTGCGACTTTCGCATTACTAGTGGCGACGCCTCTTCCATCTGGGCTACCGCAGTTCATTTCTTGCCCGCCAATTTTGCAAGTGTATTTTAATGCCAGTAACGCTTGGCATGGCTCCATCTACCGGGTTAGTTTTTGCAACTAATAGCCGGCGACTAATTCTATCTAAGTATTCTGTATGGGAAGTGTTTTAAAAAATTTGGTACTCAATTTATCGCTGGTTTTCATCGCTTAGACTACATTCAATCTGTAAAGATAGAATTAGTCGCCGGCTATTAGTTGCAAAAACTAACCCGGTAGATGGACCCATGCCAAGCGTTACTGGCATTAAAATACACTTGCAAAATTGGCGGGCAAGAAATGAGCTGCGGTAGCCCAGATGGAAGAGGCGTCGCCACTAGTAATGCGAAAGTCGCAGGTTCAAATCCTGCCCGCGCTTGAAAATTTTGCAAGTTTTCAAAAATTGTATACCTAACACGGGAAGTGTTTTAAAAATTTGGTACTCAATTTATCGCTGGTTTTCATCGCTTAGACTACATTCAATCTGTAAAGATAGAATTAGTCGCCGGCTATTAGTTGCAAAAACTAACCCGGTAGATGGAGCCATGCCAAGCGTTACTGGCATTAAAATACACTTGCAAAATTGGCGGGCAAGAAATGAGCTGCGGTAGCCCAGATGGAAGAGGCGTCGCCACTAGTAATGCGAAAGTCGCAGGTTCAAATCCTGCCCGCGCTTGAAAATTTTGCAAGTTTTCAAAAATTGTATACCTAACACGGGAAGTGTTTTAAAAATTTGGTACTCAATATATGTACGTACTCCCACACAAAATTTTCCAGTCGACCGCATTAATCTGTGTGGGAGCCGGGAGGTCCAATTCTGGGGAATGTTGTTCAGTTTCATGGGCTGGATTACACTTCAAAATATTTGCAGCATATATTTTTACATTCTGTGTAGGGTGAAATTTACTGGTGACCGATAACGTAAACTAAGGACGGGCTGGTGATAAGGAACAATATTCGGCCGATGTGGCGCAGTGGTAGTGCGACTGCCTGCGACGCAAAGGTTCCGGGTTCGATTCTTGGTGGGACACTCACAAAGTTGATATTTATCACTTTGTGAATTTGTTCCCAGTCTGGTTAGGACATTGCAGGGTGAACCAACTGATTGTCCGAAAAGAAATGGTTCCGTGCTTCGGAGGGCACGTTAAGCCGTCGGTCCCGGTTGCTGTCTATGATTACTTAGACGGCGGTCGTAACACAACCATGTCAGAGGCCTACTACTTGTAGTCGGCGGTTGAAAAACTCTGACACCAGGGTTCATCGGGTCGTTAAACGACTCGGTGTCCCACACGAAAAGAGAGAGAAGAGAGAGACCAGCCCGACGTAAACACTTGTAAAATTTCACCCTGGATAGTCTTTTTATGATAAACTTGAACAGAAAAAATAGGTCTTGAATAATTTCAATTTAAAACCCAATAAAGAAATACGGATAAGTAGATAAACAAAAAGAGAATACCCAAAAGCTTTTTGAATTAAAAACAACATGCTCATTAAAAAAGGCTAACAGCCATCAAAACAATCGCAACCCTTTGTGTGATGATTCTCCTTATTCACATTGTTCATTCAAATTAGGGATCCGCGTGAAATAATAAGTGGACCTACACTGAAGTTTTGCTCTGTGTATTAAGTGGACCTACACTGAAGTTTTGCTCGCAATTTGTTTTGTTATGTGTTAATTAAAAGAATGAATGACTGAATTCAGAGCAAGAAGCAGAGAAAAAACCAACTTTATTTTATACAGAACCACCAACTCTTATACAATAGCTCTTGAAAGCTCTTAATTTTGTGTACATTCATACAACTTCTCTCTCTCTTCTTCTTCTTGTCTAGTGGAACACAGAGTCATCCAACGACCTGATTAGCCCTGGTGTCACAATTTTTCAACGGATCTCCCTATTGGGCTTTTACATGATCTAATACTGAACATGGAACCACCAGCTAAGAAACATTAGACTTGACAGCGGGCTTAATTTTTTAGTCATCCATACAATTTCCATCTATCTCATTTAAACGGATCTCTCTATTGGGTCATTAGCATAACATACCTCTACATGATCCGATTCTTAATTAACCTAATTAATTAATAAATACGGAACCACCAGCTATCCACCACCCGCACTTGACAGCTGTTTTCATTTCGTGTTCATCCATACAATTCACCGATGTAATCTCTCTTATTTGACCGGAATACTCTATTGGGCCATTATATTATCGCTACCGGTTCGCCATTCAAAGATATTCGGCCCTTTTTTCGCGAAATACCCTTTTTGATCATCATTGAAGGTTTTGATGTTGTGATAGAAATTATACGGACCTTTTTGCGAGTAACCGTTTATTAGATGTGTAGTATGAGTTTATTTTGGGTTAAGGCGGTTCTCTCACTTATGACGGACTGACGAACGTATTTGTGACGCCTTTGCTGTCAAACGAAAGGAAATTTCGAAAACGGATACCATGTATGGGACACTGTAATGCATGCGATTCGCCTAAGGTGTTTGACAGACGCAGTCGTCACTTAGTCAGTACGTGATTCACCATATTATTATTATATCCCACCCAACTTTAATTTTTTCTTATTAACAATCGCCTTAATACAAGAAAACAGTTCTCTTAACTTACCTTAAATTACCGCTCTATCATGCATGTTTTATAATTTGACGCAAAATGCGCGTTATCTGTCAAAATAAGATCGCATTTTTGCTTGCGCCATCCATTCCATCTATTCAGTCCATTTTGAACAAATCTTCAATTATTCTTGATCTCAAACAGTCCACAATCGCTTTTCACTAGACATCTAAATCGAGAATAGAACTCAAGAGCTTTGTCTAATTGTGACGGATAGACATCCCCTTGCAGATCGCAATCTAGTGCAAGGCACTGCTAGCTGATACGTGATCTAATGTGGCGGCGAAACTAGAGGTACATTGCGTTTTGAGTATACATTGCGGTCCATATCCTACTAATTATTATAAACGCGAAAGTTTGTATGTTTGTTAGTTATTTCTGCACGAAAAAAACTACTGAACCGATTGTAATGAATTTTGGCACACATATAGAAGTACACCCACGGGTAGAATTGGGGTGATGCTATTCTTAGCCGGCATCGCACTCTTTTCGTGTGGGACACCGAGTCGTCCAACGACCCGATGAACCCTGGTGTCAGAGTTTTACAACCGCCTACTACCACTAGCAGGCCTCTGACATGGTTGTGTTACGACCGCCGTCTCAGTAATCATAGACAGCAACCCGGACCGACGGCTTAACGTGCCCTCTGAAGCACGGAACCATTTCTTTTCGGACAATCAGTTTGTTCACCCTGCGATGTAATTACCTAGAGCGGGCGGGGTTATTATATCATTAACTATGATCCATCGGGTCGTTCGTCGACATGATGTCCCACACTTTACAGAGTGTACCGAAAACTTTGCAGTCATGATCAGACCATGAAACTGAACAACTTTTAATATGAAGCCTATGTTGGGAAACGAATTTTTTTTTCGATTTGCCATAGAACGTCAGTCACCTGATCGGGAATTTTGTATGGGAGATCGTTAAAAAGTTCTCGTTTACCAACATAGCTTCCATAGAAAAAGTTGTTCAGTTTCATGGTCTGATCATGCCTGCAAAGTTTTCGGTACACCGTCCCTTACACCACGTATAAATGTAGACAAGTTTGAAAGTATAGGCCAATAGTTTATTTTAAAAGATGACTGAATCCAACAATAAATCTTTACAAACTGATCAATTAACCATACCATCTGCCTTAAATGCCATTTCATATCACCTATTCAAACGATCTCACAATAAAGTTTGACATCATTGCTCTTGACAAGAAAAAAAACCTTTACCTGGGTAACTAACATCTGCCTATTTGCGGATCATTTGACCGGCGTCCACCCTCATAGGACAGATGTATGTACTGATAACGTATAGAATACGCACGTGCTGATATTCTCAGAACGACTTTGTTAGACGTAACTTTAAGCAAGTTAAAGACCGAATACCAAATTTTAAAGCACTTCCCGTGTTAGCTATATAATTATTGAAAACATGCAAGATTTTCAAGCGCGGGCAGGTTTTGAACCTGTGACTTTCGCCTTGTATTTTTGGTTAAATGAACAGCACGTTTTAAAGAAAGGTCAGGTCAAGAATAGCTTAAACCGACGAGCATGTATGAAAGGGTTGATGCATGTTGAAGAAGCGAAAGAGGTGTGTCAGGATCATAGCAACTGGAAAGATGTAGTCTCTGCCTATCCCTCTGGGAAAGAGGCGTGATTATATGCATGTATGTACAATAGGGCCTGCCTAGTCCGTATTATGCTGTAGTAGCGGTTCAGACCGCATTTATACGGGTGGTTATAACCTAGATAAGATTCTACTCAATGTACAATAAGGCTTTGATTTAACTATAAGGATAACCCTTTTCTAATTATAAAGGTGGAAATCTCAAAGCTGAATAGATATTACCACCAGCCTGATTGTGACTTAATCTTGAAATAGCTTACAATAGATCACTCAGCTTTGTCTCCAAGTAAGTACAATTGATTTTAATTGTGGAAAACTAATTTCTTACTAAGGCAACCTAACCTTTGTCGTGTGATGCCGGCTTAGAATAGCGTCAACCCATTTCTTTCCTGTGGGAGTCGTAAACGGGCGACTTAGTGGCTCAAGGGTGTGTATTGCAAGTTTAGGCGATGGGTTGACAACCTGTCACTATGGCTACGATACACAATTTTCCGAATGACCCTCAAATATATATCAGACTAGCAGCCCGCCCAGCGGTTTCACCCGCCGCTAACACTTTCCCCCCGGGAATAAGACAGTTTAATATATCCTATGTTCATCAGGGATAATGTAGGAATCTAAAAATCACACAATTTGAAATAAATATATTTTTCAGATGGTGGTGGCGTAAAGTTACATGCCTGTGATTAACCTGGCCAGTCCCACGGCAGTGCCTATATTTTTATTTTTTTTATACCGCCCGAGCCGGTTTTCTATTAGGTCATAACAAAATTGTGATAAAAAAAAAGAAAATTGTGTGACACAAATTTCTTTTTTTAGAATGACGGTTCATGACGTCAATAAGTGATAATACTATCCTTCATTGAATTAAGAATTTCAATTTTAATTGACGGTAACAGATTTTTTTAAATCGGTCCAGTACTTTCGGAGCCTACAAACAATAAAAAAAAATCCTGTTTCTAATATTAGTGTAGATTATATAATTATTATTTTAGTGTGATAGGTACTGGCTTAGAATAGCATCACCCGATTTCTTTCCCGTGGGAGTCGTAGGAGGCGACTAAGGGACTTGAGGGTGTGTATTGCACTTTTAGGCGATGGGCTGACAACCTGTCACTATGGCGATACACAATTTTCCGAATGACCCTCAAGCATATGTCAGACGTGGCGTAAATGTCCGATTTTGCGGCAGTTTACGCTCTGCCTACCCCGCAAGGGATAATAGGCGTGATATGTGTATGTATGTATTATTTTAGTGTAGATTTTTTTAACGTGTGATGCCGGCTTAGAATAGCATCACCCCATTTCTTACCCATGGGTGTCGTAAGAGCCGACTAAGGGACTCGAGGGATGTGTATTGCAATTTAAGGCGATAAGCTGACAACCTGTCACTATAGTGATACACAGTTATCTGATTGACCCTCAAGCTTTTGTCAGACGTGGTGTTAATATCCGTTTTTCGGCCGTTAACGCTCTGCCTACCCCGTGAGGGATATAGGCGTGATTTATGTATAAAGATGTTTTTATGCATTATTTAATGTTTTTTGTCGTCCTTTATACCGAGTAAGGGACAGCCCTTCGAATACTGATAGGGTGCATGAAACATAAAACTGGACAACTTTCCCCTAGAAACATAATGTCAGGAAACGCCAAATAAATTACCTTCCATACAAAATCACAATCAGCTGACTGCATTCACTATGGGAAGTCAGTTGTTTTACGATTCCTGAAATATGTTTCTAGGAGAAAGTTGTTCAGTTTCATGGTCTGCATGTACCCTATTATAATTAGTATTCTGAGGGCTATCCCTGACACCCTTTAATACAGTAATGATTAAATGTAATCATTACACTACTGGTACGAATAATGTGGCGTAGTTGGTAAATTTTTAAATTAAAAAGTAGTTATTGTGGCATAACTGTAATAGTTAGACATATGGTATCGTGGACATTATTATAGATATTGATGTCCTCTATAAAACTGTAGTACATCACTTTGCTCTATTGTCAATAATTTCCACAACGTACGCGATATAAGATATTTTTTTGGTACATTTTTCACACGTTGGGTTACATTATCGAAATTTTCACGCGGATCCCTATTTTTTTCTCGTATAAAATATAGCCTATGTTCACCAGGAATAATGTAGGATTCTAATGGTGAAAGAATTTTTTAAATCGGGCCAGTAGTTTTGGAGCCTATTCGATGCAAACAAACAAACAAACAAACAAACAATCAAATCTTTCCTCTTTATAATATTAGTGTAGATGTGGCGTACAAGTCCGTTTTCTGCGGCCGTTTACGCTCTGCCTACCCTGATAATGTGTGCAACCTAAATTATAAGAAAATGAATAAGGCTTACGTTTGCCAGAAAGCCAGTCATACACAAGATATCATGCCATTCATACATTAACAGCCGTAACAGTCCACTGCTGGACATGGGCCTCCCCCTATTGGGGGGTATTGCCATAGGTACACAGGGTAGCGGAATGGTGAGTGCAGTCATGGATGATAATCCCTTAGTAGCTTTTTACGACACCCATAGGTAGAATTGGGGTGATGCTATTCTAAATCGGCACCGCACGGCAAATCATGCCGTACGAGAACAAAATCACTGTACTCGTGATCTATAAACTCGATCACCGAATTGACTTATGACTGCAGAATAGATTAGATATTGAACACAGGATGCGGGTACAAATACACCATTGTACACGATATACAGGGTGTAACAAACCCCCGTGTGATGCCGGCTTAAAATAGCATTACCTCATTTTTTTCCTGCGGGTGTCGTAAGAGGCGGTTAAGGGACTCAAGGATTTTAAGAGTGTTACAATTTTTGGCGACAGGCAGACCTCTACCACTGGTAGTGCTTGATACACGATATTTCAACGGCCCTCAAATATTTGTCAGGCGTGGCAATAGCGACCATTTTTTACCACTGTTAGCGCTCTGCTCTGCCTACCCCACAAGGGATAAAGGCGTGATATGTGTGTATGTATGTATCTAACAAATAAAGAGCCAGCTTAAAATAGCACCACACCTTTTCTAACTATAGCTGTCGTAAAGAGCGACAAGAGTTGTCAACCGCTGCGTATTTTTAACGCACCGTAACGCATGCGTCTGTCAGACGAAAGAAAAATTGCGATTTACGATCTAATTTCCATATTAATACAGCCACGGTGCGTTTACGGATGCTTCTGTCAAACGACTTGACACTACAGGCTACAATTTTATAGATGAAATTCGATGTTCATTGCGTAGTCGATCAGCCATTATGATACCAATAATATTAACCGCCTACGCAATGTATTAAGAATATCACTTGTAGAGATGCCTGTAGTTTTATAACTTAGGACACATGTAGTAAGTTACTCTGGAAGCAGTACTTCCTGAGACACCCTGTATACGATTTTATTCTACGATACGGGTAACTTTAGAGCTTTTGAATGACCGCGTAATTTGTACTTGACCCATTTGACCATGAGTTATGGGAAGATATTAAAAACTTTCAATGACCATAAAGTCATAATATAACAAGAAGCAGTAGATACTTATTTATTAAAGGAACAAGTAACACTATCGTGAGTGAGTGTAGGTTTATGCAACTTACTTGTTGGTTATGTGGTAGAGAGTTAAACCCTCTACGTTTCGGTTGGCTACGACAGCCTTCTTCACGGAACTCAACAGATCACATACGCCCGCCTGTCAGCTGTGATTGCCGATTGATAAATCATGAGCAGTAAGTAGTATAACTCGAGCACCTTTTCACCTGAAACTACCTACATGAGCAGGGGTGTCAATAAATTGGTTTTGCGAACCCGAATTTAGGTGATGTCACTTCTAGGTACCATAATGCTAAGTTACAGTAAGAAAACTAACTTGACATTATTATATAATGAGTAGTTAGAACTCTAGGTATTCATTTCACCGGTTTCCCGATACTCAAACATTTTTTTTTAAGTTCTGGACTCTACAATTTTAGCCCCGGAGCTATGAAAACTACACCTGACTGTATGGTGGGGAGCAGGAGCTCACCAGGAGAAGTTATGTGGTTGTTTAAACAAACTTACGAGTTGTTCTGGGAAGAACGGATTGGACTGAACCAAAAACTCAAACAAAAACGCGCGGCGGCGCGGCGGCATGGCTGAGAGGTTCGCTGTGTGGCACGAGATTCTAAGTAGTAGTCGTGTACGTATAGGTCAATCAGGCGCGTGCATGTGTGAGTGCGCAAACCGGACATTAGTGTGAAGTTAAACTACTGCTCCTTGGTATATTGCAAAGAATACTATACTCACTGTATATTGTGATAAAGTGAATCTTGTTCTAGAAATAAAGTTCTTTCAACTTTATGTAAAAATACGAGCGGAAAATACCCGAAAAAGTTCTAGATTGAAAGCTAAAAACTTTTTGTACACAAGTTGTCTATGCCTACGTAATCTGAAGACTTCCTACGATTCATGGCCAACCTGGGCCCCGATTCTATAATTTTTAGTTATTGTAATGCCCTCGAATGTCATTTATCATTATAATGATTTTCTATACTTCAAACTATTACCAGAATACGAAATGACCAAAACTGTCCCCCTGACTGGCCATTTACACAACTGGAACGATATTTATTTGGCAGACTTCAAGCCCTGGAGATTATACCTCTTCAAACATAGATTTTTTTTCACTTTAGTCCAGGTATTTTTGAGTCATTGGCGAACATTGCGGTACATAAAAAAGAGTCGCTTCCCGTGTCCCGTTTTATGCTTAGAATATTAAAACTACGCAACGGATTTTAATGCAATATCTTTAATATACGGAGTGATTCAAGAAGAAGGTTTAAATGTATATTACATATCGACAAAAAACGGTTAGCAACGGGAAAATACCGCTGGGCGGGCCGCTAGTTACACCTATAAATAAGTATATCAGTATTCCTATAACATTAGCATTTTCTTTAACCATCGAAAAAGGGAATCACATATAAGTATGGCTGGAATAATGCATGCGAATGTGCGGGTCTAAGTTATGTGACACGGTGTGTGGTCCCTTAACTAGCGATAACTTACCTACTACTTACTGAACCCATTAACTATCTGGCGTAATTTTGCAAAGTAAGTATGTGTATCTATATTCAATCACTGATGATAAAATAGCGTATGAAAAGATCATAAATAGAAATCATCATCATCATTAGCCTACAGCAGTCCACTGCTGGACGTAATTGAGATATTTTATTAGCAAAGCATACACCGTAACATGCGTCTGCGGGGAAACAGACAATGTCTCACAAGCTTGTCTGACGGCCGATGTGGCACAGTGAACCACCAAATTGTCCGATAAGAAATGGTTCCGTGCTTCAGAGGGCAAGTTAAGCAGTCGGTCCCGGTTGTTGTCTATGATTAATTAGACAGCAGTCGTTACACAGTGTCAGAGGCCTACTACTAGTAGTAGGCGGTTGAAAAACTCTGACACCAGGGTTCATCGTGTCGTTGGACGACTCGATATCCCACACGAAAACGAAAGACCTGCTTGTCTGCCCAAGCCTCTCTGAGACCTGCACACATAAGGACTAAAAGATTTTGTACAATCTTAAGAAGAAGAAGACAGTAACATACATACATTTACCATGCCTATTTCCCTTGCGGGGTAGGCAAAGCGTTAACGGTTGTAAAAACTAACGTTCTCGCCTCATCTGACAAATATTTCAGGGAAAATCTAAAAAAGAAATGAATTGCCAAAGTGACAGGTTATCGCCAAAAATTGCAATACACATGTTACCCTCGAGCACAGAATAGATAATAGTAGTACCTACAGAAGCGACACTCCTTTGATGTTGAAGAAAGCCGCCGTTTTAATAGCCTACACTTTTTTTTGTAACATCCAAGACACCGTGCGCTATCTAAATTAAACACAAATGCACGCGCATAAGAGCACAAATCCTTTGCGTTCTCCGACTACCTACACGTGAGCTCAAACGCCAGGGACGGATTCAGGATATAACTATGAAAAATAAAATCCTAAACTGATTTGGTTGGTATATTAGCTATTTACACAGAATATATTATAGTGAATCAGAATATATAATAATTTCGAAAGTATGTCGTTCATCCAGTCGTACAATTCTTGATAATGTTTGGTACTTGCCAGTAAAGCATATCCAATAGGTTGCTTAAAAGCACAAAACAATCAACAATAGTAGGTACATTTACCTATTATTAACGGATTATTTTTCTTACCTTGCACAATCCTTTGGTAATGTAAAAAAGGACAACTTGGAATCACTCTTTTTATTAAGACATCCGTCCACAGAACACCTAGTCCTATTTTTTCCAATCATCATAATAAATTGATTGGTTTTAAATTTCGTAAAGAAGCACAGCACAAACAATTTATTCCACTACCTGTACGACTGTCTCGTTAAAGAACGCGTCACAAGTGAAATGACGTCACCGCATCGATGCGCGCGCGCTCCACTAGCGAGCGCGATCCGGCTCTGGCCGAGTGTACCGTCGCGGTACACGACGGCGTAGGTACTTAACTCCGTAGGTATAGGCGAGTGTCGCAGGCCTGCCTCGAGTCCCTTAGTCGCCTTTTACGACACCTACGGGATAAAAATGGACTGATGACTAATGCTATTCTAAGCCGACATCTCACGGCAAACATCATATATACAGTAAACAAGTACTAATTTAACAAAGTTAAACCAGCTTCACAATGGAGAAGAAGAAGAATAGAGAAATGCTTAAAAGCCTCTATTTTGAAATAATTAAAAGCTTCACTGGACCGATTTTGATACAACATTTAACTATTTAATGATTCCAAAGTAGTAAGTTATGCGAGAACAAACCTGCATACAAAACTGATAATGTTTAATACACATGGTTGGAATTGATAATCAATTTTTTGTCTACTACAAAACCCTTATTTTGAATGTTTAGTGTGGTTTAAATATTTGCTTAGACTCGCTAACAGTGAGACCACAGCCTTGACTCAGCAGAATCCACAATCAGGTCAATTACTAATCCAGAGCTTCTCCAACACATTGCATGATTATACTCCCGCTCCGGATATAAGTAGTGTTGTTACTATAAACTGACTATCGATAGAATATTAGGAGAGTTGAGAAGGCCAGTTCACCGAGTGACGACAGTGAGGAAAAGTAACTACCCGCCTGTACCCCATATTATCAAACTACAGGCTACAATTTTACAGGTGAAATTCGATGTTCATTGCGTAGGCGGTCAGCCATAATGATACCAGGAATATAAACCGGCTACGCAATGTACTAAGAATTTCACCTGTAGACTTGTAGCCTGTAGTTTCATAACGTAGGCACCTGGTCAGTAGCCAGGTGTCATTGGAACCGAACAGTAATTGTTTTGTAGTTTCTGCGTATTTCCACTTTTAAAGATGAATTGTACTCAAGTTTTCAAGTGGTTGTTTTAGCAGCATAATCTTCATGATTATACACAGATGATTGCCACTGAATTACAACAAAATAAAGGAAAACAGCCTGCCTGACGATTTTTTCCTACACAATCATAAAAGTTGTATAATTCGGAAACTACAAAAATCCCGAAATGGTGTATTATCGGATACCCGAGGATGAAGATAAACTATACAAAATGAAAGACTCTTCACGGTCTACCCTGTGTTGAAAGTGATCAGTGTACACACTTCGATAGCGCATTTCAGAACTTTTATTTAAAGCGTATGAGTGTGCACAGAACGTCGTCGAGGTAGCTGAAACATTGATTTATCCTCTAGGTTATCTAACAAGTTGATTTATTTATTAATCGTAAGTACCTAAGGTCAACCTTAATTTGGAACTTGTGATCTATCGATACCAAAAATTAAAAGCACAACTATTGAAACCGTAAAAGCATTTGACTCTAAAAAGAGCATGAATGGTGACAAACTTTTAACTTTTCTACATCGATACTTCTTCTGAGTATGTACATAAAAATATTTCAACGTATTCTCATAAAATAAGTCATTTTCTAATCATGCATATTAATATGAAGAAAAAGATATTGCTGTGGAGTATAATAATTCAGTTCTTTTGGAGTACCCCTGGTACCTTATGTGCTGCAACCGACTGTACCTATGAACTATCGACACAAAAATTTATTGACTAAGTCACATCACTACTGGAACCGTGAAAGCTTTTGACGTTAAAAAGAGCATGTTATCGAGCATGCATGTTAATGAGCTTTTAACTTTTCGTTATAGAACACCGTATTATTACTTTTTACGGCTTATTCATATTTTATAAGTAGGAAAAAAGGCATCATATTATAACTAGTAGTTTTTTACCGCAAGGGAAAACTTAAATTTTGTATGTTGGGTGAATTTTTACTAGTGACCGATAACGACCACTCAAGATGGGCTGGTGATAAGGAACAACTTTCCCCTAGGAACATGCTCATGGCTGAAATATGAGAAAAAATATGAAACTCCCCATACAAATAGACTTTGCCGGCTGCTGGTACATTTTCTATGAGAGGTCGAAAATTATTTTTCATATATACATACATACATCACGCCTATATCCCTAACGGGGTAGGCAGAGCATTAACGCCCGATAAAATAAAACGGATATTAACTAACACCACGTCTGACAAACGTTTGAGGGTCAAGCAGATAACTGTGTATCACAATAGTGACAGATATTTTCATATTTAACGTGTCACTTAGATGGTTTTGGCCGTTTCATATTCACAATTTGAAGTATAGAAAATAAATGTGGCATTAGTATGATAATTGAGTGTCGATCGTGTTACAATGGCTGAGTTTTTGGTATCGGTCACTAGTAAAAAGGTCACTCTATATGTAATTCAAAGACAAGAAGACAAGATTCCTTGGAAAGCGAATGATTGAGGACAAAATACGAAAAAAACAAGAATGAACATAAATTTGATGCACGAAAGTGGAAACCGTCCCTCACTCTTACTCAAATTCTAAGTTAATTTGAGAAAATTATATCCTTCGAAACGAAAAACTCCGGACAAAGAATGAACGCGATAGAAGGGGAGTTTTGCAGACTAAATGGAATACATGAGCGCCGTTCATACCTATTGAGAAATTACATTACATGACTTCTTCAACTTCGACTTTAATAGCCATAACAGTCCACTGCTAGACATAGGCCTCCTCCAATCGGGAGGTAAGTGCAGTGCAAGGTGTTTAATTCACAAGAAACGGTGCTGCCCATTCCCTGAGTTCATCTTTTAGTCGGTTTTTACGACATCTACGGGGAGAACTAGGGTGAAGCTATTCTCAACTTTTAACACACGGTAAACATAACTTACTAGGTGTAAAATGACCTGCTGGTTGGGTATGCCTTGATGGATGTAACGAAGATTAAAAATTTAATATCTTAGCTTGTCTAGTTTACCGCGGAACTATTAAAATCATTTTTTATTGAGATACATTTCTGAGCATATAATTTACTTCATATTAATCTGCTGCTTCGATAATTTTTGCTTATCTTTTTTTTTACCTAGACGCACCATTATTATGGTGTAGGGTGGGTGGCTTTTCCACTGTTATTTAAATACCTAAATGGTAATCTGTTGCGCCCGAGTATTTCAAAAATCCTCAACTGGGCTCCCCTACCACTACAATATGTCAACATGAAATCCACGCAATGATTTCAACTTTATTAAGTTTTATTAAATTCGTGGGACTTCGCAGATTGAATTTTTAATTTGGCTTGGAGACAAAGGATGTTTGGGAATTCCTTTGTGATTTTGGATTTTATGATTCAAAAGCCGAGATTCAGAATCGTATTTGTGAAATTGATTTACTGTTTGTCTTTTTATGAACTTGTGGCCTCAGCATTCGCTTTAGGATCTGAAGCTCCCAGGTTTGATTACCGGGTGTGTCATCTCCAGTTTGTTTAAAACATAGTAGTTGCAGGCTAGACAATCAGATTGTCCGTAAGAAATATGGTTTTGTGCTATAGATGGCACGTTTAGTAGGTTATTATTTGCCGGTTATTATTCAAATGACAGTCGTTACACAACCACCTAAGAGACTAAGAGGCCTACGTGAAAATAAATATGAAAATTAAAAACAACTTTATTTATTTCCGATATCAAACTTAGACTAAGGTATGACTGTTCCCTAAAGATTTTCCAAAAATCAACAATTATGTCTAAGTAGTAGAATGGCACATTTATTAGAGTTCCCCAAACTAGACATTGCCTGTATCTTGGTAAGGGTGCGTATTTGAATATCTAAAATTAAAATACTTTACGTAAAAATACCTACGTTCAGAATCCCTAAAATCTATATACCTAGTGGTTTTTCTACCTAAATTCAAAATACCGCAAGTATGAAATGTCAAATGGATTATGTTACCAAAGTTCATAAAGATAAAACTTGAAATATCTACGTTTAAAGTCCCTAAAATTGATGTACCTCAAAGTTGATTGACCTAAATTCAAAATACTGTCAGTATAAGTATGTGAAGATCAAAAGGTATAAGCAAAAAGAAACACGAACTATCACAGTATTAAATTTTAATCAACATAATGGTTATCAAAAATAAAAGTATTAATTTTTCTACTTAGTAAATCAAAGGTACAGAAATAATACAGTACACTAAGGTACGATAATCAAGAACAGCCAACGATGTCTTATTACATGGTTCCAACAAGAAAGAACCATAGTCTAGATGACTGATGACGCACCAGAGCATTATTTATAATATTTTTTGGGTATAGGTATAGGGATGAGATGCCCACCAGTCACTAGATAGAGAGCGTAGAACATTAATACTTTTTTCACATTTTTTACTCACATGGTCAATATGATGAACTCCAGACAGTTTGGAATCTAGGATTACTCCTAAAAATTTTGATGAATCTTTCACAGGAACTGCTTGACCGTTCAGGGAAATAAGAAACAGTGGGGTATCTTTTTGCAATCAAAGTGGTTAACTAACAACTGACACAAAATATCAAAAACATAAACAAAGAGACAATTTTATCAGTCCACCCTCTTTTTTGCTCGCGGCGCCCGAACTACTATTTAAAAAGAACGCTTACGAGTGATGCATCATTTTAGGTATTTTGACCACTGAGTATTTTAAACGTTGGTGTTATAACTGTAGATATTTTATTACATTAGACATTTAGTCCATTAGTTTTTTAAAACTTAGTTATTTTATAAGTCGGCGTTATAAGCTAAGGTATTATAAACCACTAGGTATATAGATTTGAGGGATTCTGAACGTAGGTATTTTTACGTAAAGTATTTTAATTTTAGATATTCAAATACGCACCCCTTGGTAAACCTATATATCTTATTCTACAAAACTAAAATCTTAGTGAAGGTATAATTTTGAGAGCCTAAAATTAGCATTCGAAGCAAAAATAAATCTTTGTGCTCTTGTTATAGGTACAAATAACTATTTTTTAATTTCTTAGTTCAATGTGGCATCAGTGATGGCATTAAACGGGAAATACCCAATCTTCAAGTGTATGTGATGTACATAATTGGCGCTCAGCTTAACTAAAAAAGGTTAAATTTTCAAGGAAATTTAAGTACATAGTCGAAATGTATTTGCGACTTAAATGTAAAAATATCAGCTAAACATAACGCTATCTGACTTAAAAAAAGTCAAGAACTATCAGATTGAAAAGTCCCTATTGCAATGTTTTGCTATGATCAAAACCACAGATGAAACAAAAGACAAAGAAATATACGTTCCACAAACGAAACAGGCTACGGAACAGTCTACGAGTGGCTACGAGTTGCTACGAGCTACGGAGGTTGCCATCTACCTGCCGCCCACTTGTTTTATCCAACTGCCTCAGAAAAAGGATCAAGCTTTTTTGTAATATGTTTTTGTAATATGTTTTAATATGTACACTTTACAATAATAAATAAATAACTGTCAGAAATAATTTCCAGAACGCACCGACGCAACTGTTATGATTTGTTTAGAATTTTTAATAAAATTCAATGCTCAAAATTCAAATCACATCTCTCCAGTGGATTTAAACAACTTTTGTCCACTGGATTGACTCGGCAAAACTAGTGATAGCAAAAGAAGTGAAAAAATTATTTGTAAAACAAGAGTGTAAAATGTGTAAAGTTAATTTTTGCTTCACGTGCTAATTTTGAATCCTGAGGTCGCGAAGGATACTAAAATTAGTACAGTATCCTGTGGTCAGTAACGGATACAAAAGCACGAGTTGTCGATAAATTTGCTCTCGTGTGGTACACACAACTTTTCAACTCTAACAGTGAGAAAATTATGAAGTTTTATCTAGATATACCAACGATTCATGAAACGTATTATGGATTGCTGTGTGATGCCGGCTTAGAATAGCATCACCCTATTTCTTTCTCGTGGGAGTCGTAAGAGGCGACTAAGGGACTCGAGGGTGTGTATTGCAATATTAGGCGATGGGCTGACAACCTGTCACTATGGCAATACACAATTTTACGAATGACCCTCAGACGTGGCGTAAAATGTCCGTTTTTTGCGGCCATTTACGCTCTACCTAACCCGCAAGGGATCATAGGCGTGATAGTGTATGTATGTATGTATTATGGACGGATTTCTGTCATGTTTGTTTTATTTATGGATTTCTATATTTTTTGGCAATACTGAGCTGGCAACACAGGAAGTGATGGTTGGATGATCTGGGTCATCGGGACACTGATATTAAAAACTGCTTCGTCCTGAAATGAGGCTATGAGCACTTTTCATTTGTTGGTTTTCTTCTTTTGCTGTCTATAATAAATAGTTATTTCTATAATAAATAGTTTATTAGTTAGTTTCTCAATAATAATAAAATAAAATAAAATACACATACATACATATATCACGCCTATAATCCCTTGCGGGGTAGGCAGAGCGTAAACGGCCGCAAAACGGTAATTTACGCCACGTCTGACAAATATTTGAGGGTCATTCGGAAAATTGTGTATCGCTATAGTGACAGGTTGTCAGCCCATCGCCTAAAATTGCAATACACACCCTCGAATCCCTTAGTTGCCTCTTACAACTCCCACGGGAAAGAAATGGGGTGATGCTATTTTAAGCCGGCATCACACGGCGTCTATAATGTGGGCTTTTTTTATTAAGATGGGTTTGCTCTTGACTCTAGTCTAGGTCATAGGAGGAGACAGAGTCTAAGATGGAGCGAGCTCACCCAGAAGAAGCCTGTTCACTCTTACTTTGAAGACATTAGGGTTGTATGCGTTTGGAAACACAGACGCAGGTAGTGAGTTCCACTCTTTAGCAGTGCGCATTATAAATGATGACTGGAAGCGCTTAGTCCGAATTGGTGGAATGGCAACCAGGTACGGATGGTATCCGGTGGTGCGTCTGGATGTCCGATGGTAGAAGGGAGCTGGTGGAACAAGGTCGTGAAGCTGTGTTCTGTCACAGAATATATAATAGTACTAACGTACAGAAGAATCACTCCCTAAGAAATTACATGTTTAGGTATAAATTAATACCTACGCTCGGTGTACCCAACCGCTCACAAACAAAATTGAAACTTATGAACGCGCGCGAACGCTCAATCTCCCTTGCGCATCGCAGTTTTATGACTGAGCCGCCGGCGAACTCCAAGGGTTGTAACTTGTCATCATGTTATTCGTGCACGAAGATTTTTTGTTATTGATTTTGCTATAATATCTTATTTGTTCACTTAATCTACGGAAGGAATTGTAAGATTTGTAAATATTTATAAACCTAAACGAAATTATTAATGACTACTGTTTATATAGAAAAACAATTAATTATTCTTGTGTCTAACTGTTCTTTGTATCGAGTGGAACACCGAGTCGACGACCCGATCGATTTTTTAACGAATAAACGTACTAAAACACAGAAAAAAATCAAGTAAGTGTGCGCGCGAGCAGCACGTGCGTGCGAACAGTGCGGCGGCTAGCGGCACACTGGCGGTCTGGCGACGACAAGTGACAACCCGCGGAGATTAGTCCCCGTAGGGAACCCGCCGGCGGAACATACCTAAACCGTGGAGTGAGACCCCCCTGGTACTGTGTCCTATTATCGTCTCACAAAAGCATCTCATAGGTAAGCAATCTCAGACTCGAAAGTGCAAATCACAGGAACCGCATTCAGCGCCAACAAACTTCAGTCTAGTATTGTTGATAGTCTATGGATGATGATATTATCGAC
Source organism: Tuta absoluta (assembly GCA_027580185.1). Taxonomy (NCBI): domain Eukaryota; kingdom Metazoa; phylum Arthropoda; class Insecta; order Lepidoptera; family Gelechiidae; genus Tuta; species Tuta absoluta. The sequence continues at coordinate 2,679,758 of JAQAHW010000058.1, read as the reverse complement.
ATCGATAGTAGGTAAATGATCGTGGAACAAAAAATATTTTGATATTTTATTTTTTGGCCTTATATAAAACGAGCGGCCTGCTCAGCGGTTTTATCCGCTGCTAACCGTTTTCTCGCGAGAAAAAGTCCTTTTCCTGGCAAAAAATACACATAAATACCTTCCCTCTTGAATAACTCTATCTACTTAAGAAAACCACATCAAAATCCCTTGTGGACTTATGGCGGGTGACAGGAGTAATGCCAATAGGCAGAATGGAGGGTTCCAGGTGGTGTCGGGAAAAGGCCGGGTGTTGTGGCCAGGGGACCGACTGGTCCATCTGGATAGAATTGGAAGTTGTATATATGCGTTGCGCGGTGAAACACTTCGATACCGCGTTTCAGGCTCTTTGTTCTGTCACGCGGCGCCATCTTGCAGCTATGTTAGAACTTCTGTTGCGTCTTGCTTGCTCGTGAACCACTTTGAGTGAGCTTCTTGTCTTAGCTCCCAGAGGTCGCTACAGACTTTTAAAGATCTTAGCATACATAGGGACACGGGAAGCGACTCCAATTTATACTATTTTGTGAAATAAAATGACACAATTTTGTCCAAAATAGGTAAATAAAATTTTTTACGTTAGTGCCATCTACTAAAACTGATTTTGGAATAGTTCGAGCCAAGTAAGCAAATAAAAGCCTCTGAAATCTCCGATAGATTTAAATTTTAGATCACACGAAGGCTTAAGACAGATTTTACAGTACGTCGAAATTCGTGAGGATTTATAATTCATGAGAACGCTAATGTTTCTTTTTAAATTAATGATGGGTTTGCTCTTGACACTAGTCTAGGTCATTGGACAGAGACAGAGTCTAAGAAGAAGCCTGTTCACTCTTACTTTGAAGAGATTAGGGTTGTGTACGTTTGGAAACACAGACGCAGGTAGTGAGTTCCACTCTTTAGCAGTGCGCATTATAAATGATGACTGGAAGCGCTTAGTCCGAATTGGTGGAATGACAACCAGGTATGGATGGTATCCGGCGGTGCGTCTGGATGTCCGATGGTAGAAGGGAGCTGGTACGGTGAATCTTATATCCGAGAGAACTATCGATATCGATATATTTCAGAATCATCGCAACACTACACAAAGTCGAACTTCGAACCGCGCAAGTCAGAACCCAGCACATAATACATTGAGCCACACAAGTTAGCGAATGATTGATGAATACAAATAACTGTTCCACTTAGAACTTGGTTGGGAAGCTTTCTTGCATGTTTAGTGGATACTTAGGTTGCAAATAGTATCTTTAAAGAGAAAAAATATTTGTTATATGATTTATATTGCCGTGTGATGCCGGCTTAGAATAGCATCACCCATTTCCTTCCCGTGGGAGTCGTAAGAGGCGACTAAGGGACTCTAGGGTGTGTATTGCAATTTTAGGCGATGGGCTGACAACCTGTCACTATGGCGATACACAATTTTCCGGATGACCCTCAAATATTTGTCAAACGTGGCGTAAATGTCCGTTTTAGCGGCCGTTTACGCTCTGCCTACCCCGCAAGGGATTATAGGCGTGATATGTGTATGTGTGTATGTATGTTTATTTTTCACAGTGCTATTTTATTTCATAATTAAAAATAAGAAATTGAAAAAAAATATAACGTCAGCCGGGGACCTGTGGACCGATTCTACGAAATTTTAAACCTCTTGATACTCATAAATAAATATAAGAAATTTTTAAAAATATATATACTGCGACGCCCGGGGATTGAACCCGGGACCTGTAGAATACCGTCCCATTGCTCCACCACTGAGCTATCGGCGCAATAACAGCCTCAGTAATCTCACATACAGGGTGTAAGGAAAAGCCCTCCGAATACTTATAGGGTGCATGCATACCATGGAACTGAACAACTTCCCATGAGAAAATATTTCAGGAAACGAAAAAAATAATTACGTCGCATAGTAAAGGCAGTCAGCTGAATGCACCCTATAAGTATTCGGAGGGCTGTCCCTTACACCCTGTATAAAAACTGGTCCTATTTCACAAAATAATCCCCAAAGATATTTCTATAAAAGTGATAGGCAGGTTTGCACCCATGTATGCAAAGTATGTAGCATGTAGTTAAATGTACACTACTTAAATTTTACAAAAGTAGCTTACTTATCAAGATATTAGGCTATACCCCATACATTCCATTGACGAATAAGTCTCCTTCATTGAAGTCAGTTAAAAAGCCCCCACACAGGCTTTACCGGATAAATCCGGTACTTGAAAAAGTTACACCATTAGTCTCAATTAGTCCTTCTTTTTGTCGTTGTCGGACCGCGCCTCACGTGTAGCCGTGACGAATGTGGACGGCCCCGTGGCTAAGTGGGATAATAAATGTTACGAAAGGGTTCCAGGGATATTTATTAGAGCAACTTAGTTTGTTGGTTGAACTGTTGTTTTACTGTTTTTGAGAGATTTTAGGTATGGTTTAAGCAAAGATTTGAAAGATTTGAATAAGATTCAGATTCTTTATTCAGCTTAAACAACATCGTCAACAGAGTATAAAATAAATTACCTATTCAAACATTTACAATAATTTGTTAAACATGTCAAGTCAAATGTACTTAAAATTAAGCTCGTTACAATTTCTTATTGTAGATCACGTTAAATAAAATTTAATACATCATTACTGAAAGTATTTTTAAGGTGTCCCTTCATTCATGAATTCGGTCACAGAATAGTAACCTTTATTTAGTAGAAATCGCTAAGCCAGTCAAACAAAATCATGTTTATTTGGAAAACTGTTGTTTAACTGTTTTTAAGCGAGGATGGCTTTTAGCAAAGATTTGAAAAACAAAATTATTAATGGTTTTGTTTTATTCTATTTTTCAAATCAAAAGCCATCCTCTCTCAACCGTTTGGTCATCAGATACAAGCGTAGCGCTAGGCTCTACTTATAGCCTCACGGATTTTTTGACGTTTCGCGGGTGGGGGCGGGTCGGAGGCTGGGGTGGGGGGTTGGTGAGTATTCGTTCTGTATGTAGTAATAATACATGGTGTAAAAAGATTTGCTGAGAATATTTTAAGGGGTGAACCAGTACGTGAAACTGAACAACTTTCCCCAAGGAATATAGGTCGAAATATAAAAAAAATGGCCCTTCTATACAAATTATCCCGGCCGGGTAACACACTAAGTATGGGAGGGTCAAATTATTTTTTCATATTTCGACCTATGTTCCTTGGGGAAAGTTGTTCAGTTTCACGTACTGGTTCACCCCTTACAGTATTCTCAGCAATTTTTTTTACACCTATATAATATACTACTTACTATAAGTTATTCTGTGCCAAAGCGAGAACGGATATTCTATTCAATATCTGCCTTGGCCGAGAATCAAAGCCGGGCGGGACCTTAGCGTAGCAGGCATACATGGAGCTCATTCGCTTAGATAGTGACGCGACCAGCGTATTAGGTACGCGCCCGTACGTGCGTGTGTCGAGCAAGCAGGTCACGTCATGTTGGTCGTGATTAGGGTTACCAACCATCCGGCTTTAACCGGACATGTTCTGCTTTTTGCTGTCTCCTCCGGCCAAATATTTACACTTCCGGTCTGTCCACTTTTGTCCAGGTCTGTTCACTTTTATAAGGCTTTTTGGTCAGGCAGCGTGCATTACTGCAGTCTCAAATAATAGAACAATTCGCAAATTTACAGTACGCACAGGTGAAATTTCCAGTGAGGGCGAGGTTTTGTTAAAATGGCTGTTAAATACAACGGCTTGCCTACAAGTTTATTGCGTGTTAATAAAATAAAAGGATGTCCAGCTTTTATGTGTCCAGTTTTAGGGCTAAATGTCCGGATTTTTACTCGTCCGGCTTTTCTTTAAAATACTTGGCAACCCTAGTCGCCATACCACAATAGATATACCAAGAAGCAGTAGTTTAACTCGAGCACCTTTCCGCCTAAAACTACCTTCATTAGCAGGGTTGTCAACAATTTTTTGTGACGTCGCACTTAGGTACCTATCATTATGCTTAGTTACAGTAGGAAAACATACATACATTATTGTGGCTATACTACTTAAGCGAATGAGCTATTCATACCATAACGCACTACCACTGCGCCACATAGGTCGTCAACATATACAGGGTTATTTTTTATTCACCCCGGAAATTTTACAGGGTGAATCTACTTATAATTCTGAACAACTTTTATTATGGGGTCAAATAAACCAGCCGTTCCATACATTTTGTTCGAGTAGGTATGAATTTTTCTATGGAGCAGCTGCTTTTTTTTTCGCGATTTCGCAGGTGACCCTATAATAAAAGTTGTTCAGAATCATGAGAGGAATCCGCCTGTAAGATTTCCGGGGTGAATAAAAAATAACCCTGTATACATAAATGTGGGTGCCACACCACACCTCCAATCGCATCCGGGAATCCCTCGGTTTCCGGTCTTCAGAGACCGGATGTCGTACGAAAGGGAATTCAACCTCAATGGGTGTTTTCAAACATTTGACGATTGTGTCGGTAACGATACTTTGTTAAAGTGTTTTTATGAACGATATATGTCGCTTCGAGACAAGTATCAAGAGGCTAAAAATTTTGAAGAGTTCGGTCGAGGCGCCGGTAGCTCAGTGGCAGAGCGGTGGGACAGTACTCTACAGGTGGTACAGAGTTCAATACCCATTGAAATGTATGGCATGATTTTCTTTTATAAATGCATTTAAAAAAGTAAACCACTGACAGAAACGGCCAAGCTGAAATCGGAGATAGATTATGAATGTACTCATATTAGGATTATTCCCGAAAGGCCACGGAATATTCTAATTTCCATGATATTTTTTATTTAGTTTTTTTGGTAAATTTAATATATCGTACCTTAACAAAGTTTTTTCATTTCAAACACTAGAGAGCAAAAGGCCCGATTTTCGCACCACTACTGGTTTCAGAGTTATTTAAGCCCCACTATTTGCGACCGTGGAAATCCGCGAATTCCGTATCAATTCCATGTCCCATTTTAATTTCTTAATTAGTATTTTATGGATTAGGGAGATGGCGCGCGGTTTGGGGACACAAAGGTGGTACACCTTTGTGTCCCCAAAGAGAATCGAACCAGGAACCTGCAGATCCACTGCCACGGCACCACATCGGTCGCCCAAACGAATACTTATTATATAGCTCGGGGTCCACTATAGTAGTAAACACACACACACACACACATCACACCTATAATCCCTTGCGGGGTAGGCAGAGCGTAAACGGCCTCAAAAACGGACATTTACGCCACGTCTGACAATTATTTGAGGGTCATTCGGAAAATTGTATATCGCCATAGTGACAGGATGTCAGCCCATCGCCTTTAATTGCAATACACACCCTCAAGTCCCTAAGTCGCCTCTTACGATACCCACGGGAAATTAATGGGGTGATGCTATTCTAAGCCGGCATCAAACGGCGGTAAAATAGACCACAAAGCTAGCTGTCGCTTCTAAATGGCAACAACCTTTTAAAAAGCACCACAGAGTGTTAAACTGGCGTCAATCAATCTTCACTCGACACGGACGACATTTGTCAACCCGTCGCGTCGAGTTGTCATCATTTGTCAGGTTTGTCAGCGAGAAAAGATTCGATTCTGTTTTTTGGTCGTATGAACCACGCTATTGAATCGCCATAATAGAATCGGGGGACATTATCTACCACACTCAATTTTAATCATTAATGGTTTGATCATAGAGTTCATAATCACTTTTACCAGGTCGTAGTACATGGATCTCAAGAAGGCAGCGCTAGTGTTCAATGCAATGACGTTTGGCGAACTGTCAGACGACGCCTACTAGTTATCTGGGGTCTGAAATTTTATCGCGGTGAAAGTTACTTGCAGTTTCTTATTGTGTGCTATTTCTATTGTTAAATCAGATAAATTACATCAAAATTTGTTATTATACCCTATACTGAAGTCGTTCCGACCATAATAATTTCAACGCCCAACTCTGTTGCCCATATAGTACAGTTTAGCCCTTTATTTACGGCGGTAGAAATTAGCAGTGGTTTTCCAAATGGAGAAAGTAAGTAGATTTCTGTCTATATTCTTCTGTCTACTTTGGTCAGGGTATTAAATTCGTGTTTCATTCAAATCATCATCTTTGTTTCAAATAATAATATTTATTTTAAACAAAAGTATGAAAAATAGGGATGTCCAAAAAATTATCGACTATCGATGTTTTGACAATGCCATAATACGCTACTTTAAAATACGGAATATATGGAGGATGTGGTCAATTAGAAATTAACACTGCTTTACTTATTTAAGTCTATTCCAGCCACTTTACAAATTAATGGTACCTACTAATTATTTATTTTTCTTTTAAGTTGCGAAAAATGACGAATATTCGACGATGAGTAACACCGCTGCTCTGCTACTAAACTTTTCGACAGTGTACATTCCTCAAAAACGAGCTTTGATGCAAGGGAAAAATGCGTACTCCTGTTGCAGTCAACAACGGCCACGTTGAGTTTTGGAGATGAAGATGCTATAAAGTTGTTAAAAATATGAAATACGTGCGTGACACATGATAGGCAAGGTAACCAAAAAATTATCACTGTTCCTTCCTTACGTAACTGGATCACAACCCTGGAGTCTTTGAGTAAAATATGGGACTATTTAATTTAAATGTAAGTCTACGAAGTATTTCTTTAGAGATCTTTGGTTGTCAATTTCATTTTATATCATGTAAAAAAATCTTAGGCAAAGTATACTATTTTCCCACCAAAAACATAAATGTGCACGTTGAAAGCCAAATTCATCGTACAACCCACAAAAGTAGTGATATGTAAAATGGTTGCCATGTTGAGTAGACACTTCTGAAATTAATTTATTCAGGTATAGGATCGTTTAGCATTCATTAGTAAAATATAGCCAACTTCGATTCTACAATACCATAAAATTTGCCTTGGATAGTTTCAACATGCAAACAAATCTTTATATAAGTTGTAATTTTTAAAAGAAAGTAAGACTGTGTTTCTTTTCAATAAAATAAAATAAATAAATCATTCTTATATTACACGCTTACCGCGTGTCTAGATATATGTAACAGTTAATAAACGAATTAACAAATCTTACATAGTTTTATTTCATGTTCACTAAGTGAACAGCGTGGTATGCATATCGATAGTAGTGGCACATCACTAGCAACACTAGCAGGTGGTAAGAGATAGCATTATATATACCTGTCTCTTTCTACGAGCACACTAGCGACATGCACTTGATATAATGGAACTATAATTAGCGTCTCCGCCTGTGATTGGTCCGATTCCTATCTGTACCCTAGTACATTATCTTATTCATCTGTGGTATGAACCTCTTGGATCGGTCGTAATGAATCGTAGTTTCATTTTGTTAACTGTGTCCGTTTGTCAGACGTGGCGTAAATGACCTTTGTTACGGCCGTTTACGCTCTGCCTACCTCGCAGGGAATATAGGCGTGATATATGAATGTATATCTTGGCGGGCATGACCGTGCTCCCAGATACTTTAACTGTTTAATCAACCGACTTCAAAAATAGAGGTTATACATTCAAATCGTATGTTTATTTATTTATGCGTTTATATTTATTAGGAGAACCAATTTATTTCGTATGTTACGAAGCCACCCATATTTAATTTCACTATTTAGCATTTAGAACCAATTTTATAGGTCGCGATCAATGTCGGTACCACAAAGTTTTTAACTTCAAAATTAATATAACCCATTCAGCCCATTGCAAACTACAACCTTTAAAAAATATTGTATAGAAGGTTAGGGAGGCAGAGAAAGGTCAAAGCCCCCATTGTACAGTCAGTCTCACGTGCGGTTACACTCAAACCGCGAATATAAGTCTTATGCGCGCGGCATAAGAACGGTCTAAACTACAAACCCAGCTGTCTAACCCAGCCTGATCTTGACAGTACTCGACCACAGAATAACCAATAGTATGAAGTATATATTATACATACAGAACGGACACTCACCTCCCCGCACCCCAGCCCCCGACCTGCCCTCACCCAGAAATGTCAAAACACCAGTGGATAATTAAGTAGAAGCTGTTGGTTAAAATTCGATTATAATGTAAAAAAAGTGCATAGTTACATACAATTTGTGGATATCCTGGAAGCACAACCTAGAAACCACCTGCTGAAGTAATATTCACAGCACAGATCTGGAAAACACATCTTTTTGCACATCAGTAAGTGAAATATTCACAGTTGAACTTGAAATTTTAAATAAATTCGTTTTAACATTAACGAATCATTTCACTGTGTCATCGACATAAACAGCTGATTGGACGTGTGACACTCCTAAGGCGTTGACAGATTGACAGTGTTACCAACATTACAAGCCATAGTGCTAGATGCGTTCCATTTCACGCATACTGCGTTTTTATAATACTATACGGCACTCAAAATAAATACGACGCGCGACGGCGGCACCATCAACAGATTCTTATCAATATTACTGAATAACTCGAGATAAATTTGAAACAATTAACACAACAGCTTATTTATCTACTATCATTGTGTGACCTTGTACACTTGGCCGACTCATCCACCAACCAACTTCAATTCATGCAAAGCGCCTGGAACTTACTCACAGGCAAAATTGTTCAGCCACATAATAAAACGCTTCTTTCTTAAGGTACTAGACATTGGTTGGATTTATATATTTATATTCAAAATGGACTCAGAACCAAGTAATATTACAAAAAGAAAACACCAGCGGTTAAGTCGAGATGATAATTGCCTAACTTATGACTATGAAAAATCGAAATTAGATGACGTTGATATAAAAATCAAAATAAAGGAATTAAAAGAGAACCTACAAAAATCAAATGAGTTTGCTAATGAATTGATGTATGAAATAGTAACACTAAGAAAAGAAAACGAGGAACTAGAAATACAAAACAAAAAACTCAAAATAATTTGTTCAGAAACAGGAACACCAAGGACTTCCTCAGGCTTAAGAAGAGAATTTATAAGACCACAAAAACTAAATGTGAATCAAAATGAATTAAGTACGCCACAAAGTACAAAACATGCAGTCAACAAACAATATACTGCTAAACCTACTGATATAATTATAAAAAAACTGACTAGAGAGGAGTCCTCCCAAACTGACCCTATTGACTTCGGACTTCGCAAAAAGGTAATGAAATTGAAGCCATACCAAAAACGCATAAAAAAACTAAGACAAAAAATACGGAAAATCACAGATAAACTTACAGAATTAAAAAATGAAAATATTAATTTAACGACTAATATTAACAGAAATATTAAACAGCAAACCCCATCTAAATACACTAATAAGATTTCGTTAGAGACTCAACATAATAATATCGAAAAACACTGCGGCAATGAAAAATGTCAAAAGGTAATTAAAGAAAAACATTTCCTTGTCTGTTTTCACTGCAAAAAACAATACCATCTTGGCTGCACTTCTGCAGAAAAGCGATTTGATGTTATGAATTTAACACAAAAAAAGAATTGGAAATGCATACAATGTCTACAGGAAAAGTCGTTACAGGAACCAACACATAGCTTATATAAGCAAACCAAAAAATCTAAAATAAAACAACAAGAAAAAGCAGAGCAGCAACAACAGCCGGAGCTATCAAGAAAAATCTGTTTACTTAGTAGTAATAACAAAAGCAAATTATTACAAACTGCACAATTATATCTGAACTCTACAAACATTTGTCATTATATAACTACAGGTGGAGGGATAGAACAATTGCTCGAGGGAATTGATGAAAAATTACGTGATTACACACTTATGGACTTCTGTTTTATATTTATAGGCTACCACGACTTTATTAAAACAAATAATTATCATTTATTAGTTCAGTACATACATGAAAAACTATCAAAAATTCTTCATACACATGTTATATTATGCACACCTGTATTCAGAGTATCAGAAAATTCTAATATTTTCAATAATAGAATTGAAACCTTTAATGAAATATTGTACCGTGATAATAATTCACATAAGTATGCCTATATACTGGATTCTAATAGAAATCTCAGTTACTCGAAGGAAATGTTCTCGATGTCACAGAAGAGGCATTTACCAGATTTTCTTTGACTTAAATAAACTTATATCGAAAATTGATGATTATTATTTAAGTGCTTTTTGTGAACAAAAGAAACTAAATATGTCAAACAACCCGGACAAGAACGATTCCGACTCTATCTCAATTGAATCAAGAGACTCTTTTTGTGATTCCTCTATGAACTCTGATTTTTTTCGTCACTTCTACTAACAGAAAGCATTTCATAATATTACATCAAAATATATCAAGTGCGCTAAGCAAATCTACGGAATTAGAGTTGATGTTGGACCAGTTTAAGTCCAACAATAAAATTATTGATGTGTTATGTTTAACTGAACATTTTATCATAGAAGGCCATGAAACAAATTTTTCTTTAAATAATTATAAACTAGCTTCAATATATTCACGACAAAAAGGTAGAGGAGGATCTTGTATTGTTGTACGTAAGGGTATTGAATATAAAGAACTCCTAGATATAAATAAACTAGCTATTATTACAGCATTTGAATGTTGTGCTATTGAACTTATTGCACATAAATTAATTGTAGTTTGTATTTATCGTGTTCCTAAATATAAAAACTTACAAATTTTCTTTAAAACACTAGAGGTTCTGTTGATTAAACTAAGCAATATTCGAAATAAAAAATCTATTATATGCGGGGACTTTAATATAAATATTTTAAATAATTCTTCATTCTCGAAGGATTTTATTAACCTACTATCAAACTACTACTTTAAATTGGAATTTAATGGCATAACCAGATTGGAAAGCAAATCGTACCTTGATAACATAGCCCATAATTGTAGAGGTTGTACAGGAGAAGTACATCATTTAGGATTGTCGGATCACTCAGCCCAGGTACTCATGTGCCCCATAAAAAGAGATTACACCAGATCACACTGGTCTAAAATGGTGCGTGACTACTCCAAAGAAAATATGGACAAGTTTAGAAGATGCCTTGAAAGCTTAACTCATAATAATATATTCTGTCTTATTCATACAAATGACGCCTATAATACCTTTTATGACACTATGAAGTTATTTTATGATTTATGTTTCCCTATAAAAAAGATTAAAATTGCAGTAAACAAAAGACCAAAGTGGCTAACTACTGGAATAAGAATTTCTAGCATCAATAAAAGAAAGCTTTACCAGCACAGTATTAAACATAAAAATAAACAACATTACAACAAATATAAAAAGATATTTAAAAAAGTTTTAAGCACATCTCAAAAACTACAAAATAATAAACATATATATAATGCAACAAATATTACAAAAGCATCATGGCAGATCATAAATAATAATAAATATCAGGAACCTAAACATACCATAAAAAAAATTGTACACAATGACATTATTCTAAATAATCCTCTTAGTATAGCTAATGCATTTAATGAAGTTTTTGTAAATACCGCAAAAATAACAATAAGTCAAGATCAATCTTTAAGCAAAAATTTAATAAACTCTATCAATAATTCAATATTTTTATCTCCCACTTGTCCAGATGAAGTAGAAAAAGTTATGAAAAATATGAAAAACACTAATAGTGTAGGGTATGACGAAATTTCAACTAAAGTTATCAAATATTGCTCCAAGCAGTTATCAAGTCCGATAAGTTTTATAATCAATTTATGTTTATGCCAAGGGGTATATCCAGATAAACTAAAACACAGTGTGATTAAACCCTTGTTCAAAAAAGGCGATAAAGAGCTATGTGGTAACTACAGACCCATAGCTTTAATACCGGTCATATCAAAAATATTTGAGCGAGTAATATTCAACAATATCTACAACTTTTTAGAAAAAAATAACATTCTCAAACCTGAGCAATATGGTTTTCGAAAAGGCAAATCAACAAATCATGCGATCCATGATTTGCTAGCGTCCGTGACGTCCTGTATTAATAGTAGACAACCGGTATCAGTGCTATTCATGGATATGTCGAAGGCATTTGACTTTGTGTCCCACAATATCCTTTTAGCTAAGTTATACGCTTATGGCATAAGAGGGCCTGCTCATGACCTAATAAAGTCATATCTCATGGATAGACACCAGACTACCCATATTACTTATATTGAAAAAAATAATACAGAATGTGAAGCTATATCAAACACATTAATAATAGAACAAGGAGTTCCGCAAGGAAGTATTTTAGGACCGCTTCTTTTCCTTTTATATATAAATGATCTCCCGGTAAATATAAGACAAAAAATGATATTGTTTGCTGATGATTCCTCCGCAATTATAAAATGTATAAATCCAAACAACTATGAAAGAGAATTAAATGAAGCACTTAATAATATTGTTAAATGGCTGAAATATAATAATTTAATAGCAAATTTGGAAAAAACTAAATATGTTCAATTTTATCTTCCCCAACAACGATCGCACAGTTTGACAGCTAAATATAATGACAATGTAATTGAAAATGTAAATGAGATCAGGTTTCTAGGCATCATTCTTGATTCACACTTGAGTTGGCAACCACATATAGATCACCTAAACAAAAAAATTAGTAAATATGTATATGTTTTAAAAAATATTACTAGGATTGCGTCTCAAAATACAGCTCTCAGTGCATATCATGCTTATGTCGTCTCTAACTTAAGGTATGGCATATTGCATTGGGGTAATGCTGCGGAAGTACATATCTTACCCTTATTTATAACGCAAAAGAAATGTATACGAGCTATGTGTAGATTACGTTGGCAAGACAGTTGTGTTCCCTCTTTCAAAAGTCTTAAACTGCTTACTTTACCCTGTCTTTACATTTATGAAGCATGTGTCTATGTTAAAGAACATTTGGATAGCTTTAAGTTAGTACATACAAAACGTCCACGGAAAACTAGAAATAAGGTAGAAATAAGACCACAAATCACACCAAATATGTCATTTTATGGAAAGACTATATTTGTGATGGGACCTAAATTATTTAATAAATTACCAGACGATATGAAAGAAAAGAATGTTAGACAATTTAAAATAATATTATATAATTTATTGACCTCTAAATGTTATTATAAAATTAATGATTTTTTGATGGATAATTTTATAAATTTTTAGCAATGACATTATTTTTATTTTTTATTTTATTAGTATTGTGACAATAGTAATAATACAGATTTTGATGCACAGATAAAATCTAAAAAACATTCAAATGTGTACGTACCTACTTATTGCATGCTGATACAAGTAAGTTACAGTGAAACTATTTATATTTTACCATAAGATCGTATTTATACCTGTTTACTGCAATAAATGAATTATGAATTATGAATTATGAAAGAAACTAGCGCTTGGCTTGTTAAATTCTCTTTGGTAGTTACTGTATGTATTCATCAGGTTAGGTATAAAAATCAATCTGCATGCCAACCCTGCACTCACACATCTGTGATCACCCACACATGCAAATGTAGAAATGACAGTTGTCTATAAAGAGTCCGCTGTATAGTGTCCGAGGTATGGTATGACTCGACTACAATACAAGAAACCCCGTAAGTATTTCAGTCGTTAGACTAAATTGTATCTCATTTGGAAGGCGAATACTTTTTTTTATAGCTGTCTGATTTCAGAAGCAAATTGTTTGTGCGATTTCAGGATGTATTTTTTGTGAAAAAAGCTCAACAGGCTGTCTACCCTAACTATGACTAAAGCTATAGAACCGACACAATATTTTACTTTAAGACGAACGAAAATAACTATGTGAAAAAGTCTATCAGATTTTATTATTTTTGTGCATGTCTTCAGTTTCAACCCGCCAAAATGGAGTCCCTGCCACTGGACTCCTATAAACCAACAAATTTTCGAAGTAAAGTAAAAAAAAATCTTTTGATTTCTAGCGCTTTGTTTAAAACTACTGGTGATGTGTCTCAAAGTATATCGTTGTTTATATTCTCTTTTTTTAACAGTATTCTGACGTATAGTAAATTTAACTTGTGACAACCTTCTAATTGGCGATCGAAATAATCATAATGTATCCCTTTTTCAGCGCATTGAAAGCGCATTAAGTAACAAGCATAAAAAAATTTAAACACAACTGCTTTGTATTTTAATTTTTTTACGCGCTCGGATCTCGGCATGCGCTCGGCATGCTAACAGTCGCGGGTGAGGCGGGTATGCCGCAGTGATGAATGGACGGTGTGCAGGTTTTAAATCAGTAACCGCACGAATTTTCACTCGAAATAAGTACAAATAGTATTTAAAATGATAAGTAGAATCTATTGTGCTGTTTTTGGTTGCATGAATTCCTCAATAACGCACCCAGAGTAATATAACTTTTTTTTGATTACCTGGAAACTTTGAAAGATAAGCCTATAAATTAAATTAACTTACTATTAGGTAAGTAGGTACCTACTACGTAATTTGTGGCTTGTGTTTAAATGGATAGGTATTTTCCTGTATTTCCTTTTTATACAACCGTGTTATAGGTTTGACGGATGTGCATATTTTTTTTTTTTTATTTAAGTGTTTATTTCTTAATTAATAAATAGAATAGAGTGAAGGAAAGTGATTAACACGAGTGAACTGGGCGACAGTGACAGCCCCATCACATGCTTACGTACCGCGCGGCTGTAGGCACTTATTTCAAGGACACGGCCGAGTTACAATACTGTATAGATAGTATTACCGTGGCGGCGGCGTGGTGGCGGTGTGCTTTGTGCCGAGCGAGAATACCCTAGATCGTCCGTCAATACCACGCAGTAGGTAGGTAGTACCGCAGAAGGTTGGTACCTATTTGACATAAGTACCTACCTACTCACCACGCTTGGCGGATGGATTAGCGAGCAGAGTGCAAGGTGTTGTATTCATAGGGAGAACGCGTTTTACAAAAAGAATGCTATTATAATCTGGCACCACAAGGCGCCATTTTTGCACCTATTTTAAAATTCTGTACCTACCTATTAACAATAAAATGGTAAGGTAAGACTTTAAAACGGGTTAATATTTTGTTCCCACGGGAAAACTGTTAGCAGCGGTCGCAACCGCTTGACTGGCCGCTAGTCTGGAATAAAATTATTGGCACGTGACAGCCCTAACTTAAAGCGCGGGAGAGTGCGGGGCGTTACGGGCTGCGGGGGGAAGTAGGTATTTAAAGCGCGGCTTTTGGGGCCCAGACAAAGGAGTTTCGTTTCTATACGCCAGTATTATTATCTATTCTTATGCAAAAACCTGGACAACGGACATCCTGATAGATTGTTTGTATAAAGAGAAAACATTTTTTTTGAGAAGTGGCGCCACCGTCGAGGTCGTTGACGGCTACACTCGCCTTAAGGTAAGATAAGAGAATTTATATCCCGAATTGAGACCATTATCAAACTACAGGCTACAATATTACAGGTGAAATTCGATGTTCATTGCGTAGTCCGTTAGCCTTTATGATACCAGGAATATTAAACCGGCTACGCAATATACTAAGAATTTCACCTGTAGACTCGAAGTCTGTAGTTTCACAACATAGCAGAGGAACCTTTAAAGAAACCTTACAAGAAACAAACCTCAGCTCGTTTATCTAAATTGTCCCCTTCATTTGCGCAGCTGGGTATTCTATTCGTTACTGTCTGCGGCAAATTGTCTGCAAGCTACTTCAGGTACAACTCGGTCTAGACTTTATTGTGTCATTTCCTTCAAGAACAGTACTATGTACAGTCGGTTGCAGCACATAAGGTATCAGGGGTGTTACAAAAGAACTGGATTATTTTTGTCCCCCAAAATATTTTTTTTCTTTACATGAATATATATTAGTAGAAAATGATTTATTTTATAAGAAATAGTAAAGAAAAATATTTTCAACTAACTGGGGATAAAAATAATTAAGTTCTTTTGCTTCCAGCCATCATTTATAATGCGCACTGCTAAAGAGTGGAACTCACTGCCTGCGCCTGTGTTTCCAAACGCATACATCCCTAATCTCTTCAAAGTAAGAGTGAACAGGCTTCTTCTGGGTGAGCTCGCTCCATCTTAGACTTTGTCTCTGTCCTATGACCTAGACTAGAGTCAAGAGCAAACCCATCCTAAAAAAAAGATAAGATAACTTTTCTTAAAATAAACTGTTTATTTATTTATTTATTTATAACAGCGTTCATTTCTTGGGAACAGCCGTTGTTTTCTAGGAACTTTATATCCGTAGACTTGTGGTCTGAATTTGGAATCAGAAACTCAGAATCCGGAGATTAGGGAATAAAGAAATGAGGTCATTTTTACAGCTTAAAAAGCCATATGCCTGCAAGCCAATAGGGACTTTTCTGTATAACAGTTCTCGAGCTTTTTATAATGTCATACCAGATGGCGCCCGAGCCGGTTTTCTATTAGGACAATCTCAGGAATACACAAAATTGATATAATAAAATACCTTGTGTAGTTGTGTTTTTGTGTTACACAAATTTCTTTTTTTTAATGCAAAGCGAGCGCGCGGTAGACCTCGAAAGAGATGGAAGGACGACCTACATGCGCATGACCTGAATTGGATGGAAGAGGCCGAAAATAGAAAAGAATGGAAGAAAGGGAGGGATGCCTTTGCCCTGCAATGGGACGACATGGTCTAATGATAATACAATGACGGATCATGACGTCAATATGTGAGAATAGTAATTATCAACTAATACATTGAATAAATAAATTTCATTTTTATTTTCATTTTCATTGCGCTAAGTTCGTATCCTGAAATTTGAGTCATAAATAGATGCAATGTGATACGTTTCTATGGAAATAAACTTTTTCAGTTTGCTCAGTGCCACCTAACTACACTTAAATATTGGATAAAAAATCATTGTGCGGAGGCCTGAGTAAACCCTCACTTGATTTTGTGAAAGCATTCAGAACAATAACATAACATAATTCTTTGTTGCACTAAAAACAGAAATACAATAATTAAAAACAAAAACAAGAAACAGTACAACAAGCCGGCCTTGTGGCGCAGTAGTAGTGCGACTGCCTGCGACGCAAAGGTTCCGGGTTCGATTCTCGGTGGGACACTCACAAAGTTGATATTTATCACTTTGTGAATTTGTTCCCGGTCTGGTTAGGACATTGCAGGGTGAACCACCTGATTGTCCGAAAAGAAAGGGTTCCGTGTTTCGGAGGGCACGTTAAGCCGTCGGTCCCGGTTGCTGTCTAAGATTACTTAGACGGCGGTCGTTACACAACCATGTCAGAGGCCTACTACTAGTAGTAGGCGGTTGAAAAACTCTGACACCAGGGTTCATCGGGTCGTTGGACGACTCGGTGTCCCACACGAGAAGAGAAAGAGCCGGCCTTAATGCTTAGCATTCTCTGCCAGGCAACCTTTGGGTGATGAGAAAGTGCGACTACGAAAGCGGTATAGTGTACCTCTAAATACCTATTACATACAGATATACTACTTAAACAATTCCACATATCAATACATAGATAATTGTGTACAAACAATGTTCAACGAGACCATTTTTAATGATAGGTACTTTATTTCGAGAGGATGTTATAACATACCCAAAATTAGTACTAACCGTGTGATGCCGGCTGAGAAGCTCATCACCCCATCTCTTTCCCGTGAGTGTATTAAGAGGCGAGAGGGACTCGAGGGTTACATGTGTATTGCAATTTTAGTCGATGGGCTGACAACCTGTCACTGTGGTAATACACAATTCTCTCAGAGACCCTCAATGTTTGTCAGACGTGACGTAAATATTCGTTTTTTATAGCTGTTAACGCTCTGCCTACCCCGCAAGGATTATAAGCGCGATATAATGTATGTTTGTAAAAGTAACATTCTAAGTACAAACTTTACAATCATAGCGACATCTATCGAACATATTTAGAATGTAATGTTCTTATAAAAATGGCCTTACTGTAAGACATTGCAGGCGTAGAACCACGTCGATTCTATTCTGTCAACATATCTACCTATACATGTGTGCGAATACAACTTTGTCACCTCAGTTTGTCACCAAATGTTTGCTTGTCTATTTATCGACAAACAATTCTGAGCTGAGACAGACAAACAGAGAGGAGACAATCCACTTGAAAGGTAAACCATGAGTGACATGATAATGTTTGTCTTTTCATTAACACCGAATTTATCATGGGGTCGCGTGAGAGCAAGCTAACATTATAGGTCAGCAAGTCACCAAGTGGCGTGTGATGCCGGCTTAGAATAGCATCACCCCATTTCTTGCCCGTGGGAGTCGTAAGAAGCGTCTAAGGGACTCCAGGGTGTGTATTGCAATTTTAGGCGATGGGCTGACAACCTGTCACTATGGCGATACACAATTTTCCGGATGACCCTCAAATGTTTGTCAGACGTGGCGTAAATGTCCGTTATATGCGGCCGTTTACGCTCTGCCTACCCCGCAAGGGATTATGTGTATGTATGTATGTAAGTCACCAAGAGGGAGACAACCAAACAAGTATTTTTAACGCGTGGAAATGAACCGACTCCTCGTAGCGTTGGACGCCCTCCGGCGAGATGGACCGATGAATAAACCCTTAATGGGATAGAGCATTACACGATTTTTGCATTGCTTTTGGATTCTGATTCGGGTACATAAGGACCATAATCCCGTGTTATCTGGTGGGAAATTATTTCCCTATGTCTAGGCCTACGTCGATGTGATGTGATATTACCTAAAGCATACCTGAAGACCCAATACAACAATAAATAAATAAATATCTTGGACATTTCACACATCGCCATCTAGTTCAAAACTAAACTAAGCTTGTACTAACAAGATAGCTGATATACTTAATACATAAATACTTTTTTTTTTGTAAATAAATACATACAATACTTAGAAAAGACTCAAACTTAACAAAAATATTTCAAAAGTTACTTAAAAATACTTGTGCTGTGTGGGGATCGAACCCACGAACCTCGGCGTAGCAGGCGTACTAACCACTACGCCATCGAGACAATCTGCTGAAACAAACTTTGATTCTGGAAAAAGTGAATGAAAATGAAATAACTTTATTCAATGTAGGATAGCATTATCACTTATTGACGTCATGATCGGTCATTGTAAAGAAAAGAAATTTGACGCAAATGCATAACGCAATTTTCTTCTTTTTATAACAATTTTGTATTGTCCTAATAGAAAACCGGCTCGGGCTATATTAATATTTCCGTGATAATGCAATCAACGATGTTTCCCAATCGTCGCGCTAAGATTGCCGATAAACAACTTTTGTCCAAAAGTTGTTGCTATAAATATATAATTTAAAAAAACCTTTTCTTAGAAAATTCACCCCTGTAAATTTTCTGATAAGAACTTTCTTTTCTGGAAGTTTAGATAACGTTCCCTTAAAATTATTTCTCTATCATAGAATTTTCCTGGTCCTTCGAGAAACATTGGGCCTTCTCGCACTCGCCTACTATACATAAGATAATGTCATAGAAGATAATATGCTTCCATAGTTTAAGTATATATGTATTAATTTGATAGGGTCATAATGTTATATATACTAAGTATATGTATTAGAGTGTACCTATTAACGTATAATGTAGGTGTTTGCAGTATTCCGCGTATATGTTCGCATTCTCCGAATCACCCAAAGGTTGACTGGAAGAGAATGTTACTTTAGCATTAAGGCCGCCTTATTGTACTGTGTTTCTTTCTTTGTTTTTTTTTCAACGTTATTATGTTTTGTGCAATAAAGTTATTATTATTTTTATATTTTTCAATTGGAAATTTTCCCTCACCTTTACCAAAAGGCGGTTCTCTTACTTTTCGTCCGTCGCTGCGTATTTTGACGCACCGAAACGCATGCGTCTGTCAGACGTAAGAAAATTGCGAATTCCGATCTTATTCCCATACAAATACATTTAAGGATGTGACTGTCAAACGACTTGGGAATAGGATTGACACTTTTATTTGCATGGAAATAAGATCGGAATTCGCAATCACCTTTGGTACGAAACCGCCTTATGAAAAATAACTCTATATTTTACGTCCATCTGGATTCCACAAATATCTTTTGGGACTATTTTGAGATTTACACACTTGAAATTTTCTATTGAACCTTTTTTTTCGTGTGGGACACCGAGTCATTCAACGACCCGATGAACCCTGGTGTCAGCGTTTTTGACATGGATGTGTAACGACCGCCATCTAGGTAATCATAGACAGCAGACCGGGACCGATGGCTTAAAGTGCCGTTTATTTTCGGACAATCAAGTGGTTCACCCTGCAATGTCCTAACCGGACCGGGAACCAATTCACAAATTGATAAATATCAACTTTGTGGGTGTCCCACCGAGAATCGAACCCGGAACCTTTGCGTCGCAGGCAGTCGCCCTACCACTGCGCCACATGGGCCGTCAATTCTATCAATTCCATCGGCAGTCTATTGAACCAACAAAATACAATTCACAAAAAAAACACATTTCTGTAACCAAACGCTGTTTTCCTCTCTTTCGTAGAATTTTAATGTAATTCATTAGTGAAAGTCGTCGCAATTTTTCTAAAAGACAAATTGTCGAAGTCGGAACAATTCACTTAACACCAGTGCGCGCTAGCCTTAATTTTAAGAGAAATGAAATTAACTTTATTCAATGTAGGATAGTATTTCACTTATTGACGTCATGATCAGTCGTTGTAAAAAAAAGAAATTTGTATAACACAATTTTCTTATTTTTATAACAATTTTGTATTGTCCTAATAGAAAATAAGTAAAAATAATAGCACTGCCTCGGGGCTGACCAGATCATTCACACGGCATGTAACTTTACGACACCACCACCAGAAAACGACATTAAATTCAGATTGAAGACAGGATTTTCAAAGGATGTGATTTACATGCGTATAATTAATTAATTTATACACTTCATTCAAAGTGACTTCAGTGAATACATATATACATAAATCACGCCTATATCCCTTACGGTGTAGGCAGAGCATTAACGGCCGTAAAACGGATATTAACATCACGTCTGACAAAAGTTTGAGGGTCAATCAGATAACTGTGTATCACTATAGTGACAGGTTGTCAGCCCATCGCCTAACATTGCAATACAAACCCTCGAGTCCCTTAGTCGGCTCTTACGAAACCCAGTCTGACTGACTGTATTCAGTGAATACAGGATGTAAAAAATCAACCCATTTCTTTCCCGTGGGAGTCGTAAGAGGCGATTAAGGGACTTGAATACACACCGTATTGCAATTTTATGCAATGGGCTGACAACGTGTCACTATGGCGATACACAATTTTCCGAATGACCCTCAATTCTTTTTTTTAAATGGCGAATGACCCTCAAATATTATGTCAGACGTGGCGTAAATGTCCGTTTTTACGTCCGGCTGTTAACGCTCTGCCTACCCCGCAAGGGATAATAGGAGTGATATATGTATGTATGTATGTATGTAATATGTGTGTAAAAAATGCCTCTAACTCTGACTAATTTTGTATGGGTCGAAAACATTTTGTCATATTTCTATTTTCCTCGTGGAAAGTTTCAATTTGCCGTGTGGTCCCCCGCCTTAGAATACCATCACCCCAATTCTACTGGTGGGTGTCGTAAAAAGCGACTAAGGGATGGTCATACAGGGAACCGGCAGCAGCGTTCCGTGTGAATGCAACATCTTGCACTGCGCTCGCCAGTCCGCCTGCCAAGCGTGGTGAGTATGACACCCCCCAATTGAGGGAGCCCCATGTCCAGCAGTGGATTGATGTGGCTGTTACTTCTTGAATATACACACACTCGCCACCTTTGCGGGGTCAGCAGAGCATAAACTGACGTTAAAAAGCTAAGCCTGACTTTTTTATCTCTGTAGTGGCAGGTTGTCATGTTAGCCCATTACCTAATACATACATACATATCACGCCTATAATCCCTTGAGGGGTAGGCAGAGCGCAAACGGCCGCAAAACGGATTTTTGCCACGCCTGACATATATTCGAGGGTCATTTGGAAAACTGTGTATCGCCATAGTGATAGGTTGTCTGTCAGCCCATCGCCTAAAATTGCAATACACACCCTCAAGGCCCTCAGTTGCCTCTTACGACTCCTACGGGAAAGAAATGGAGTGATGCTATTCTAAGCCGGCATCACACGGCACGGCACATTACCTAAAACTGTTTTTTTTTCACTTCCTGATATTCATTGAGTTTAATTACAACGTAGGGTTTGCAAAATCAGAAAAATGCTAGGTATATCTAAGTTCAAATACTTAAATCTTCATCTTGTTCTTTCCGTGTGTGAAATCAAGTCTTCGAATGACCCGATACTCAAATAACTTCATTAATAGTTTTTACGTATCCGTAAAGTGAATTACTAATTAAATTATCTCCAAATTAATCAATCTCTATCCTAACCACCCCACTATCCGTCGCATCAATCCAATTTGTGCCCTACCCCTTTGTGACAAGGTTTAAATCCGTTTTCTATGCAAATTGCACAATATTCCGAGTCGTTCACTTATTAGCCCCACTGCAGATTAGACCCAGGGTCCAATTTGCAACATTGCAATCTACCTAATGGGCTTATCACAAATTTCGTTTTCGTTTACCTTCTCATTCTAGTTTACCTGCTCACGTCGTATTCTCAGAGTTTTCAAGGGTTGACTGGAAAAGATCCCTGTATGGGATGATTCTGCCTTTGTGCTATTTCTCGTTTTGATTCATTACCATGTGTTTTCTGTATTCGTTTTAAGAAGGTACAATAAAGAGATTATAGATTCATATCTACTTAAATACTGACAAAATCTGGTGAATTTTGGTTAAAAGTACAGATTGAATACCAAATTTTAAAACACTCCCCGTGTTAGGTTTAGGTTAGTGTATTAACACACTTGCAAAATTGTCGGGCAAGGAACGAGCTGCGGTAGCCCAGATGGAAGAGGCGTCGCCACTAGCAATGCGAAAGTCTCTGCCCGCGCTCGAAAATTTTGCAAGTTTTCAAAGATTACAATACGCATTCCAACGGTTAAAAATAAAATAAGTTAAAGTTTGTGATCATTTAAACTAATAAACGAAGTAAATATATGAATAAATACTAGAAAAATATTAAAATTACAGATTTTACGTGCTAACTGTACCACACTTAATCTGATTTTGTCAGTTAGTCTAATCAATGACAGGTTAAGTAGGTTAAATACAATGTCGCCATTTAGACCCAGGATCCATTCTACCATAAAAAAGATAGACGAGCATTGAACGCGTGTAGTTATTTTTAAAACACGCGTTCAACGCGCGTCTAACTTTTCTATGGTAAGGCTTGCACGGTCTAATCGTCAGTGGGTCTAAAAAGTGTACGACGCGCACAACTTCATTCCCGCTAACAAATTTATTTGCACTTCATGTTTCATTGCAAATTCAACCTTACTTCAAAAGCCGTAGACTTTAAATTAACTTGACTTTGTGCATAATTTCTTGCTCCATCTTGGTTGGTGAATAATGTGCTGTATTAATGGGATATAGAGTAGAAAATGCATTGCAAGGGAACTCCCAAACAACTGTTTACGATAGTGCATGCCATAATAATGTTGCAGATTTGACTCGACAATATACAGGTTAGTACAGTCGGTTGTAGCACATAACGTACGGTCGGATTCATAAGTGGAGTCATAGTTAGACCACTTGACAGAATGCAATACGGGTTATTATCCTCTGTACTTACTTTACTAACTTACGCACACACGTAAGATTATCGACTGTAAGTAGAAAAGTCCACCTTAAGGCGTAGCATTAAAACTTAAACAGATTACCACCTATAAGCGACATCTATGTAATCTTTGAAATAATTACTCGGTGATAGCCTATTCGCCACTACATCACCACAAAGTATACATCACACTGGTTTGTCTAAAACTGTTTATAGTTATCCTTATTCGTTCACTTGTAGTAAAGCAATAGATTACATATCTTTATTTCGTCGTATTGATCACAAGCTACCGTAGCTTAGCGGTAATAGTTCTTACCTTCTAATCAGAACGGAACCGGGTTCCCATCCGATCTCTGTATGTTGAATAATGTTTTTTAAATGTTTTTACCATATTTTCTCCAGTAATAATTATTTTATATAATATTTTTCAATAAATTCATCTATGTATTATCTATAAATGTTTATTGTAAATTATGTATCAAAATATTATATCTAAAAACATAAACCTATAATATTGTAATAAAACAAAAAGTAAGGTAAGAAATTATTTTATTGGTAGGTATGGTATCACTTTATGTAAATAACAAAATGACATGAATGAGATCTTTTGGTAACCATAAGATACGAGTATGTAAAACTACATAAAATACTTGCTGTCGTAATACTTAGTTAATAGTTTTGTTTGAATGATAAAACACAATATTATGTAAAATGATATTAAGTGTTCATTAGCTGAAACATCGATAGGTAATTATTTATAAGATCATAGGAATGATCCAAATCTTAGATTGAATCTTTCAATAAAGTTATTTAAGTAATAATTTCGTTAGTAATTATTTTATTGTTCTATGTTTAACGATGATGCACTTTCCTCGGAAGTAAAAGTAATTGTAATAATAATAAATCAGTTATTTGCCTACATCTCAAGGTTTAAGCTTAAGTACTCGTTTTCGTAATGAAAAGATATTGAAGCAAGGCCTTAAGATAACTGACTAATAATGATCAATCTTATATAAATATAAATCGATGTTTTAGCATAATTTAATTGCTAATGTAATGCTCCACAAATACCTACTGCAATAGTAGGCGGGTAAGCAGGTAAACAGAGGTTGAGTGAGCAACGATTTATCGGGCCCGCTTCGGCATACATTGCTGATTATTTTGTGTATATTCATATATTATAATGAAATACACAAGATAATCAGCAATGTATGCTAGATCGGGTCTGATTGGAATCTTAAGTAAAAATCGCCGCTTACATAATTAGTATTTGGTGTTACCTCCGCTGTTTTCAACAACACTTAATAAACACTTATTAGACTCGACCAAATAAGTGCATATTTCTGTTCCTCTGGTACTCTCCCACACTCCCAGGCAGTGAGCCTCTAAAGCTTCTGTAGTTCTTTCATTGCGCATGTCCCACCTTTGCACCATTAAACCCCATAAATTCTCTATGGGATTTAAGTCCGGAGATTTTGCTGGCCAACGAATAACTTGGATATCTGGGTGCTGGCTAAACCAATTATACACCACGGCAGCTCGATGCACTGGACAATTTATCCTGGACAAATGCAAAACGAGGAACTTCACTAGCAGGATAAACAGTTAAACATTTCGCACCGTCGGCGTCGTCGGTAGCATGCTTTCCTGTAGCATATCAACATAATTAGCGGCAGTTGCACGCCCTGTTTCTTGTGCTACTAATTCGCCTGGACCAGCGGCAGAACCATTTTCTTCATATTGTTACACCATCATCCTCAGCTGTGAATCATTAATAAGACGAGTCGAGTTTTTACGCTACCTTCCTCTTCAAAATGTGTAACCCAACGTTTAACAGTCTTCCACTAAAACAAAGTAGCATTATTAATAAAAAAGTTTATACTAATCGGTTCACAGCTACCAACATACTATGAGTCAAAGTTTTTAATATTTAAAATACAATTGTAATGAAATAAAACTATACTTACGGCCAGACCAGTCTGATTAGCAATTTGAGTTAAATTGAATCCAATATCATGCAGCGCCACAGATAATTGCAGCGCAACAATACGCTGCTTATCCTGCAAACTGATAATAGTATGCATTTCGAAGAAATAAACACTGAAGTTTAATAAATAAACTTAGGTTAAAAAAAATCACTTAGCACACGCACTATCTCGCAAACGATCTAGCAACAACTAAAATGTAATTCAAAATTTACTAAATTTTGCTTCATTTGATAAAATAAAAATTACAACTAAGATATCGGGATTCGATCCATTGTCTCCACAATAACGGTCAAGAATTTGCTTGACCGCGCTACTGACCACGCTACCGAAGCTAATGATTCATGTAGTGAAATAGTCAATACTACTCAGCCTATTATACAATGGTAGTTCGTCAAATAATAGTATGTTATACGTCATTTGTGTCATTGTGTGAGTGTAGCCGCGGGTGCGAGCGACTTGTTTTCTGAGGTTTGTGTTAACTATGACTCCACTTTAGAACGCGACCGTACCTACCAGGGGTAATTCAAAAGAACTGAATTATTTTTGTCCCCAGCAATTTTTTTTTCTTAAAATGAATATGTATTAGTAGAAATTGACTTCTTTTATGATAATAAGTTCTAAGAAAAGGTTCTATAGGAGATCTAATTGTTATCCGGTTTTCTATTAGGACAATACAAAATTGTTATAAGAAAAAGAAAATTGCGTTATACAAATTTCTTTTTTTTACAATGACCGATCATGACGTCAATAAGTGATAATGCATTAGGATACTACTGTGATACTACATTGAATAAAGTTATTTCATTTTCATTTTCATTATCATAACTTTGGTAGATTTTACACACCACCCCTAAGATAAAAGTAACAAAATAACTCTCTCTCTCTCTTTTCGTATGGGACACTGAATCGTCCCACGACCCGATGAACCCTGGTGTCAGAGTTTTTCAACCGCCGACTACTAGAAGTAGGCCTCAGACTTGGTTGTGTAACGACCGCCGTCTAAGAGGCTCATAGGCGACATAAAACTGGTGGAAACCACGCTACATAGCCTTGCACATTGTCGCAATGTTGCCTGCTTGTCGGTTTTTTACAGATTGTACTTCGGAGTATGCTCAAGAGCTTCACGACCTTGTTCCACCAGCTCCCTTCTACCATCGGACATCCAGACGCACCGCCAGATACCATCCATACCTGGTTGCCATTCCACCAATTCGGACTAAGCGCTTCCAGTCATCATTTATAATGCGCACTGCTAAAGAGTGGAACTCACTACCTGCGTCTGTGTTTCCAAACGCATACAACCCTAATCTCTTCAAAGTAAGAGTGAACAGGCTTCTTCTGGGTGAGCTCGCTCCATCTTAGACTCTGTCTCTGTCCTATGACCTAGACTACAGTCAAAAGCAAACCCATCATTAATATAGAGGTAAAATATAAAGTTATCAAGACAGCAACCGGGACCGACGACGGCAAAATAACTTATCAAAATATTTACCCAGTTCCAATCACTTTAAAATCCTTATAGACTGCAACCCTCCCTCCCCCCCACCTTTCCAGATTGATAGATTATCCAACGTGTAGAATGACGTCACACAATTTGTCTTATAAAAAACCGATCGGCGCTGTCGCCCAGTTAATTAATTATGTCACAAACTGACGTTCGGAAATATGGTGCTGACAGGAGATTGGGGAAGCCTGTTTACTTTGGGAAATAGATGGTGACAAATTAAAGGTGTTATCTGTACTAATTTATATATCTGAGAGTTAGCCGTGTGATGCTGGCTTAGAATAGCATCACCCCATTTCTTGCCCGTTGGAGTCGTAAGAGGCGACTAAGGGACTCGAGGGTGTGTATTGCAATTTTAGGCGATGGGCTGTCACTATGGCGATACACGATTTTCCGAATGACCCTCAAATGTTTGTCGGACGTGGCGTGAATGTTCGTTTTTGCTGCAGTTTACGCTCTGCCTACCCCGCAAGGGATTATAGGCGTGATATGTGTATGTGTGTGTGTATGTATATTAAAAAAAAACATACTAATACTAAAACAATAAGTTAATTCCACCACACTAACACAATAATAACATTAAAAATCAATTTAGAAAAATACGTACTAATATTATGGATCTGAGAGTTTGTGTGTGTATGTATGTTTATTACCTCTTCACGCTCAAACGGCTTAACCGATTTGGATGAAATTTGGAACACAGGTAGAGTATAACCTGGAATAACACATAGACTACTTTTTAGCGCAGGAAAACAACAATTACCACGGGAAAATAAGTGGCAGCGGGTGAAACCGCTGGGCGGAAATCTAGTAAGATATTAAAGTTTCGTTCGAAAGCTCTCGTTTCCTGCGCAATACTCCAATGTCACCTGTATTATTCATTACATTCAAATTTGATCGTATAACTGATCTGTCAAATTTGACCTTGTTTTATAAAGTATAGGTAAGTATGTTCAGTTTTTTTTTTTTACTTTGATAAATTTGTAAACAAATATTGTTGAAGAAGATAAATAGGCGAATCCTCATAACTCTACCGCAGTTCCACAACGTGGCATTCATGTGGTTGTGGTACATTTTAATGTCCTACCATTTACGGCGTTATTTAGAAGCACCCATAAATTTTCCTTTGCAACTTTCTGGAGGGCAGTGTTGCCAGCGCGGTATTGCAAGAATGGGCAGCTGTTTAGGCAGTCTCCTGTCTGTAACGCTGCCATGTGCTTTAATTTTTTTTATGAGCTTCTTGCTGTTACCCGCGGCGTTGCCCGCATAAGGAGCATCTGGTGGTCTACTTTAGGTACTTCAGACCCTCGTGTGGTGATAAAAGATATTTAAGTGATTTTTATGCCATTTTTACCCGCGGCGTTGCCCGCATAAACCGTGATTTATGCGTTAATCCATGTTACCTTCTATACGAGTGCCAAATTTCATTACAATGGGTTCAGTAGTTCTTGCGTGAAAAAGTAACAAACAAACAAACATACAAACTTTCGCATTTATAATATTAGTACGACGTTTATGATTTCAGACCATCAAAAACTTCTTATATAGTGAAATTTTACTAGATACCGATAGTAAAAACTCGGAACGGTCTGGTGATAAGGAACAACTTTCCCCAAGAAACATACTTAGGTTGAAATATGAAAAAGAAATGTAGATCTCCTATAGAAAATGTACTATACCATTTACGCGTTATCATGGCAATAGCGTACATTGACACGACCGGTCCCAAAAACAACATTTTTAGGCGATAATTATCGCTCTCCATACAAACTATCGCTAGAATTCACATCGCTAAAGTATCATAATTTCGGGTATTCCCCCGGCACAACCCGGCGTCATTCCACAACCATGTATATCCAAAATTTTCAAAAATGAGTGTACTTGTAGCCAATTCGAAAAGTTGTTTTTTTAACTACTTATTACTTTAATATGTCGATAATTTTCGCTTTAATATGTCGATAACTTTTGAAATGAGTTCAATTCTATAACATACGTTTTAAAATATTGCCCAAAATGTATTCTCTATTATAGGTATAATACCGTAAAATAAAAATGATTCTGGGTTGCAATTATAATTTGAGCAAATAAGAAACCAAAAAGCTTTACAAAATACATTTTTACCATAAATAAATATAAAACAAAATTAAGTATTAGACCGGGTTTATCGCGATAGTATTTAGGTAAATATTAGTAATTTACCTGTGTCCCGACGTTTCAACACAGTTTCGTGTATTGTGGTCGCGGGTTGACTGATATTTAATTACTAATATTTACCTAAATACTATCGCGATAGACCCGGTCTAATACTCAAAATGAGTGAAAAAAATCGCGAGTGCTTAAAAAGTTATAAAACAAAATTGTTGAATTGTTGAGGCAGTCTTTTTGTTTAGCAGTGTCTGTCTAACCAGATATTATCAAACGACAGGCTTAAATTTTTCAGGTTGAATTCGATGTTCATTGCGTATTCGGTTAGCCATAATGATACCGTGTGATGCCGGCCTAGAATAGCCATGTGATGCCGGCCTAGAATAGCATCACCCCATTTCTTACCTATGGGTGTCGTAAGAGGCGACTACGGGACTCGAGGGTTAGATGTGTATTGCAATTTTAGGCGATGGGCTGACAACCTGTCACTATAGTAATACACAGTTATCTGATTGACCCTCAAACGTGGTGTTAATATCCGTTTTACGGCCGTTAACGCTCTGCCTACCCCGTAAGGGATATAGGCGTGATTTATGTATGTATGTATGTATAATGATACCAGGAATATTAACGGGCTACGCAGTGAACTAAGTTCACCCGTAGACTTGTAGCCTATAGTTTCATAAAAGTAGTTAAGGACTTTTTCCCTGTTTTCATTCACAGTCAGACAGGACAATATTTTCCCGCTCCCGGAAGCTAAATGAGTTATGCAGGTTGATAAAACACACGCGCTGTTGCCTCGATTTGTAGTCCGCGATTTATCTTTTTCGAATCATTGTGTTTTTTGCGGTACGATTTTGTTTGTGCCGTTTTTTGTGACAACAGATTTTTCGCAATTTGCTGTCGGTGCTGGACTAGATAGAAAAGTTTTTTTTATTCAAGCATACTCTAATCTCGATATATAAAACTAGTGAACGCAATGGTGAGCGCTTATAGATTTAGGTTTTTTTAAAGGATTTATATGTTTTATACATAGAAATCAACTGGGCCTTGAGACGGCTACATTTCGATGCTTTTATATTTATGCTTTGATAGCTATCGTCACTTGTCAACCCAAATATCAATCAATCCATTGTTGGATTCTATTTATTTCAATTATGTGCTGTGTGATATGGTGATACACAATATTCCATCTAAATTACCCTCAAATGTTTGTCAGACGTGGCGTAAATGTCCGTTTTTTACAGTGGTTTACGCACTGCCTACCCCGTAAGGGATCATAGGCGTGATATATGTATGATGTCGGCTTAGAATCGTATCACCTCATTACTTTATTTCTTTATTTATTTAATACAATATTATACGTTTATTGTACACAATATAACACAAAGGACATAACATATACACAACAGTTCAGCTTATTCTTTCCTGTGGGTGTTCTAAGAGACTCGAGGATAACAGTGCATTGAAATTTTAGGTGATGGGCTATGAACCTGTTACTATAGCGATCCACGATTTTCTGAATGACCCTCAAATGTTGGTTCAACGTGGCTTAAATGATCTTCCCCCGCAAAGGATATAAGCGTGATATACTATATATATTTTAACCTGAGCCCAATCTCTATCAAACCAAACCTGTGCTGAACCGAGACTGCCAATAAATTGAGAGGAATTTCGTTCTGACAGCGACGAGGCTCGAAATTTACGATCACCTTCAAATTATACGGACAATTTGGCTTGTCTGCCTCTGTGCTAACCGGGGTTATCCGGAATCAGGATAACCGGGAACTCAGAGAAATCAGGGAACCCGGAGAGTTTGATTTTGATATCCAGCGGGAAAGAGAAATATTTTCGTTTCTTTTTAAATCACTTCTTTTAATATAAGCAGTGATTTGTCCATCAGTTGAGAACAGAAGAGGAAACATGCTGGGACACTTGTTACGACATGACGATCTACTAAAAACTATAATGGAAGGAAAGATCGAGGGAAGAAGAGGGAGAGGGCGACCTAGACGAGCGTATATGGACCAAATCAAAGAAAAAATAGGTGTCATGTCGTATAAAGAAGTCAAAGAGAAGGCTCAAAATAGAGCAGATTGGATATTACTCCACCGACAAGAGCAAGGCACTTAAATTAATGATGATGATGAGTGATTTGTCCGTAAAAAGTCAAGTTTCGTGCTTTGGAGGGTTAAGCTGCCGATTCCGGTTGCTGTCTTTGATTTCTTAGACAACGGTCTTTAACCAACCATGTCAGAGGCCTACTAGTTGAAGGCAGTTGAAGAACTCTGACACCAAGTTTCAGCGCGTCGTTCATCGACTCAGTGTCAAGAATAAAAGCAGTCCTAGAAGATTGGGCCAACGTCAAACATTGGCGCAAATAGAGGCATTGAAACCGAGTTACAGAGAGATTTTTGAATTATAAAAAGAAAAAGGTTTATCGACAAACAGAACAGTGCTGCGTGTGTTTAAGTCTTACCAGTAAGTAAGAAAACTACACGTGATTGAAATACGGCAATATTTTATTCGTAGTCTACTATATTTTCTTGAAAAATACAACGGCACATCACATTTTTTTAATCTTAAGAAAACTACTTGTAATTCAAATACGGGTTTTTTTTGTAGTCACCTATATTTTCTTGAAATATTCGCTTTACATCTTTTACGGTGCCAAAAATTTACAAATTCATAAACTCAAATATGTACGCATACAAGGCAGAAATGCGTTCCTGACAGCCAACAATTTACACCGTAATGCCATTACTCAAGTTTGAATGATTGGTGCGTGAAGATGCAAAAATAAACGGTGATTTTTGGAATGAGAAATATTTTCACACATTCACAAAAACCTTTTACGATAATCAGTTTGGAATAAAAGCAGGAGGGAGATTGAATGGTTTCGACATGGAAATAATATTTTCATGCTCGCAATCAGCAGGGAATCGAGTTATCAAGGGATCAACCTCATACTGGTTTTCGTATTTATTAATAGTATCCAGTAAAGGTTGATCCCTTAATGAAATCGTGTCATAATATACATCTATGACATAGGTACCGAATCACACTTATTTATTATCATCAGAGTTATTTTATACAACTCATACAAAGTTTTAAACCAATAGGTCACATGGCTGAACCACGAGTAAACAACCTCGATTCTGTACCGACACTTTATCAGATAACTCGTAGTTATTCTCTTATATGTAAACGAAAGAACAGATCGAAAAAATCAGCTCTTGTTATTTATTTTATGCATTTTTACTCAGAACTATAAGCGATTTCTCTTAATTTATTTATTCAATTTACCTCCTTTCAGCTACTTATTCAAGATAAATACACAGAAATAGGTAAGAATACGAATTATATAAGTAAAAGTGCTATCAAGAATCAGGATCGAAATCAGTAGTTATTTATTAAGTCCCTTGCTGGGCGCCAAAGTTATTTTAGGGTGGCATCTTTTTGTATGACTTTGAATCAAGTTTAGAATTTACTTGGAACTTACGCAAACGTTTTTTTAGTGCGTTAATGAAATTCTTGTATTTTTCTATGTGTTCAAGCAGTTTAGGTACTTTAATATTAATAAGATGTTTATCACATAGTCGCTTCTTACGATGCAAACGAGTAGAATTGCTTGCCTGTGGATAAGTCCGGCTGAACGATCCCACTAAGCGGTGGAAGGCTGCGTAAGGGGCCGCCTGGCTCGCGACTACCATCCCACCGAAGTCTGGCGCCAAGTAGCTTGCTGCGTTCCGTCAGTGTGTGGGAGTGCCAGTGCCTTAGCAGGCTTCTTCTGGGTGAGCTCGCTCCATCTTAGACTCTGTCTATGTCCTATGACCTAGACTAGAGTCAAGAGCAAACCGATCATAAAAAAAAACATGACTCATAGAATAAACGTTCGGAAATTCCATGCAATGTTTAGGTCAACTCCTGTTTAGATCCTTGTTGTGGTCAGCGGTGAAAAGCGCCAAGTTTCAAGTGTTGTTATGTCCCGGTCTTGTCCCAAACAACAACAAAACTCACATGACAAAAGGCGGCTAAAGTTGAAGGACAAACAACTCCGGTCGTTTCCATTTCTCTCGCACAATAATAACTTGATGTCATTGCTGGCACAGTAGACATGAAGGACAGTAAGTCGTGTCGGCAGTTTCCACTGACACCAGGGTTCATCGTGTCATTGGACGACTCGGTGTCCCACACGCAAAGAGAAGATATTAAATAATAACCACTTGCACTGTAACATATTGTAACACCTTTTTTTATAACGCGTTCGTTTTTTTGTTCACTGGTATTTGTCGTTATTTTATGCACTTGACACTGGCCGATTTGCGTTCTGCGCGGCCATCTTGTTGAAAAAAGTAAACGAGTTTTCTTTGCTAGTCGTTGACTTGACAGACTGTCGAGGATCGACATTTTAATTTAAATTATTTTTGGTGTGGTCGCTAAGGTAAGCCTTGTTTTTTTTGGAATTGCTTTGTGGTTCTTTTATCGTTATCTTTCTGTTTTGGGAATAAGATCTTGATTTCCTTACAGATTTTTCCGACCGAGCTCCGTGGTTGAAACTGGCTCAGATAGCCCACGCAATCGGCTTTCCCACCAAAAAGCAAGTATTTTTGGAGATTATCGAGTGCTTTTCGGCTTGTATTTTCGTATTTACAAACCTACTTTTACATTAATTCCAGGGCGCATCGGATCGCGGAGTCGGGATGACCGCCACCTTGTTTGTCACATGGCCACTTGTCGAGTGCCTTTAAAACCCCTATAAACAGGTTAGTTTGTTCAAAATTCATTCATCCATGGCGTTGGTTACGCATTTCGACTTAATTATTCACAATTTTACATGAAAATTCTTGCTAGATTTGCCCCAAATATGGTTGAGGTTATGTTCCTTTGTTACACTTATTTCTGGTCAAGTTCTACATTTTAGAAAGATTTGAGGCTTTTTACACCTTGGCATCCACCTAGAAAACCCAGCCTAGTAAACATTTTGGGCAAAGTTTTGTTATTTTCTGAGATTTTCATGAAGTTAGTTGACGGACCTAAGTAGGTTCCTGCAGGAAAAACCTGAGTGTTTGAATTGATAAATATCCTTTTATTAGCGTGGTATTTAGAGCCTCTTCGTGTGGGCAAGACGCCCATTATCAATATTGTTTGTTTTTCATGTAACTTTGTAAGTTAAGAATTTTAAGTCTTGCCGTCGAGCTCATAGTGCTTCCTGGTTCATTTAGTTACCTGTATTGACTATTTTTATATTCTATTACAGGGGTGTATCTGGAGGGGTGAAGTGTATCTGGAGGGGTGAAGTGTATCTGGAGATGGAGATTGCATCTGGAGGGAGATTTCATCTGGAGGGGTGTAGTTTTGTCCGGAGGGATGAAGGTGCATCTTTAAAGCTGGGGATTTTATCCGGAAGGATGAAGAATTCTTCCTGGTAGCCGCTGCAGTTTCGTTTGGAGACATGAAGTTTCTTTGTGAGGAAGTGGAATTTTGATGTGGGTAGGCCACCCGCTGTGAGGTCGGTAACGTTTGATTATTCATGTTTGGTGTCACCTGTGCCAGGCACACATCCGTATAAATTTTGGACATTGTCTCCGAAGCATCAATATCTGCGTCTCTTCTCTCCGTCCAATGGTGTCGACGTTTATCTAGTGCTGGTTTTGCGAACTACACTGTTTTATTGTTGTGGAAGTGTGGATTCGGTTTTGCTGTTTCACTACTTACCTTTTGAACACTTTTCCGTTGGGCGTAAATGTGTTGACCCTCAACTTCATCCCAAATCTGAGTAAATTTAATGGTTTTCGATGTAAGCTATTGAATATTAATTTATTACCTACTTTTTTCATTTTTCCGTTGGGCGTAAATGTGTTGACCCTAAACTTCATCCCAAATCTGAGTAAATTTAATGGTTTTCGATGTAAGCTATTGAATGTTAATTTACTGTGTACTTTTTAACAATTTTTCCGTTGGGCGTAAATGTGTTTGCCCTCACTTTTGTACCAAATCTGTGTAAGTTGAATAGTTTTCATGGAAAACTAATGTGTACTGAATGATTACCTACTTTTTTACATTTTTCCGTTGGGTGTAAATATGTTGGCCCTCGCCTTAGTTCACTTTAACCATTGTATACGTTAGGCGAAAGTTGTGTTGTTTTTATTTTGTTAAATTCTTGTATGTCGGCTGTTTATATAACCTGTACACTCATACACACAAAAGTGGCGGCTCACCGAGCAAATGTAAGGCCCCATAACTTTTAAACCTTACTTAAATAAAAAGGTTAAATATAATTAGTTGGTTTTCTTTCACCCTTCAAGAAAGGACCGTTACAATACATGGATAAGTACAGTTTGGATTGAATACCAAATTTTAAAACACCCGTGTTAGGTATACAATTTTTGTAAACTTGCAATATTTGGATGCACTATTTTTTGGGGAAAATTGTGGGAGGTATGTCCACGAAGGATGTTATATACGTCGAAAGAGAGGGACGTCCATCTGGACACGCAATGACAATGTAAGAGGCAGGGTTAATATGATTTGGTAAGCTTTTCTCAGTATGGATATTCAAGAATATTTTAAAGCAAATAAACTGATTATTTATTATGCAATGGTTCCATGCTTCGATACGAAGGGTAAGTTAGTTTTTTTAGCGGCCGTTACACAGCCACATCTGATGGTTTGTGAATTCCAACACCAGGATTAATTAGAATGTTTGTCTCGTTCCATATACCCACACGGAGTATTCGGTAAGTAATAACAAAAATAGTTAGACATGGTTAAAGCTGATTGAAAGCGTCAAATCGTATGGATAATTTTAACACTCTCAAACGCGCGTCTAACTTTTTTGCAGTAACAATGTGAATATCTGCCATAATACTATAGCGATTGATCGGGTTTATGTTAGAATTTGTGATTAAACCTACTGTTCATTCTTCCTCTACTGTGTCTTTATTGTCCGAGTCCGAGTTCAACGCCCTCTGGTGCCTTTTCCTCGAAACACGGTATATTCGCTGAACAACTCTCATGATACAAATACAAGGCTTATTGTATTAATACAATACATGCTGAAAATAAACCTAATATCGTGTATGAAGCTTTCACTTTTGTTGCAAATGAAACGGAAGTATCTAAAAAGGTTTCATTTATTTGTAACTGGAAAAGGAGGAACTCGTATTTCATAAATAAATAAATGATACTC
The DNA here is from genome assembly GCA_027580185.1 of Tuta absoluta. Lineage (NCBI taxonomy): Eukaryota > Metazoa > Arthropoda > Insecta > Lepidoptera > Gelechiidae > Tuta > Tuta absoluta. Next base: position 2,643,306 of record JAQAHW010000058.1, on the reverse strand, counting down.
GAAAATATGCTGGACCATTCATACAGCGCCCTCTAGACCCAAAGTAAGCAAAGCTTGTACTATGGGAACTCTTTCTCTCTCACACACATATCACGCCTTTATTCCTTGCAGGGTAGGCAAAGCGTTTCCGGCCGTAAAATACGATTCAAGACGAGACGAGACAAGTTGTCAGCCTATCGCCTAAAATTGTAATACTCATGAAACCCTCGAGTCCCTCAGACGCCTTTCACGACACCCGCAAGAAAAAATGGGGTGATGCTATTCTAAGCCGGCATCCTCGAATTGGGACGTCTGCATCACGTCTGCTTAAATATTTGTTTTGTAAATAAATAATTTAACATAAATAGAAACACTCAGACTAAAAACAATTTGAAAATGTCTTAACAAATATTTGTGTCCTGCAGGATCGAACCCACTACCCCCGGCGTACCAGGCGTACTATCTGCTACGCCATCGGGCGAGTCAACTGTCCACAAGGCATTTTTTACAAAAAAAAAAAACTAGCCATTTTGGTCTATACCTACATATATATTTTAGTTCCAAAATTAGCTATGGTAGCTTAGGGCTAGATTGATAATTTACCTAGAGTTGGAGCAGTTCTGGGCAGGGTTTTTGGAGGGTTTTCCTGTTCAGGAGGTCCAGTTAATTCAACGCATGTAAACTACACGCTTTAAATGTCATAACTTCAATTTGAAACAAATATCGTTTTCAGATGGTGGTGGCGTAAAGTTACATGCCGTGTGATTAACCTGGCCAGCCCCGTGGCAGTGCCTTTATTTTTATTTTGTTATCCCGCCCGAGCCTGTTTTCTATTAGGACATTACAAAATTATTATTAAAAAAAAATTGTGTGTTACAAATTTCTTTTTTTCACAATGACGACGGTTCATGACGTCAATAAATGATAATTCTATCCTACATTGAATAAAGAAAAAAATTATCTTACGAATTGGCATCTGTCTGTCATCAAACCCTCAATCAAATGTACTTACGTTTGCGTATCAGTAGTTCAAGCAAAAATTAACCGAACTTTTCCTACTGATCAATTGAACTGCGAATTGAACTACTGAGAACACAAAACGAAATTGGTTATGTTATTTAAATAGAGGGCCTTTTTTCGTAAAAAAATTGACAGTTTTGTTTTTGCTAAAAAACGGTTTGTTACCAAAAAATAATAATTATATTTAAATTGCCTTCCTTATGACAACAATTTGTCCGTCGTATATTCTTGATATTTGTTGTAGATTTTGAGAAATTATTATAAACTAGCTGTTACCCGCGGCTTCGCCCGCGTACTCATAGAGTTTTATTAATTAGTTGTGTATTCTAAACGACACATCGTAAGGCGAACAACTGTGTAAACTGGGAGGGCACTAAAATCACTATTCACCGATACACAGACGACACTACACTGGAATGGTTCACTTCCTTGAAAAAGTATATAATTTGTGGTACCTGGGCGCTACCATCACTAATACAGGCTATTGTAAAATCAAGTAATGAGGCGCAAGAATGATCCTTGAGTTCTTTTGCCACTTTGCACTCATGATCACTGGAAAAGTCGATGGCAAACGACCAAGAGGTTTCAGTACAATTAGGTGGTCTCATTAAATACACTCAGCGCTCTATGTCGCCAAAGATACGCAGCGATGGAAAAGAATCCTGAATGAGAAAAATATTTCCCATCAGGGGAATTAAGACCTTCAATAATGAAGATATTACGACGCTAGAAAGAAGATTATGACACATTTATAGTGTAAGGAAAAACAGGCATTTAATGTTAAAAGTAAAGATAACGTAATTTTAATAGAGACGCAGTCACTAAACCGGAAAAATTATCTAAAAAATTTAAGTTTATTATGTGTCTTCGCAAGTATACGCAGGGCAAACTTACTGTGCTAAAAATGGTTATTATTATAGAAATGGACTTTCAAATCATGTTTAACTGTAGAAATTAACTTTACTACTGTGGTAAGAAGTATCTCAAGTACATACCCACATCACCCTTAAAGCCACATTCATATCCCAAAACTCATATTCAAGAGACATTCTCATAGTAGTGCTATACAGGGTGTAAGTGACAGCCCTTCGAATACTGATTGGGTGTATTCAAACCATGAAACTGAACAACCTGCCATAGATTAAATTCTTTTTTTCTATATCCCATACAAAATCACAATCAGCTCACTGCATTTACTATGGGAATATCAGTATTCGGAGGGCTGTCCCTTACATCCTGTATATACATCTTTTTTATGTGGTATGGATGTATTCTATGCTACACAATAATCAGTTTTCCGATGGGAAAAATATGTTTTTCCGAGATAAAAAGTAACCTATGACACTCACCAGCTTTTCATCTAACTGCTTTCCAAAAAAAAAATGCTTTACATCGCTGCATGATACTCATTTATGTATGTAGTATGGATGTATTCTATTGCTAAACATTAATCGGTTTTCCGAAGGGAAAAATATGTTTTTCCGGGATAAAAAATAACCTATGTCACTCACCAGCTTTTCATTTAGCTGCTCTCAAAAAAAAAAATGCTTTACATCGCTGCATGATACTCATCTATGTTCGTAGTATGGGTGTATTCTATTGCTAAACATTAATCGCTTTTCCGATGGGAAAAATATGTTTTTCCGGGATAAAAAGTAGCCTATGTCACTCTCCAGCCTCTCACCTAACTGCACACCTAAAAAACACTGCATGATATCGCTCTGTTGTAACGTGAAAGAAAGACAAACAAACAAACAAACAAACAAACAAACACACTTTCGCATTTATAATATTAGTATGGATAAACAGGCGAGGGCGCCACTGGGCGGTTGGATTTCGCTCGGCGCAGGCTTAAAAATGTTTTTTAGACATCTCCTGTCTAATTCCAAGCTAAACTCCCGCAGTGGAAGCGATTTACACAGGTAAATTTCGAACAAAATACCAGGAGTTCAACTGGAGGCAGACAATGGCCGCGTTACGCAGCGCTAAATAGCATACGCTGCACAATATAGCAGCGCATACTATGAATTAAACGTGAACCTAAATCTATTTAACTTAATTAACTAAGTTGAGTGAAATTGGCAAATGATGTGTTCTGACCTTTACATAACTCAAGTCGGTAGTAAATACCGTCTGCCGATCTGGCGTTACGTCACACGTATTAGCACTAGATTATAAGTAAGTACCTCCAAATTATATCACCCCACGAATTCCGCAATTCGTACTAATGAGTCACAATGATATGGTACAACAAATATGACTAAAGGGAACACACCATTAACACGAATAAACAGTTTTATACTAAACAACCAGGTTTAATACTTACAGTCAACGTGCCGGTCCAAATGCATAAAATACCCAACGGAGAAAGGAAGTTCAGGGAATGGATCAAATGGGAATTCCGTGGGTACTTACAGGGCTGGGTGGAAAAGATATCGACACCCAGCATTCCACTACAGCCTTGGCGCGTTATTCACGTCAAACCACTCACAGCTTCTGTTCGTATTCCACTTTGATATTAGTCATTACGCGCGACCCAACCCGAATTTGGGCCGTACAAACGCGGGCCAAAATGGCCACCTGATGCCTATTCAACGCGACGCTCACGTGGAAGACGTCGAGACATCCAACAATCACTAAGCCTGGCATTCCAGTACAACCCAGGAGAAACACAATAATACGATGCATCAACACGCGCGATCTCAAATTGAATCGTCCATTACACGCGGCATCGCAAAACGCGTGGCGGGAAATCCGCACGATACGCGATACCCCTGTCCGAACGGTTTTGAGTGACTGCCAGTGCGGTGCAGAAATCACCGCGTGGCGCCGTCAGGCGGTCTGCGCGCACGTCGCCAGTCTCGCCCTGCGAGTGAGAAAGGGACAACACACGCCCAGAGCGACGCGTGCGATCGAGCACCGCGCCGCATTCATAGACCGTCATTAATACCTAACTCACCCCAGCATAACAACGCTAAATATTAAACATTCACCCGCCCTAGGCCGAATCCCTTAGGCCTATTCACTACTGGGGAGACGAGATAGCGTTGCTATTGCTCGCTTAAGAACTGAATCCCCTACCTGAACTGTCGCGACTCGAGGAGTGCCATCACTACCTGGGAACAAGTTGAGGATGCGCCCTCTGCGCCATCGCAGTGGCGGCAGGTTGGCATCCTTAACCAGAACGAGATCTCCGATGCGAGGGGGTTCAGTTCTGTCCGTCCACTTAAGGCGTTGCTGCAGAATGTGCAAATACTCAAGCGACCATCGCTTCCAAAAATTCTGAGACATTTGCTGCAGCAACTCATAACGCGTCAAACGATTGCTACTGACCTCTGTGTAGGGGTACTCTGGCAAGGCGTTAAGTGGTCGGCCAATTAAGAAATGCCCTGGTGTCAGGGCCTCCAGATCATTCGGATCTGAGCTAAGCGGACACAAAGGACGTGAATTGAGAACGGCCTCAATTTTACAAAACACGGTCGCTAGCTCCTCAAAGGTTAATATCGTTAAACCTATAACGCGCATCAAATGCGTCTTAGCGGACTTTACAACCGCTTCAAATATACCACCCCAGTGGGGGCATCCTGGTGGATCGAACACCCAGTTAATGCCCTGACGGGAGAGGCTCGTGCCGATAGCTTCCTCGTTTTCCGATAAAAACGTTATAATTTCTTTCATACATCGATCAGCGCCCTTAAAGTTGGTACCACAGTCCGACCTGATCAGCGCTGGTCGCCCTCTTCGCGACACAAATCTATCTAAAGCTGCTAAGAAAGCCTCCGTAGTGAGGTCGGCCACGAGTTCCAAGTGGACGGCCTTGGTTGCTAGGCACACAAACACGCACAAATACGCCTTGATTGACTTCGCGTTGCGAAGGCGTGATGCCTTTACCATAAAAGGCCCCGCAAAGTCCGTTCCCACACCCGCAAACGTCCAGGCTTCCGTCACCCGGTCCGGTGGGAGGTCTCCCATCTGAGGTTGCATTGTGGCTGCCTTCAACCGATAGCAAGGCAAGCACCGAAACACAATGCTCCGTACCGTACGTCGTCCAGACAAGATCCAAAACTCGCGCTGCAGAATAGCCAAAAGTGCATTGCAGCCCGCATGCGAGTTTTTCTGGTGACGATCCCTAACTATAAGTTCTACCAAAGGTCCCTTCTTTGGGAGTAACAGCGGATGCCGTGCTGAAAAGGGCAGGTTAGCGTTCCGAAGTCTACCTCCAACCCGGAGCATTCCATGCTCGTCCACGAACGGGTTGAGGCGCACAAGACCTCCCTTCAGCTTTCCACGGCCATCCCTGAGCAGCCTGGCCTCTTCCTCAAAATGTTCCGCCTGGACGACCCTAACCAATAAACTTAGAGCCGCATTCCGCTCCGCAGGCGAGAGGACAGGTGCCAAGTTCCGTTCTGCTTGAGGTTTTCTACAGTTGTTCACGAACCGTTTGATCCAACCTGTCACCCCTAGAAGTTTGTCGAGGGAGCTGTATCGTTCCAGCAAGAAAGCCGCACTAGGCTTAGGTACGATCTGCCCTACGTTCACTCGCAAACCTCGATCAGGTGGCCCAAGCGGCGACCCGCACTCATTGTATGGCCATCTCTCAGGTGACTCAGTCAGCCACTGAGGTCCCCACCACAGTGAGTGACCTACCAAATCAGGGGCCCTACATCCCCGTGAGGCGCAGTCCGCTGGGTTCTGTTCTCCCGGTACGTGTCTCCATACCAACGGAGTTTCCGATCCTTTAATCTGTGACACCCGATTTGCCACGAAAACCTCAAGAGTATGTACCGACGTCTGTAACCAGCACAGAACTATCCTACTGTCGGTCCATGCGTACACCGTTTCATCCAAATTGATGGTACCGCGTAGATTACTAGCGACATGATGTAGCAAGCGCGTGAGAAGCGCTGCTCCCGCCAATTCCAACTTTGGAATGGTCCATCTTGTCCTAACCGGAGCCACCTTACTCTTGGCCATAACTAGACGCACGTCTACAGTTCCCGTTGAACTGACTGTCCGCAAATAGACAGCTGCCGCGTACCCTCGCTCCGAGGCATCACAAAACCCATGTAGGGTAGCCTTACATCCCACCGATGGGAGCAACTTGCGAGGTATGGCGATGCGTACGATCCCTGGTAAGGTGGTCACAAACTTGGTCCAATCATTCAACAGCTCTCCGGAGAGCTGGTCGTCCCAACCCAAGTTTGCTATCCACAACCTTTGCAAGAAGCACTTCGCCATGAACGTCACCGGTGCGATCCACCCGTTAGGATCGAAAGTTCTGGCGATCGTCGATAATACCGAACGCTTCGTCCAAGTCTTCTGCAAAAGGTCTGGCTCGATCTGATACGTAAAGACATCATGCGTTGGCCTATATTGCACCCCTAGGATGCTCAACGTATTTGGATTGTCCGGGTTCTCGAAAAGGTGCGGGTCCTGCTGGAACTCACCTGGCAACCCGGCCAGGAGCTCTGGACAGCTGGACAGCCATTTCCGCAACTCATAACCTCCTGATTCCATGATCGCGATCAGCTCGTCTCGTAGTAGCAGTGCTTGTTGCACGCTATCTGCACCCGTGCAGATGTCATCCACGTAGACGTCGCGATCCAGTACTGCTGCGGCCCGAGGGAATCTTACCCTTTCCTGTGCGGCCAACTCTCGCAGCGTGCGTACTGCCAAAAACGGACTTGGCTTCAGACCATACGTTACCGTGTTAAGCTCATAAGTGACCATCGGCTCGTCAGGGCTCTCACGCCACAAAATCAGCTGGTACCGACGGTCATCAGGGTGTATAATTGTTTGGCGAAACATCATTTTGACGTCTGCGACGAACGCTACTTGGTGCAACCGAAAATCTGTGAGGATGTCCACAATGTCCCGGTTCAACTTGGGACCCGCGTGCAGACACTGGTTCACAGACACACCATTCGATGTAGGAGCAGAACCGTCAAACACTACCCGTATCTTCGCCTCCGGTGACTTCAAAACAGCCAGGTGTGGTATATAGTAATGCTCGACACACCTCCAATCTATGCTGGACACCGACATGTGGCCTAACTCTAGGTACTCCCTCATGAATTCGATATACTTCTGCCGAAGTGCTGCATCTCGCTTCATCTTTCTCTCCATAGCCAGTAGTCTCCGTTCCGCGATCTGTCGCGAACTACCTAAGGAGGGGCGGTTTGGGAGAAATGGCAGCCTGGTAACAAACCTACCTGACGAACTTCGTGCAGTGTTGTACTGATAGAACAGCTCGCACTCGTCATCCTCTGGCTTCCGTCTATCCGCTGTGGGTGGCTCCTCAGACTCCCAAAACCTCTGCAGCACCTCCGACAACACACTACCATAGAGAACCGTATCGCCCTCTGGTAGGTCCTGAGGTCTCCAAACTGGGCCAAAAATAACATACCCCCCTGTGGTATCAACGGCCACTAAACCAGTTTGCTGAAGTACCCGTTTTCTGCCACACCAGAATCTCCCGAGGACGTCTGACCCGAGGAGAACGTCCACCGTACCAGGAGTATCAAATTCAGGATCAGCTAACTCTAAGCTTGTGGTTAACCCTCGTACCGTTGACGGTAACCGAACCTGAGGAAGTTTCCCTACCACTTCATCCAGCACCACTGCTGAGGCATGATAGCTGACCCCTGTACCTGTATTACCTAATGTGAACTCAAAGTTCACCTGACCCCGAACGTCAGGCACATCTACACCACCAATACCTACAGCCCCATCCGTTGTGGGCATTATATTTAAGCGTAGCCTACTCACCAGCTTACTAGACACAATACAACCCTGAGCCCCTGTATCTAACAAGGCTCTTACCTGTATGCTGCGGCCACCGTATCCCCATACCCAAATCATTGCCGTAGGCAACAATACCGTAATTGGCCGGGGGGCCGAAGCTGGCGTGTAGGCGGCGATTAGCTAGCAGGAATCTAAGCGCGGAGTGTCCGCGTCCTGCGGGGGGGTCCCCTCTCTCCGTACACCTTCGAGTGGGTCCCACTCCTGCTGATAGGGACCTCTGGTCCTGTACGCCATGGCTGGCAGCCTATAGTAACCCTGCGGCAGGCGCGCGTACCGTGGATGCGCCTGTAGCCGCGGGTGCTCAGCCAAGGGGAGAGGCATGCGTGGGTCATGAGACCTCACCATGTTGTTCAGTCCCGCCGAGTACTGCATGTACTGGCCCTGGTGTTGGCACCCGCCCGTAGCATCACGTACTTGTGATGGGTGCCCCTGACCTTGGGCCTGTGACCACCTACCCTGTTCCGGCACCTGCTGCCGAGGTGGTGACTGTCTCGCGCGTGGTGAAGGGGGCATCACCTGCTGATGTCCCTGGCCTCGTCCCTGAAACCCTGGTGGAAGAGGACTCCTCCTTGGAGGGGGTGGGGAGCGTTGCTCCCGTCTAGGTAGGGCAGACTCCGTCCGCTGACCCGCGTCAGCTCTGCCTCCGTAATCTCCGCTGCGGTTCATGCATAGGAGCTGATGGTGGGCACCCTGGCAGTACCTGCAGTTGGTGCTTGATGGGCACTCTCGCACCTGATGCGGCCCCATACACCTAAAGCACCAACGCCGTTGCTGCACCACACCACGACGTTTCTGCACCCGCTGTGCAGCGAACTCCTCACACGCAGTCACCTGATGCCCCGCCTCTCTGCAGTAGGCACACCTCGATTCCAAATTAGCGACATTGTATCGCCTGGGTGGCCTACTCTTACCGTCTCGCGCCTGTGCACCCGGCCGTTCCGGGCGGCGAGCGGCCGCAGACTCCGCGTGAGGCGACTCTCCAAATTGGGCATCTACCCGCCTGCACTCGGCCTCGAGGAAGGACTTGAGCTCCTCGAAGGTCGGGAGGTAATCAGATGTCTTACCTCCGTGTGACTGTTCAAAACGAGCGGCCATGTCGCTCGGCAGGCGGCGCAACAACGTGTGGACCAGGATATAATCATAGCCTGACACCGGCATCCCCTGTCTCTCAAGAGCGTTCACTGCAACGCAGACAGGGTTGAGGACCTTGGCCCTGAGGTCCGTCCCTCGTGTGATGGTCGGCACGGTGAGCCACTGTTCCAGGAGTTGGTCAATCATGAGACGTTTGTTGCTGTATCTCTCGATCAGCAAACCGCGAGCCGTCTCGTAACTTGCATCATCGACTGGTAGATGCTTTACCAGCTCATGGGGCTCACCTTGCAGCTTGGCCATCAATTGTGCCATTTTATATGCCGGCTGCAAGTCAGTGCGGTTATGAATCACACTGTCAAACAGATCCTGGAATCGGGTCCAATCCGTGTAGTCCCCGTGGAAGACCGGAATCGCCACAGCCGGCAGGGGCACTTGCACCCCCGGTCCCCGCGGACCATGGGATGGGTCCGGCTCCCCAGCCCTACGCCTGGTGATCACAGCAGCCGCCTGCTGGATCTCCTGCCCCATCTCCAGGCACTGGGTCACATTCGCCCGGACCATAAGTTTGGCCTCCTCATCAGGCGTCCCATCAAATAACTCCTCGCATCCAGTGAGGCAATCCAACACCTCCGCGACCCGTTCGTCAATCCGTTGCGCACAAGCGATGAGTGCGTCCTCTCGGTCCCCGCGACCGACCATCGCCTGCTTAGTCGCGAACCAAATTAGGTGCGTTCTAATTTTTGCCTGAAGCTGTGTAATTGTGGGAGCCATGGTACCAACTCAAAGTAACACCGAACCTTACAATAAAAAAAACAATAATAAACAATCAGCCCTGATCCTACCGCTAGGATATCCGCACAGGGTAAACACAACGATAATAAAGCAATTCACTAATTGATTGGCCCTGATCCTACCGATAGGATATTCTACACAGGGCACACACTACAATCACAATAAATATATTTTTTTTTATGTAGGTAGATTAAAAATCTTATACTAAAATAATCTTAAATCTAGTGGTTTTCTGAACCACGCTCTGCTACCAAAAATTGTCTAATTCCAAGCTAAACTCCCGCAGTGGAAGCGATTTACACAGGTAAATTTCGAACAAAATACCAGGAGTTCAACTGGAGGCAGACAATGGCCGCGTTACGCAGCGCTAAATAGCATACGCTGCACAATATAGCAGCGCATACTATGAATTAAACGTGAACCTAAATCTATTTAACTTAATTAACTAAGTTGAGTGAAATTGGCAAATGATGTGTTCTGACCTTTACATAACTCAAGTCGGTAGTAAATACCGTCTGCCGATCTGGCGTTACGTCACACGTATTAGCACTAGATTATAAGTAAGTACCTCCAAATTATATCACCCCACGAATTCCGCAATTCGTACTAATGAGTCACAATGATATGGTACAACAAATATGACTAAAGGGAACACACCATTAACACGAATAAACAGTTTTATACTAAACAACCAGGTTTAATACTTACAGTCAACGTGCCGGTCCAAATGCATAAAATACCCAACGGAGAAAGGAAGTTCAGGGAATGGATCAAATGGGAATTCCGTGGGTACTTACAGGGCTGGGTGGAAAAGATATCGACACCCAGCATTCCACTACAGCCTTGGCGCGTTATTCACGTCAAACCACTCACAGCTTCTGTTCGTATTCCACTTTGATATTAGTCATTACGCGCGACCCAACCCGAATTTGGGCCGTACAAACGCGGGCCAAAATGGCCACCTGATGCCTATTCAACGCGACGCTCACGTGGAAGACGTCGAGACATCCAACAATCACTAAGCCTGGCATTCCAGTACAACCCAGGAGAAACACAATAATACGATGCATCAACACGCGCGATCTCAAATTGAATCGTCCATTACACGCGGCATCGCAAAACGCGTGGCGGGAAATCCGCACGATACGCGATACCCCTGTCCGAACGGTTTTGAGTGACTGCCAGTGCGGTGCAGAAATCACCGCGTGGCGCCGTCAGGCGGTCTGCGCGCACGTCGCCAGTCTCGCCCTGCGAGTGAGAAAGGGACAACACACGCCCAGAGCGACGCGTGCGATCGAGCACCGCGCCGCATTCATAGACCGTCATTAATACCTAACTCACCCCAGCATAACAACGCTAAATATTAAACATCTCCATTTTAATGAGTGAGCATGCAAAAGAAACCACTACAGTTTTCACGCGCCACTTATCCCCCCTTTTAATCGCCTTCAAAAAAAGTCATTCCCCCCCCTTCACGTTGTTAGTCAGCCGCGCAAACAACTCGAGGCATTTTGTATAAAGCCGGGTTGACATTATCAAAGTACATACATACACATATCACGCCTATAATCCCTTGCGGGGTAGGCAGAGCGTAAACCACCGCAAAAACGGGCATTAACGCCACGTCTGACAAATATTGAGGGTCATTCTAAAAATTGTGTATCGTCATAGTGACAGGTTTTCAGCCTATCGCCTGAAATTGCAATACACACCCTCGAGACCCTTCTCACGGGAAAGAAATGGGGTGATGCTATTCTAAGCTGGCATCTCATGGCAAAGTATGGTTGGACAAAGGAGATTTGACGCGCTACTTTGATCATGGCTACACTTTTCGAAGCGCACTTGGATGACCGTCAAATGTAAGTGGACTAAGACCGCGTTTAACTTTTATCCAAGCTACCTTGAAATTGAAATATTGAAATTGAAATATTTTTATTTGCTGTAAATGTGGTACAATAAATACAATTCATGAGATCGTAGGAAAAATACAGTTTCACACATTTAACCAAAAGTCATGGCATGCAAATACTGAGAGGGCAAAACAGTCTTACAAGTTAATTATTAAATAGATATTATTACAACGTCAAATAGTCAAGATATAATATTACAATGTCAAACTTTAGTTATTCAAAATGTCAAAAATATCAAAATAACAGATTTATGTATAGAAAATAGATATGTCAGTACAATAAGATAAAATGTCATTCACAAATTTCACAATATAAAAATTAACACTAACTTCAGAGCCTTTATACATTCAATGTTCAATGTTTATAATTAAGAAAATCTTGAACGCTGTAAAAGCTAGTCCGCACTAAAAAACTATGTAACTCAGACCTAAACTTCCTCACAGGCAAATCCTTCATTCTGTCTGGCAATTTATTATAAAGTTTAACTGCCATATTGTAACTATTTCTCGAGAAGCAGGTTGTGGAAGAAGGTAGAGGCACTAGGTAATCGGGAAATCTAGTTGAAAAGTTGCAGTGGTCTGATTTTTTATTAAAAAGATTTAAATTATTTTTTACAAAAACACAAATTTCGAAGATATACATAGCAGGTAATGTCAAAAGAATTGATTTCTGAAATAGTGGTTTACAGGACTCCATTGGACCAACGCCAAATACAGACCTAAGGCATTTCTTGTCCAAGTATAGTTTGATAGTGTCATCGCAGCGGCTCAAAACGGATCACACACGTGCACTACTAGTTGCGTGTTGATACGCCATTTTTTTTATGACCCTCAAATGTATGTGACGTAAATGACCGTTTTTTACGACCGTTTACGCTCTGCCTACCCCGCAAGAGATATAGGCGTGATAAATGTACGGCTATTATCTCTAGGTGATAGCTAAAAATCTGCGATTTGCCGTCAAAGGGAATTTTTGCGCTGATCTATGTCCGTTTACATTGCTACGGCACACATACAGGTCTTGAGCAGGGCCCTAATTGTCACAAATTTAATAACATTATTGTAAATGGCAGGATGTGTGTGTGTTATGTAAAAATTCGTTGTTGTTATTTTTCAAATTGTTAATTTTGTCTTATGTATGTATGTGTGACTGTAGAAAAAATTAACTTTTTATCTATCTATCTATCTATCTATCTGTATTTTAACTTTATCGTGATTAATATTGAGTGAGTATTCGTATTGGCTGGAAAGAGCAAGCGCGCACCAACGCCACACCGCCGTACGGCTGTCGAATTCAAATTATTTGGCCACGCCGTATCCGACAATTTCAAGACCGAAACATTATTTAGCAGCTTATTGCGCTATACAAACAAAGAGAACATACTTGAAACGTTCAGTTTTTTCATTCCGAGATGGCAACCCTGAACAAAACCATTACAAAAAAGTTAGACGCAAGCTTAGACAGTGTTAAATATTATCCATATTTTTTGACGTTGTCAAACAGCTTAAACCATGTCTGACTTTTTTGTAATAACACAGTCTATGTATAGTACTTATAGCTCCGATACAAGAAAACGTCAACAAAGCAAAGTGGCGCCCAGCGTGGGGCCTCTACAATCAACACTGCTACGTCAACAGTATTCTCTCCTTGTCTTGTCTATGAAGTTAATAAAGGACAGAGCGAGACAAGCTTCCCCCATGTTGCGGTCACGACGAGACGACTCCCGCGGGACGGGACCCCTCTTAGCGTTAAAACTGTATGTGTATGGTTTAGCTACTTTTTTTACGATGCCACGTGAGTATGGGAACGAACTTTTCCGGGAAAGATTTTATGAGTTCAGAGTTTGTTTGCTGAGAGAAGTAGCTGCGTTAGGAAAAATAGATTTCAACATCACTTCAATCCTAAAGTGTACTCCTTGATGACCTTTATTTTTCGTGTGGGACACTGAGTCGTTCAACGACCTGATGAACCCTGGTATCAGTTTTTTAACCGCATACTACTAGTAATAGGCCTCTGACATGGTTGTTTAACGACCGCCGTCTAAGTAATTATAGACAGCAACCGGGCTTAACGTGCCCTCCGAAGCACGAAACCATCTTTATTTTTTAACAATCAGGTGGTTCAGCCTGCAATGTCCTAACCAGACTGGGAACAAATTCACAAAGTGATAAATAGGTGAGTGCCCCACCGAGAATCGAACCCGGAACTTTTGCGTCGCAGGAAGTCGCACTACCACTGCGCCGCATCGGCCGTCAAGTCCTTGATAATGAAGTCAGATAATTAACTGCGTCCATGGTACAGCGGTCTGAATTTCTCAGGATCTAGAGTAGGTACCCTAGTTAAAGTCTCTAAAGTTCATTTATTATTTTGGTTAGGATATTGCGGGCTGAACCACCAGGTACCTATGTTATGAAACTACAGGCTAAAAGTCTACAGGTGAAATTCTTAGTACATTGCGCAGCCGGTTTATATTCTTGGTATCATAATGGCTAACCGACTACGCAATGCACATCGAATTTCACCTGTAAAATTGTAGCCTGTAGTTTGATAATATCGGGTACTGATAGTCTGTAAAAAGATAGCTCCGAGCTAAGACCGATCGACCGAGAAGAAAGACAGTAGATCTCTCAACTCAACAGAGATGTCAGACTGATTCTATCCATTTCTATTAATTTAGCACGGAACCGACCGATGTGGCGCAGTGGTAGTGCGACTGCCTGCGACGCAAAGGTTCCGGGTTCGATTCTCGGTGGGTCACTCACAAAAGTTGATATTTATCTCTTTGTGAATTTGTTCCCGGTCTGGTTAGGACATTGCAGGGTGAACCAACTGATTGTCCGAAAATAAATGGTTCCGTGCTTCGGAGGGCACGTTAAGCCGTCGGTCCCGGTTGCTGTCTATGATTACTTAGACGGCGGTCGTAACACAACCATGTCAGAGGCCTACTAGTGGTAGTAGGCGGTTGAAAAACTCTGACACCAGGGTTCATCGGGTCGTTGGATGACTCGGTGTCCCACACGAAAAAGAAAAGAAGAAGCACGGAACCCTGGAAAGAAAACGCAAGCTGTCTAGTTTGCGTGGAAAAAGCCCATAAAATTTACTGTACCCGTGCATGTTATAATAAATTTATCAGAGGGATCGCTGAGTTGTTGTATGTTCGGATATATTTACATTCTGTCGCATTTGGAAAGTGATTGAGTGCGATTTTGGAAGTCGGAACATCTTTTTCTTTAACTGTCGAACTTATTTTTCTATCGCAAAGTTCAACGGACAAAAGTTAAGGTGCTGTTCCGAACCGAGCGGCCGACGGCCGACGGCCGACAGCATATGCCGCGGCGGCCGACCTTGGCCGCCGCGACACTACTGGTTCGTATGGACTTGTATGGGATACTATCCGAACCGAGCGGCGACTGCACATGCTATCGGCCGCCGCGCATCTGCCGCGGCGGCCGACGGCCGACGGCCGACGGCACATAACTGCAGACCAGTATAGCCGCGGCGGCTTTACGTTGGTTGGGTCGGAATATAGTTTTCAGGACTAGTTATTATGTATAGGTTATTATGGTTCATCGGGTTATAATGGTTCATCGGGTCGTTGGGTTCATCTTGTCGTTCGGGTTCATCATGTGGCCATAGTTCATCGGTTCGCTAGGTTCATCGGGTTATTATGGTTCATCAGGTCGTTGAGTTTAACTTGTCGTTAGGGTTCATCATGTGGCCAGAGTTCATCGGTTCGCTAGGTTCATCGGGTTATCATGGTTCATCGGGTCTTTGGATTAATTTTGTCGTTAGGGTTCATCATGTGGCCAGAGTTCATCGGTTCACTAGGTTCATCGGGTTATCATGGTTCATCGGGTTACTATGGTTCATCGGGTCGTTGGGTTCATCTTGTCGTTCGGGTTCATCATGTGGCAATAGTTCATGGGTTCGCTAGGTTCATCGGGTTATCATGGTTCATCGGGTTATTACGGTTCATCGGGTCGTTGGGTTCACTTTGACGTTGGGGTCCATCATGTGGCCAAAGTTCATCGGTTCACTAGGTTCATCGGGTTATTATGGTTCATCGGGTCGTTGAGTTCATCTTGTCGTTAGGGTTCATCATGTGGCCAGACTTCATCGGTTCGCTAGATTCATCGGGTTATCACGGTTCATCGGTTTATTATGGTTCATCGGGTCGTTAGGTTCATCTTGTCGTAAGGGTTCATCATGTGGCCAAAGATAATCGGTTCACTAGGTTCATCGGGTTATCATGGTTCATCGGTTTAATATGGTTCATCGGGTCGTTGGGTTCATCATGTCGTTAGGCTTTATCCAACGACCCGATTAACCATAATAACCCGATGAACCATGATAACCCGATGAACCTAACGAAACGATGAACTCGGGCAACATGATGAACCCTAACTATAACATGAACCCAACGACCCGATGAAGCGTAATAACCCGATGAACCATGATAACCCGATGAACCTAGCGAACCGTTGAACTCTGGCCACATGATGAACCCTAACGACAAGATGAACCCAACGACCCTATGAACCATGATAACCCGATGAACCATGATAACCAGATGAAGCTAGCGAACTGATGAACTCTGGACACATGATGAACCCTAACGACAAGATGAACCCAACGACCCGATGAACCATAATTACCCGATGAAAAATAATAACCCGATGAACCATGACGACCCGACCAACCTAGCAAGCCGATGAACTCTGGCCACATGATGAACCTTAACAACATGATGAACCCAACGACCCTATGAACCATAATAACCCGATGAAAAATAATAACCCGATGAACCATGATGACCCGACCAACCTAGCAAGCCGATGAACTCTGGCCACATGATGAACCTTAACGACAAGATGAACCCAACGACCCTATGAACCATGATAACCCGATGAACCATAATAACCTAATAAACATAATAACTAAGTCCTGAAAACTATACTCTGACATGTGCTGTCGGCCGTCGGCCGCTGCCTTCGGAATGACATCTGCCGCGGCGGCCGACGGCCGACGGCCGATAGCCGCGGCATGTGCCATCGGCCGTCGGCCGTCGGCCGTAGGCCGCTCGGTTCGGAACAGCACCTTTAGGCGTATTATCAGCGCAGCACTTTAAGTTTCCATTCAAGGTAGTAACCTATATTGGTAATTCTTAGTAACTTGTATGATTAACCAGAATATATAGGCCCTGTAAAGGCACTCACATTAGCGTGAGTGAGTTTATCGTCTTTTACATAGTTGCTACAACTATTACCCTCATTTTAGAGAATGAAAGTGTATCGCAGGTAGTTTTCTTCTGGTAGATACTGCTACCTGCTGCCATTCCTCCTTAGAATAGCATCACCCCATTTCTTTCCCGTGGTTGTCGTAAGAGGCGACTAAGGGACCCGAGGGTGTGTATTACAATTTTAGGCGATGGGCTGACAACCTGTCACTATGGCGATACACAATTTTCCGGATGACCCTCAAATGTTTGTCAAACGTGGCGTAAATGTCCGTTCTATGCGGCCGTTTACGCTCTGCCTACCCCGCAAGGGATTATAGGCGTGATATGTGTATGTATGTATGTATGTAATTTAATATTAGAGTAAGCCCATCGATCGACACGCAAAAAAAAAATAGTGTGTATTTATTAATTTTTTATGTATATTAGTTAAATAGTAAGCTTTCTTATTATCATTTATTTTATTACCATTCTAAAAAACCGTAGTTTACCTGCAAATTACATATCCTCTGAGTCTCTCCAAGGTTGACTGGAAAAGATCCCTCTGCGGGATAAGTCCGCCTTTGTGCCTCTTGTTTTATTCCATCCCTTACTGATAATGTAAATTTGTTTTGTGGTACACTAAAGTTAATACATTCATACAATTATTATACGAAACCACTACGCGACGGCGCAGACGGTCGTCAATTCTACATTAAGTTATCTGTATGCATCATTAAACTGACGCTGTCGCCAGAATCGCCGGCACATGGGCGGTGTAATCTGCGAGGACGCTCTTAAGAGGTGAACAACGTGTTATGTAGTCATTGAGTATGACACAGGGTGTAAACAAAGAGAAACATGTTCGTATTTAACACAGTGCAAATATTTTTAGGGTAAGTTCTACTTTTTTTACAATGACGGATCATGACGTCAATAAGTGATAATACTATCCTACATTGAATAAAAACTGAATAACTTTTCGCAATAAGCATAGGTCGAAATATGAAGAAAAATTTGACTTTCATCTAGCGACAATTTTTTTATCATTTTTGTATGGGAGGTCCAATTTTTCTTTTATTTTTTATATTTTATATATTTTATATATTTGCCGGGCAACGGCAACACAGGCTTGCCTGTGGATAAGTCCGGCTGAACGATCCCACCAAGCGGTGGAAGGCTCCGTAAGGAGCCGCCTGGCTCGCGACCACCATCCCACCGAAGTCTGGCGCCAAGTAGCTTGCTGCGTTCCGTCAGTGTGTGGGAGTGCCAGTGCCTTAACAGGCTTCTTCTGGGTGAGCTCGCTCCATCCTAGACTCTGTCTCTGTCCTATGACCTAGACTAGAGTCAAGAGCAAACCCATCATTAATAAAAAAAAAAAAAAATTATGTTTCTTGGGGAAAGTTGTTGAGTTTCGCACGTATTTAGTGTAGAACTCATCCTAAAAATAATTTGCATCTAATTTAATAGTACCTACCTTAAATAAAACTGTAAAACCGAAGTAGAAGAACGTCCTGATAAACTATGACTTTTTTGGGTAGAAATAACAACACCATAGACAGCTAAACAGTTACTTACTACACGAACTCCATCGAAATCAACAGCTAAACAAAACTCTTTGCACCGCGAAATCATCACTTAGAACCTGTGGTGTCCTAATCAAATCAAACAAACTTGAAAAAATAACCGGTACCAGGTTTTGGTACCGACATCATAAAAAATAGTTTTAATTTTTTCAAGAGCCAGGATTATGTCGTTGCTAGGATCAAACTGAAAAACATTTTGCGTGTCTCAAGTAAGAATTGAGCCCGACCACGGGTACGATAAAAATAAAGAAAGATCTCATACCCTTGTATACGATACGGCAGCTTCTTCTCTCAGCGGCGGCTTCAACAAAGTTGCTGTATCGCAGTTTTATGGACAATGAAACGCCGTGGGTTTATACCAATTTATACAGTTTATATGCAGACTTATAGCCGGGCTTAAGACGCTAGACTGGGAGAAATAGTGCGGATTATTACGATTTGTATCGTCGTACAACTAGTTTAAGTGTCTGTACGAAGTTATACTAGAGTCTGTTCTTAATAACAAAATGATGAAATAGAGGGTCTCCATTTAAAGGTCGATTTGGCGCCCAACAAGGGACTAGCCGTTAGTTGCCGGATTTTCTTAAATGACGTTTTTGTTTTCCCTGTTTTATATATACTTTCACTAGATAACACTAATATGAACATATATGTTTGGTTAGAGTAATAACTGAACCAACTTTGCAAAACTTGAACTCAATGCGATTTGGAAAATAACCGAGTTATTCAAGAACCTAACCATTAAAAAGACAAATACAAATACAAATACAAATATATTTATTTCGCATCACATATTAGGCACAACAATCAATAAATTCAGTACAAATATACACTATGAGCTGAAATGGGTGTAGGCACAGCACACTGCTGGTTTTAAGCTTACCCCTAGTCAAAAATGGGTGTTCTTAAATATTTCATTTCATAAAAAGTAAGTAAGTAAGAATAGTTAAGTAACAAAATTAAATCAATAATTATACATTTTAATATCAAATAACACATTTTGACATTTTGGTGACTCATACCATACCATCCTTGTTAGCATGATTAGTAATGTATTGTACTCTACTCTTAAAGGGACCCATGTTTCAACCTCTGATTATGCCATTCATTATTGTCGAAACAATACCCTGCATCACCTATCTGACGGATTAATCTGAAGCTTGAGGTGGATCACGTTTTACCGTGGTAATCGAACAGGGTGCCACAACACGTCAATGTTAAAGATATCATCTTAATCCCATTAGGCCAGCCCATCTCATGGCGGCTTAAAACATTGAAACGTGGGGTCGCAACCTGGGGTTGTGGACGGCGGTCGAAAGACAACATATGTACATCTAGAGCTAGCGTAATCGAATATCTATAGCCCTACATTACTGACAGGTGCATTACATATAGTAGCTACATCTGCATTCCCAAGACATAATCAGCATACTTAAGAAAATCGTTGCTTTTCTTCTTTTTTCATGGGGACATCGAGTCGACGAACGACCCGATGTACCCATGTGTCAGAGATTTTTAAACTACCTACTACTACTAGCAGGCATCTGACATGATTGTGTATCGAACGCGGTCTAAATAAACATAGACAGCAAACGGAACCAACGGCATAACGTGCCTTTCGAAGCACGGAAGCATCTTTTTTAGGGACATTCCGTCTTCACCCAGACGTCCCAGACTGGAAACAAATTCTCAAAGAAATAATGATCAACTTTGTGAGTGCCCCACCAGGAATCAAAGCCGGAACCTTTGCGCCGCAGGCAGTCGCACTACCACTGCGCCACATCGGCCGTCATCGTTTCTTTTCAAAACGTTATTTTCACTGTCTTTCCAATCGCGAATACCAAGAATGCAAGATGTATTATCTATTTGAAAGCCTCGTGGTTCTGAGCATAGTTTTTTGTCTTGAGGAAATTCAATGCCCCCTTGGGATACCTCTACAAAAATATATTTACACCTGTATTTTTACAAGGGATTTACGTTTTGTTTCTCTAAAAAATTCACCCTATTTTTTTCTCCTTGTCTCAATTTCCACACTATCGATAATACCGTGTTTTCAGAAGCAAAACAAACCCAACACATAGGGTTGAGAACAATAGCAACAATTTGGCCGTAACGACACCTTCGGGACATAGAGAGTCGTTGCTCAATTTAGGGTTGCTTCAGGTATAAGCCAGGTTTCACAATAGTTATGTTACGGTAGCGTACATATTCCTCTTGAGGATTTTCTTATGAACTACTAAAAGAGACTGCTAAATGAATACGACAAGGGACTTTTCTATCGACCTTTTTTAGAATGTCATACCATATACATACATTTCATAAAAAACATACATTTCTCCAGAAATAAACTTTTTCAGGTTAGCTTAGCACAATATAATGTGGCTATGGGCAAGGGGTCAACAGTACTTTTGACAACGTCTTCAAAATATCCACTGCTTTTAGTTGGCAATAAACAAGCTCTTAAAAAATGACTAGAAGCCAAAACTCCAGTCAAGAAGAAACACTCTCACGAGACAAAGCTTTTAGCAATATCATCAACCTATACAGTTTTTTCCCTCCTTGCTTTTACCGGAAAAGCCTTATTCGTGCCTGTGAAACGTGTTACAAGACAACACATGGGGTTCGTGCAGGACAATACCGACGATAACGGCCCGAATGACTCCCCAGAGACTTGCCGCGTGACGTCGTCGTTTCACATGCTGGGGTGGCGAGGTAGAGGTAGATGCTATGCTTGGCAGATTGGGCAGGGTGAAGGAGATTTGCAGTGAATGACCGTATGGCGAATTAAACATGTTAGGCATATCCGTCTATGAAATATTCACATGAAAAGGTCATAGGTAGATAACACAACTACCCACTGTCTGTTTCCATAATACTTAACTACTTTATTGTGTCCTCTTGTTTTATTGTATTTTAAATGTAATCGTCTTGTTTGTATTAATCTGTGTTGTGTACTGTACTGTGTAGAATAAATTGTTTTCAATTTCAATTTCATCATTTAAGTCGTATTTGATTATAAAACCCACGATTGATGAGGTGGTGATTCAACCGAAGCATGGTGCTAGGAAGAAAAGATTGTAGGTATACGGGATGATTGACATCTTACGCAGCATATCTTTAAAATCATACTAGATTTCCGCCCAGCAGTTTTACCCGCTGCCACTCATTTTCCCGTGGTAATAGCTGTTTTCCTGCGGTAAAAAGTGGCCTATGTGTTATTCCAGGATATATACTCTACCTGTTGAATACCAAATTTGATCCTGCCCGCGCTTGAAAATTTTGCTAGTTTTCAAAAATACTCTACCTGTGTTCCAAATTTCATCCAGCCATCCAGCTGTTTGAGCGTGAAGAGGTTACAAACATACATACACACACACACACACACACACACACACAAATTAGTACGGATTTAGGTGATTCAATAATTTCAAATATGGCTGTATCTAACGTAGCAACGTTATTCAATCTACGTTATGTACATTGTAATTTTACTACAGAACAAAGTGACTAATTTCAGCCTATTCTTGGAAACGATATCGGTCCGTATAATTTGTGCCTACAGCGTTTAGTATTTATTTTTGTTTGAGTTCATGTTGTTTTACAAACAGTTTTGTTTGATAACATCTGACATGAAGTGTTAAGCTAAGGTTTAGTGAGACATTATGGTAAGAAAAACAGTCTAGACTATTCGCACACGAGCCCTAAAATATTGCGGTGTTTGACAGCCATCTAGCAAATAACAGGCTTCGACAGCAGTACGACGGTACGCTTGCTCAAGCCAATATTGACTAAATATCAATCATGATATAGTCTATACATACACACATAATAATATATCACGCCTATATCCCTTGCGGGTTAAGCAGAGCCTTAACGGCCGTAAAAACAGTCATTGGGGGTCACTCAGAAAATTGTGTATCGCCAAAGTGACAGGTTGTCAGCCGATCGCCTAAAAGTACAAATACTCATGCAACCTCCGAGTCTTTAAGTCGCCTCTACGACAACTCACTGTGATGCCATTCTATTATGTAGCCATAATTGGACCAAAATTAGCTAGGGTAACTTAGGAGCTAGGTAGTAAGATTGTTAATTTAGAGTAGGAGCACTTCTGGGCAGGTATTTTGGGGGGTTTTTCCTGTTCAGGAGGTACGGTTAATTATACACATGTAAACTACACGCTTTAAAAATCTTGACTTCAATTTGAAACAAATATCTTTTTCGGATGGTGGTGGCGTAAAGTTACATGCCGTGTGATTAACCTGGCCAGCCCCGTTGCAGTGCCTTTATTTTTATTTTTTTATCCTACCCAAGCCGGTTTTCCATTAGGACATTAAAATATTGTTATGATAAAAATTCAGTGATACAAT
Source organism: Tuta absoluta (assembly GCA_027580185.1). NCBI lineage: Eukaryota > Metazoa > Arthropoda > Insecta > Lepidoptera > Gelechiidae > Tuta > Tuta absoluta. The sequence goes on along the minus strand of JAQAHW010000058.1, from coordinate 2,620,541 downwards.
TTTTTTTTTACAAAAACGGATTATGACGTCAATAATACTATCCTACATTGAATATAGAATTTCAATTTCAATTTCTAAGCCGACATCACATAGCAATTGTGATGTATAATGAAAAAGTTCATTATCTGAAAATTATGATGGCCCTGAATGTACGCCGGCCCTAAGCTCTTTAAATTAACTAGAAAATGCTTAGTTAAAAAATAAAAAGCTTTTCCAATAAGTCGATGTTTATTGTCTATCTATGTGTCCCTTCTCGGCACTATGTTAACGGCAGGGCTTCGAGACGTTCAATCAATTTCACAAACGAACTTTGGGTAGAGTTTAAAAAAAACGTTTTGTTGTGCCTTTATGAGTTTAACAAGCGACAAAGATATAGTAGGTTTTACATTTATTTTTATACCCGTAGAACTATAACTATGTCATTTCGAAAAATTTGACGCACTTTCTGACAGTATTTAAATTATTTTTCCATACGATTTGACGCTAACAAAAGCTTAACCTATGTCTCAATTTTTTGCAATTACACTGTATCAGTTTTTGTTTCTTTGTACATATTTATTTCTATTTGGAAGCTATTTTTTAAAAGGCTGTTATGTTCATAAGCTATTTTCCTCTGGGGAGGCATGCGTCCAGCAGTATACTGCTAAAGGCTGATGTGATGATTTGTGAGTGATGTAGTTTTCACAACATCGATTTGATTGAAGTTAGAATCAATCTTACTTGATCGTCTCAGGAGCCCCTTCGTTCCCTAACCACTATTATGGAAGGGGGCGACGGGCCGTTCGTCTCATGGGAAATTGATCCTATAATGGCTCGAACTTCGAACCATGCCTTACTCCTGTCGACATGTCACTATGTTACCCGGTTAAATGAAATTCGTTTTATTGTGTTTTCTAGGTCCCCGATTCTCTTATTTATTGGCAATGGGAACTTATCTATTTGTCAGTTCTCGAGCTTTTTAATGTCATACCAGATAGATATGTGCTTAGTTGAAATTTTGACATTTGAGTCACAAATACATTTATTCACATACGTTTCTATGGAAAGAAACGTTTTCAGTTGAGCTCAGCGCCATCTTAGTACACATGAAGATTTGCTAGAAAATTTCCTATACTAAATTTGCAATTCACAATGACATAATATAAAATTATAATTCTACTTTTAGCGGAATATGAAACGGGCAAACCATCCAACTGACAGTCCTCGTACTCCGTATTTAACTTGTCACTTCTGACAGATTCTTTTTTGAACAGTGTCATTTTGTATCGCGTTGTGGCTTCTATGAAGGCTTTGTTGGTAAATTATGGTTGTTAGTATGTGTTTCCAAACGCATACAACCCTAATCTCTTCAAAGTAAGAGTGAACAGGCTTCTTCTGGGTAAGCTCGCTCCATCTTAGACTCTGTCTCTGTCCTATGACCTAGACTAGAGTCAAGAGCAAACACATCATTAATTTAAAAAAAAAAAGTGACAAAAAAAATTGTGCCATACAAAATTCCCGATCAGCTAACTGACGTAACTGACTTTCTATGAAACTCGATTTTGTTCGTTTCCCAACATAGGCTCCATAATTAAAGTTGTTTAATTTAATGGTCTGATAATGCCTGCAAAGTTTTCGGTACACCATCCCTTACACCCTGTATATAATGTCAACAGAACTGGATAGAACACAAAGAGATGACAAATAGCCAATATTATCGCAGTTCATATAATAAGAGTGGCATAAGGACCCTTTATACTAGAATGACGTGCAAACATACCAAGTACTTGCTATGTTTGCTTAGAGGGTGCGACTGGGGCTGAATAACCTGTAAAAAAAGACTTTCTCGCTTTTCATTGAATGACTTCTGATGACGGCTATGTGGCGCAGTGGTAGTGCAACTGGCTGCGGTGCAAATGTTCTGGGTTCGATTCCCGGTGGGGCACTAACAAAGTTGATATTATCAGTTTGTGAATTTGTTCCCAGTCTGGTTAGGACATTTCAGGCTGAACCACCTGATTGTCCGTAAGAAAAGTGGATTTGTGCTTCGGAGGGCACGATAAGCCGTCGGTCTCAATGACGTTGCTGTCTATAATTACTTAGACGGCGCGGCGGTCGTAACACTACCATGTCAGAGGCATGTAGTGTTACTAGTAAGTAATAGTAGGCGGTTAAAAAACACCAGGGTTCATCGGATCGTTCGTCGACTCGGTGTTCCACACGAAAAGAAGAAGGATGAATAACTTCGAGTTGTGGCGGTTCTCACACCCACCGCGTTGCCGGCGTTTCGCTGGATCCTTTTTTTGGCGCAAGGAGTTTACGAAATCTCATAGAATTCCTATCTCGAAGAATACCCTAAAATCTCGCGGAAAGAGCTGAAACGTTTGTCTGGCGGATTAAAGGGTATAACCTTTTGGAATGACGGGCCTTAACTTTTGATATTATAGAATGCCAATCACGAGCTAAAAGCAGTATTTAAGCTGCTCAAAACCGTAAAATGGGAATGAGCGCAAAATGATTGACTGTTTTCCTGTTGGAAAGTCGTCGTAAACCTAAAAGCAATTTCAATCATGATTTCAATGTATGTAACATGCTTTGTAAACACTTTATATTTGTCACTACCGAATTTCGATTTTGACTCCTCTGATCAGCTGGTACCGTACGAACGGTCTAGGAAATATTTCAATAAAAACTTTTCTCTGTTTTATAGCAAAATCATCTCTTGATTTCCATCCATCATTTCCTCTGGCACAGCGCGAATGAAAGGAACTAACTTTTTTGAATGACGAGCCCTTAACTATTATATTATAGAGTGCCTACATACATATAATTAGCCAATTGCAGTCCATTGCTGGACGTAGGCCTCCCCCCGCGTACGCTATAGGGCACGATTCTTTGTTTTCGCCATCCAGTCGCTACCAGCCGTCATTTTACACGACTGCCCAACCAAAACAGGAATGTAATGTTTTTAGAGTTCATGTATGTATGTATATATGTGCGATTCTTTAAAGGACTGCTCCTCGTTAATTACTGAACAGATTCGAATGTGAATGTATCGGAAGAATCCTTACATTATCCCGAGTGTCATACGCTAGGCTTTATCTCAGAAAGCAGTCGTGTTTTTGAGTTTTTCGGTTTATTAGATTTATTATGCTTGTTAAAGTCAGCGGTCCATCTGGCCAGAGGTCGTCTAACGCTACATTATATGCTGTGCCTATTACAGTATTTAAACTAAAAGCAGTATTTAAGCTGCTTTATAACAGCTTTAAAGCTTCCCAGAAAGCCCCCCGGTTATGGCAGCAACGTTATACCACCAATAATGACCCTGTCAGATCGTATCGCGACACGGCACTGAACATTGTTGTCAAACTATATGGAAACAAACTAACAGGTAAAGAACACTGAAGTAAGGCCATCCCAATAAGCTATATATGACAGCTATCAGTTCCATACTAAAAGAGATGCCAACAAAGGTAAATTGACTCTCTGCCATAGTGTTAGCACGAATCTGACAGCTGTCAAATCTGGTTTATTGAGATGGCCGTACTGTGAACACTAAACAGAAAAGTATTTTGGTTAATCATGGTTTCGCATTGTCTAAAATAATCTTGAATATTTGAAATTTTCTTGTTTACCTACGGCTACTGACATTATCCATCTTATGCTATCTACGACAAAATTCACACCCCAAGGTCACGGAGGCAGTAACATATGTCTAAACGCACAAGTGTGGAAAGGGTTCATTAAAGGGCGGGGCACACCGGCTCCGTATCCGTTCCGTATCCAGCTCTCGTCCGTAGTCACACATGAACTTATGACGTTGTAATGTATGGGACTGTATGAGATACGGCACACCGCTTGCGTTGCGTATCCGTTCCGTGCTGCACGCAAGCGGTGTGCCGTATCTCATACAGTCCCAAACATTACAACGTCATAAGTTCGTGCGTGATTACGGACGAGAGCTGGATACGGAACGGATACGGAGCCGGTGTGCCCCGCCCTAAAGGCCCTGATTCACCAGAAAAGTTTGTCCCTTTCATTCACGTTGCGCCAGAGAGAAACAAACACTCATGTTGCGCTCAAATTTTCGCGAGATTTTACGGATTATCCCACATAAAACAGGAAATATCTAATTTAGGTATTCGTACTTACTAGAAAAGCATATCTAAATCGTGAGATTTGACGGTTTATCCCACATAGAAACTGAAGAAATATCTAATTTAGGTATTCGTACTAGAAAAGCATATTTAAATAATAGCTTTTTTTTGTAAATACTTTAAAACTGTAAACATAATATTGCAATAATGTTTTAAATAGAGGTTACTTTAGATTTTTTGTCTATCGAGAAAACTTTGTGACATTGTGTAACCGATATAGGTATATGTTATCTGTTAGATCCTCGACCGTCACATATATTTTTTCATCAATATTTTATGGCTGGAATTGTCTTAATAAAAGTAGTTTAAAAATCTTGCTATAATGGTTCGGGTCTACGCGCGGGATAACTTACTAACCGCGCATAGACCCGATTAAACCATAATAGAGTAAGAATAAGTATAGTTCATTTCACCAATGATACACATTGAAGAGTTCATTGTAACTTGAAACCTAGGTAGTTTATTTAACACTAGAAATATTTATGATAATGCGCCAATGTAAGTAAGTAAGATGGTGAATTGAATACAAGTGTAGTGGGCGGACCAGTGAGAAAGCATACAGACTTTAGTTTCAAAATTGTTGTTTGGTTGTAAGTTTGTTCACACCACAGACTGGATCTTGTTCACAATAGGGATGTTTCTTTTTTGAGGATTAAAATAAAGTTAACTATTCCAAAAAATTTAATTGTTCTTTCCGAATCTATCTAATCTAATTGTACGTTGTTTTCGTTGTGGTTTTCAATTTATTTAATCATTAACAAAATACATTGTGTTTGACATTTACTGAAAATTAAAATTACATAAAAAATAATAATAAAAGTCATCATAAAAACATCCCAACTCTACATACCTACATTATTAATTGAATCATCTTAATAAGACATGTAAGTCGGCTTCATGGTACTTACAATTAAAATATTCTATTGTAATAAAACTAAACAATTTAAAATGACAATAAAATAAGTTGCAAGTCAGTAAAAACTAAAACCATGTCACTAGTAAAAATTTTGATTACAAAATTATTAAAATATCCTACACATAAGAAAATATCAGAACTCGTCTACAGAATAGCAACATTTCTCCACCAGGTAAGCTTTTAATTTTTGTTTAAAGATATTCATATTTTTAATAGTTTTGAACTCTATAGGCATTCTGTTGAAAAAGTTTACCGCTTGATTCCGAGCACAGTGTTCAACTATTTTTAGTGTAGGTTGTATGACTGCTTTCATATCCTTCCTTCGCGTGCCTTCTCTTGCAACCATTTCTTGGTCATTTTCGAAAATATGCCTATACTTGATGACATCCGTTAGAAGAACCATTATATACAAACTCGGGACAGTAAGTATTCCCAAGTTCTGGAAATGTTCTTTGCATGATTCCCATGGTGGAATGCGCACTATAGTTCGGATAGCTCTTTTTTGAGCAACAAATGCCTTATTGATATTGTACTGATAGCTGTTTCCCCAAAACTTTATGCTGTACCGCAATCTCGACTCAATTAATGCATAATAAACACCAGTCAACTGTTTTGACGTCAACTCATCACGCAAACTACGAATAGCATAGCATGCCGAACTTATTAAGTTCTCCACCGCAGTTAACTCAGCTTTCCAACATAGATTTGCATCAATGCGAACTCCTAGGAATTTTACCTTATTTACGCTTTGAATTGTATTTGCCTCCACTACGACATTTAATTGCTCATTTTTCCGTGCTGTCGTCTTAAAAAGCAGAATATTTGTTTTTGTAGTATTTAATATTAGGTTGTTGCTCAAAAACCACCTTTCAAATACCATGATAGTTTCTGTCATTTTTATATTTAGGTCATTTAAATTGTCACTTGATAAAATTGCATTTGTGTCGTCAGCGAAAATTACTAAATTAATGTCAGAACCAAGCTTATCAATATAATTAAACAAATCATTTAAAAATATAATAAAAAATATTGGCCCCAGAACTGAACCTTGCGGCACACCTCTAGTTACTGCAGACATTTTTTAATTAGACACCCTTTCAACACCATCACTGTCCAGATCCTTAACTTCTACAAACTGACGTCTCGTTTGGAGATATGAACGGAATAGATTCAAAGATTTATCTCTTACTCCATAGTGCTCCAGTTTGTGAATCAGTATATTGTGATCGATGGTGTCGAAAGCTGAGCTGAGGTCCAAGAACAGGCCAGCTACTTTCTTCCTTTCATTTATTTTGCTGATGACATCATCTAGTAAAGTATCTATAGCAAGGTTAGTGCCCACTCCTTTTTGGTAGCCAAACTGTCGTTGATGTATAACTGAATTGGTATAAAGGTGTGTCAATAGTCTTATCTTTAGGAGTTTTTCAAAAATTTTTGAAAGTACTGGAAGCAGCGAAATAGGCCTATAATTTTCAGGGTTTGTTTTACAGGACTTTTTATGTATAGGTAAAATTTTTGCAATTTTTAGCTGTTCTGGAAATACACTTTTTTCCATGCACTGATTATAAAAATATGTTAATGGCTCTACTAATATGTCTATATTGTCTTTGAAAACAGTGATGGGAATGTCATCAAACCCAGCAGAATGCTTAATAGCCATTTTCTGGATGATTTGCCTAACTTCTATTGAATTAGTTGGTCTGCAAATCATCGTATTTTCAACTCTTTTAGTACATTGTTTAAGATGCTTCATTGACTCTTTAAAACACCCTGTCGCTGGCCCTTTTCCATAGGCAAATTGTCTTTCAAAAACTGCGGCTATTTCTTTAGGGTCATTAATTACTGTGTTTGCTATTTTTAATAAAAGCTTTTCATTCTTATTTTTATTTCGCTTATTCGTGTACTTGTTTACAACGCTCCAGATTTCTTTTGTATCGCTTTCAGCAGCTTTTATTTTGGATTGTACTGTTAACATCCGTGCTCTTCTTAAGACTTTCTTGTGTATTCTGAAGTATGAAGATCGATACTTGAAAAGAGACTTATCGTTACAATTTTTGTCAAGATAGCATAGTACCCGTTTCATTTTACTCGATACTTTAATGCCTTTAGTCACCCATCGCAGCTTTTTGTTTTTCTGAATGTTGATTTTTCTTCTTACTTTTTTGAAGCTTGTTTTAAACACATCTCCTAAAGTTTTTAGAAAACTGTTTATGCCAAGATTTCTCCAATCCACTTGCTGTATTTTGTGCCTAAATATGTTATTATTTTTTTTGTTAAAATTTCTTCTCATAATAAAAATGGCTAATTCCTTATGGTTTTCATGTTTGTCCTCAAAAACTAATCTGGTCATTATCGCTGCATGGCCATCTGATAACCCGTTATGGTCCACATCTACAGTCAACACCTGGTCTTCTGGAACGTTCGTGAAAAAATTGTCGATGCATGACTGCGCCCCATTTCGGTGGAATGTTGCAGAGTCAACAAGATGCCTAAAGTTATAGCTATTTAAAAGAGCTAGTAAATCGCTTTTTGTTTGTTTATTGGTTAGCATATTAACATTAAAATCGCCGCAAATTATACAATTCCTGCCAAAGAAATGCTGCATTAATAATTCTAATTTTTCCATGAATACATCAATATTTTTATTGTTCTGATAACAGCAACATATGAACAAATTTGTGCCAACATCTTTTACTGCACAAACTTCAAAGCATTCCTATTTACAAATTTTTTTGCAGTAATTCACCTCCTCTACACATCTATTTTTGCTAGCCAATATGAGCGAGCCACCCCTAATTTTATTCCTTCTTGCATAATATGTGGCTAAATTATAATTCTCTATACTAAAACTAACAATTGAATTTGCATTAAGATGATGTTCACCAAGACATACATAGGAATAGGAATAATTAAATTTATTTTCGTGTAAATACATCTCTACTTGATCTTTTTTATTACTTATGCCACAGTTATTTTGAAAAAATATATCAATAAAAGTTTGGGTAAGTACTCAAAGTAGAGTTAATACTATATGTGTGATTTGAAATTGTTGACGTGTTATTATTTTCTTTATTCACGAAAAAACGTTTTCTGTGACATTTCCAGGTCAGGCAATTCGACTTTTTTGTGCTCTAATGTACGTTGATGTTGAGTTAATTTATCTACATTAACACTATATTTAGTCTTGTGTTCCTCTATCACAGAATATTCATTAATATGCAGGGAACAGCAAGCGAATCGTTTACTCTACTGTGATGGTGTCTTCGAGTATCAGTCACGGCTGTCTTTTTGAGGGTTTTTTGTTTATTTATTTTATACTTTACTGCACATGGTACAAAAAGGCGGGCCTAATGCCACGCGGCATTCTCTACCGGCCAACCAGAAGGTAAACAGAGAGAAAAAGACACGGGTGCACTCGGGTGTGAAATCATAACAATGGAAAATAACAAATTGAAACTATATATATAACTACTATATGAAATAAATATAAATATATAACATACATATCATTCCTAAAATGTACCTACATAGGGTTCAGTTATCCACTGGTTCAAAACCTAGTCATTTGTCTAGAATTGCAGAAGGATCTAGGTCTGCGTTCTAAAAGTGTAATTCTTGGCACATGAAGCTTAGGCAAACGAAACATACAAATCCTCCAAACCTCTACCGTCATGTGTCATGGTGGCTACATCAGTCACGGCTATCTTACTGAGGGTTAACTAATCCACTGGTTCACAACCTAGTCATTTGTCTAGAATTACAGAAGGATCTAGGTCTGTGTTCTAGAAGTGTGATTCTTGGCACATGAAGCTTAGGCAAACGAAACATACAAATCCTCCAAACCTCTACCGTCATGTGTCATGGTGGCTACATCAGTCACGGCTATCTTACTGAGGGTGAACTAATCCACTGGTTCACAACCTAGTCATTTGTCTAGAATTACAGAAGGATCTAGGTCTGCGTTCTAAAAGTGTAATTCTTGGCACATGAAGCTTAGGCAAACGAAACATACAAATCCTCCAAACCTCTACCGTCATGTGTCATGGTGGCTACATCAGTCACGGCTATCTTACTGAGGGTTAACTAATCCACTGGTTCACAACCTAGTCATTTGTCTAGAATTACAGAAGGATCTAGGTCTGTGTTCTAGAAGTGTGATTCTTGGCACATGAAGCTTAGGCAAACGAAACATACAAATCCTCCAAACCTCTACCGTCATGTGTCATGGTGGCTACATCAGTCACGGCTATCTTACTGAGGGTTAACTAATCCACTGGTTCACAACCTAGTCATTTGTCTAGAATTACAGAAGGATCTAGGTCTGCGTTCTAAAAGTGTAATTCTTGGCACATGAAGCTTAGGCAAACGAAACATACAAATCCTCCAAACCTCTACCGTCATGTGTCATGGTGGCTACATCAGTCACGGCTATCTTACTGAGGGTTAACTAATCCACTGGTTCACAACCTAGTCATTTGTCTAGAATTACAGAAGGATCTAGGTCTGTGTTCTAGAAGTGTGATTCTTGGCACATGAAGCTTAGGCAAACGAAACATACAAATCCTCCAAACCTCTACCGTCATGTGTCATGGTGGCTACATCAGTCACGGCTATCTTACTGAGGGTGAACTAATCCACTGATTTACTACCAGGGACTCGAGCAAAACCTGTGTCGCTAATGTAGAGTTACAGCTAGGTATAGTTATGTGCCTACTATAAATACAAATGAATGGTATTATATCGGATGTAAAAATATTAGCTGCAAATATGTTTAGGGGTGAACCACAAATTAACTATATATAGACTAGAACCAGCCATAAAACTAACTTTCCCCTATATTTTTTCCATTCAACGTTATGCACATATCAGTGTACATGGGCGGACCTAATGCCAGTGGCATTACCTACCAGTCTACCTTAGGCAGGTGCAAAAATAATAATAAAAATAGTTAGTAATGCAAAAAGTTCGAAATATACCTAAATATAATATAGCTATACAATGATATTTAATTAATAAATATATATATAAGTTAAATATACATGGTGTAAAAAAATTAGCTGAGAATATTTTAAGGGGTGAACCGGTACGTGATACTGAACAACTTTCCCCAAGGAACATAGGTCAAAATATGAAAAAATAATTATTAGTATGGGAGGGTCAAATTATTTTTTCATATTTCGACCTATGTTCCTTGGGGAAAGTTGTTCAGTTTCATGTACTGGTTCACCCCTTAAAATATTCTTAGCTAATTTTTTTACACCTTATATATTGTATTATAAATAATAGACTTAATAACATATACCTCATACATAGAGATAATAATATGTAGAAAGATAGATAGATAGATAAAATGCTTTATTCATATTTCTGCATCACACACATTTACATTTATAGATAATCACGTAAAATTATATAAACGCAAATTCTTAAAATTATAACGCATTTCATTTTGTCTCACAAAGTGCACACAGGTGTGCTGCAGTGATGTGAAAGGGCTTAAGCTCAGTGTATTTAGCGAGGAGGCAACACTGGTTTTCAGCTGTCACCCGCGAGTTAAAGCGGGAAACAAGTCCGAGCAGAAATAAAACTTATGTATGTACACATTTAAAAAGATGGAGAAACTATTATCTGAATAATCTTGTCCTATTTTCTCTGGTAATTATAAATTAATAGAGGCCAAAGCAAAATTAATTCTGTTTATTAACGTATCTCGTTAAAGATTCTCTTGGTAATGTTAATGAATTTCAGGATTAAGATTATGTTTCAGCAAAATACATTTAATTTCACTAAGTTTCGTCTCGCGCCTCCAGAGCTTTTTGTTTTTTATCATTAAAAGAAGATTACTTTCAAAATTACTTTTGTATATCTACTTCATAAAGATGAGAGGGCTTAAATGAGATTGGGCCGGTCATGTTTGCCGCATGCCTACCGAGTTATGGGCTTATACCACCACCACTTGGAAGCCAAGAGCCGACAGACGTCGTCGCGGGCGACCTAGACGCAGATGGCGAGACGAACTAGACGGTTACTCAAAGAACTGGTATGCGGAGGCACTGGATCGAGATCAGTGGAGGAAGGGGAGGGAGGCCTTTGCCCAGCAGTGGGATCCCGACGGCTCTATAAGAAGATAAGATATCTACTTCATATTCGTAATTAAGCCGGTTTTCGTACTGGACGTCCGTTACTGCGTATGTTTAGCGCATCTGTAACGCATGCGTCTGTCAGACGAAAGAAAATTGCGAATTCCGATCCTATTTCCATACGAATACGGCTACCGCGCCTTATTTTATCGCAACAATTTCATCAACGGCAGTTAAGCCGCGGCAGCTCAGTCGGTAGAGGCGTCGATAGTACTGATACCAAAAGTTGCATGTTCGAACCCAATTTTACAAGGTCCCAAAAAAAACAGAAGATTCAAAATGTGGTTTTACTAGGTATGACATAGTTTAATTTTGAATGCCCGTCAAATGTTTTGTCAGGCGTGGCGTAAATATCTCATTATGCGGCCGTTTACGGTCTGCCTACCCCGAAAGGGATATGGCGTGTTATATGTACATGTATGTACGACATCGTACAAAATGAACAGGAAAATATGCTAAAACCTTACACAAGTGTATTAGTTTAAGTGTAGTAGTTTTAGAAATTAAGTGTGCCGTGTGATGCCGGTTTCAAATGGCATCACCCCTTTTCTTTCCCACGGTTGTCATAAGAGGCGAGTAAGGGACTCGAGGGTTTCATGTGCATTTTAATTTTAGGCGACATGCTGACTGACTACCTGTCGCTAACATGATACACGATTTATCTAAAACGGTCCTCAAATCGGTATTTCTACGGCCGTTGACGCTCTGCCTACCACGCAAGGGATAAAGATGTAATATAATGTATGTAAATGCGCGTAAATTAGAAAGCAGCCATATTGCCAATATTTCGCATCAATACGCCACATGCAGTGAGTGTTGGGCTGTTTGCACTTTAAATTACCGACTTGTGTGTACTTTGGTATTGCCAGATACTGTATTTTTAAAGTATCGTTTAAACAGGGATTAGCATGTCAAAGGTAGCTAGTAGTAGGCAGTTTTAAAATGCCAGGGCTTCATCGGTAAGTAACTCGAGCTGCTGCATATGTTTTATGCTGTGTTATTATCGCATCCCGACTACGGCATAAACTAATAATAAATATCCTGGACAATTCACACAGCGCCATCTAGCCCCAAGCGTGTACAATGGGAACTTAATATCTGATATATACTTTATTTTTGTAAATATATACATATTATACATAGAAAACTCCCCAACTAAAAACGAATATCAGAAAATTTACTTAACAAATATTTGTTTATTTATTATTTATTAACTGTTTATTGCACACAAGATAAAACACAGGACACTTACAATTAAGAAAAACAACACAACAGGTACTACTTATTTCTAAAAAGAAATCTCTTCCAGCAGTGCTACGGTAGAGAGATAGCATAAGGTGAGGCTGATAGATCGTGCACAATGTAATAATAAAAATATAATATAATAAAAATAAGTTTAAGTTTAGTTCTTGAGGGGATCGAACCCACAACCGTCGGCGTAGCAGGCAGTAGAACTATCCGCTACGCCATCGGGCCAGTCTGCCAAAAACTTGCAAGTTTAATGTTATCAACTTTTTTCCGATGTTGAAGATGATTTCTGGCAATACTGTCGTTTTGTGTGGGCCTGTAATGTGATGAGTCAATATGATGGTTGAGAATGCATTTGGGAAAACTCTGACTCATACGGTTACGGTAGTGTACTCAAACATACAACTTATTGTTCACAAAATTCTCTCTCTCATTTCATGTGGGACACCGAGTCGTCCAACGACCCGATGAACCCTGGTGACAGAGTTTTTCAACCGCCTACTACCACTAGTAGGCCTCTTACATGGTTGTGTTACGACCGAACCCGGAACCTTTGCGTAGCAGGCTGTCGCACTACCACTGCGCCACATCGGCCGTCACAACATTCATACATACCTACATATATCACGCCTTTATCCCTTGCGGGGAAGGCAGAGCGTTAAAGGCTGTAAAAATACGGTCGCTATCGCCACCTCTGATAAATATTTGAGGGCCGTTTCAGAAAAATGTGTATTAGTCTGCTGCCTAATACACTTGAACAATCTAGTCGGTTTAGGATACAGGCTAAAATTAAACTTTATTTTCGTGTGGGACACCGAGTTGACGAACGACCTGATGAACCCTGGTGTCATCGTTTTTCAAAATTATACTGAGAGTCAGGTAATTTTTTTACATACATTTTTTTGTTTATTTAGTTTTCCATGATGGGCCGTCAATTCCGTTCTGTTCTGAATCAAAAGGCGCGCCCTTCAATCAAACATGACAATATCCTATTTACATATTTATTGCCCTTTTTGAAGAGAATCGATCAATCAATCAACAATAGGACAGGAAAAAACTATGTTATCGAACAATTAAATCACAGACTGTAAGGGCTGCCGCACACTAAACGTACCCACGAGAACGTTTTTGCGAGCAGTCGCTCAAGCACTTATCATAGAAATTAAAAAAAGAACCGTAATTGAAATAAAGGTGACATTGCCAGGAATGACAAACGTCGCCGGTCGCCGCCGCGCGACCGTGAGAGCCGTTTGTTATTCTAGTCAATGTCGCCTATATTTCGATAACGATAAAGTTCCTTTTCGAGTTTCCAGTCTAAAGTGCTCGAGCTGTCATAAACCTGGCCAGCCCCAGAGCAGCAATTTTTTTGTTATCCCGCCCGAGCCGGTTTTCTACTAGGATAAAACAAAATTGTTTTAAAAAGAAGGAAAGTGTTTTACAACTTTCTTATTTTTACAATGACGCAACTAAGTGTTAGAACTATCCTACATTCACATAACATCTGGTTTTAACACAGGATGAATCCAGGCAAACATTATCTGTGAATACAACACTTGCCAAGCGTGGTGAGTGTGGTAATACCCCCCAATAGGGGAGACCCATGTCCGGCAGTGGACTGTTTTGTTAACTTAATATTAGGTGTTGAACAAATACTCAATTTTTAAGTAAAATTAAAGCAACGGTAATTTAATTAAGTGTGTGTCCACCTTTAGGGCCGTGCACACGTAACGCCATTTTGTACGCGCCATTTTCACAGCTACATGTGCTACGGCCTTTATGCAAACAGACAAACACGAACTAGCAGTTGGCGCTGTTTCCTGTGACTCCTGCCAGAATCGATGGGAAGGATAAAGGGGGGGGGGGCATTTGTTACAGTGTAACAGACAGGGACCAAACAAAGCTGGTTTTTTTAACCGCAAATTTAAACCTTTTGCGATTTCGCTTGGCGTATTTTTCCATAGCTGGTTATTCTTATTGCGTGGGACACCGAGTCGACAATCAAACGGATGAACCCTGGTTTCAGAGTTTTTAAACTGCCTAGTATTGTTGCTAATTTAACGGAAGTAGGCGTTTAAAAACTGACATTAAAGTTCATCGGTTCGTTCGTCGACTCGTTGTTCCACGCGAAAACAAAAGAAGAATTCAAGGAACACACTACTTGTAAAATGAATGGGTAACTCCTACCTTATACTCGGGTCACTCCACTTAGCCAATTTTGTGCAGGTGTCAAAACCATGCTAAAGCTTATAAGGTCTATTTTTCTTAGTTGACATGTCTCCTAGTATAGGTTTGACAGCTGTCAAAATTGGCTTATTGGAGTAACTCGAGAGTGAACAATGACCTCAATTCGGGATATAAATTCTCTTAACTTGCCTAAAATTAGCACTGTCACTTTCCGTCACATAGGTTTAGAAAAGGATAGGTGATATTTTAGTCATCAGTCTTATAATTTGACGCAAAATACGTGTTATCTGTCAAAATAAAAAGACGATGAAAACAATGGCGATTAAATTGACTAGAAACTGCGAAGAACCCATTGTAATTTTTAAGCTTCTTAATAAAAAAAATAAACGGAAAGTGACAACACAAATTTAAGGTAAGTTAAGAGAATTTACGTCCAGCTGTGGACGGCAATAGGCTGATGTATGTAATAGAATTAATAGCTCGAATTGGGGGAAATATCTACTTATTGGAATTATACGAAAGTGTTTTAATACAAAGATATATAATAAAATATATTTAATCCAGATGACCTTTATACGATGCTGAATAACCTGATTATGAATAAATGCTTTTGCCATAGTTAGAAAAACAAAAAAACTTAATGTGACATATTTTGTATTGCCTTGGCTTAATTTTTTTGTACAAGCAAATGTATTACCAAATATTGTGACGTTACTTCTTCAAAACTTTATAAAAATATTATTATTATTAACAATAGAAAAAATATTATTATTATTAAAAATAGAAGTATACAAGGTGTAAGGACAGTCCTCTGAATACTGATAGGGTGCATTCAGACCATGAAACTGACCAACTTTCCCTTAGGAACTCCGTATAATATAATTTCGAAATAATGAAATTAATTTCTTAAAACTGCATTATATTTTCAAAACAAGTTATCCGGCATACCAAATTGAATAATCAAAGGTGTTTAGATAATATGAGGCCTGCATACCTAGTGAAGTTTATGCAGGTGATAGCTTGTTAGTCATGATCATAAAATAACTAAGAAACACGAATGCCTGTTGGCTTTTAAACAAGGTATTCCTTATAGCCGTGTGATGCTGCCTTAGAATAGCATCACCCCATTTCGTTCCCGCAGGTGTCATAAAAGGAACTTGATGGTTCCAGGCTGACATTCTTTCACTAAAGTGATATACGATTTTTCAAAATCAGCCCGCAAATATGGTAATAGCAACCGTATTTTAAGGCCATGAACGCTCTACCCAGCAGGGATAAAAGCGTGATATATGTAAAAACGAGTAGAAATCACCCTGAAAATATTTGCACTGAATTTAATATGACTTTATCATTATAAGTTAAGTTATCTCCATTTCATTAATGAAAACGCAAACTGCTACCTTACTCCGGACATATCTATCTACCTTTCTAAATTAATTGTTCATTAGAATTTCAATATACCTCTACAAACGGGACCCTAATTTTAATTTGACTTATTGTGACGTCTGCAAGTCATTCATGGTGTCAGTTGTCCATTGTCAAGTTATTTCGGCTATTAATAGGTTTTGGAATTATATACCGGGTCTTTTGAAATATTCCCCGACACCAGAGGCAGTATTCCGCTATTTGACAAGTGTGTAGTGTTTCAATACAGTGTCAGTTGAAACAATTTTAAGTTATTATATATAATACAAGTTATTCTTTTAATAGCTTACCCATAACTAAAAATCGACTAGAATTACTTTTTTTAACACTCTGTATTTCTAGGACAATGGTATGACAGCCGGTGTTGAATTAAAATGACATGTGGCCGTATTTATTTGTATCCTTTAACCACAGTCGCACCTACGTGACTGGCAATATTCCGTTAATTAATTAAATTAAGTAACAAAATGGTTGAGACGTGGACCAAGTAGAGAAGAAATGCGGATGTCTAAGTCCTGTCATTTTGTCGCCATTGTTTTCATCGTCGCCTTCTTTTGACAGATAACACGTATTTCGCGTCAAATTATATGACATGACATGACTAAAATATCTCCTATCCTTTTCCAAACCTATTTGACGGAAGGTGACAGCACAGTTTTTAGGTAATATAAGAAAATTTACTATGGGCAATGGTGTGTCTAGTACAGAAAACCATACATCAACCTACTTTTTACCCGACTGCCTCAGAAGGAGGGTCATGTATTTCGAGAGTTTATTTGTAGGTATGTATGTATAGCATGTGTGATGTGTGATGCCGGCTTAGAATAGCATCACCCCATTTCTTACCCTTGGGAGTCGTAAGAGGCGACTAAGGGACTCGAGGGTGTGTATTGCAATTTTAGGCGATGGGCTGACAACCTATCACTATGGCAATGCACAATTTTCCGAATGACCCTGAAATATTTGTCAGATGTGGCGTAATTTGCGGCTGTTTGCGCTCTGCCTACACCGCAAGGTATATGGCGTGATGTGTGTATGTGTATGTATGCATAGCATCATCCCATTTCTTTCCCATGGTAATCGTAAGAGGCGATTAAGGGACACGAGGTTTGAAACATATGAGGGTCATTCAGATAATTATGTATTACCATAGAGACAGGTTGTCAGCCCATCGCCTAAATTTGCAATACACGAAACCCTCGGTTCCCTTAGTCGCCTCTACACCCACGGGAAAGAAATTGGGTGATGCTATTCTGAGCCGGCATCACACGGCATTATGTTATTACTTATTAGTCATCTGGATGACTAGCAACATTTCGTTAATTAATTATATCAACTGGTAGTGAAGTGAGGATGTGACTGGCTGTTTTCGGCCACGACTGTTAATGTAGGTAAGTAAGTAGGTAAAAATACTTTATATACACTCGTCTCATAATGTTCGAATTA
Source organism: Tuta absoluta (assembly GCA_027580185.1). Classification (NCBI taxonomy): domain Eukaryota; kingdom Metazoa; phylum Arthropoda; class Insecta; order Lepidoptera; family Gelechiidae; genus Tuta; species Tuta absoluta. The sequence goes on along the minus strand of JAQAHW010000058.1, from coordinate 2,603,046 downwards.
TGAATTCGAAAACAGATGCATAATGACCTACTTTATGCATTCTGCCTATGAAAACTAGGGTTTACTATAAATTACAGAAGCGTAATGACTTAATGACAAAACTCTTAATACGATAAAGTTGAGAAATGAAACGAAGTTTTTTTTCCAATACTCAAATCGCTATCTTCCGCCGAACCTGACAGTTGTTGTTGTACGGTAATTTTTCGGATGGTGTTCAGTTGTTTTAATAGGTTTTTTGTTCTGTTGTTGTTCAGATGTTGATTAGTTGTGGTTCAGATGTTATTCCGATGTTGTTCAGTTGTTGTTCAGTTGTTGTACAGATGTTGTTCAGTTGTTGTACAGATGTTGTTCAGTTGATGTTTCGATGTTGTTCAGTTGTTGTTCAGATGTTGTTCAGTTGTTTAGTAAAGTATTGTTAAGACTCCACATCTAAACAACTGCTTAAGTATAGATTTTTAAAAATTCATATCAAGCCATATTACGTTCTCGTATTGAATTTGTCCTTGTATCGGGCCTTGCAATGGCCGGTGCGTACGTTTAGAAAAGTGTTTCTGAGTTTTTTTGGAGAGTGTAGATAAAATAGTGTATGCAACTGCTATAATTAGGCATTAGAATGCTCGTGTCAAACTATTATCACACTCGGCTGCGCCTCGTGTGATAAACAGACACTCGCATTCTAATGACCCCCATTATACGACAGTTGCATAAACTACTATTATTGCACAATATAACAAACATAAAAATATCAAGAAAATTCAAAGCTAATATGCGCAAAGGCGGCCTTATCGCTACAAGCGATCTCTACCAGGCAACCTTTAGGTGGAGTAGAAAGAATAGAAAAACATATTGAGGTATTCTTATTCAATAACATTAACAGCCACAACAGTCCACTGCTGGACATGAACCACCCCCTTTTGGGCGGTAATGCCATACTCACCACGCTTGGATTGGCGAGCGCAGTGCAAAATGTTGCATTCACAGTGAACGCTGCTGCCCATTCTCTAGAAAAAAATATCTTGGTAGAGTTTAACGACAACCGCGTGTAGAATTAGGGTGATGCTTTAAGGAAGGGACAAATCCTTAAATTATCTAAGGACTTTATTAAGGAAGGAAAGACTAAGGGACTCGAGGGTTTCATGATTGTGTATTACAATTTTAAGCGACAGGCTCACACTCTGTCACTATAGTGATACACAATTTTCTAGAAACAGCCCTCAAATATTCGTCAATCGTGGCGATAGCGACCGTTTTTTTACGGCCGGTAACGCTCTGCCTACCCCGCAAGGGTTGTGGGGTAGGCAGAGCGTAAACGGTCTTAAAAACGGACATTTACGCCACGTCTGACAAACACTTGAGGGTAATTCAGGAAATTGTGTATAAACATAGTGACAGATTTAACCCGATAAACACATGTTACCTGAGGGTTCCTTACTCGCCTCTTACGAAACCCACGTGAAAGAAATATGGTGGTGCAATTCTAAGCCGGCAATACTCGGAACAACAATACCACAATCATAACATAACCTAACATTTCTGTAACAAAATCATAACGGCTGCATCCTTATTCTGCAAGCCGCAGCCACCGCATCCTTATTCAGCGTGCGCCCGAGCAACACCAAATCGCGCGATAATGGCCGCGCCTCGGGACGTACACCGCTACGTGACTACGCCGTAGCTCCGCGTAGCTTGTTATCTCGTAGCGTGCTGGGCTACGAGTTCAGTTTGTCGCTGAAATTTTCAGTTATAAAAAAGTGAGCGCTTTTAAAGAGTAGTTAGTTTTGAAAACCGAAAGATATTTTGAAGATTTGTCAATTGATTTGGTAAAAGTACGATCATGTTAGTTCCGAAATTAACTTAAACAAATTTAGTTCTGAATTTTCATGTGTATGTTAAATTTCTTACCCTTGGGAGTTGTAAGCGGCGACTAAGGGACTTGAGGGTGTGTATTGCAATTTTAGGCGATGGGCTGACAACCTGTCACTATAGCGAGCGATACACAATATTCCGAATAACCCTCAAACATTTGTCAGACGTGGCGTAAATGTCCGTTTTTTGCGGCCGTTTGGACTCTGCCTACCCCGCAAGGGATAGTCGCTTAGTAGTAACCATTTTGGACAGGTTTTGTTATGAAATACGTTGGTCTAGTTAGCTTGGTGAAGTAACTAGAGAGGTGTTCCCACACTGGGAGTCAAAACTGTTACCAATATGCACTATATGGTCGGTTTGACTACAGTATACGTGTCACAGAAGTCAAAAACGTTGACACATACATACATAAATCACGCCTATATCCCTTACGGGGTAGGCACAGCGTTAACGGCCGTAAAACGGACATTAACACCACGTCTGACAAAAGTTTGAGGGTCAATCAGTTAACTGTGTATTACTATATTGACAGGTTGTCAGCCCATCGCCTAACATTGCAATACACATCTACCCTCGAGTCCCGTAGTCGCCTCTTACGACACCCATAGGTAAGAAATGGGGTGATGCTATACTTTGCCGGCATCACAAGGCTAGCAACCCGTGTTGACTAGCCTGATTGCCTAGCGGATAGTACCCCTGCCTGCTATGCTAGTGGGTTCGATTCCCACAAGACACAAATCACTACAAAGTTTAAAGTAAAGTCGCTTCCCGCGTCTGTCCCTCTGTCTGTTTGTATGTATGCTTAAATCTTCATAACCACCTGATGGATCTAGATGTTTTTTTTTTAAGATAGAGGGATTCAAGAGGAGGGTTTTTATGTATGATTTATGTTGGGAGAAGGTCTGTTTCCCGTGGGAAATCGGTTAGTAGCGGGAGAAACCGCTGGGCGGGCCGTTAGTATTTGATAAGACAATTTTTAGATATTGGTGTTTAGTCTGGGTGTTTTCTATGTATAATATATATGATTTGCTTAGTTTGGGGCTAGATGGCGCTGTATGAATTGTCCAGGATATTTATACCCCGTGTTACAAAATAACAAGTAAAGCCGAGAGGGTGTAAAAGGGACCCTTGTAAAGAGTCTATTGACAAAAAAATTAAGCCGTAGTGTCGATTTTGAAAATTACGGAAATTATATTTTAATATCAAATTAATCAAAAAAATATCGTTGCATCGCAGCCAAAGATCGCAGCACTACTTTGACAGTTAGTTCAACTGAAGTTGCCAACGCGGCGCATCGACATTCGATATACATCGCTTGTTATTTCATGGGTGTAATAATTTTAATGAACTGACGATAACCAGAAATGTATGCCAAATCGAAATTCGTTGGAATTGAAGTTTAGTACTGACCTACACTAGTACTGTTATTATTTCATCGACTGATTAAAATGAAGAATATTATTATTTTTGTGTTATTTTGTAACAGCTTGTATATTTACCTAAGACCTTCCTGCGACCGGAAGTAAAGTTGGACGGCGGCCAATGCTAATTGCCGCCAATCCTTGCTGATTCCGACTATTATTGTTGTCCAGATAATTTGAGCGAATTTAGCAAAATGTAAATAGAAATTGTCACTAAGTAGTCTGAGTCTTTTACCATAATAAAACGTTTTATGAATTGTCCGATATTTGTATCCATATCTGTCTCACATATGCACGGGATTTGGCGGTTTTCCCACTTGTCTTCCATCGCTGCGTTATTTTAACGCATGCGTCTGTTAGACGAAAGAATTGCGAATTCCAATTTTATCACCATACAACGGCTACAGTGCGTAACGGAGGCGTTTGTCAAGTCGTTTGATAGACGCAACCGTAAACGCACCGTAGCCGTATTTGTATGGAAATAAGATAAAAATACGCAATTTCATTTTGTCTGACAGACGTATGCGTTACGCAACTACGAACGAAAAGTCGATGAACCACTAAACAGATTCGAATGCGTGCGGTATGAGAATTTTATAAGTATCCTAGTTATTTCAGCAAAGAAATAGGACTCGCAACAAGACTGCAACTCATAGGTAAATAAGTTTAGTGTAGGTATGGATCACTCTGTCTTTCAAATAAAAACCTCAAAGGCCAGCAGATACTAGACTTCGAAGGTTAAACCTCTCAAATCCCGCTGCACTCAAATAAATTCCACATTCAATTCTCACCACAAAATCGTTATAGACCTTGTGCCAAACTGTCGCGAACAAAATTGAATTTTTTAACATTTATTTCTCTGAAATATGGACGAAATAGAACACCAGCCAATTCGAAACAAAACCACTAAATAAATCAGTCGGCTGCACGGCGCACTGCAGTGCAACTTCGGCCCACAGACTATGTACCAGGAGGAGACTCCGTTCGTAGCGTTATTATTAGAGACCGGATTATACGTGTTTTTTTTAAGTTGCAAATATTTTCGAAGTAAAAAAATTTGCAAGCTTTTAAAAATTGTATACCTAACCTAACACGGAAGTGTTTTCAAATTTGGTATTCGGATTATATTCATTAGTTAGTTAGGCCCTTATCACCGCAAAGTGCATATTTTCTCAAAAATCTCGTTATAACGCATATAATCGGCACATTTTAAATATTTTTAGAGCGAATCGCGCTTTTTTCCCGTTTTCACAAATGATTATCATTGTTGACGAGTGCGCTCATAAATCTGTTAAAAAATGTTAGCGGACCTTGCCTCCGAAAAAAAAGGTGTCTTCGTGGATATTTGACTATCCTGGATCGTTTTCATACGGCATTGTTATGTTTAGGTTTTTTTTTTACTAGTTTTCATACATATTTCAGCCTTTTTTATGTTGCATATAATCCGGTCATTAGTTATTATGATTTATTCGAAACAAAATCATGAAATAAATCAGTCGGACGCACGGCGCACAGCGCTGCACTGACTTCGGGCTACAGACTTTTTAGCCATACTTTTGCGTCAGCGTTAAATTACTGCAACGGCACCACCCGGATATAGACAAACACCAATTCTTCTGGGTGAGCTCGCTCCATCTTAGACTTTGTCTCTGTCCTATGACCTAGACTAGAGTCAAGAGCAAACCCATACTTAAAAAAAACCCTTCGTTCCGTTTAGGACAGATTCCGGTTACGGCAGATTCCTGTTATGACAGAAAATGGTACAGTCGCAAATACAAGTATTTCGTAGCGTAGGTTTGATTTGCGGGATTTCTGTTTTATTATTGACAAATTTCTGGACACAAAATGAATCCAAATTGTTAGTTAATTTTATAGAAGAAAAGATGATTTTACAAACAATTTGATTTTAGACATTCAGTTTTAATATGCTCTGAACGTGTTTCCTTGTAAAAATACTGTCAACAGGTAGATACAACAACTTTGTTTAAAATAATTATATTCAGAAGTAGAAAACCCACCGCACGCTCGCATTTGACGCTGGTTAGAGACATAGATTTCAGATATGAGCGTGATATATTATGTATGCATGTATTTACGACACGTTTAAAGTGTTTCACGTTTTAATATCTAATCATATACCCCCATAACCACAGCTTTTCATAGTTTTAAATTTGCTGAGCTATTGATCACTTCGCTTGTAAGGATTGGATACCCTAATAATGACATACATAAATATTGAACTTTATCAATGTTTCTGATATTGTTTTATTCAATCAAGTAGACAAAATTCAATCAAGTTGTCAAGTATGATGATGACAACGTGTAGCTTAATAATATCCTACTGTACCTGCTTGAAATCTTAGCTTGTTTAGAAAACTAGCCTATGGACATTTTGTAAATAAGGTAATAAATAGAAACAAATTGTTTTTGCACTTTGTTTATGACTGTATTTCTGCCGTAAGAAGAATCTGCCGTAACCGGAATCTGTCCTAAACGGAACGAGGGAAAAAAACGCTCTCACCCACACACATTAACAGCCAAAACAGGTCACTGCTGGAAATAGCCGTCCGCTGTAAGTAAGCGGTGTATTGTCCTGTTGGCTAGGCTCTGCCGCGGTCCAAACTAGTTAAGCCTGGTTCAAAGCTGTTTCAGTTTCTGCAGTCACCTGCTTTTAGGAAAATTCACTTTCGAAATAAGCGTAGTCTTCTGCTAGCCAGTCTCTGCCGCCGAAGCAGTTTGAACAGGCCGTAACTAGTTTAGTCTGGTTCAAAGCTGTTCCAGTTTCGGCAGTCACCTGGTTTCCTGTAGCTTCCTGTTTCCGTTTGGTTGTATTGATATGTTTTACCTGTGGGACAATAGAAAATTCAAAATCAGTCTTTTAAAACATACTTATGTGGTTATTACATAGATAGGCGACTAAGGGACTCGAGGGTTTCATACACATGAAACCTACAAAAACCCTTTTACAATAAAACAATTAATTAATTAATTTTGTAATAAATACATTTTAAAAATGTTTTATTGTGATGAGTAATAGTTGTGCAGACCCAAGAAAATATCATGTCTTACAATTTTAGGCGACGACAGGCTGACAACCTTTCACTAAAGTTAAAACGATTTTACTGAAAAGGCTCTGAAATATTTACAGTATAAACGGCCGTATCTCTTTTTAACATTTAGTTAGGAGCTTGATATTTTTACGATTACAAGCGGCTGTAGACTGGAGTATATGGTATTAATTTCAACTCGATATATCTACTCGTTCCCGAGATAAAGGGTAGTGACAGACGGATGGACGGACTATAATATGACCCTATAAGTTTTTTTTCTTTTTGGAGAACGGAACCCTAAAAACAAAAACTACAAAAAGTGTGAACACCGCTGTTGGTAATTTACGTGTGATTGACAAAATTGGAACTTATTCCCAATGACAACCGTAATCATAACTAAACCCATAAATTGAAATCTTTATTATAACCTTTCGTTCAATTTGCCGTTTGGCGAACAAAGAGTGAGTGTAGTACTACGTAGCAACTTGATTACTTTTTGTCGTGTGGGACACTGAGTCGTCAAACAACCCGATAAACAACTATTAAATATTCTGCGCAGTGGTAAAAGACGTACGCCAAAACGTTTCACGAACAGTTGCGATTCGCCAACTGGCGTCACAAGGCGCAGCCTTGTGACCTATAATAATGGCTTTCAAACGAAAATCTTTGAGTAATCGGTGAACATACATAAAAAAGCAGTTCACACGAATTGAAAGCTCCCCTCTTTTTTGAAATCAGGTAAAACAACAGCCAAGTGCGAGACGGACTCGCCCACAGAGGGTTCTGTAATATGCACATCAAGTCCTTTCACTTAAACTAATTAGCCTCAATTTTTAATTACTTTTTCTGGTAAAACCATATTATTCAAAAATTCAATTTTTTGTAGGTATTTATTAAAATTTGTACTTCAAAACAAAGCTACCTGCCAAATGACAGAGTTCTAGGTCCGGGTAAGTACCCTATGAATTTTGATTCCCATGAGAGTCAAAAACACGCGTTTTTACAGTATAAACGGCCGTATCTGTTTTAAACGTTAAGTTAGGAGCTTAATTTTTCCATTACAAGCGGCCGTACACATACATACATACACATATCACGCCTATTATCTCTTGCGGGGTAGGCAGAGCATAAACGGAGGGCCGTTTACGCTCTGCCTACCCCGCAAACGGTAATTTACGCCACGTTTGACATAATATTTGAGGGTCAGTCCAAAAATTGTGTATCGCCATATTGACAGGCTGTCAGTCCATCGCCTGAAATTGCAATATACACACTCAAGTCCCTTAGTCGCCTCTTACGACTTCCACGGGAAAGAAATGGGGTGAAAGAAAGCGGCCGTAGACTGGAGTATATGGTATTAATTTCAACTCGATATCTCTGCGCGTTCTCGAGATAAAGGATTGTGACAGACGGACCGACAACAAAGTGATCTACAAAGGTTTTTTTCTTTTGAGGTACGGAACTCTAAAAACAAAAACTACAAAAAATGTGAAAATTTGAACTTATTCCCAATGACAACCGTAATCATAACTGTTTAGTTATGATCATGACCATAAATAGAAATCTTTATTATAACCTTTCGTTCAATTTGCCATTCGGCGAACAAAGAGTGTAGTACTACATAGCAACTTGATTACATTTTGTCGCGTGGGACACTGAGTCGACAAACAACCCGATAACCAACTGTTAATATTCTGCGAAGTGGTAAAAGACGTACGCCAAAACGTTTAACGAACAGTTGCGATTCGCCAACTGGCTCGTTTTGCTCTCTCCTTTCTTTTCGTGTGGGACACCGAGTCGTCCAACGACACGATGAACCCCTGGTGTCAGAGTTTTTCAACCGCCTAATACTAGTAGAAGGCCTCTGACATAGTTGTGTAATGACCACCGTCTAAGTAATCATAGTTAGCAACCGGGACCGACGGCTTAACGTGCCCTCCGAAGCCCGGAACCTTTTATTTTCGGACAATCAGGTGGTTCACCCTGTCCTAACCAGACTAGGAACGAATTCACAAAGTGATAAATATCAACTTTGTGAGTGTCCCACCGAGAATCGAACCCGGAACTGCCACTGCGCCACATCAGCCTTCGTTTTGCTTATTTACGGGAATTAGCCTACAGCTTTTCGCAAATAGCGCGGTTGGTACTTTGTATTTTATATTATTAGTATTTATCAGTCACCCTATCAGTATTCGGACCGTGTGATGCCGGCTTAGAATAGCATCACCCCATTTCTTCAAGGCGACGAAGGGACTCGAGGGCGTGTATTGCAATTTTAGGCGATTGGCTGACAACCTGTCACGATGGCGATACACTATTTTCCAATTGACCCTCAAATGTTTGTCAGACGTGGCGTAAATGTTCGTTTTTTGCGGCCATTTATGCTCTGCCTACCCCGCAAGGGATAAAGGCGTGATATATGTATGTATGTTATCAGTATTCGGAGGGCTGTCCCTTACACCCCGTATACAAGTCGGTCTAAGTTGCTACGCTATATAAACATCTTTACTCAACACACACACAGACATCCCCATAAACACATTTCCATGTATATTGTATAATTTCCGCGCGGGTCTGCGTTATGTGCGGCGCCCGCAGTTTATTGCGTTTTTTATTGCACTGCAGATATTTTAGACAGTTTATTTGGATCGGGGGCGTATTGACAGCTGGCTCGAATCGGTTATCGGGTTATTGGTAGATTGTGTGTAATTGGATTTGTATTGTGCGGGACACCGATATTTCTTTCGTCGACTCGGTGTGCAACTGGGTACAGAGTGAAATGAAATTTGCTTTATTCAATGTAAGATAGTATTATCACATATTGACGTCATGATCCGTCAATGTTAAAAAAAGAAATAATATGTGTAACACAATTTTCTTTCATTTATAACAATTTTGTAATGTCCTGATAGGAAACCGGCTCGGGCGGGATAAAATAATAATAATAAAGGCACTGCCTCGGGGTTGGCCAGCTTTCTCTGTCTTTTCGTGTGGTACACCGAGTCGTCCAACGTTAATAACACGGCATGTAACTTTACGCCACCACCACCAATTAACGACGTTTGTCTCAAATTGGAATCATAATTTTCAAAAGGTGTTCTTTACATGCATATTATTAAATATTTAAACAGTATTTTTATAACTAGTACGTTGTTGTTGAACAACCGTCATATATGTATGTATATAGATAGAAATTTAAGACCGACTGCTAAACGTGTCCTCCGAAGCACGGAACCACGTTACTTACAGGTAATCATGCCTAAACCTCCCGAAACCGGGAACAATCGCACAAGATTATAATAGAGAAATAACAACAATTATGGGGCACCCTATATAACCTCAAAGTTATTCAGTTCCGAGTCCACTACGGTACCCTAAAACACAACCCGCTACGTGTAATGAAAGGACAACCAAAACTACGTTCCCTACATTCCCGAAATGCTTAGAGCGAAAATAATATTCGTAAAGAATGTGTAATATCTACTATGTATATGAAGAGACATTTTGGGGTATTGCATTGTTGATGTCATGTTTGCATACAATTGTGTCTTGTACGGACTAGGGTATGTGTTGAGAGCCAAGAAACAAGTACAATAAACCGTGTGACATCTTTACTTCAATATTTATTTATTCTGTAGCAAGTAAATCACTTCGTCAAGGACGGTGTAGGAATTCGGAGACACCATAAGAATAAATAATAACACAACCGTGGGGACACCTAGAATATTGCATTATTGATGGAGCATTCCATGCTAGGTATTAAACTTCAGGATCGGTTTGGAAACGAGGAAATACAACGCCGAACAAGAGTCGTCGATGTCGGGAAACGAATCACAAAACTGAAGTGGGGGTGGGCAGGGCAGGACATTTGGCTAGACGCGATGACGGACGGTGGACGAAGGCGGTAATGGAGTGGCGGCCAAGAACAACTAAACGTCCAGTAGGCAGACCACCCGCTAGATGGACGGACGACCTAGCGACCATTGCTGGCAAACAGTGGATGCGGGAGGCACAGGACCGGCGCAGATGGCGAGAAAAAGAAGAGGCCTATACTCAGCAGTGGGTAGATGTGGGCTGATGATGATTATTGATGAAATGTACCTACTGTAACAGAATCAGGTTTACATACAAGATATCTACTTAGATTATTGTGGCTTGTAGACACTTTAACGGTCAATATTAAGGTAGTTTTCCACACTAGAATTTCAATCGTTCAGTTTGATTAATTACTAGCGGCATGCCCAGTGGTTTCACCCGCTGATAACCGTTTGCCCGCGGGAAAAAGGCATTTAAATAAATTATATATATATATATATGTATTATTAGTGTTAGGTATATATAATATAGATATATATTAGTATATTGAGTAAACTTTTATTTAACTATATTCATTAATTTAATGGTGCACGATTTATCAGCCTTACCTTATGCTATCTCTCTACCGTAGGACAGCTGGAAGAGATTTCTTTTTAGAAATAAGTAGTATCTGTTGTGTTGTTTTTCTTTAATGTAATTGTTCTGTGTTTTATCTTGTGTGCAATAAACAGTTAAATTAAATATAGCCTACTAGATTTACGCCCAGCGGTTTCACCCGTTGCCACTCATTTTCCCGTGGTAACCGTTGTTTTCCTGCGGTAAAAGTAGAATATGTGTCATTCCAGGTTATATTCTACCTGTGTTCCAAATTTCATCCAAATCGGTTAAGACATACATACACAGTACACACACTCAAACTCAGATTTATAGTATTAGTACGGATAAACCAGTATTTTAATACCCCAGTGATTAGGAAGTTGAATAGTGAATAAACGTCGACCGCTTCCCGGCGCGGCGGCCGCATGCTTCTTAAAACAACATTTGTTTCTACTGCTTGTAAATAACGCGGCGAGGTGCGGCTGTACTATTAGCGGGATCATGAGTAGACACTGGGTCAACAAAAAACAGGTCCTGCATGTTAGGATTTAGACTTACATTTAAAACGGTAGAATGCCTGTTCTAGCCTTTGCCTGGGCTCTATGACAACATTGTAATCTATGTTCGATACTAATCTGTGACTCCGCAAATAAATGCGTATTTCTGTTCCAAAAAATATGGTTTAATTCAATGTAGAAGATCCTCCAGACATTACTAGCAAATGTTTAATACATACAGTCCACAGATCTTAGCTGAACGTCGAAACACTGCACTTAAAAGAGTTAAAAGTTTGCTTATTTCAGGCGCTTCGGTCTGCTTCTTCTTTTACTTATCATATCAATGGGATACGCCCAGTGCAGATTGAACAAGATCAGCAGCGATTGCCAATGTTTGGCAACAGCTATCGCTTTTAAGTTAGCCTCTTTTAAGACCTCGTGTGTGCAGGTCCAGGTCTGCTACGACTAAAGTAAAAAATTGTAAAATCTAACAGATGTGCCTCAAAAGCTTTTCCGATGGAAGGTTCAAATTGACAATGGGAAAGACGCCCCAGTAGTAGACGAAAATTGCGTCGTGAGCGTGAGAGGTCTCGCTCGAGATACATCTATGGCAGCAGCAGTGCCCGTATTAACACGAGATAAAGTTGCAATTTACGTTTTGACGCCACTATTGATCTACGGTCGTTTGACACTCAGTACGCGTCAATAGTAAAAAAAATGTGATTGCCCATACGGCCAGAGAATCTTAGTAGGGACTGTGACGATGTTTTTACAAAAAGTTAAACGCTTTGACTTTATCTAACAGTTTACTTAACCATGCGTACATTTTTGGAAAAACGTGAGTGTGTTTCAGGGTATTTTTTGTATCGCTAACACTGCGACCACACCCAAAGCTGAAGATCGCGTGTCCGCCATCGTTATCGGCTGGGGCTTATCGACACCTTATAACAATAAACAAAAATAACTCCCATGCCCATTGTACACAGCACTTTTGGAAGTCCATTCTTTCATAAATTATTTATTCTTCAACGTGCCATACATTTGAGTTTATACATAACAAAGTATACTATGGTTTTATTATGCACCCACAGTGCTATGTTGTTTTCGTAAATGAAATTTAGAAATCTTTCTTTGATTAAACACAGCCTAATCTATATAAAATGTGTTTTATGGCTAACGCAAATGAGAAAAATATACATATATTTTTTTATTTTTTTTCTAAATGAAGTGAAATTAACTTTATTCAATGTAGGATAGTAATGGTACTCACTTATTGACGTTAATAAGAAATTGTAAAAATGTAAGCACCCGCCAGGACTTGAACCCGAGACTATTGTTTGAACTCCTACTCTAACTGTGCACTAAACGTAGTATTCGTTACAATAACTTATACTAGATTTCGCTTCTACGTCGCTTCGAGACGAGTACCAAGAGATTGACAAAAAAATTGGAAAGTGTCAGTGTGGGCGCCGGTAGCTCCGTTGGCAGTGAGACGGTACCCCACGGTCCCGGGTTCAAGTCCCGGCGGGCGATAATTTGTTTTTAATTTCTCATTATCAATTACAAAGTATGTTTTACAAAAATTGTATAACAAGCCTTAAGGAGGGTACTCATGAAACTGAACAACGTTCACCATGGAACATGGATTTAAATATTAAAAAAAAAACGTATTTCCCATACGGAATTGACGATCAGCTGATTAATTTATGAATCGATTCATAAACGAGGTCCGTTGTTTTTGGAATTTCAACCAATATTTTGTTACTCCTTGTTAAATCAATTCCAAGCAAGCAGAATAAAAAGATATTGTTCAAGAATTGAATAGTGAAACTAGGGATTTTCTTTGAAACTGAAACTACATCGTTGAAAATTCATACTCCCCAGCTAGAGTCTAGAGAAAAGCCGATGAAACGCTGAATTTTATATTATAGGTGATGTTAAACAATCTCTATTCAAGATGGCGGCGGTTTGAAACCTCATCCGGTATTCCGAGCATTTTCAAGCGAGCGCGGCAGGTAATATGACAGGGGATGGATATGAAAGTGTTCAACTTTAATATCTGCGTACCCCGCAGCAGTGTACAGACAAGAGTAGCACGAGCGAACACTGATAGACCATATTCAACGGGAGTGTGTTCAGACTAGAGTATCACAAGCAAACAATAATAGTCCATTTTTACAGGCCCGATGGCGTTGCGGATAGTACCCCTGCCTTTCACGCCGAGGGTCAAGGGTTCGATCCCCACAAGACACAAATATTTGTAAAGTAATTTTTCAGATATTTGTGATAAGTCACAGATAATTATAATACTACTGCGTTCTAGTTAAGTATATATATATCATATATCATATTCTATGAATACTATGTATTTATTTACAAATAAGTATATAGTCTGGCTGTATTCTATGAATACTATGTATTTATTTACAAAAAAAGTATATAAGTATAATATCAGCTATCTATTCCATAGTACGAGCTTTGCTTAGTTTGGGGCTAGATGGTGCTGTGTGAAGTATCCAAGATGATTTTATTTATTCAGCGGGGGTGTGTACAGACTAGAGTATCACGGGCGAACAATGATAGCCACTATTCAACAGGGTTGTGTACGGACTAGAGTATCACGAGCGAACAAACCAACTGCTTCTATTGTCTAAATTAGGTTAATTTAGACACCAAAATATCAAAAAACCAAATAGTCTTTCATAGTCTTTTTGACCACTGAAGCAATTTTCTATCAAACTGTATTTTATTGAAAATCTTATAAATTAAACGGCAAAACGGTTACTCACGGTAAAAGAATATTTAAAATTAGGCGCATTTTCAACTAATTCCGGATTTACATAGTACAATAAACATTAAAACAAATATTTCTTCTGTATTATGACCATGTGTTTGTATCTTTACTGTTCCTGTGTACAATAAATCGTAAATAAATAAATTATGATATGCAGATGCTTAGACTTTATCAGTCTTATTACAAAAAAGTTAGTTGTGGTTTAGGCTTTTTGACAGCGTAAAATCGTATAGAAGTACATTTATAGGTATAAAACACCGCCTAAAACCGCGTCTAACTTTTTTATAATAACACGGTTTATGTCGAAATTTAATCTCTAATTATTTTGGTGTTGCACGTTCCAACGCTTCCCTAATATTGTATTTCTCTAGCTTAGTGCGTAAAGAAACAAAAAGTTAACATTATTTCGGTTTAAGGTTACGTTTTGTGGTTAATGCATTATCGTGTTAGTATTAGGTACATACATACATAATATATGTAGCGATCTCTGGGAGCTACGACAAGAAGCCCACTAAAAGTGTTAGATATTTTAGTCGTGTCATGTCTTATGATTTCATGCAAAATACTTGTTATCAATAATAAGGCGACGATTAAAATAATGGCGACTAAATTGACTAGAAATTGCGAAGCACCCATTGACATTTTTAAACATGACAGAACTTAGATATCTCCTGTCCTTTTCAAAACCTATTTCACGGAAAGTGACAGCACTTGTTTAAGGGTGACAGCACTTGTTTAATTAAAGAGAACTTACATCCCAAATTGAGTCATCTCTTTCCGTCGGGAAGAGATCGCAAGCCTTGAGCGAAACCACGGGGCGGAGAGCTTTTTTGTTTCTTTTATTTATTAACTATGGGTTTGCTCTTGACTCTAGTCTAGGTCATAGGACAGAGACAGGGTCTAAGATGGAGCGAGCTCACCCAGAAGAAGCCTGTTCACTCTTACTTTGAAGCTATTCAAGTTGAACTAGGAGTCCGAATGTAGTGAAGCGAAACGGACGCGGTCCATCCGATCCGGTTTTAGCCGGCGCGGCCACCGCAAGACACCCGACACCGATGAGAAAGCACAACTATTTGTTACTTTACTAACTAATCCGTACTAATATTATATATCTATGTTTGTTTGTTACCTCTTCACGCTCAAATGGATTGACCGATTTGGATGAAATTTGGAACACAGATAGAGTATAACCCGGAATCGGAATAACACATAGGTCACTTTTTACCGCGGGAAAACAACTATTACCACGGGAAAATGAGTGGCAGCGGGTAAAACCTCTGGGTGGAAATCTAGTATATTTATAAATACGAAAGTAACTCTGTCTGTCTGTTACGTTTTCGCGCCTAAACCACTGAACCGATTTTGATACAATTTGGCAAAAGCGTAGACAGAAACCTAAGAAAGGACGTAGGCTACTTTTTACTACAGGAAAATTTATCAATCCCACCGGAAATTGTAATATCGAATTCACGCCGCGCGCACGAAGACGCCGGGCACCAGCTAGTTTTTAATAGCTAATTTTAGCCATGTTTGACAGCTGACAGTTTCGTGCTGATAGCAGAGGGTCCATTTTCCTTTGTTGGCATCTCTTTTAGTATGGAGATAAAAGCTGTCAAATATGGTTTATGGCGATGACTTAGTTTAATGCCTCTAACTAAACCAATATTTGTAAACACTCGTATGAAGTCCATTACCAAATGAAAAGCAATCCTAAGTCAAGACGATACGCTTACAAATAGCTAATTCTTAAACATGAGGGTTGCATTTTAAAAGAAAATCAGACTTGAGTAAACACTCACGAGTAAAGCAACCTTATTTCAACGGGTTAAGGTGGTAATTCTTATAACGTCGCGAGTCTAGGAAAAGGTATATATAGAGAAATTTCATACATAAAGTTGAAAATTATAAATAAAAAATCCTCATACAATCATATTTGTTATTAATTTGCTAGGTCGTTAAAATGTTCTTAAAATTCTTTAAGGGGTTGACTTGATGAACGATTTTAAACTCTACGCTCTTGAGACAGGTTTGAAAGTAGTATGAAAGAAAATTCTGTTGAATATTAGGGTTGTGAAAATGGCGGGATGCGGGAATGTGTAGAAATGTTCTTCCTTACTTTAAAAAACCCCCTAATTATGTTAAAGTTATGGAAATATGAAATGAGATGTATGCGCCGTGTGATGCCAGCTTAGTATAGCATCACGCCATTTATTTCCCGTGGGTGTCGTAAGAGGCGACTAAGGGACTCGAGGGTTGCATGTATATTGCAATTTTGGGCAAAAATTGTGTATTGCCATAGTGACAACCTGTCACACACTGTTCATTAAGCATATTTCAATATTTCGATGTATTTTTTTTTAATTATCATATCCAAACAAATAACAATATTTACACAAATCAAAGAAGCATTTTACGAGAATAAAACAAACATTAATAATATCATAAAAGGAAGCAGGAAAAAGTAAATACACAAACAGACACAAAAAATATCTCATACACAAGACAAATAATTACTTTTACTCCCCAACCCTCGAAAAAAGCTAGGGCCGACGCACATCCAGCAGCATTTGCAAAACTGTATCCAAATTGACATAAAGCACACTATAAGTATAAGAAAGGCTCGCGCCAACGACTACGTAGCCCGAATAGACATAGAAGCCTAATGTGCCAATTTGTCTAAGAAAAAAATCTGTCAACTAGCTGAGGTGCGGAGGTTGGGCGCGAGGTAATGCGTGCATGCTGACCTGACCTGTAAGACGACTTCAACGCACCGTCGTCATATTTGTATAGGAAGCAGATGGGAATTCGCAATTTCCTTTCTTCTGACAGACGCATGCGTACGGATGCGTTAAAAATCGCCGTGTGATCCCCGCCTAACAAACCAATGCATGCGATTTTGCGGAATATATAGGACTGATGCGTGTTGCCAGAAAGTATTCGCTCTTAGTATGCCGTCTCTCGGTGATTTCTGGTCATTAGCTCGCGATACGATAGAGTTCATTTAAATTTTGCTACTGAACTGCGCCAAAATTCACTAGGTATGCACCGGCCCTAACTTTCTATTTTATATGTAAACTTGATCAAACGGATCGTCAGAACCTGTAGCATAAAAACCCGGAAATAGATTAGGACGTGTCCTCCCTGCCAAATCAAATCCATGGTTACCCTACTCATAATGGTGACCACAAATTGGGCTATTAGTGGGGGACAATAAACTAACTAACGGCTTGACCTCATAAGGAGGCCAATGTCCTTTGACCCCAGTTACGTCACAAATTATTAGGGCTATTACGATAAGTTATTATATCTTGTAGTTATAGGTCATATCAGTCTTATTTATTCAGTCAGACGAACTTTTGGACTATAAAGTTCGACTTTTCCTTCGTTCGTTCTGTATTACCTATACAGGGTGTAAGGGACAGCCCTTCGAATACTGATAGGGTGCATGCAGACCATGATACTGAATCACTGAGGCCTGTCCTTTAACCCCGTATACAGGTATTTAAATATGTTTTTGGTTCGTTTAGGGTGCATTTTACTAGTGACCGATAGCGAAAACTCAAGACGGGCTGGTGATAAGGAACAACTTTCCCCAACGAACAAAGGCCGAAAATTAGACTTCCCATACAAAATTGCCGATCAGCTGATTTGGATTACTATGGAAGCTCAAAATATTTTTATCATATTTCGACTTATGTTTCTTGGGGAAAGTTGTTTCTTATCACCGCCCAGTTGTCTGTTTTCAGTATCGGTATATTTGTGACACTCTCTTGGAGGAAGAGAGGTTATAACGCGTAACAAACAGCGTAATTAAACTTAAGGTTTCTACAGTTTTAATGCGAACTGCTAAAGAGTGGAACTCCCTGCCTGCGGATCTGTTTCCGGAACGTCACAACCTGGGCCTTTTCAAGGCGAGAGTGAATAGGTTCTTCACTTCACTTCACTTAACATAAGTGGCCTATGTTATGAAACTACAGGCTACAACTACAAGTCTACAGGTGAAATTCGTAGTATATAGCCGGTTAATATTCCTGGTATCATAATGGCTAACCGTCTAAGCAATGAACATCGAATTTCACCTATAAAATTGTAGCCTGTAGTTTGATAATATCGGACACTGGTGAGATGGCAGTCAAATGCTTACCTATTTTGTATTAAATAAAATAAAAGTTTATCTATAACAGTTAAATGAAAGCCAATAAAACAATAATTAACCATTAACTCAGATGAAAGACTTCTAAAATAGCATCACCCGCAGGTGTCGTAAAAGTTCATCAAAGTGCATGGGTTGTTTAAGGGGTTTATTGTAAAGCACTCACACTTTAGCTTTGGCGGATCCAACACTATGATGGACTGACGGATGCGTCTGTCAAACACCTTGGTCAAATCGCATGCGTTACAGTAGGCCATGGTGTTTGTTTTTAGTACGGGAATTCGAAATTTCCGTTCGTCTGAAGGACGGATGCGTTAAAAATACGTCCGTCAATTCGCCATCATCCTGAAGAAACATTCGTTCAAGCAGTTAGTAAGTATACTAATATGTAATGTAACACCTTTCCTTACTTTTAGTTTTAAAGTTTCTGTATTGTTTTGTTTTTATTGTTAGCAATGAAGTGTTCATCTATCTATCTAAATTAACGTTTGGTCGCTCATATTTATTATAGAGCATAATAAGTGAGGATATAAATTATATCAGTATATTTTCTGTTTTTTTTTTAGTAATGGACCGATTCTGTCGTGAATAGATCGGTATTTAAAAAGCTTATGATTATGCGATTGCAAAATCCATTTATCAAAAGCCCCGGGTCGCGGCTGCGCTTGTGACCTACAAAGCAGTTCCCCAGGGTCGCTATAAAGTTTATAGTTTAGTATAAACTCCTTTCTCAGACAGAGCATCTTCCACAGATCAGACTATTATATAGACGCTCTTCCAACCATGCGTTTCTGAAACGAAAATCTTAGGTACTTGAGGACTATCGATAGTGCTATCACTGCTAATGAAGACACTTTTATGTAGCTAAAGAAAAATAATTTTCATAGAACCACTCCTTAGTTTGCCTGCTTAAGGCGAGCGTACTCGTGAACGACCTCGACAGTGGCACCATTTCACAAAAAAAAAAACTCTTTATACAAACAATATATTTTATTAATAAAATACATGTCAAAATACAATAATACTAAAATATATGTCAAATCACAATATTCAACTAGGTTTTCGTCACCTAATATATTAGAATATCCGTTGCCCAAGTTTTTAGTATTATCCTTAAGTAAAGTTAGAACCTGCAAACTCAATTAAATATTCGCTGTAATTAAAGTGATGACAATTAATACCAAAAGTGGCCTTTTTTAGTTTTCCATAACCTTAGTTGCAGCGAATATTTCATTGAGTTTGCAGGTTCTAAGTTTACTTAAGGATTATCCAAAAAAATTGGACAACGGATATTCTATAAAAATAAATATTTTTTTGTGATGTGGCGCCACTTTCGAGGTCGTTGACGGCTACACTCGCCTTAAGTAACGTTTGATGCAAAATAAGACGCAATTAAAAGAATAGTCTAAAAAGTCCTCGGTAAAAATGCATGACAGCTCTTTCGATATCCGGTCCCACTTTTTTCTTAAATAGCTGAGGGATGCATACGGCAGAATCGGCACTCAGCAAGAAAAACAATACTTATAGGAATGGATATTTAAATATTTTTTGAACTGACAGATAATCTGTTCCTTATTGCCTATTTACCCCGAAAATATAAATCTCTCTCACAACACATAGGTTGGCTGGCAGATATCTGTTCATTAGTGATAAGCTCGCCTATGCAACAAATGTATATTGATTATTTTCTGTGTACGTTATGCAACAAAGAATACGAGTATTATTAAAATCTCTGGCTGGACACGCTAGTCATCCTGAAACCAAAGTATCAATTCGCGGCAATAAATAACTACAAAGATTATACCTACTTAAGGAAGGAACTACAAGAACAGAGTAATAATCTCATTGTGGACCGAAAGAAATGTGTTTTCTTTCTTTCTTTCATTCATTGATTCGGTGTCCCACACGAAAAAAGAGAGATATTGTATTTGGAGTCTATAGGTAGTGCACTCTGTGCCCTCATCGAAAGGCAAAAGCAATATTAATAGTGCAGACAATGCCTGAGGTCATGTTTGTGTTTGAGGTCCCTTCACAGCACGTACACGTGTTGCCGTGTGATACCGGCTTAGAATAGCATCACCCAATTTCTCTCCCGTGGGAGTCGTGAGAGGTAACTTAGGGACTCGAGGGTGTGAATTGCAATTTTAGGCGATGGGCAGACAACCTGTCACTATGGCGCTACACAATTTTCCAAATGACCCTCAAATATTTGTTAGACGTTTGTAAATGTCAGTTTTTTTGTATTTGTTTTTCTACCCCGTAAGCGATTATAGGCGTGATATGTGTATGTATGTTTCAGCACGTTCACACTACGCCTATATGAGCAGGGAAATAGTAATGGAAGTGGGCAGCGCGAGCATGTAAACAGGTTACTCGCGCTGCTACTCGTCATGCCGCTGCCACTTCCCGTGCTCCTGCGATAAGGTAAGATCCTTATTGCAATATTAGGCAATGGGCTGACAACCTGTTACTATGGTGAATGTATCACTTTCTGAATGACATAACATAACATAAATATACTTTATTGCACAAAAACAAGAAATGGACATACATATAGAAAAGAAAGAGTACAATATAGGCGGCCTTATAGCTAGGTAGCTATTTCTACCAGACAACCTTAGGGTAAAGAAGAGTAGATTTGAGATACGGGATAGTGCTTTTACGTTTATATAAAATACATGTACAATAACACCTACATATTTTACATAAATAACATTATGAGTAAACTACTACATACCTTATGTTACAATAAACTAATACATATACATTATTATTAGACAGAAATATGCATGTTCATTCAGATTAAATGGACAGGGGAGAAAAACAAAACAGTATAAGTGAAAAATCACTTTTCGGACAGATAGTGTGATCTGACTCGCGCCTTATAGCTTTCAAGAGACGACCCTTTCAATGACCCTCAAATGTTTGTCAGACGTGGCGTAAACGTCTGTTTTCATGACCGTTAACGCTCTGCCTACACCGCAACGGATACAGACGTGATGTATGTATGTAATGAAACATGAATTAAGGAACACATTACACGCGGCCTAGTTTCAAAGAATGCGCTCGCCAATCTTGCCACAACCTTTATTACATTTCCCTCACAAAGAGCTATTCAGCGGCGACTATGTCATCAAGCCCTCTGGGTTTCAGTGTGTTGCCGTCACATGACCCGTGTGGTCAAAGTGTTGCCAGCGACAAAATAGTAAACAACTAACCTTAAAAAATATAAAATCTTTGAGGAGTAGAATACCGCTGTGCGGAAAGAGAATACACATTGGAAATTAAGGGCGCCTCTGAGGCTCAGTATTAGAAAAAAAAATCATAGCAACCTATGAAAAAAAAATTTGTTCCCTTTTTGCCCACGCCTATTTTCGTTTCGCAAAGACTCTACCTATTGCTTGTGCCCTAGCACTGCCACGTCGAAGGCCTATTGCGATTATATACACATACACATATCACGCCTATTATCCCTTGCGGGGTAGGCAGTGCGCAAACGGCCGCAAAAACGGACATTTACGCCACGTCTGACATATATTTGAGGGCCATTCGGAAAATTGTATATCGACATAGTGACAGGTTGTCAGCCCATCGCCTCAAATTGCAATACACACCCTCAAGTCCCTTGGTCGCCTCTTACGATTCCCATGGGAAAGAAAAGGGGTGATGCTATTCTAAGTCGGCATCACACGGCAATTCTGTTATCTTACCTTAAATTAATGCTGTCAAGCGACTTAGACAATGCCTTCAATTCTGGATATAAACTGTACTATCTTACCTTAAATTAGTGCTGTCACTATCCGTCAAATGGTTTTAGGAAAGGATAGGAGATATCTACGTCCTGTCATGTTTAAAAATGTCAATGGGTTCTTCGCACTTTCTAGTCAATTTCGTCGCCATTGTTTTCACCGTCGACTTATTTGACAGATTACACGTATCCTTCGTCAAATTATAAGACGTGACATGACTAAGATATCTCCTATCCTGTTCTAAAGCATATGATGGAAAGTGACAGCACTAATTTAAGGTAAGATAGGAGAGTTTAAAGCCATAATTGAAGGCATTGTCTAAGTCGCTTGACAACGTCAAATAGTATGCAAAATTAAGATAAAACTTCGGCCCCCGTTTTTAGCCGATCAGCAGCTCTTCGATTGAAAATATCAGGTCAATTTATTTATATATTTCATCTATATATTTCATCTGTGTGTAAGATAACAGAATTTATATCCCGAATAGAGGCCAATGGTATTTTTTTTTGTAATAATACCGTTATCGTTTCCTTCAAATGGCAACACTCTCGTGTACCAAAACGGGCCAGAAGTTATTCATTCATTGTTGGCGCCCAACAAAAGATTTCGGAAGAAAGGCAATAATAAGTTACGGCATCCTAATATAACGTAATTGCTGGAATAATAAGTATTGCAAGGACAGGTAGGAACTCATATTGCTTTTTTATACCCGGTGTAGCGAAAACTTTCAAAGCATCAGCCAGCACTGTAACGCATGCGTTTGTTGGACGGAAGAAAATTGCGATTTCGAACTTTTTTGAAAACTTGTAACATTTACAAGCTAATTTGAACCTGCGACTTTTTGCAAGATTTCAATAATTGTAAACTTAACACGGGAGATGATTTAAATTTTGGTATTAAATTTCTGATCTTCAACCCTTTTAGTAATGGATGGGGTTCAGATCGGAAATCGCATTTTATTTTCGTCTGACAAACGCATGCAATTCGGTGTGTTAAAAAAACGCAGCGATAAAAGACAAGTGGGAAAACCGCCTTTCATGGTCTGTTCATATTTTGCACGCAGTGCTATATTATTTTCTAAATGAAAATCGCTGCTATAGATTTTGTGCCATGTACATTGGGCGTACCCTATTTATACGATAAGAAGATTATCTATAGTAAGCCTTTCTTTCTACTCATTCTAGAACATTCCCATCGCAATAGCATAAGATAATAATTCTCACATTTCGTTTACCCGCATTTCCTGTGTTCGCGTGAATCTAGAATCTACTGCCTCAATGAATTACCAAACCAACTAGGCGAACGGAACGGCTCCTGTGGAACATTTGATTCAACAAACACATACACATACACATTTTTTTTTTTTTTTTTTATTAGTAATGGGTTTGCTCTTGACTCTAGTCTAGGTCATAGGACAGAGACAGAGTCTAAGATGGAGCGAGCTCACCCAGAAGAAGCCTGTTAAGGCACTGGCACTCCCACACACTGACGGAACGCAGCAAGCTACTTGGCGCCAGACTTCGGTGGGATGGTGATTCATAAAATTCATTGTGCTTGTGATGATAATGGTTGTAAATAAATAAATAAAATAAATAAAACGGACATTTACGCCACGTCTGACAAACATTTGAGGGTCATCCGGAGAATCGTGTAGGTATCGCCTGACAGGTTGTCAGCCCATCGCCTTAAACTGCAATACACACCCTCGAGTCTCTAAGTCGCCTCTTACGACTCCCACGGGCAAGAAATGGGGTGATGCCATTCTAAGCCGGCATCACACGGCATCAACACGATTTAACGAACGACACAATAAACCCAGTTTTGAATCGTCTACTATGGAACTAGTAGAACTCTGACTTGGTTGTGTAATTATCATTTACATATTACAATAACAGCCCGTCCACTGTTGGTCATGGGCCTCCCCCTATCGGGGGGTATTGCCATACTCACCACGCTTCGCAGACGGATTGGCGAGCGCAGTGCAAGATGTTGCATTCTCAGGGAACGCTGCCGCCTATTCCCTGGATAATCCCTTAGTCGCTTCTTACGACACCCATGGGTAGAATTTGGGTGATGCTATTCAAAGCCGGCGCCCACGGCGGTGTAATGATCGTAATTAATGTAAATTTAATGGGTTCGATCCCAACAACACACAATTTTTGTTTAGGCATTTTCTGATATTTGTGTTTAGTTCGGGTATTTCTATGTATAATAGGTATGTATTTATTTACAAAAAAAGTATTTTAGTATTAAAATCAGCTATCTAGTACCCATAGTACAAGCTTTGCTTAGTTTACGGCTAGATGGCGCTATGTGAACTGTCCAAGATTTTTATTAAATCAAACCAGATACATTCGTGGTTTAATAAACGTCTACCTTACGAATAACACGAGAGTTCAGGCAGATAAATTTAGCTGTAAAATATAACGAAATCTTTCAAAGTAACACAATAAAACATCCCATATTACAGAATATAATTGCGTTACCAAAGAGGAACATCAAAGTCGTGTTGTGATCGAGTCTCGTAACTAAATAAAAGTAACAGACAAACAAACAGTTCGTAAACCGACAACATCCATTAACACTGTTATCCAATCTCGTACAGCCGGTGTAAATAACTTGGAACGTGGCAGATTTTACATTACTTACAGTGAAATAAAAAAACATTGTTTTATATTACATACATACATATATCACGCCTATAATCCCTTACGGGGTAGGCAGAGCATAAACCTCTGTAAAAAACGGACATTTACGCCACGTCTTACAAACATTTGAGGATCATTTGGAATATTGTGTATCACCATAGTGACAGGTTGCCAGCCCATCGCCATGAACTTGAAATACACACCCTCAATTCCCTTAGTCGCTTCTTACGTCACCCACGGGAAAGAAATGGGGTGATGCTAGTCTGAGCCGGCATCACACGGGGCATTGCTCACAGTGAAATTAAAAACATCAATGAATAGTATAAAATGAAGTCGCTTCCCGTGTCCCTATGTATGCTTAGATCTCTAAGATAATATCGGGTACAGGTGGACCGATGACTTACAAAAGGCGGCTGGTACCTACTGGATGGAGAAAACGAGAGATCGTGACTAAGAAGCCTACGTCCAGTAGTGGACTGCAATAAGCTCATGTATGTATTTAAGTCAACCAAACTTAAAGAAAGAGGTTATTTTTTAATTTCGTTTGGTTGAGGTGAAGTGGATTTTCTTCATTGATCGTTTTACAGATCATCCATTGCAGAATACTAAGAGTTTATGAAAAGAAATATCAAGCCTCGATGCACAATAAACCCCTTTCCCGGTTACAAATAGAGCATGATTCAATACAAACAAAGACAGGACGAGCGAGTCGGAAACTCGCGACCGAATTAGACGGTTCGGTTACCGGCCGTCTGAAATAACTTACTGCCAGATGTAATGCTTATTACCCTCGTACACATACGCCTCACACCTTTGTCCCTTGCGGGGTAGGCGATAGGTAGAATACGGTCGCTATCGCCCCGTCTTTGACAAATATTTAAGGGCCGTTCCAGGAAAATCGTGTATCACTATAAATATCATAGACAATTCACACAGCGCCATCTAGCCTCAAACTAAGCAAAGCTTGTACTATGGGAACTAGATAGCTGATAATAATACTTACATTTACTTTTTTATCATATACATAATTATCCATTACGCCGTGTGGAGCCGGCAGTGTAGAATAGCACCACCCCATGTCTTCCCGCGGGGGTCGTAAGAAGCGACCGAGGGATAAATCCGACCCAAGCACAACGGTCCTGGAGAGGCCAACTCCACAATTAAACCCGGAACGGGGTCTCCGTCAGGCGCGTGTGACAGAGAGCTACCGCGCGGCAGACTCCTGCAGCCGACCTGGCTCCGCACGTATCGACTAGTCGTTCCTGCGGATCCAGCCAGGAAGGCCGAGAGGGTGGCGCAGGTCCTGGGCAGCCCTGCGTATTCCATAATTGCGTCCCAGGCAACGCAGTGTCTCATGCCTCAGACACTGATTAAATCGTCTGTCACATACGTGTGAGGCCAATGATGATGATGATGAATTATCCATAGAAACACCCAGACTAAACACAAATATCTGAAAATGACATGAAAAAATATTTGTGTCTTGTGAAAAAATATCAACCCCACGAGTCCACGACCCTTGGCGTAGTTAGCAGGGGTACTATCCGCTTCGCCATCAGCCCAGTCACTAAAGTGACAAGTTGTCAGCCTTTCATCATCATCATCATCATCATCATTATCATTTTTATTTATTTATTTACTTAACCATTTATTGTACACAAACACATACACAGGAACAATTTACTTTTAAAAATAAATTTCTTACAGCAAACCTACATAAGAGACATTCTATAATTCGAGACGCGGATATGACGTGCACAATAGCAAAAAAAAGTATATATACGAATACTACAAAACTTAAATACCTTTATGATAGAATACTTATATACCTATTACATACTTATATTACTATGGATATGCAAGAGAAAGATAGTGTTCTTTAACTCTCTTTTTAAATATAGGAATAGACATCATCGCGCACAGCGTGCGGGAGAGAATTCCACAATCTGACGGCATGAACAGTAAAAGAGTAGGAGTAGAAGTCTGTCTTGTGAGATGGCATAGACAGGTGAGACCTGACGTTTGAGCGACATGGCTTATCCTGCGGGCGTGTAAACGCAAAGCGCTCGCGAAGATACGATGGAGAAGAAGGTTTATAAAGAATGTTGTACAGAGAAGAGAGAATGTGAGCATTCCTCCGAAGGCGGATTGGGAGCCACTTGAGCTGTGAACGAAATTGGGAAACGTGGTCGTATTTGCGCAGTCCGAAGATAAATCGAATGCACAGATTTTGAAGACGCTCAAGTTTATTAAGAAGCTCCTCGGTGGCATCCAAATAGCAAGAGTCGGCGTAGTCGAGAAGAGGTAAAAGAAGTGATTGGGCCAAAGTGATCTTAGTGCTTAAGGGTAAAAAGTTTTGGAAGCATTTCAGTGAATGAAAAGAGAAATTAATCTTTTTATCATCATCAGCATCATTATCATCATCATCATCATCAAACAGCTATCAAAATTAAATGAGAAGGTAAGCATTTGACCAAAGACTACGATATGACGCAATAACTTTTTAAATTACGTTTCGTTTCATTGTCTTTAAAGGTTTTTTAAATCAATTAATTTTGCTAGGGATGGTGGTGGTTGGTAGAGGGTCTCAATATTTCTGCGTATAACAATAAAGTTCAATAGTTTTAATAAAATGACAATACAGATTTCTACCGATTAGGAAATACGAAAAAACTGGAACTTAATCCAGTTATTGGATTACGTGAGAGACTGAATTAGGAATGGGAATTTTGGTTGCCGTGTGATGCCGGCTTAGAACAGCATCACCCCATTTCTTTCCCATGGGAGTCGTAAGAGGCGACTAAGGGACTCGAGGATGTGTATTGAAATTTTAGGCGTTGGGCTGACAACCTGTCACTATGGCAGTACACAATTTTCCAAATAACCCTCAAATATTATGTCAGACGTGGCGTAAATCTTTTGCGGCCGTTTATGCTCTGCCTACCCTGGAAGTGATTATAGGTGTGATATGTGTGTATGTTGGTCAAATCTTATACTTAGGAAATTGAACTCAATTCATAGTTTCCATTATCAGTCAAGCTAGTGAAATATCACCATATATATTTCTAAAACTGTTACTGTACATAATCAATCACTTTGTCGCTGATACCGAGCCGATTCGCTGCAACTCCAAACTTAAACACACGTGTTCAAATGTTTCGATACAAATGATTGATGCCCCGCGGGACCACGTTGAAATGCCAGGAAGGTGACATAAGCGATCTGTCATTGCTGCCGGGGCGTGGGACGAGGGTGGGATAAAACATGATACATTTGGTGGCTATTTTTGAGTAGATATGTTTTGTTTTGAGTTGATATTTCTTTCGATCAAAGCGGCCTGCTGTACGGGTCGGAACGAGACGGAAGAACGCGTTGCTCGAAGGTTATTCAGTGATAGGGGGTGGCGTTTAGTCGCGTGATCATTTAAAATTTAGAGAAATTAGATGAGACATCATATACTGTTTGAAATGTATTTTTAATAGTGAGTAAGGAAGATTATTTTCGAAAACAGTTGTACCTGTTTTAAGAATAAAGATATGATATGATCTTGTACGGGCGATCAATAATTGTTCTGTGTCTGTTCTGCTTTGCTTGTAAAATCACACAGTGTTTTTCTTGGGTTCCGTACCCAATGGGTCAAAACGGGGCCCTATTACCACACAAAGTAAGTATTGGCGGCGCTATTACAATGAATCAGCCGCATGCCCGTATGTCTGTCTGTCATCAAGAAGCATCTCAGAGACCGTGCAAGTAAGACAGTTAAAATTTTCTCAGATGATGTATTTTCGTTGCTGCTATAAGCAAAAAAAGAAAGAGATATTTAAGAGGGCTAACATGATTTTTACGGACGGCCGATGTGGCGCAGTGGTAGTGCGACTGCCTGCGACGCAAAGGTTCCGGGTTCGATTCTCAGTGGAACACTCACAAAGTTGATGTTCATCACTTTGTGAATTTGTTCCCGGTAAGGTTAGGGCATTGCAGGGTGAACCACCAGATTGTCCAAAAAGAAATGGTTCCGTGCTTCGGAGGGCACGTTAAGCCGTCGGTCCCGGTTGCTGTCTATGATTACTTAGATGGCGGTCGATACACAACCATGTCAGAAGCCTACTAGCAGTAGGCGGTTGAAAAACTGACACCAGGGTTCATCGTGTCGTTAGACGACTCGGCATCCCACACGAAAAAATAAAAAGAGACGTGATTTTTATGTTTATGTTACCCTTCGTGCGCCAGTCCAACTCGCACTTGGCCGATGTTTTAAATAATGATTCTTTTAAATCGATCAACGTAGGTTTTCTACAAAATATTTACGCTCTGCCTACCCCGCAAGGGATATAGGCGTGATATAATATGTATGAAGCAGTCTGTTTTATATTAAACGGAAAAATTATAATGTAGCTTTTAAATGTAAAGAAATCACTCACTTCCCTAGAATGTTATACTATGAACTTTTTTATATTGGCGCTAGTCTTGGCAGGCAAAACCAATATAACACACTTTATTGGATTCTAAGAAGCACAAACTCTTCAATAGTAAATCTATTCCAGCCTATTTCAGACAACATCAAAGAAAATAATAACTTTACAGATAATAATCTAGTGTCAGCCACAGACTAAATAAACAATTGGTTTCTTTTGTTTTACTCCACTGTCAGTGTTGCCATCTGCCTTTGACTGCGGTTGGACCGGTTGGGAACTGACTTTGAATGGGCGTATTTGAAAAAACTAATAAGATTCTTCTTCCTTTCGTGTGGGACACCGAGTCGTCTAACGACCTGATGAACCCTGGTGTCAGAGTTTTTAACCGCCTCTATAATAGTTGTGTGGTTGTGACCGGGACCGACGGCTTAACTTGCCATCCGAATCACGGAACCATCTTTCTTTTCGGTAATTCTCTAATTTCTATGTTTAAAAACATAAAAATTCGCAAAATTTTGAGCGCAAGATGATTTGCTGTCTTTTTCTGGCGCAGCGCGAATAAAAAAGACTAACTTTTCAGGAGAACGGGTCCTTAACTTAATATTTTCTTGAGTTTTATTGTGATGGGTCCTTAACTGTCCGATCTGGCAGCATTATCCACATTTAGCGCGCCTCCCTCTTTATCCGTCGGCTACTGTACTTACTCGCTTTGTAGACTTTTTGTTTTCCAAGATGCAGTCTTAGAATAGAAGTAAATTACGTCTATACTGAGACAACATATTTAGGTAGTGTTAAACTGATGGGAAGGGTTTTACCTGTGGACAAAACATTACAATAGTTAGTTAAAAAATAATGAATTTGAAAAGTTCCTTATCGCATGTTATTGCTTATTACATTATATCTTGTTTCTTTAAATGACATAATAAATTGCTGAGATCTGCTTAATTACTTCAATAATATCTAGAGAGTACTTTATTAATCTGTAAGAACTTATTTTAAACATATATGACTTTGCAATTTTGGTCAATAAAATTAAGTGTAAATGAAAAATAGTACAAAATATTCGAGAACTTGATATGTAATTTACTAAAGACGGTACATAAAGTTAGGCCATTCTAATAAGCCATATTTGACAGCTGCCATCTCCATACAAAAAGTGTCTAAAGAAAACGGACCTTCAGCAATAGCATTAGCAAAAATCTGACAGTTGTCTAACTGGGATGGCTTTACTGTAGTGAGTGCTATACGTTACCACATATAGGTACAAACATACATACACACATCACGCCCATAATCCCTTGCGGGGTAGGCAGAGCATAAACGGCCGCATAAAACAGTCATTTACGCCATGTATGACACGTTTCCACTTTTACCATAAAATATCGGAATATCCAATCTAACTTATTCTGAAGATAAGTTCATCTTCAATAATAACAGTAGTAATCTATCGGACGGAAAGGTCTGACAATGAATTCGGATCGGATCATTCGAGTCACGCGCCTCATCGATATTCGGAACAGATAATCGATTATTGATGCTACTGAGCTTTCAATTTGCTTATCTACTTGAGTTAGACCTCTTATTATTGGGAACAGTTTACGTACAAAGTATCTCCAAAGTATTATTAAATAGATAATATTGTATTAATTGCCGTGTGATTTCGGCTTCGAATAGCATCACCCCATTTCTTGCCCGTGGGAATCGTAAGAGGCGACCAAGGGACTCGAGGGTGTGTATTGCAATATTTTAGGCGATAGGCTGCCCAGGTAGCACAAATTGCTGCACAAGCGCTTAATTAAAGCTGCCATGAAAACCCAAAACTATATAAAGGTGTAGAGATTGCCCTTAATAAGGTGTTAGCAGTGCTGTGAATTCAAAAAGTGGCCCCAAATTATACAGCCTTTGGTATTACAAAGGCTGGATAAAAGCTGAAATAAGACTTGTCATAGGCTTTAAAAGAGATTTATTATAGTATTATGATATGTTTAATTCTGTACAAGGTTCCCATCTTCAGCTCTTGTACAGCTTGTTACCTTTGCAACGTTGTATTTACATTTTCTTTCAGCTTTTTTGACAATTGTTATTTTTAATAATAATATCAAAAAAAGAACATCCATCTTAGACGTTATCGAAGCACACTCCATTTTAAATGTAAAATTACTTTTATTATCATATGCTGAATAAGTGATTGCAAGTGATCATAGTGCATTCATAATGCGAGTGCTACTTGATCGTGTAGTTTATACCAATTATCTAACTAAATTTTCATGCGCCGTTCAAATAATCAGATTTTAATCTTAAAAATGTTTAGAAATAAAAAGAGTACCTATAATTATTTACGTGTTTGAACTTAAGTTATATTCATCCCCCTCATGAAATTATTTTCTTTACAGTTGATGTTTAAATTAAGGTTTGAAAATGTGATTTCATAGAATCTACTCTATTTATAAAAATACAAATCTAATTATTTGTAGGCTAGATATGGCTTCCATATAGTGTTCAGCTTATATCGTTGAAAAAATATTTTGTGACTCTTTTGGCTGACCAAAATACCGTTAATCAGCCATTGACTTCTTATGTTACTTTAAGAGACTTTTATTCATACTTCTAGTTGTATGTTGATATAGGATAATGCAGTTCTAATGGCTTCAGCGTTATATTGTATTATAATACCTATTGTTCGCAGCCAATTCGGGATTTCTAGCAAAAGCAAATTGTAAATTTGATTTAAGACCAGTCAATAAGTTGTGCTAATATAAGTTAGATTTATAACATGTCATGTAAAAATTGTAGAATAAAGGCCTTTTTAACTTTATTATTTATTTTGATACGTTAGCAGGATCTGCAGTCTGAACAACCATCTAAACAATCGGATTAAAAAAGCTGTTATAGGGTGCCAATAAAAGCAACGAGTTTTAATGTTGTGTATCCAGATATAAAAAACTGTTAATTGTATTAAAAAAATACACTATAACTCTTTGAGAATAACAAAGCACCTGTAAAATGGCGTTAAAAAACTTCTCAAACTAAGCTGTTTAAAGGTACAACTTCATACGCGTCTTCAGCTAAAGGAATTATTATTTTCTACTTAGGCGTCCTTTAAGCAGCTGCAAGCTGATATAAATATTTTTTACACACCTTTAAACAAAATACCCTACAGTGGTTCCAAATTACACCACATGTACGTCAACAGCTGTATAAAAGTTTCCTTCAATGCTTACTAACAGCTTTTAACGTTAAAATACCCTTCGGTCACACTGCTAAGCAGCTGGTGTTACAAAAGAATTGTCTTTCACCATTAAACAGCAAAATACTTTAATAAAATGTAATTATAATCCTTTAAACAGCCAAAAGCTGATATCAATATTTTTGAAGTGTCTTATGCAGACTATTGAATTTATAAATATTTTGAATGCTTCTTATCAGCTTTGAGTAGCGGCCAGAACCGCTATACATCTTTCATTACACTTTTAACCTCAAGTAGGTGAAAAATTCTACAATTAATCAGCTAGTGTGTTACCTGGGTGACAACCGGTCACTATGGCGATACACAATTTTTCGAATTATCCTCAAATATTTGTCAGACGTGGCGGCGGCCGTTCTTTGGGCCCAGCCCGCAAGGGATTATAGGCATGATATATGTACCTATGTTGTATTCAGTTTGGTCCCAAGTATGTATATAAATGGCTTTTCGTTCACCTTTTCATTCCAGTTTATCTACTCACATCGTATGCTCAGATTTTCTCAAGGGTTGACTGGCAGAGATCCCTTAATGGGATAAGTCCGCCTTTGTGCCATTCCTTGTTTTTTATTTAATGTGTGTTTTCTTTATTAGTTAGAAGAGAATGCTGCTTTATAGTGTTTTGTCTTTGTTTTATTTTATTTAACGATGCTATTTTTGTGTGCAATTAAGTTTATGATTATTATTATAATTAGATTACACATGTGTTACACTTACATACGTACATCTCCACCAAGACAACTGTCAAACATTATGACATTATAAGTATTCGACCGCCTTTGCGCAGTTTAGATTAAGATTTTCTGTTTTTAATTATCCTGTATTTGTGTGTAATAAAGAGTTTTTACTTACTTACTTACCTGAGCCTGGATTCACTTATTTTTTTACCCTTGCAATGCCAACGACACTCCACTGTCATTATAATGCCACTGAGATTTTCTATATATCAAATTGTTAGCAGAATACGAAATGACCAAAACTGTCACACTGACAGGTCATTGACACACAACTGAAACGATTTTTATTTAGCAGACTTCAGGACCGGGTCTACTGCGACTTACGTAAAATAAAAGTTGGGACAAATAACAATTAATACTAAGCTAAACTAGACTAAAATCACTATAACATGATATTATGACACGTATGGCATTTGCACGATATCGACCAACCGATATAGCAAAAATGCGGCTGTTTAGCGATAGGTGTACATAAAAATATGGTGGATGGAACATACCTGTCGCGACTAAAGTAAAAAAGGGACAAATAACAATTAATGCTAAGCTCTCTCTTTCTCTCTCTCTCTTTTCGTGTGGGACACCGAGCCGTCCAACGACCCGAAGAACCCTGGTGCCAGAGTTTTTGAACCGCCTACTACTAGTAGTAGGCCTCTGACATGGTTGTGTAACTACCGCCGTCTAAGTAATCATATACAGCAACCGGGACCGACGGCTAAATTAGACTAAAGGCACGATAACATATTATTACTAGATTGCTACTCATTTTCCCGTGGTAATAGTTGTTTTCCTGTGGTAAAAAGTGGCCGATGTGTTATTCCAGGTTATACTCTACCTGTTTTCCAAATTTCATCCAAATCGGTCAAGCCGTTTGAGCGTGAAGAGGTTACAAACATACATACATACACACACACACACACAAACTCTCAGATTTATAATATTAGTAAGGATGAAATTTATGTCATTATCTACCGACCGATATAGAAAAATGCGGCTGTTTAGCGATAGATGTACATAAAAATATGGTGGACGGAATGCGCTTGAAAAAAAAAACAACAGTAGATAAGTTTCATTTTTGATTTAGTCCTGTTTGGATAGGCGAAGGTCTAAGACCATACTGCCTCGTCCTCATTTATAGAAAAGCCCAATATTAAAAATGTTATTGCATAGGGCGTAACTGATTTCCATGATCAATTATATTGAAAACAGTCTTTGTAATAAAATCCACACAAGCTTAACACCTCATTCACTCCACGATTTCCACCTCACTTCCTCTAATTACTGCAAAAAAAGACCTAAAAAGTAAATAAACATCACCCTCCTTTAAAAAGCCCTGCCCGGGGGTCGAACCTACAACCGGTCTAATGAAGGCACATCAAACGAAATACGTTGTGTAATAACGAGGAACCCTTGTTTGTGTAGTGAAAGGATTTTTCGGTTTAAACCCTGTTTTGAAATGGAGCAGAAATAGGGGAAAATGGATTTTTGAATCGATAATTGAGGTAGGTGCTAATGAGTTTATTTCAGTAAACATTTTTCGTTTTTGACTGATTTAATAAAGGAGGTTATCAATGTAGACTAGTAGGTGCATCGCATATAAAATATTCTGATATATGTTATCTCGTTGGTTTCTAAAAAGTTTTGAGAAACTTCTGAACAAACTTCGATGGCAACAAACTATTATGATTACGACCAGCTGAGGTAGCCCAGATGGAAGAGGCGTCGCCAATAGTAATGGCGAAAGTCGCAGGTTCAAATCCTGCCCGCGCTTGAAAATTTTGCAAGTTTAAAAAATATAAATATTGGAATAATACATTGGAAAAGCAAATGCGACAGTTGAAGTTTTGTGCCAATGTCAAGAAGAAACAGTTTTTACCAAATTATAAATTTTTTGTACAAAAGTAAAAATAAAAATAACGACCCATACGAAAGCTGCTGACAGATTGGCGAGCGCAGTTGTTACACAGGGAACAAAGATATTTTACGAATGTTGCATCCGATTTAGTTAAGAAGGGCTACATCAACCAGCGGCAAAACCAAGGCATCTTATCTAAGGGTAATACGGGGGAATTGCGGCGGCATGTTGAACCGAAGTGTCGTGTCGAGAAGACGAGTCGTCGCGACCACAGAACTATGACTAAAGCTATAGAAACCAGACTAATATAACAACATAATATTATATAATTTCACCCTATGCATTGCTCTTTCTTTAATTGTTAAGTAATGTTGTTGATTAATTATGTAACACGGTTTGAAAACCTTGACTTCAATTTGAAATAAATATCGTTTTCAGATGTTGGTGGCGTAAAATTACATGCCGTGTGATTAACCTGGCCAGCCCTGTCCTGCCTTTATTTTTATTTTTTATTAGAAAAAAATAAAATTGTGTGATACAAATTTCAATTTTTTACAATGACGAATCATGACGTCAATAGGTAATAATACTATCCTACATTGAATAAAGAATTTCAATTTAAATTTCAATGCGCTGAAAAAGGATACATTTAGGTTATTCGTATCGCCAATAGAAGGTTGTCACAAGTTGCATTTACTATACATCAGAATTCAGTTGTCATTAACAACGATATTCTTTGATACATCGCGTAGTTTTAAACAAAGCGCTAGCACTACAGAGTTTTTTAGTTTACTTCTAAAATTGTTTGGTTTATAAGGATTCCAATGGCAGGGGCTCAATTTTGGTTGGTTGAAATTAGTGACATGCACTGCATTTTGCTTATATACTTAATGTTGTGAATATATTTTTATTTCTGTATGTATTTTGTGATGGAAAATAAATGTTTTATATTTGTATAATTGAATAAGATATAGTTATTTTCGTTCGTCTAAAAGTAAATTATTGTGTTTGGTTCTATAGCTTTAGTCATAGTTCTGTGGTCGTGACCACCTATGATGACACTTGCAAGTTTTGCAACTGCAAATACGTTTCGTCAACTCCCAATTCAGACCTTAACTTATTATTCAAATCTCAAAAGTTTCTGGTTTTATCCACCTTACTTTGTAACGAAAGGATAATTTTATTCAAGTTGCACGATAAAGCTAATTTGGAACATACTCGAGGGAGTTGGTTAAAGGAATAAAAAAGTTGTCAAGGAACTCTAATTTATTCAGCCTTTCACCATTCGTTCGTTAAGTTATGGGATAAGAATCCATGATTTAGCAAATCATGTAGCCACATTGAGTATTGGTGGTCCAATACCCAAACTTTTTTAATGTTTCTAATGACACGTTCACGCTATGCCATTCATCATTGGCCTCGCACGTCTGTGACAGACGATTTAATCAGTAATGCCTTTATGGGCACGGAAATAGTAAGGGAAATGGGCAGGGCGAGTATGTAAACAGGTTACTCGCGCTGCTCCTCTTCATGCCGCTGCCACTTCCCGTGCTCCCGCGAGTGTCAGCATTTCGTGCGCGAGTCAAAGGAACGGCAGCACGAGCGCGAGTGGAATGCATTGCTATCTCGTTCAATCATATTGGTGCGAGAAGAGTATGACGGCAGTGTGTGAACACTCACTCGCGATCGCGTTGATACTTCCGCGGAAGTATTTCGAGTAATATTCGCAGCAGCGGCAGGAGCTGGATAGGTGAACGTACGTAGCTTAAGGGAAACTTGTTTAGTTTCATGCGCTAATTCATTCAACCCTTGAAATATTTACATACCTTAGGTTTTGCCAAATCCGGGTAGTTGACGAAATGCGTTTTGGAAATCCCATAGAAACACCGGATAACATAGCACTCGTCGCCGCATCAAAGCGGCTGTCGCAGGTTGTCATTTGGTTGGTAACTGCCACGAACCCATGAAACTATAGATGCTTAGTTGCGATAATTATATATAATATTCCGGGCGCAGTCTAGCGCATGATCGCAATATAAGGTAAAAAAATTACTGCAAACATTTCAAGGGATGAACCAGCCCGTTTTTTTTGTTTTTCGTGTGGGACACCGACCCGATGAACCCTGGTGTCAGTGTTTTTCAACCGCCTACCACTAATAGTAGGCCTCTGACATGGTTGTGTAACGACCGCCATCTAAGTAAGCATAGACAGCAACCGGGACCAACGGCTTAACGTGCCCTCCGAAGCACGGAACCATTTCTTTTCGGACAATCAGGTGGTTCACCCTGCAATATCCTAACCAGACCGGGCACGAATTCACAAAGTGATTATTATTATTATTATTATTATTATTTATAGGACAGGCAGCAATACATGCTGATAGGTCCTTGCAGTGTTGGTTTTGTTAATTAATGTCTTTTTATTATATTTGATCACACACACACGCGCATGTTATTGTTTATAAAGTCTTTATTATTTTTGCACCAATTGTCCAGTCTATTTTTAAAAGAGTTCACTGACGGCGCAGAAACAACATCATCAGGGAGTTTATTCCACACGTTTACGATACGATTTGTTAGAAAGTGATAAGCGACATTGGTATTTGAGTGCGAACGGTTTAGTTTAAGGGAGTGGCCTCGTTGAAAGCGTGATGATTTCAAGGTAAATATCTTTTGCATAGGGAGGTTATATAGTCCAGTGAGAATTTTGTACGTTTCAATCAAGTCTCCTCTCAGTCTTCGTTCTGTCAAGGTTGTCAGATGGAGTATCTTTAGCCTTTCTTCATAGGACTTCTTTTTTAAATTGTATGGGATCTTTGTAGCTCTTCTCTGCACACTTTCCAACAAGTCGATATCTTTGGCTAAGTAAGGATTCCACACCTGGACCGCATACTCAAGCAATGGTCTGACATACGTTTTATAGATTTTTATGAATACATCCGATGTGATATGTTGAAAAGAACGCCTGATAACATACAAGAATGAATTTGCCTTTTTAACGACCATGTTTACGTGATCAGTCCATTTAAGATCCTTTGTCATAAGTACTCCTAGATCTTTCTGTGAGTCCGTTGCTGCAATTTTTTGGTGATCTATGGTGTAATCAACTTGAGGGTTGTTCGTGCCCAAGTGTAGCACAGTGCATTTTGCACTATTTAGATTGACAATCCATTGATTGGTCCAGTCCAGAAGTAGATCAATATCAGCTTGTAATTTGTTCGCGTCTGATAACGGGTTTCCAAAAAACTTGCCATCATCGGCAAAGAAGCAGGACTGGGACTCAATGAGACCAAGCAGATCCGTCACAAAGATGCCAAACAGCGTAAGGGCGAGAACTGATCCCTGTGGGACACCACTTAAAACATCTCTCTTGGAGGAAAGGGAGGTACCGACCCTAACCTGGAAGGTTCTGTCTGTAAGGTAGTCTTTAATCCAATTGAGAAGACAGCCGCGAATACCAAAATGTTCTAGTTTAATTAGGAGTCTCTGATGAGGCACTTTATCGAATGCACGCTCGAAGTCCAGATAAATAACATCAACAGGGTTGCGCTTATCTAGTTCCTTCCCCCAGGCATGTACTGAAGTCAGTAGATTAGTCACTGTAGACCTTTTTTCAACAAACCCATGTTGACGAACAGATACAACATTGTGCCTGTTAAGAAACTGTGTGAGCTTGTTGCATATTATTCTCTCCATAATCTTGCAGGCAATGCAAGTAAGACTAATAGGTCTAAACTTTGCAGGATCGGTCTTATCACCATTCTTGAAAACAGGTGTGACAATAGCATCTTTCCACTCCTTAGGGACTGTTCCGGTCTGAAGTGATTTGTTCATTATATTGGTAAGGATTGGTGCTAGAGCAGATACGCTGTTCTTAAAAATTTGTCCCGGGATATTGTCAGGTCCTGATGAAGAATTGACGTCTAGTTTTTTAATTGCCTTTAAAATATCATCTTGAGTAATAACAAATCCAGAGAGTGACGCCTCAATTCGTGCTGACTTTAAAACTTCTGGTTGCTGGACTATAGGTGGCTCACGAGAGTATGCTTTTTGAAATTCTTCGACAAAGGCTTCAGCAATGCCAGCAGGCAATGTAACGAGGTCTCCATTAGAATTCTTAACTGCAGGGGGGACACAGACTTTACCAGTCATGCAGCTGCGTATATGAGAGTAAAAAGGCTTATCACCATTATCAAGTATTCTAGCTTCATGCTGCCCCCTTCGTCTTCATGTCTCTGCCACACATTTATTATTAGTAATTCTGTATGTTTCGTAATCGCTGGGTGCTTTGGTTGTCATGTAAATATCCCAAAGAGTCTTCTTATTAGCAGCCAGTTTCTTCACCTCAGGTGATATCCAGGGTTTGTTGGTGAGCTTCTTTTTTATAACTTTCAAGGGTGCGTGTTTATCAATAGTAAGGACTATTCGGGACTGAAGCCCACTCCAACCAACTTCTACATCATCTACCTGAGGTATTGACTCAAATTCATTTACAAGGTCCTGATTGAAAGAGTCGAAATCTATTTTATTGTAGCTTCTTCTAAGAGTTTCCTGAATTTTAGTTGGTGCAACATGACACTGGAAGTTGATTAATATCAACTTTGTGAGTGTCCCACCGGGAATCGAACCCGGAACCTTTGCGTCGCAGGCAGTCGCACTACCACTGCGCCATATCGGCCGTCCAGCCGTGAAACTAAACAACTTTCCCCAAGATACGTCGAAATATTTAAAAAAAACAATTTTGACCTTACATACAGAATGCAATTTGAATAAGGTAGAAATATTTCGGCCCATATTCCTTATAGAAAGTTGTTCAGTTTCACAGCTTGGTTCAACCCTTGAAATATTAGCAGCTTATATTTTTACATTAAAAAAAACGCAGGCTCCAGACGTGTTTGCATATGTCTGAAAGTCGCATTTGATGTACAATCTTATCGAGATTTGCTTCGGCTTAGACATAAATTGCTCTGATGCTCTTTGCGATTATAGTATCGCTATATCAAAACCATATCTGTTCGCTGATTGGTGGGTGGGCAAAACGATCCATTGACTCGTTACGATTAAGTATAGAGATTGTGCTAAGGCAATGGATCTTCTTTAGACCTTTGATCTTAAAGCCTGACGCACATCTAACGTCATTTGGAGAGATACGATTTCAGAAGCAAATTGAAAGTGAACTACTTATATTAACTTGTGCCATAGTTTATTTTGCACTTACAGTGCTATATATAAAAATGTAGTTTTAACAGCTTTGCAATTTATTTTTATCATTTGTGTAGGTATTCCATTGTGTACTACATTGAGTAAAGTAATTTCATTTTCATTAACTAAATTTGAAAACATATCATCGTGTTTTCAAATTTAGGTAATGAAAATGCCATCATATTAGCCAAATAAAATTGAGCTTCCGAAATTGCACCCCAGGCAGGATTTAGGGGTGGTGCGGGATCTACCTCCTAGCGGTCCACCCCGGGCAACGGCAACACAGGCTTGCCTGTGGATAAGTCCGGTTGAACGATCCCACGTGCGCGGTGGAAAGCTCCGTAAGGGGCCGCCTGGCTCGCGACCACCATCCCACCGAAGTCTGGCGCCAAGTAGCTTGCTGCGTTCCGTCAGTGTGTGGGAGTGCCAGTGCCTTAACAGTTTCTTCTGGGTGAGCTCGCTTCATCTTAGACTTTGTCTCTGTCATATGACCTAGACTACTGTCAAGAGCAAACCCATCATTAACAAAAAAAAAAAAAAAAATAACAACCTGCGTCTCAGTATCAGTAGCGGGATAGGTTTGGTTAAATAATTAAATAATATTTCCGTTACTTACTTTGTGGACGACCCCATATCAAATTACAATACAGAACTCAGTTTCCTACGTACCTACTAGAAATTTGACCAACATTTACATTTGTAATTCATTCTCACACGAGATCCAATTCGCTTACTCCGGTTTTTTCGTATTTCCTAAACAGTAGAAATCTGTATTCCTATTTTATTAAAATCTCTTCAACTTTCTCATTTTGACACACACATATTGTGATCCCAATCCCACTCACTACCACCATTCCCAACAAAAGTCATTGATTAACAAGCATAATAAATAAATAAATTAAAGATACGACTGCTTTCTGAGATAAAGCTTAGCCACGCGGGATAATGTGTGGATTCTTCCGATACAATTCCCATTGGAATCTGTTCAGTGGTTAACGAGTTGCAGTACATTAAAGAATCGCATATATATACATAGGTACATATGAACTCTAATACATTACACTTGTTTAGTCGTGTAAAAAAACTGGATATATCCGACAGTGAAACGATTTGCAATTTGCGTTTTGCAATTTTAGGCAAAGGGCTGACAACCTGTCACTATAGTGATACATGATAATCTGAATGACCCTCAAATGTTTGTCAGACGCGGCGTACGTGACCGTTTTTACGGCCGTTTACTCTCTGCCTACCTCGCAAGGGATAAAGGCGTGATAATTATATTATTTGTATGTATGTACTAAAAAAGGGCGCGCACTTAGAGTGAAGGCGCAAAGTGTATTTAATAAAGCGAGAACCCTTTTTATTATTAAATAGGCAAATACACAAACGAAGTAATGGTTCAATTCTCGAAAATTTAATAATGTCTAATTAGGAAACACAATTAAATATTATATTAACTGTTTGAGGGTTGCTTGGTGTTTGAAAGTCAATATTGTTTACACTACATACGTATTTGTTATGACTTTTGAGTCATGACTTTTTACACGACTGCCCAACCAAAAGAACCTCGTTAACCACTGAACAGATTCGAATAGGAGTTGTATCGGAAGAATCCTTACATTATCCTGAGTGTCATAGGCTAGACTTTATATAAGCTTTTTATTATGCTTGTTAAGGCGCCGTGTGATGCCGGCTTAGAGTACCGTGTGATGCAAGCTTAGGATAGCATCACCCCATTTCTTACAAATGGGTGTCGTAAGAGGCGACTAAGGGGCTCAAGGGTTAGATGTGTATTGCAATTTTAGACGATGGGCTGACAACCTGTCACTATAGAAATACACAGTTATCTGATTGACCCTCAAATGTTTGTCAGACGTGGCGTGAATGTTTGTTTTTACGGCCGTTTACGCTCTGCCTACACTGTAAGGGATATAGGCGTAATTTATGTATGTATTTATGTATGTTGTTAAGGCGCTAGCTACGCTCCGGAATCCCGTAAACAGATTTTCTCAAATTGTTTAGGTATTTCTATTATGTATCATTAACAGAAACAATTCTAAAATAAAGCAAAATGAATGTGTTTTATAAAACAAATAGCTCCAATAACCGGGGCTTAGCGTCGGATTCAGCCCCCTCTGTCGTCGATAATTAAAATCTCCCGTTACTCTGTAAAGTCTGCAAATGAAATGAAACACACCCTTTCTTATTGCTACTGTGAATGTGATGTGGTACTGTCAGTTTTCGATTGGAATTTCACCGTGTTATCACAAAAAAGTTTTTGACACGCTTTTGGCATGGTTTCACAAATTTTTCTTTGAGATTTGACGTTGTCAAAAAGCATAAATCACACGTACACATATTTATTTTAGGTTTGTTTGGGAAACTTACAGCTTGAATAATAACAGTAGTTAAATACAACAAAAATAAACTTATAGCCAATTAAAAGATTAAATTCAAAAGATCCACCAGTAGGTGACCATATAAAAAGAATGGTGAGTTAAGAATTACATTAACATATCACGCCTATTGTCCCTTTACGCCACGTCTGACAAATTTTTGAAAGTCATTCGGAAAATTGTGTATCGCCATTGTGAAAGGTTGTCAGCAGAAAAATTGCAATACACACCCCGAGTTCTTGTCTCTTACGACTCCCACGGTAAAGAAATGGGGTGATGCTATTCTAAGCCGGCATCACACGGCACTAAATCAGCTTACATCACGTCTAACATTTTTGGTAATAAGTCTGTATGATGTTTAATTGGCGGACTTGGGTCGTTTTTCATACAAATCTTATTGCCCCGCTCGGGTACAAGAAGCTTATCGTAGAGGACGAAACTCATACACAAGTTGTCGTAAGACACTCATGAGACCGATGCCTCGCAGATTCACGCCAGTAGTCCATATGGACGCAGTTTCATCCCAACTGTAGTAAGTCAGATTACCTTACCTGATGAGCTGAATAGAAAGCGAAACAGTTGCAGACTTATTTAGCAAATATACTTTTCATCTTTCGTATTTATTTACCAGTTCAGCGTAAAAACTGAACTAAACTACATAGACTTTTATCTCTTTTATACTATAAAGAAGACAAAAATCTTATTACAAAATAGATTTATAATAATAATCCCGTGTGATGCCGGCTTAGAATAGCATCACCCCATTTCTTTCCCATGGGTGTCGTAAGAAGCGACTAAGGGACTCGAGGGTGTTTTGCAATTTTAGGCGATGGGCTGAAAACCTGTCACTATGGTGATACACAGTTTTCTGAATAACCTTTAGATGTTTGTCAAACGTAGCGTAAATGTCTGTTTTTATGGCCACTTACGCTTTGCCTACCCCGCAAGGGATATAGGCGTGGTATATGGATGTGTATATATGTATTTATAATAAGACTTTTGTATTCAAGGGACTCGATCCTTTAGTCTTACGACACCCGCGGAAAGAAATGGGGTAATGCTATTCTAAGCCGGCATCATACGGCCTAAAATTGCTGAAGTACTTTAACCTTTTTACATAAACCATGAAATTCGTGTTCATTTTTGTACTAAAATAACAATTTCAGTTTCTTTACAAGTTTGCTTTTGAAATTAAATCATAATTGCTTACCCTTTTCGAGGCTTTCGATAAAAATAGGTACATTAACACTGTATTTCAAATTTCATTTTTTATTTAAATTTGCTGTGTGATGGCGGCATAGAAGAGCTTCACTCCAAAACAACCCGTGGGTGTCGTAAAAAGCGACTGAGGGATAAAATAATCGAGGGAGTAGGCAGCAGCGTTCACCGTGTGCGCTCCAGAGGAAACTTCATTTGCCATTTCAAAAATTTTGCTAATAAAAAATTTACTGCAATATATATATTTTT
The DNA here is from genome assembly GCA_027580185.1 of Tuta absoluta. NCBI lineage: Eukaryota > Metazoa > Arthropoda > Insecta > Lepidoptera > Gelechiidae > Tuta > Tuta absoluta. The sequence continues at coordinate 2,559,145 of JAQAHW010000058.1, read as the reverse complement.
TTTAACTAGCAAAATTTTCAAGAGCAGTCAGGATTTAAACTTGCTACTTTCGTCATTACTAGTTCAAATCCTGTCCGCGAAATATTGTATCCTGTCCGCGCTTGAAAACACGGGAAGTGTTTTACAAAATTTGGTGTTCATGGTTTTTACAGTTCTAGTTTAATGAGTACCACCGCAAACGTATGAAGTTTGTAATTCATGGCCAATTACTAACAGACAGAGTTTATTGATAAGAAGTAGAGATGCTCCAACTATGGTTTTATCCGACTAGCCGACTACCGACTAATCGGCTTAATCATAAATCAGCCGACTAATTATACGCATGTAAATAGTAGACTTTGAAAATCTTGACTTCAATTTGAAACGAATGTCGTAAAGTTACATACAATGTGATTAACCTGGCCCACCCCAAAACAGTGCCTTTTTATTTTTATATCCCGCCCGAGCCGGTTTTCTATTAGGACAATACAAAATTGTTATAAAAAGAAGAAAATTGTGACATACACATTTCTTTTTTCTACAATGACGGATCATGACGTCAATAAGTGATAATACTATCCTACATTGAATAATTTCACTAGCCACCACCGACTACAAAAATGGCCGACAATTCGGCTTTTCCGACTAGTCAGGTGAGCCGATCATTAGTTTGGTATTTGGTGACGTTCGGAAAAATTAATCGCGTCTGTGCACGTATTTAAAGCTTTCCTGCCAATCAAAACAGTTGTGGTTTCATTTCGCACATGATTATTAATGGTTGAAATAAATTATTATGTTAAAATTTTATGTCTGTCTGACTGTCCTGATGGCGTAGCGGATAGTACCTCTGCCTGCTACGCTGAGGGCCGTGGGTTCGATCCTCACATGACACAAATATTTGTTATTTTCAGATCTTTGCGCTTAGTCTGGCTGGGTGTTTTCTATGTATTTATAAAAAAAAGTATATATTAATTAATATCAGCTATTTAGTTTACATAGTACAAGAATTGTCTATATATTTATTATTATTTATTGGTATTCAACCGACTAACCGGTGTATCTCTAATAAGAAGCAATGAGAATATACGCTTTGAATTTCAATGAGCGGTATATTGTCATGGAGGTATTAGCATTAGTAAGTGATGAAGTACATTGCTGTTTGGAATGTTAAAATTTGGTTTAAACAGTTTTTTTTTTCTACGTGTTGAGCATTAAAATAATGGATTTGCGATTGTTGGCTTTTAACATTATTGATAAGTTAACTAGTTCAATTCGCTGCTTTAGTCAAATGAGCTACTTTTTAAAACGATACATTATATGAATCTACCATAATAATGACGTCACTATTAATGTTAATAAACAATCGCGTAAAAATAAAACCTTCCATGTGTTTTTCTTTTTAATAATAGACAATACAATAAAGCATATTTTTCGTATTTTATTAACTAAAGAACCACCGTTCCTATAAGTCGTATTTGACAGCTGTCAGATTCGTGATAATACTATGACAGTCAGACGGTCCATTTTCCTTTGATGACATTTCTTTTAGTAAGGAGAGGACAGCTGTCAAATATCAAACAAATAGCTGGCCAAATACCGAATGGGTTTTGTTCGGTTTCGGTACCTGTGCAAATACCGAACTCTGCGAGGCATTAGACTTGACTTTTATTGGAATGGCTACTAGAATGACTTATGTCTTCTAGTATCGATAACTCCATCGGGGAATTCGCTAACTTATACACCACCACCAGGGTTTATCGGGTTTTTCACCGACCGACATACAAGCACTTTCGTACATACATACAGGCAGACAGAGCGTAAACGGCCGCAAAAACGGTCATTTACGCCACGTCTGACATATATTTAAAGTTAATTCGGAAAATTGTGTATCGCCATAGTGACAGGTTGTCAACCTTTTGCCTAAAATTGCAATACAGACCCTCAAGTCCCTTAGTGTCTTCTTACGACTCCCACGGTAAAGAAATGGGGTAATGCTATTCTAAGCCGGCATCACACGGCACGGCACTTTCGTTGCACACACAAAACTTATGTTCTACTACCAGTTTTACTACATTTTACTACCAGTCTGCAATGTAATACAAAATACTGATTCAAATAGTGTTCAAAGCTGTATTTAACTCAGTCCATAAGACGCTCCCCCTTGCATGTGATAAGCTGGTAATCTTTACCGTGCAAAAAGAGGGTCGGCTTATTATTTGGCCTTTTCATTTATTGTCTTGAATACCAAATCCAGCCCGCGCTTGTAAATTTTGCAAGTTTTCAAAAAAATTATTGCCTTGATGCATTTCTTAGTACAAAGTTTGATTTCCTTTTTACCTATGCAAAAGACAAACTTTTTTATATGGATAACAAAAATAGCATTTTATGACAAGTTGAATTATGACATTAAGCAGTCCAGCTTGTTGGACACCGAACCTCTCGGAGGCGCACTGAAAGACTTTTTTTGATTAAAGCTCGTGCATATAAATATACATATATATTATGTAATATCAGCATCATCGTCATCAATATGGTTTATCTTCAATCTGTATTGTCCGTGTGAGAACTTTTGAACATAATTAAAACCTTAGCAATTACAGTATTAAAAATTTGTCCGCTTTCGAAGGAGCACCCATTTTATAATGTCTCTGGACGATAAGTAAGCCAGACTTAAGACATAGAATAAGTATGTAACAATTCTGATTACTGATTTGTAAATTGTACAATTAGTCTACTGAAAAATTCTATGCCTACTCTTTAGGTATACACGCCTGTATTTAACTTGGGCACCTCTTTGACGTCTAATGTTAAAGAACATAAGTGTAATAAATGATCCTTTGGGCATTTAAAAGCCTATGTATAAAGTGGTACCAAATGCAAAACTTTGAAAAGTAGAAGCACATCATTCACCCAAAGGTTAGCTCTTAGCGATAAGGCATTGCGCATAATTATAAGTTATGTTTTTTTTTGTTTATGGTATTTTTTTGCAATAAAGCGATTACTTACTTACATTATTCAGTGAGAAACAGTACAAGTAGAAATTCTTACAATAAATAACTTTAAGCTTAAAGAGGTTATCCTTTGACCCATCCAGAGAACTTTCAATTGGCCGGCACTACGACACTTTAAAGCTTCACAAGTATCCCTCTTAAAGTTACCTAGCTCGTTACTTAAAGTTAGTTACAGGACTAGTTTGAGCGCTTCTACTTTTGAGTGAGGTTAGGGTCGTTGAACCGTGTGGGACACCGAGTCGTCTAAGGACCCAATGATACCAGGGTGGTGTCAAAGTTTTTCAATCTACGACTAGTGGTAGGCATCTGAAATGGTTGTGTAACAAGCGGCGTCTATGTAATCATAGACAGCAAACAGGACCGAAGCGACGGCTTAACGTGCGCTCCGAAGCACGAAACTATTTCGGACAATCAGGTGGACCTCCAATGTTCTAACCAGACTGGGAACAAATTCACTAAGTGATGAATATCTACTTTGTGAGTGCCCCAACGAGAATCGAATCGAGTCTACGTTACGCCAAGTTCTTTTCAGGAATAGTTTGAGGTCTTCTACTTTTGAGTGAAGTTAGGTTCGTTGTACTTGAATGACCTTTTTAGGATCTATTCACATTAATTTATTGGCATCCAGATACACTTCGCGGGCAAGGGACGAGCAGTGGTAGCCTAGATGGTAGGCGTCGCCACTAGTGATGGTGAAAGTCGCAGGTTCAAATCCTGCCCGCGGTAGAAAATTTTGCAAGTTTTCTAAAATTGTATACCTATCACTTTGCTTTCAATTCCTTTAGTACTTTCTGTTTACGTGGAGTTTTCTATTCATGTAAAAATTTTGATTTATAAGTAGATTTACATGACGTTACTGATAAATAAAACGGTAAAATTGTAAGTCTCACCACTTTTTTTCGAGGCGTGTCTGTCACTTCTCGCATAGGGTTGTCAGCTTGCTATTTAAAGCTGAAGATATTCGATTATCTTTCCCCAAGAAACGTACCTAGGTAGCTAGATAGATAAATCGATTAGTAGGACGCATACCCAGGTCGCGACTTGAATCTTGTTTGGACTTTTAACTTTACAAAAATGTCTCTGGCTCTGAGATTTTAATTGGTAATGTCATTTTTTTACCCTTGTTCCTTGAGAAAACTTGATTGGTATCAGGAGCTTGTTCACCCCTTTAACTATGACTACTACAGCAGCCACAACAGTCCACTGCTGGTCAACACTTCTTAAACTATTCAATTTTCTTCCATCTTTTAGACAGACACTCAGTCGCCGCACAGACACTCAGTCGCCGCTCAGCAGCCGTCCCGCACGGTCGCCTACGCTCCGACTACCTGGCCGCTCCCGTGGCCCCGCCCCTCGCCGTCGCTCCGCGACCGACACTCCAGCCCTGCGTCGGACAAGCATCACTTGTCCCACGCAGCCTCCGCCGCCGTTTGTGTCTTTTTCAAGACACATTCCGTGGTATTTTATTTAACTACGTCTTTTGCCCGAAAACCGCCGGTTTACGCGGTCCTTGCTCGGTGGATACCTAACGGTGCTCAACGATCCGAGCAGGGGGTGTAGACCCGATACACCAGCTTTGCCCCTTCAGGGCAACGCAGTCAATCGGACGGGTGCCAGAACCACCGGCCCTGGGGGTGAACCCAAGTCGACCCTGGTACCATCCTCTTCCCCTGTCCGAGCAGAGTCTGTCTGGGAGAAGGGCTCCGGCCCCAACTTCCTCTTTGCTCGGGCCTGTTAGGAACCTCCCGCACAATAAGATTGGCGGAGGATACACTTTAGGGCTACATTAGTTAAGTACACCCTCCCTGCCTACACCCGGCGGGGAGGATCACCGGCGTCTTACCCTCAGGCTGTTCCCGCCTGAGGGCCGCGATTAGCATATTAGCTAGGCCGATTGCCGTGGAGTTCTTGCCGTTTCTCTCCCACGGAACGGTTCCGAAACGGCGGTAGCTATAGATTAGGCAATGGCTAAAGCTATTCCCCAGTCCCTTCTCCTGGACATTATTCGCGTCGTCCTCGAGGACAAAAATACCCGCGCCCACGTCGCGAAACTTCTTCCCGAAATCGGTAATTATTTCGACGACCCAACCCGCGATGAGTCATCGCCCAATCCCCTGACCACCGGTGAGTCAGCCCCATCCGCCGACGAAGCGTCCGCCGCTAAGTCGGCACCTGCCCCCTCCCCTGCGGTTACTCATTACGATGAGTCACCGCTATCCCCTGACCCATCGTCCCAAGTCGGCAACGCCCAGGACTCCGACCTAACCGTCGAAGTCATGGACATTGCCGGCCCCCCGTCCGATGACTCAAACCCCGAACCCGACTCCGACGACGACTACACCGTAGTCAGTAGATCCAAAAAGCGCCAGCGTAAGGCTGCGCATTCAGATAGCGACGAGGCTGCGAAAACAGTCCGCGTCGAAGGGCCCGATGGCAACCACCGCAAGGTGGCCGCCGCCATCCCTAAAGTCTCTCCCGCTACAGAGCGCAGACCCCCCCCGATTATTCTCAGGGACAACGCCAAGTGGTCGTCCCTTTCCAGTCAGATGACCCAGAATAAGATTCCGTTCTTGACTGCTTCACAGACCAAGGACGGAATCAAAATTCAAGTCCCGACCTCTTCGGCGCACAGAGCGCTTACAAAATTACTGAACTTCCTCCAGTTCCCGTACCATACGTACGCACTGGAGGAGGAGAAACTACACCGCGTAGTAATTCGAGGCATCCCGAAAGAGATTTCCGAAAAGGAAGTCTATGACGACCTTATCGCCCAGAATATTCCCGTACGTAAAGTACACCGCATTTCGTCTCATCGCAATAAGAGACAATTCGACATGGTCCATGTCACGCTCGAGAGGAGCGAAGCTGGTAAGGCCATCTACGGTTTGAAATCCGTGTGCATGCTTTCAGGCATCCGCATGGAAGCCCCCAGGAAGACTGGGATCCCTGGCCAGTGTCACAACTGCCAACTTTACGGTCACTCTTCACGCACCTGTCACGCCGCCCCGCGGTGTGTTAAGTGCCTGGAGAGTCACAGCACTGCCCAGTGCGCCCGTCCTAAAAAGACGGACACGCCCTCGGCAGACAGCTCCTCTCCCCCACTCCCACCTAGTTGCGTCCTCTGCAACGAAAGTGGCCACCCAGCCAACTACCGCGGCTGTCCCCGTGCCCCTAAGGCGAACCCCAAAGTGCTTCAGCGCACCCTTGCGAGGCAAACGTATGCCGATAGGCTAGCTGGCTCTCAAAAACCAGCTGCGGTCGTTCCAGGTGTTGCTGAAAACACAAACTTCCCGCCTCTCAGGCCTAACCCCGCATGGGCCCTCAAAATGGGTCCAGCCCCCGCCCCCGCCCAAGTCGCACCAAAACCGGTGGTGCCCCCCCAACCCGCCCCCAAAAAGCCGGCGCCTCCGCCGCCTTCTCCTCCCAAACCCGCTTCCCACAGCAAGAGTGCTGAAGGCGACTTAGCCGACGCGCTCTCTGTCGTCTCCAATTTCACCAGCCTCTTCGACATCGAAGAGATAATCTCCTACTCTAAGGAGATCAGAGCCAACGCTGGTAACCCCAGTGCGCTCATCCAAACCGCCGCCAAATACTACCATCTGGTAGTCGCGTTCAAAAACTTCAAACCTTGATTATGGATAGGTCAATTAACTTAGGGATATCCAGCAGTGGTAGGACCAAGCCTCGGTCACTTAAATTAGGTTTTTTCAATGCCGATGGTATTTGCAACAAAAAGACGGAAGTTAGCCTCTTCCTGAAAGATCACGGTTTAGACGTCCTCCTTGTACAAGAAACGTTTCTCAAACCCCATATGCGTACCCCGCGAATCGCGCAATACAACACAGTACGTAATGACCGCGTATCGGGCAGCAAGGGAGGCACCCTCATTCATTACAGGCGAGCGCTTCACTGCTCACCCATAGAGACCCCGCCCCTCTGCTATATGGAGGCTTCCGCTTGCCGCTTAAGCATGACGGGACACCAACCCATTACGATAGTGTCGGTATACCTATCTCCGAGCAATAATCGCGAGACAAAGCCACTTCTTAAAAGTGAGCTCGAGTCATTATTTAATCTCGGTGACTCGGTTATCATAGCAGGTGACTTGAATGCCAAGCACATGTCGTGGAACTGTATCGCCAACAACCCTAGAGGCAATCTTCTCTTTGAGTGGCAGGACGAACTGTCCTTTGACCTAGTAGCCCCTACAGAGGTAACTCATTACCCCCATACAGTAACTCATCGACCCGACATCCTCGACATAGCCCTTCTAAAGAACGTAAACCTTCGTTTAAGTTCTATAGAAGTACGCCACGAGCTCTGCGACTCTGACCACAGACCAGTTTTACTAAAACTTGACCCGCGAACCGACATCCCCGGCCCCTCAGGTCTGTGCGGCCCGACCAAAACTATAGTAGACTGGCCGAAACTAGGCCAAGCCTTGAACGCTCCCAGCTCTACTCACCTGGACCAAATACCGACTAGACTGACTACCGAAACCGACATCAACCTAGCCGTCTCTTCCATCACAAATCACGTTAGCAGCGTCGTGAACAGCTGTTCACGGACGGTTCAAATCACTGAAGACAGTAAATATAAACCTCCAAATGACCTTCTTGAAATGATAACAGAGAAGAACGCCGCGATCCGCGCTTACAAATCCTTCCCAATCGAATCTAACAGACTATTCATGCGCGCCCTACAGAGGGAAGTGAGGCAGCGTGCAGCTGAATGGCGTGACGCCGGATGGGATCAGCACCTTGAGGAGCTGAACCCATCCCATCTCGCATTTTACAAGCTGCAACGCTCGCTGAAATCTGACACCATCTCCGTGATGCCGGTACTTAACAGACCTGACCAGACCAAAGCCTTTGACGACGACGAAAAGGCTGAATGCCTAGCTGACAGTCTTGCAGCCCAATGCACCCCCAGCACACTCCCTTACGACTTGACCTTCGTCTCAACGGTCGACTCCGAAGTCGAACGTCTCATTTCACTACCCCCATCGGGCCCTCCACTCAGAGTCATCACTGAGATGGAAGTGCGCAACGCCCTTAAGGCACTCAAGCCCAGAAAGGCTCCAGGACCGGACGGCATCACCAACCGTGTCCTGAAGATTCTCCCCGATCACCTGATCAATCGCCTCACCCTGATTTTGAATGCCGCCATGGCTAATTGCACCTTTCCAGCTTGCTGGAAGGAAGCAATAGTCATAGGCATTCACAAACCGGGTAAACCGGCGAATGAGCCCACTTCCTACCGCCCGATCAGCTTACTGAACCCTCTCGCCAAACTGTACGAACGCATGATCTATGCCCGACTCCGTGACCACGCAGAGACCAACAATCTCATACCTGACGAACAATTTGGCTTTCGACAACAGCACTCTTGTACCCAACAAGTACACCGCATTGTCGAACACATCGCTCTTAAGCTAAATGTCTCGTCCAAACCGACCCCGACAGGAGCAGTCTTTCTCGACGTGGCGAAAGCCTTCGACAAGGTCTGGCACAACGGGCTGGTATACAAGCTACACCAGCTCGCTGTGCCAGATCGTCTCGTGCTTTTAGTACGTAACTTTCTGTCGGATCGAAGCTTTCGTTACAGGGTGGAAGGCACTCTGTCTTCCCCCCACACCATACAGGCAGGAGTCCCTCAGGGCTCCGTCCTATCTCCATTACTTTTCACGCTATACACTAGCGACATCCCCAAATCGCCCATGTCACAGCTGGCTATGTTCGCCGACGACACTGCCATCTACGCGTCCCACCGTAACCACTTAAAATTAGTTCAGATTCTCCAGAACGCTCTAGACTCCCTCGGGAGCTGGTTCCGTAAATGGAGAATCGAGGTAAATCCTGAAAAAAGTGCAGCCGTGCACTTTCGTAGAGGTTCGTACCGATTAAACGTCCCCGCTGTAAAGCTTTTCGGCCGACCCATCCCGTGGGTCAACGAGACCAAATATCTAGGAGTCACCCTCGACTCAAGACTTAGCTTCCGTAGCCACATTATGAGAGTCCGCGACCGCGCCGCGTTTGTTTTGGGCAGATTACATCCGATGTTGAACAAAAAGAGCAAACTCTCCCTTAGAAATAAGGTGAGAATTTACACCACCTGCGTAAGACCTATTATGACCTACGCCAGCGTAGCCTTTGCTCACACCTTCGATTCACATCTGAAAATGCTGCAGGTCATCCAAAACCGTTTCATGCGCAAAGCTACCGGGGCGCCCTGGTACATGCGTAACGCCAACCTCCACATCGACTTAGGCCTCCCTACCATTAAAGCGTATATGAAAGAAGCGTCTCGTCGCTTCTTCGATAATGCTCCCCATCATAAAAACCCCTTGATAGTTGCCGCGTCCAACTACTTCCCCCATCCAACATCGCGTTTTAAACACCGTCCGAGACACATCCTTACGGAAGAAGATGATGAAATCACAGTAGCCACTGCTGCAGCCATTGCGAGTAGATCACACTCCACAAGCTCTTCAAGCAACCGACGCCCCCGCCGGCGGGGGCGCGGAGGTCCCTCATTTGCTCCCCACTTTGGGAACTACCGGCACGTGCCGGGTAGATTCAGTCCAATACGTTCTCCCCAGAACAACTCGTAAGCCCAATCGAGCTGGTTGTTTGAACAACCACAAGCTTTTCCGGGTGAGCTCCTGCTCCCCACCATACAGTCAGGTGTAGATTAAAAGCCCCGGGGCTAAAAATCGTAGGGTCCACAACTAAAAAAAAAAAAAAAAAAAAAAAAACCATCTTTTACGAACAAGGAGTAGACATAAACATAGACATAGACATAACTTTATTGGTAATGTTCATTAGTAACAAAAGGATATAAAAATTGAGGTCACTAAGTGACTTAAATTACTAATGAAATAACCAACTTTCACCACGAAAGATGGGTGGAAATATAAAAAGAAAATTAGTACTTCCCATAAAAAGTTGCCGATCAGCTGGTTAATTTACTATAGAAGGTTATTTTTTAGATATTCAGGTCCATGTTCCACGGGAAAAGTTGTCAGCATCATGAGTACCTTGGCGTCCTTTCGGCTTGTACCTTTAAAGGTATACTTTTTTGTTTCTCCCTGTTTAGGAACCCGTGACAACCCTAACTTTAGAGCGCGTCTTGGACAACCTCGCAGCGCACGACGTTTATTGAAAAACGAACTTGGCCCGCGCTCGTACGTGCGTTCACTCGGCTCGGCTTTTTATTTTGCTCATTTCTCTCTCAGTCTTGTATAGATAGAGAAGTGATATAACCGCACGAACGATTTCGGGACATACATACTAGGGCATGTTAAATCGGAAGGTACTCAAAACTGGTATTGAGTTTCGATATTAGAGTTAATGCCGGAATTCCGTTTTTTGTGAGTTATAATAAATATAGTAAAAAATGTCTTTTGAAACAATTTTTTCGATTTCAGGAAGTCTTTACGGGAGTCGTGAGCAGTTCTTAGGTATTTGCGTGACAAAATGCTTGTAAAGAGAGTGCAAGTGGTAACAAACTGCAATATTTCCAGTGGTTATGCCCTGTAAAATGTATAGAAAACATATAAAACCTGCTTTTTCCCAAAACCGGTTTTGCCGATTTTTAAGTTCTGAAAACCGAAAATAGGTCCGATATTGCGCTTTTCGTAAATTACGGAATTCCGGTTTCCGTCCATACATAAAGCATTTGATGAGGCATATCAGGCATATTGGGCAATAACAAGAATAAGAAAAATAGTGACTTTTTTTTTTAAATTAAATATGGGTTTGCTCTTGACTCTAGTCTGGGTCATAGGACAGAGACAGAGTCTAAGATGGAGCGAGCTCACCCAGAAAAAGCCTGTTAAGGCACTGGCACTCCCACACACTGACGGAACGCAGCACGCTACTTGGCGCCAGACTTCGGTGGGATGGTGGTTGCAAACCAGGCGGCCTCTTACGGAGCCTTCCACCGCTTAAACTGACGGGATGGAGTATACTTCCTTACGAGTTTCCACGGGTTTAAGAACTTGTTGCTTAAGTAGGTATACTTCATGCTATAGGGTAGTTAAATTAGTAGCGAAATCTCTTTTATTTATAATGCGCACTGCTAAAGAGTGGAACTCACTACCTGCGTCTGTGTTTCCAAACGCATACAACCCTAATCTCTTCAAAGTAAGAGTGAACAGGCTTCTTCTGGGTGAACTCGCTCCATCTTAGACTCTGTCTCTGTCCTATGACCTAGACTAGAGTCAAGGGCACACCCATCATTAATAAAAAAAAAACTCAAGACAGGCTGGTGATATAAAGAGGTGCCTCTACACTCTGCGCTTCGTTCTTGCCAGGATTTTCTGATCTTCTATCAGCCATCATAACCTTCTTGGTTTACCTCCATGTTTGTCTTTCGACGTTCAGCCGAGTGAGTGCCTGAGTGTGAACTGTATGTATTGAATATTTGCTGGTGATGTGTAGAGGATCTTCGATACTGATTTAAACGACGTTCTTGAAACAGTCGTTCTGTGTCTCAGATTGGTACAAATCTTCTTCTTCTTTTTCGTGTGAGACACCGAGTCGTTGGACCCTGGTGCCAGAGTTTTTCAACCGCCTACTACCACTAGTAGGCCTCTGACATGGTTGTGTTACGACCGCCGTCTAAGTAATCATAGACAGCAACCAGGACCGACGGCTTATCTGCCCTCCGAAGCACGGAACCATTTCTTTTCGGACAATCAGTTGGTTCACCCTGCAATGTCCTAACCAGACCGGCAACAAATTCACAAAGTGATAAATATCAACTTTGTGAGTGTCCCATCGAGAATCGAACCCGGAACCTTTGCGTCGCAGGCAGTTGCACTACCACTGCGCCACATCGGCCGCCATCTACGGTACAAATCATAGATAACAATTGAAATTGACTTGATTCAATGTAGGATAGTATTATCATCACTTAGTGACCTCATGATCCGTCATTATAAAAAAAATAAATTGTATAATACTATTTTCTTTTTTTTAACAATTTTGTGTTGTCCTGATAGACTGCTTCGCGGCTCGCCAGGTTAATGACACGGCATCTAACTTTATCTTGCAATCTTGTTATAATTGGCCATAGACCCCTGGCAAAGGCTACGCCAGGCATTCTGCCATTATTATGTTAGGCTAAATCCTAACAGTTCGTTCGTTTTGAAGTCGTAGCTCGGCTATATTTGGTTCGTCTCTAATCCCATATTGAATTCAACTTTTAATTTGCCTCCCGAACCCTATAGTTTCCCTGAGGGCTGCCCAATCCTCTACGTGGGACGGGGAAGTCACGAAAAGGTTATACAGCCAATCCTGTCATCATCCGTGTGTATTGCCCAGGGCATAGACAGTGCGATTTCTGTAGCTGTCATTTAAAAACATTGTCATCGTGTAGAGTCACACTATACTTTATAGCACCCACATACATGCACAATTCACGCCTTTTCCGGCTAGCGCTCTGCCGTAAAAATACAGTCGCTATTGCCGCGGCTGACAAATATTTGAGGGCCGTTTCAGAAAAATCGTGATCACTATAGTGACAGGTTGTCAGTTTGTCGCCTAAAAATGTAATATACATGAAGTCCTAGAGTCAGTCAGTTGCCTCTTACGACACCCGCGACAAAAAAATGAAGTGATGCTTTTCCAAGCCAGCATAACACGGTATATTGCACACCCCACCACATATCTACTTTAAGTTTATATTTTCATGACGGTGCCTTTACGTGCAATGATTTTCAAAAGCCCAGCCCTTCGTAGGTAGTAGTGTGCAATGTCTAGGGAAATTAACGAGACTTCAAAAAAGGTCCCTTCATCATGCCCTTTTGCGACTCGATGAGAATATAAAATATAACTTGGACGTAACGGTGAAAAATGAAAACACAACATTTTTACATATGACGCGAATTGACGCGATGTTTGGTTTTGCATTAAGGAGGCCACAAACTTACCTATACATCACTAGTGTTGTAGTAATTTCACTTTTCGATATTCGGAAATCTCTTCTTGAACTACGATTTTAAATATCGAACGGCAACGACTTAATGACATTGACCTCCTGATTATCCGTAAGAAAGATGTTTCCGTGCTTAAGAGGGCATGTTAAGCCATCGGTCGCGGTTGCTGACTATGATTACTTAGACGGTGGTCGTTAACCATGTCAGAGGCCTAGTAATAGTAAAAAGGGACTAAGAGATAAATTCAGTCAAGGAATAGGCCGCAGCGTTCCCTGTGATAGCAATATCTCTATCAATATAACCCCCAATAGGGGGAAGCCCAATTCCAGCAAATTCAATTCAATGTAATAATTATAATTCAAAATTGTAAAATGTATATCCATACTAGAAGAGATGGGTTACTAGTAATTTAGCAAGGAATGTTGATAATATACGGGACAAATCACATTGTTCCAATCTCATTGAAATATAAATATACCTTTCCGATATCAATGCAATTTTTATGCAGACACATTGCCTTGTTCCAAAGCTAGATCAGATTTTCAAAAATATTTTGATCATATTTTGCAGTTTCTTACAGCAATTCCTAAGCTTTTCATTGTAATCGGCTTGTGTCCTACGTATTAATCAAACCAACTACTTTTTAAAATGTAATTTTGTATCAAAAACTGATTTTGTGACGACACTTTACACAATTTAATCTTATCTTCTTCTTATCTTAATTAGCCTACATCGTCTCACTGCTGGGCAAAGGCCTCCCTCTTCTCTTTCCCTTCCCTTACACAATTTAATATGGATACAAAAACTTGTTGGTATCAAATTGGTTTCTGAACCGAATGGACAGGACAGGAAGGATCAACAAATTTCAGAACACGATTCACGATCAATACAAAGAAAGGATTATTGCGTAACAACGAGGGATGGACCAAGGTAAATTTCAAATTAAGTCCGTGTGATGCCGGCTTAGACTTGCATCACCCCATTTATTTCCCGTAGATGTCGTAAGAGGCGACAAAGGAACTCGGGGGTGTGTTTTGCAATTTTAAGCGATGGGCTGACAACCTGTCACTATGGTGACACACATTTTTTTGAATGACCCCTAAATGTTTGTCAGACGTGGCGTAAGTGGCCGTTCGCTCTGCCTACCCCGCAAGGGATAAAGGCGTGATATATGTATGTATGAAAGATAAAGATTTTTATGTATAATTTCCCGCGGGAAAACGTTTAGCAGCAGGAGGAACGCGGACCGCTTGTCACCAAATAAAATAACATAACCTCAAAAGCATAGGAATGCTTATATGACTATGATATCATGATACGGTCTCTAACAAATGAGAGAATTCCTATAATAACTATTTTCTTTCATGATATAGCCATGCGTTATTATAGAGGATGCCACCGGCCAGACGTGACTTGCACGGGTAAGAACAAAATTTTACTGAAAACATCGCAATTTTAGGCGATGGTCCGACAACGTGTCACTATGGCGATATACTATTTTCTGAATTACCTTCAAATGTTTATTAGACGTGGCGTAAATGTTCGTTTCTACGGCTGTTAACACTCTGCCTACCCCACAAGGGATATATGCGTGATATATGTTTAATGTGTGTACTAGTCAACTAGAAGGTCTTTTAAATGGTTTTCGTTACGGCCGCAATCTAAGTGAATATTGAAGAAAAGTGAAGAAAAGTAAGTAATTAATCATCGACAGCTACCGGGTGGTATGCCGTGTGATTCCGGCTTAGAACAGCATCACCCTATTTCCCGTGGGAGTCGTAAGAGGCGACTAAGGGACTCGAGGGTGGGTATTGCAATTTTAGGCGATTGGCTGAAAACCTGTCACTATAGCGATACACGATTTTCTCAATGACCCTCAAATATTTTGTCAGACGTGGCGTTAATGTCCATTTATCGCGGCCGTTTACGCTGTGCCTGCCCCGCGAGAGATTATATGCGTGAAATGTGTATGTGTGTGTGTGCAGCAACCGGGACCGATGGCATATAATGTGCCCTCCCAAGCACTTAACTTCCCTAAAAATATGCAAGACGGTAAATATATCCGGTAAATTTTATATTCCGGTAAATAAAGGAAACTAGACTCCGGTCACATGGGCCGATGACTTAAAAAAGGCGGCTGGTAGCGACTGGAAGGCGAAAACGGGAGATCGTGCCCTATGGCGTACCCTGGGAGTGCCCTACGTCCATCAGTGGACTATAAAGATAGGCTGATGATAAATTAGACTAAAATTAAACTAGACTACAATTAAACCTAGTGACTAACCTAAATTATGAAGATAAAAAGGTCGTCTAGTGCGCTATGAGACACGGTACCTACCCAATAAGCTAGCAGCGTTCCCCTTTTAAATTGCAGGTATTTTGTTAAATTTTAGTCAAGCTAAGCTTAGTTTTAATTGTCATTTGTCCATTTTTTACGTGAATAATAAGTCGTAAATAAAATTGTACTCAAACTTCTCAGTAGCCGACAGGAACTTAACTTGACACACTGGAACCTAGATCTAGATATAGGAACAGCTGTAGGTCCAGTTTAAGATCTAGTATTGAACCAGTCGCAAGTATCCCTTCGATCGCTACATTGATGCCATAGTATTTTAATAACAGTACTCACACAAAACGGCATTAGCATATTTTTTTTTCTAATTAGGTACTGTTTGACTAAGGAGTGTAGAGGTAGCGACTGGATGCGAAAACGAGAGATCGTGCCCTATGGCGTACCCTGGGAGAAGCGAAGCCTACGTCCAGCAGTGGACTGCAATAGGCTGATTTATGTATGATGTATGAGGTATGTTATATTTTCAAGGTGTGTTCTAGACGTAAAACTGAAGAACTTTTTGTCGATAGGTATATGAAATATTTAGACGTCTCATGCAAACTTATTTGTTTTTGATCATTTTTGTACGGAAGGTATTCAAAAGAATGTAAACAGTATTATTATAGCTGAGTGACAGATATTATTTCTGTCCTCTTCTGTCGCAAGGGAGAATGTTGTCCCTATTTATCTAGTTTGTTTATATTATTTTATATGGTTACTTGGACAGAGATTTGGGCGCGACTGGGATTAGGAGTTGTTCTGGGATAAACGGATCGGGCTGAATGTACTTGGTTCATGCCGGTAGTTCCCAGAATGGGGACCAAATGAGGGACCTCCGCCCCGGCGGGGGCGTTGGTTGCTTGAAGAGCTTGTGGAGTGTCATCTACTCGCAATGGCTGCAGCAGCGGCTACTGTGATATCGTCATCATCATCCGAAAGGACTTGTCGTACCTACGCCTTACGCAGGTAGTGTAAATTCTCACCTTATTTCTAAAGGAGACTTTGCTCTTTTTGTTTAACATCGGATGTAATCTGCCCAAAACAAACACCGCACGGTTGCGAACTCTCATGATGTGGCTACGGAAGCTAAGCCTGGAGTCGAGGGTGACTCCTAGGTATTTGGTCTCAAACCCAAGGGATGGGTCAGCCGAAAAGCTTTACAGCGGGGACATTCAGCCGGTTTGAACTCAGGCAGACGAGAACTAGCACTACTGTTATAATAATAATAATAATTCATTTATTCATCCAAAACACACAACATATTTACAAATAAAAGGGATGAAAAGGAACAGCCTCAGCAGGACTGCTGGTTTTCAGACTTCCCTAAAATTATTGCTATAAAATGACATCAATAATACATTATTCAATCGGTACTTATACATAGGTTATTCAAATGTTAAGGCTGATTAAATTTTAAAATTAAAAAAATTATACATACTTATTAATAAAAATCATTACTTAAATCTAAAAATACAATCCATATTAATTATCATGTCAATGTTGTAACATAAAACTTACAGAACAACAGGAGACCAGTTACATTGAGACTTTTGTTGATTAAGAAGCCATTCTCTACATTTATTTTTAAAAGTATTTAGCGACTTTGAGTTTTTCACTGATGGAGGAAGAATGTTCCAATGCCTTGAGGCTGCACATCTAAAACTTCCATTGTATAACGTTAAACGAGGCAGAGGTGAAACTGTTAAAGACGGAAAGCGCACTTGCCTTGAGAGGTTGCTCCTATCGTTCCAATGTAATTTTTTGGCAAGGTATGACGGTTTTCCCTTTTTCCTTAATGTATAAGTAAGAGTGTTAAGTTTTAAGGAACGTCTATTCGACATATTTAGGATGTCGTACGTGTTCAAAAAGGGGGTAATATGTAACTTTGGTGGAACTGTGTAGCAAAACCGGATGCATGAGTTCTGTACGCGTTGAACTCTTTTTATCATTTTCTGCTTTAGGCAAGGGCCATAAAATACATCCAAATAATCAAAATGTGATAACACTAGAGCATCAGTAAGCCTTCTTCTTATTTTTTTACTAATAAATGGCCTAAGTTTGTAGAGTTTCTTTAAAGCATAATAACATACACCTATTTTGGACTCTATGTGTTTCTCAAAATTTAAATCACTATCCAATGTTAGCCCCAGATTTTTTACAATTTTTGACTCTACAATTGGCCTATTATCGACTATAATGGAAGGACTACATTCTCTAACAGCCTGTACTTGTTGCTTTGTTCCAAGGATAACGAAGCAACACTTATTTACATTGAGTTTGAGGTCGTTTTTTTCGGACCAATCAGATACAGATTGTAAGTCTTCGTTCAGTAGTTCTATCGCTTGATTAATGCAATCTAGATCCACGTGCATCATTATTTGGGTGTCATCTGCATACATATGTGCAGATCCATTACGAACGCATTTTAGCAAATCTGCTGAATATAGTGAATAAAGAGTAGGACCTAGGATCGATCCCTGGACTACTCCTCTGACAACCTGTCTCTGTGCCGACCTACTAGTAGCTCCGTTCGAGTCAGTTACCTCTACTACTTGCGTACGATCTTGGAAATAACTACGGAACCATTCGCAAACCATTTTGTCACAACCATAATATTTCAGTTTGTCAATAAGAATATTTCTATTTAAACAATCGAAAGCACGGCTGTAATCGAGCAATACCAGTATCGTGGCACGATTTTCATTTGCAAATGTTAAAACTTCATCTACAATATGTAAAAGCGTAGTTGTGGTGCTATGATTTTTTCTGAATCCCGATTGATGATCGGCTATTACGCTACATTCTTCAAGATAATTCTGTAAGCTCAAATTTACTGCTTTCTCTAACACCTTGGACAGGGTTGGCAAAATACCAATTGGTCTAAGATCGCTAACTGATTCAACGTTAGGTTTCTTAGGAATCGGTTTTACTACAGCTGTTTTCCAAGCAGTTGGAAATTTACCTACACTCAACGACTTGTTGATTATTGCCGTGATTGCCACCAAAGAATATGGTAAAGTTAGCTTTATCATCTGCATCGTAATTCCATCGGCACCCATAGCGTTCGATGATATAGACAATATTAATTTATTTATTTCATCTGCCGAAAAAACTGGAAAACTATACTGCTTATCTTTATTAAAACGTTCATTCTGGTCCATTCTTTCTACACCAGAAGAACTTATTGGCATATTATCCAAAAAGAAACTGTTAATCACTTCTGGGTCTCGAAGATTTATAGGTATTGCCTGAACTAAATCATTTCCCAGTGCGCTATCTATTCCTCGCCACATTTTACGTGGATTTTTGATATTATTATTAACCATGACATTAAAATAATTTTGTTTTTCATTACGTGTTGTGCTAGTAACCAAATTCCGCAGAGCACAGTAGTGTGCCCAGTCTACATCACGTTTAGATTTCCTAGCCACTTGACAAGCTATATCTTTATCTCGATTCAAAGCCTTAATGCTTTCCGTTATCCAAGGCGATGGAGGCCGTTTAAAGCTCTTGGTTCGTTCAGGGATAAAATGATCAAATAACCCGAGCAAGAGAAACTTTAAACAGCGTACCATATCGTCCAGATCATTAAAAGACAGTACCAGTACCCAAGGGGTAACTGAAGAAGCTACTTCATATGTTTCAACATTAAAGTGATGGAATGGCCGATATGTTACGATTCTTGGCAAGTATTTAGGAATCCTTAAAGGGAACTGAGCACACACAAATGCGTGATCACTAAGGTCATCATCGTGTGCTACGATGAAGTTATAGAAGTACCTATCCGACCTGTCAAACGGCTCAGTCGGATGTGGTCCCTGTATGTAGACCGATTATCAGCTTGTCAATACCTGCTGGCATATCCGCGGATTGAAATGTTGACTTGACATACTGTTGGCAAAGTAATAAGCAATTACTTGGAAAGCTGCATTTTATTAGCCTATTATGGTTTTACGCGTTTTTAAGTGATTTTCCATCGACATATTACTGGTTGTTCGGTTGTAAAATACATTTATTTTCTGCTAAATATGGAAAGAGACATCTTAATATAGTGAAGCTTCTTGTAGCTTAACGAGAAACAAATAAACTTTTCTTTATATTATTATTTATCAAATAATAATGAGCAAGTATGAAGAGATTGATGAATGTGGAGGAGGCGAAAGAAGTATGCAAGAATCTGAGTACCTATTACCTAAGTGCAAGGAAGTAGTCTGTGCCTACCCCTCCGGGAGAAAGGCGTGATTTATGTATGTATGTAATAATGATGTCGTTGCCCGAGTCATTTTGAAGGAGAGGACAAACTTTTTAAACTTGTAGACGTAATATACTTGGAAAAATTGGTTGTTCAGTTTCACGTCTGGAACACGCTCAAAAACATCACAACATTATCAAAAACCACAGCAGTTCATACTGTGTATCGAAATTGAAATTGAAATTCTTTATTCAATGTACGATAGTATTATTTACTGAGCCGATGGCGTAGCGGATAGTACCCCTGCCTGCTACGCCGAGGGTCGTGGGTTCGATCCCCACAAGACACAAATATTTGTTAAGTCATTATCAGATATTTGTGTTTAGTCTGGGTGTTTCTATTTATAATATGTATTTATTTACAAAAAAAAAAAGTATATAAGTAATAGTATCAGCTATCTAGTTCCCATAGTACAAGCTTTGCTTAGTTTGGGGCTAGATGGCGCTGTGTGAAATGTCCAAGATATTTATTTATTTTATTTATTTATTATTATATCACTTATTGACGTCATGAACCGTCATTGTAAAAAAATGAAATTTGTATCACACAATTTTCTTTTTTTTATAACAATTTTGTAATGTCCTAATAGAAAACCGGCTCGGGCGGGTTAAAAAAATAAAAATCAAAGCACTGCCACGGGGCTGGCCAGGTTAATCACACGGCATGTAACTTTACGCCACCACCATCTGAAAACTATCAATATAGTGACAGGTTGTGAGCCCATAGCCTAAAACTGTAATAAACATCTGACCCTCCAGTCCCATAGTCGCTAACGACACCCGGTAAGAAATGGGGTGATGCCATTCTAAGCCGGCATCACACGGCAAGAATATTTCTATAGTATTTTGAGTCACCACAAAGTTTCAAACAGTTTACTGTTACCGACACGCAATGTGGGACCACCGTTAATGAGATTTTGCGATAATTATAATATGATTTTATTTCACAAACAGTATGATAATAAATGTCGAATAACTAATGAAGGAAGATGAATTATGCGCATGTTTTAACATTTGATATATTATGTGTTTCATCCGTTGAAGTTATTGTATGTACATTATGTGTGATACCGAATATTTTTGTATCAATCCGTAATTGTACAAAAATATTTAGTGGTGCGCGCTTAGAAAAGCATCACCCCATTTCTATCCCGTGTGTGTCGTAAGAGGCGACTAAGGGACTCGAGGGTTACTTGTGTATTGTAGTTTTAAGCGACATGCTGACAACCTGTAACTATGGTGATTCGAGTTTCTTGTGACTTTTTCGAATTTCAAGTGACGGGGGTGCTAGTTACTTAGGTAAATATTAGTAAGTTGAAACCGCGCGATTTATCATCGGAACAATCGTCGGATACTGTGAGTGTTGTGTGCCGGCAGCCTAGAGCAATGTTAACAAACAATTAATAATATTAAAATTATAAAGACAAATCTGGGTAGCAGAACATCTCGTCACCCGCCGCGCCGCCTAGATGACAACTCGCTGGGACGTCAGTCAACCCGCGACCACAATACATGTAACTGTATTAAAACGTCGGGACACAGGTAAATTACTAATATCTACCTAAATACTATCGCGATAGACCCGGTCTAATACTTAAAATGAGTAAAAGTGATCGCGAGTGCTTAAAAAGTTTTTTAAATGTTTGTTGTCATTAGTTACTTTTGTTTACTTAAAGTTTTTTTTTCGTAAAATAACCCCTTAGTACCCAGCATAACTCGTTCTAACGGAAACCTCATCAAATACGTGTAAGTGTGAACGTGACCTAACTTACAACCGTAGTCTAGCTCAAACTAGACAATGATATATCTAGCACTGTGCTTAGGTGCTGTTAGGCAGACCTTCAATCTAAGAATAGTCTAGACCTAGGTCATGTTGTGTATGTTAGGGTGGCCACAAACGTAGGTATGAATCTTATAGTGTAGTGATTAGATTAGATTAGATTCATTTATTTCACATTAACAAATTCATAAAATAAGTGCTTAAACCAAATAAAAATGTCAGAGAGAGAGAGAGAGATCATCAAAAATAGAAAAAATACAATGCCTCAATTCTTCAGTAAATAGCTTAGCTATATAATAGCTATATCAAAATGACTCAAATTCAAAAATAAAATAAAAATACAAATTTGATAAAATATCAAAAACAATGTCTAACAAGGTAAACTTGTACAAAAACAATAATGAAAATAAAATAAAGATATAATGATATAGATTATTTAAGCAAATATGTCAAATGTTAATTCTAGATGGTCAAATATGGTAAACAAAACCACACTAAAATATTGACACCTAGAGTTTGTGCGGCAAGGGAATAAATTCATGATTCATTTATTTGCTATCACATGGTAATTCTTAAAGTCTTATTACATGACCGTATCACACATGACGCCCTTTTTGATGGCAATAGGCAAATAGGCATGGGCAAAAAGTGACCTTTAAGTGTCAGTCATTCATTATAATATTTCTCATACTGAGGCACAGAGGCGCCCCCAGATCTCACGCCGGTTCTTTTTGCACATAAATACGTATATTTTCGTATAGCTCGAAAAAATTATGTAATCTGCTATTGACATACACAGAAATGTTACATCTATCTATATTATGCCTGGCATGACAATTATCTTGAACTACGATTTTAAACTATCGAACGGCAACAACACTAATTTATAGCTAGGTCTGTGGTCACCTTTAGTAGGGGTTTTAGATCTGACCTTTTTGCTCAGAAATGATTTGATATGTGTGATCGCCTAAGGGCCTTAAAACAGTTACCTATTGGTGTTCCCATGTGTTTTACTTATACATTTTGTATGTTTGTAATTTTTTTATATGTCGATTTAAACTCCATGGGAAAAATGGTTTAGGCAGTTCTCCCGATTGTCGTCCATCGCTGAGTATATTTAACGTGCCCTAACGCGTGCGTCTGTCAGGCGAAAGGAACTCCCGGCCATACAAATACGGCTACGGTGCGTTAACGGATGCGTCTGTCATTTGCGTAGGTACATTATAAAAATTCGCAGCGGCGGACGACATGTGATAGAACCGCCTTAATATAATATTTAAGTATATTTTTGTACACCTGTATCAAATTCAATTGGTAAAAAAAAACACTGACGTAACCGTTAATATCTAAACGATCCTTTGTCTGTAGAAGTGAAGAATATCATAACAAGACTATACGTAATACGGAGAGCTGGGTCATTTATTTGTAAATTTCATTATGACACGTTCATACTGTGCTCCTGCTCCTGCCGCTGCTGCCGCGAATATTGCCCAAAATACTTCCGCGGATATATCAACGCGAGTGAGTGTTCATACACTGCAGTCGTACTCTTCTCGTAGCAATATTAGTGAGCGAGATACATTCTACTCGCGCTCGTGCTGCCGTTCCTTTGACTCGCGCACGAAAAGCCGACTCCCGCGGCAGCACGGTAAGTGGCAGCGGCATGACGAGTAGCAGCGCGAGAGAGAGAGAGAGCCCGGGGCTCGAAGTCTGCTAAATAAAAATCGTTTCACTTGTGTGTCAATGGCCTGTCAGTGGGACAGTTTTGGTCATGTATTCTGCCTACAGTTTGAATTTGAAGTATACTAAATCACAGTGGAATTATAATGATATTGGATTGTCGCTGGCATTGCACACACACACACACACACACATATATCACGCCTATAATCCCTTGCGGGGTAGGCAGAGCGTAAACGTCTGACAAATATTTGAGGGTCATTCGGAAAATTGTGAATCGCTTTGTCGCGCCGCGGCATTGCAAGGGTAAAAAAATAAGAGAATCCCGACATGCTTGCGCTGCCCACTTCCCTTACTATTTCCCTGCCCATATAGGCATTGTGTGAACATGCTTTTAGATATAAGAGTATTATTGTAGTCAGGTCACGCTTGAGGAATATGAGCGAATGAGTTATTTCCTATAATCAAGGGGCATGTCTGTTGAATCCTGATGATTTGCTAGTTAGTGCGTTATCTGGCTGGCGCAGCGAGGGTTCTGAGTTTGATTCTGGATAAGCCTGGTCTATTCTCCTTCTTCTTTTCGCGTAGGCGTAAGCTACAACTGGTAGGCCTCTGACATGGTTGTGTAACGACCGCCATCTAAGTAATCGTATACAGCGACCGGGACCGCCGGCTTAACGTGCCATCCGAAGCACGGAACCATCTTTCTTTTCGGACAATCAGGTGGTTCATCCCATCACTAATAAAAATAAAAACTGGGAAAGAATTCACGAAGTGATAATATCAACTTTGTAAGTGTTCCACCGAGAATCGAACCCGGAACCCAGTCGCTCTACCACTGCGCCTCACCGGCCGGGTCTATATATTGATATCACGTGGGCATTGAGTTAACAAACGACCCAACGAAGAAAGAGTTTTGTCTACTAGGTAGGTTGGTGGTAATATTTCTGTTCGCTTCATTATTTAGAGCAAAGTTTCAAAGGCAAAGCGTTATGTATATTATCATTAAACTATTAGAGAAATTATGCCGTGTGATGTCGGCTTAGAATAGCATTCTCCATTTCTGTACCGCGGCTGTAGTAAGAAGCGACTCAGGGACCTCGAGGGTGTGTATTGAAAATCTAGGCGATGGGCTGACAACCTGTCACTATGGTGATACATCATTTTCCGCATGACCCTCAAATGTCTGTCAAACGTGGCGTAAATGTCCATTTTTGCGGTGGTTTACGTTCTGCCTACCCCGTAAGGGATTATATGCGCGTATGTGTATATGTGTATGTGTTTTGATAACACGGAAACTAAACATAGCCACACAATGAATTAAACCTAATGGAGTTTCATGGAACAAAGACACATTGTTTCGTTTTGTAGCCGTGTGATGCCGGCTTAGAATAGCATTACCCCATTTTCAAGAGGCGACTCGAGGGTTTCATGTATACTTATTATAATTTTAGGCGACAGGCTGACAACCTGTCGCTATATATTGATACACGATTTTTCTGAAACGCCCCTTAAATATTTATCAGCCATGGCGATAGCGACTGTATTTTAGGCTGTGTGATGCCGTCTTAGAATAGCATCACCCCATTTTTTTCCGGTGGGAGTCGTAAGAGGCGACTAAGGGACTCGAGGGTGTGTATCGTAATTTTAGGCAATGGGCTGACAACCTGTCACTATGGCGAAACACAATTTCCCGAATGTCCCTCAAATTTATATTTAGTGGCGTAAATGCCCGTTTTTGCGGCCGTTTACGCTCTATACGGATTGATTATAGGTGTGATATGTGGGTGTGTGTATGTGTATTTGTATAAAACCTTAACATGAAAGTTACATCCAAGAGAAGAACATTTTAATAAAATTAATGTCTTACGCAAGAAAACGGAGTTCTCACGTGTCGGTAAATCTGAAAAGCTGTTTAAAATGCGCGTCTACCTCTGCCAAGGATTCTCTCTGCAAAGGATTACTTTAATATACAGGATGGTTTACAATAGAAAACCCCATTTCCCTGTGGTTATTATTATTATTTAATGTTGGCAGAGCCACTGGCGCCACAACTCTTTTATAGAGTCGTATTTTGCCATTTAAGTAAGGTCAGTTTTGTAGGTTATGTAAAAGACAAAAAGGTCAGTAAAGTATGCGGCATTACGCCGAGGGAGAGTCCACAACACAGAGGACCTAGTCTTACGACGCAATTTGTGTAGCAACAGAAACGTGGTAGTAAAATTTCTGCACCACGTGGTGATCCGCTCGTCACTATTTCACAATTTCCTATTAAATGTTTAGTTTAAGAAGAGTTTTTTGCTTAAAACAGTATCCGATTTAATCACCAAACAGTCAAATAAACAAGAAAAACTAAATTTTAACCAATTCACATCCACCATTACGGAATAGCAACGAAGGACCCCCTCCCTGTGGTTGTTAGAGACGACTACATTACATTAAGTCAAGTGTAGCAATTAATACCAAAAGCGGCCGTTTTTAGGCACTTTTTGTCATAGCTTTAATTAAATTTGAGAATATTTTCATTGAGTTTGCAGGTTCTAATTTTACTTAACGATAATACTACAAACTTGAGCAACGGACATTCTGATAGCTTGTTTGTATAAAGTTTTTTTTTTTTGTGAAGTGGCGCCACTGTCAAGGCCGGTTACGAATGACTACACTCGCCATAAAATGCGCGTCTACCTCTGTAAATAATTATCTCTACGTTCACGTAAAACATACTTCATTATTCCTCAGTCGCTTAATACGACACCGATGGGTAGAATAAGGGTGATGCCATTCTAAGCCGGCACCACACAGCAACTACAAATAGGAATATAAAAGATGTAAGGGTTACATCCAGGGAATGCCAGTGTTCGTTATTTAAAAAAAACACCTTGTCGCTTGTCAAGCGTTGTGAGTATGGCAACAGTCGGCAAAACCCCCCAAAAAGGGGAACCCCATGCCCACAGTCGTCTGTTATGGCTGTAGATTATATTGACAGGGTGTTACGTGCAACAATGGTACTCTTAGATACAAAATCACGACTCTATCCCTAGTATGGTAAACAGAGCATCAGCGGCCGTAAAACTTCTACAGTGTAATTACAAAAAAGTTAGAGGCGTGTTTAGACAGTGATTAAATTATCATTCCATACGATTTGACGATGTGAAAAATCTTAAACCACGTCTTAACTTTTTATATCAGGATAATGTTATAAACTTGTATTTATTAGGACCCTGTATCACAGCATCAAATTTACGTAGAACTCAGTAAATTCACGTTACGCTGCGTGAACGTTAAATGCGCGACTTACGAGCGGGCTCTGTGCGTAAAACGTAGTTAAAACGCGCTGCACACGTAAATAAACAAACTAGGCCCAGTTTGTCATAGTGCCGGACCGTCACACATAAAAAATTTGGCCCGTTTCGTCACAATCGAACTAAGGCTTCTAAAGTATAGTTTGACAAATCGTTAAGCAAATATTAAAGCTGTGAAGACACATCCAAATTTAATTATAAACTAGCGGCCAGCCCAGCGGTTTCACCCGCTGCTAACTGATTCCCTGTGGGAATAAGACCTTTCCTGGCAATACAGATAAATTTTCATCGTGAACCACTCCATATCATTTGAAAAATCGCATCAAGCCTTTTTAAAGAGCTAAACTTACAAACAACAGAACACTGGGACATGGGAAGCGACTTTATCTTATGTTATACTAGCGGCCCGCCCAGCGGTTTCACCAGCTGCAAACCGTTTTCCCGCGCCCAGAATGAATTATACATAAAAACCTTCCTGTTGAATCACTCTATCTACTAAAGATAACTGAATCAAAATTAATTGCGTACTTTTAAAGATCTAAGCATAAATAGGGACACGGGAAGAGACTTCATTTTATACTATTTAGTGATTAGTGATTATAATTATTAAGCGTGACGAACCAGGACTCATGGTATGGGTGTTTTTAATGACAAATTGGGACCATGGCGAACCGGGAGTGATTCAAACTTGTACACGTAAATAAAAGTAAACGAACGTAAGTAGTATTTTATGGGCTATTAAATGATTCTGCGTGCAAAAACTATTTAGTGATTGGTAGTTTAAGAAGCTATTCCGAAATTGGTACGTAATTTACTTTAAATTCGTATAAAATTTAAGCTGAGTAGTTTTTTTATTAAAGTTTAAGTACCGCCGTTCCAATGAGTTGTATTTGACAGCTGTCTTTATTGGAGCGGCGGCGGATTCAATTGTTTACCTGTGTGTAGTCAAATCAAATCTAATATAGTTTATTCGAACCTGCAGTTAGTTTATCTTTTGCTAAATTACAATTTATGCTTCGCAAACAACAAAAAAAACGCTAAAATTGGTATAGCCATGCCGGCTGCATTAAATCCACTGCTTATTGCAATTTTGCTGTCCCGCCAATAATCTCCATACGCCGTGACGAAAGTTAATGTCCTTAAATTCGTACATTGAAAGGGCCATCTAAAGTCACCGCCCGGGAATCAAACCCGGTACAATTTATGGCAGAAACGTGACCGTGTCAATGGCAACGGAGATTGGAGTAAACATAAGAGTGTATGGTGCTTTGTTGAAGCAAGAATATGATCACGGAACGCATAATGAGGTAAGAAAGTTTGCATTTTAAGAAACAAATCTTTGCCTTTGTATCAGGTAACTTGTAAAGAGGATATAATATAACTGGGGGAATTTTCTAGTGACAGTTTTTTGAGCTATGGTAATTATGCTGTCATCAATATAATTTAGTATACTATATTATGTTAAAAAGTAGCCTATGTTATACAATAAATAAAATAAACAACGATTTGCTAAGCTTAGCTTTTTACCATTAGTATCCTACATTATCCTAGGCTATATTAAAATTCCCGCGGTCTTATTTCCGCGGGAAAACGGTTTGCAGCGGGTGAAACCGCTGGGCAGGCCGCTAGTATATTATAAACCGGTTAACCGTTTTTTGTCCGTTAACCGTCGTCGGGCCGCTAGTCCGAAATAAGAAATCGAAAAATATCGACTGCGGCTGATGCATGAACCCGCGACCGTGCAATACCGTTCCATTGCTCTACCAACCGAGTTCGTTGCCGACTGTACAGTGCAGAAGACGATCACTTGGTGCTCAGTTGGTAGTGCGATGAAAGGGTACTCTAAGGTTCCAGGTTCAAGCCCTAACCGCATTTTTGGAGTTCTTATCCTCATTTACCTATCGATTTTGGAAACTTGCAAAATTTTTAAGCGCGGGCAGGATTGCAGTTTTTTAAAATTTAATGAGTGAAGGAAAGTATTTATAATTTGGAACTCAATTCATTTATCGATTGAGTGTAAAATTTCTTTTATAATTCATGACAAAAGTCAAGTGAAACCGCGGAGTAGAAAACTAGCAAATAATATGATAAAGGTCTCTACAATTTCTAACTCAAGTTTTAAATGGAAATATGAATATGGAGTATGTTCCGCAATATTTGGGTGTAAACTTTAGAGGGTCTGGAAGTTTATAATTGCCAAACAAGTTTAGGTTACAATTAAATGTTTGTCGGCAAACTGTAACCCTGGCGGGGGCGGCTGGAAATGAAGAAATTTTAATTTTAACTAGGAAAGTTAACCTGGGAAATTCGTTATAGATTTTTTTTCGAGTGTCATGGAAGAGTCACACTTTGGCCTCGTTCACAGATCGAATGTATGTATGTGTTAAATCCCTTGCGGGGTAGGCAGACCTTAAACGGCAATAAAAATTGACATTTACGCCACGTCTGACAAACATTTGAGGGTCATTCGAAAAGTGTGTATCACCATAGTGACAGGCTGTCAGCCCATCGCCTACAATTTGCAATACACACCCTCGAGTCCATTAGTCGCCTCTTACGACTCCCACAGGAAAGAAATGGGGTGATGCTATTCTAAACCGGCATCACTCGGGATAATGTAAGGATTCTTCTGAAACAATTCCCATTCGAACCTGTTCAGTGATAACGGAGTTTCAGTACTTTAAAGAAGCGCACATGTTTTTTGGTTGGGCAGTCGTGTAAAAAGCTTTATAGACAAAAAAACGATACAGAATTTGGTTGAGCCCTCCCAGTAAGTATGTATGTTGTAAACCCGATTTCTCAAAATGGTTGTGTTATTTCCATAGAAGTTGTACATTGCTTGCGTGGTATAAAATATCTACTAGCTAGCAAACACGACACTAGTATTGTTACATGTCAATGTTCCACTAAAGCTGTCTCCGACGAGGGCAGCTTTCTAACCGCTTTTCAGAGTTACTTGGTGCTGGTAGAGCTTTGGGTGCTAAATTATGTTGTATTAGCGACATTAGATTATCCATTAGCTGGTTACAACGATAACTGATTTACTTGGTGAAAACACTATGGTGTTTAAGCTGGAAATATACAATCGGACTCGTCTGTCAGCCGTGGCAGTCGCCTATTTGACGTAGGCCTCTGCCAATGTAGAATTATCCTAAATGAACGAGTCTAAACATGACCAATAAGGTTAGCTTTTTATGTTTCAAAAATAATAAAGTCGTTTATTTTTGGCGCATAGTTTCTGAACCATTGGCCAAACCCAAATTATTATTTTGTGTCATTCTAGGTGTTTGCTACTTTCGTTTGCAGTAGATAAAAACAACTTACAATGGTTTTTTACATTGTGTGAACTGTCACACATACAATACTGGTATATTTATAATATTATTTAAACTTTATTGAATAAATGAACTACCATACATTGAATCGAAAATTAATGCATACGTCAAATGCATGCACGACGTTAATGCATGCGTACAAAAAATATGCGACTTTAGAATTTTTATGAGCTATGCCCTCAAATAATGCCAGCCGTATCGGACAGGGTTCCGATGTACACTGTTCGTGTGGTGGAAGTTCAAACAATAACATCGTGTCTTGCGTGCCTTGGCACCTGCACGTAGGACGATCTTATGACAGCGTCTCTCAGCGCTGTCAACGTAGCCAAGTTCTTGGCCGCGACGATGTAGTGTCTGCCTTCGACACGCTAAGGAGAAGAACGAGTGCAAGATATTACAATACTTATAGAAATGTCAATAATGTTTAAAAAAGTTGCACCTATATTCGTCAACATTTTTCAGTTGCAGTCAAATCGCTTTTCCTTTTGAGGATTGTAATTATTTATTTTTGTATTATGAAACCCAAAATCTTAACATAAGAACTTGTATTACCATAATAAACAATATTGATTTGATTTGATTTTCAGATATGCCTAATGAGATGAGCCAAATTTGAGGGTTCTTTGGGTCGTTTGACGAATCAAGCACGGCAAAGAGAAGGCTTTTGTTGTGATACGAGTGTACCTAAGGCGGTTCTCTGACTTGTTGTCGGTCGCTGCGTAATTTTGACGCGCCGTAACGCGTGTACCTGACAGACGAAAGGTAATTGCGTCTGTCCAACGACTTGACGAGATTTTATTCCCATACTAATAAGACTACGGTGCGTTTACGAATGCGTCTGTCCAACTTGGACATAAATACGGAATAAGATCTCGTCAAGTTGTTGGACAGACGCAATTACCTTTCGTCTGACACTACGTGCGTTAACAAATGCGTCTATCCAACGTCGTGACAGACGCATCCGTAAACGCACCTTAGCCATATTTGTATGGGAATAAGATATCGTCAAGTGGTTGGACAGACGCATCCTTACACACCGTAGTCGAATTTGTATAGAAATAAGATCAGCATTCGCAAGAACCTTCCGCCTGACAGACGCATGCGTTTAAAGCACGCAGCGACTGACGACAAGTGGGAGAACCGTCTATGTTATAAGTACGTTACCTGTTTACCGGCATAGTTTCCTACTTAACATTCAGAAATCAAAACTTTCTGTCAGGCCGCGATCCTTAGCTACCTACCTACTTATCCCACGCATATCCTTCGATTTGAGTTAGTAGATAGGTACGTACATCTACCTCTACCATTACCTACTTAGGTGGGTAGCAGGTTTTCGTTGTAGTATCTTTTGTTTGATGCTAGAGTTAGATATTTTATCGTGGGCTCCATTCCCGACGGGAGTTGACAGTTGCAGTTTGTATCCATGCTTCCATTTTGGTATTTAAAAGATTGTCAACAAACTAGATAAAGGGGGACAGCATTACCCCAGCTCTTTCCCTTCGTGTGGGACACCGAGTCGTCCAAAAACCCGATGAACCCTGGTGTCAGACATTTTTAACCACCTACTATTAGTAGTAGACCTCTGACATGGTTGCGTAACGGCCGCCGTTTAAGTAATCATAGACAGCAACCGGGACCGACAGCTTTACGTGCCCTCCGAAGCACGGAACCATCTTGAGTCAAGCTGAAGCTGGGTTAAATAGGTAGGAGTTTGGACTTGCAATGGCGGTTCGAGTATCTTACCGGGCGTGATCTTGATTGTACCTATATGAGTGTCTTCTGAACTTTTTAAACCACTGTGCAGTTTTATTACTAAGTAGGTGGTGGTAATTGGAGGTAGGTGCGGTTTCTATTTATATCCAGGGAATGAACATCAGCGCTCACTGCACTCAAACTGCGCTCGCCAATCCATCACCAAACGTGGTGTAGCAAATACCCGCCATCAATCATCAGAAATCATCAGGGGGAAGCCCATGATTAGCAGTGGACTTGAGCGGCTAGGTTTGGTGGGATTTTCATTTACTAATACATACATATATCCCTCGCGGGGTAGGCAGACCGTAAACGGCCGTAAAACAAACATTTAAGTCACGGCTGAGAAAAATTTTAGTGTCATTCAGAAAATTGCGTATCGCTTTAGCGACAGGTTATCTCCACATCGCCTAAAACTGTAATGCAAATGTAACCCTCAAGTCCGGTTGATCGTCTCTTACGAAACCCACGGGTAAGAAATGGGGTGATGCTTTTCTTAGCCGGCATCACACGGCTACTTACTGATATCGTACCCAAATAGACAATCGTGAAACAAGTGGTAAAACTACATAAGTACCTAGTTGACTACCTAGGTACCTACCTAATTGAATTAGCTACGTAAATATTGAATTGTAATAAGGTTGTGGGTGTCCGTCTCCTAGCTTTCACTAAAATAACCTATAAAATAGCGCCTTAATTAACCGCTTAAATTTTCATTTTAAAATCCAATAAGACCATTAAATGATCTCATCGACAGTTTATTTAGAGAAACACGGTCATAATAGCCTCCCTCACTCAATAACTCGAAATTTATGGCTGTGGCGGCTGCAAATGGATCGAAAAACGCATTAGGGCCGTCAGCGGAGCCCTACGGTGTATAAATACATCGCAACCACCAAGTTAGGACAGTTTAATGTGCTCTCTAATCAACTGCGTCTATAAACTATTTGGTAACGTAAATAAACTGTTAATACGCTACTCAAGAGAAGTAAATATAACAGTGAAAGACAAATACATTAGTGAGCTTTTCGGAAATTTTAAGTCAGCGAAAATGTAGTTCATTTAGCTTCAATAACATAGAAAATGCACTTTATACATGCAGATAATAACATTTAAATCGTTTATATAAAGATTTCCGGGTGGCGATCGATAATAAAAGGCAATATTTATAAGAAAGGAGCTTACCTTGAACGTATGTAAACAAATGGAGCAACCCCAGCAAATAAATCCAGTTTCCGACACCAAACCGACACATTCCGGTCCGGCTCATGATGCAAAGCACTACGACAACACTGCACCACAAAGTTTAATTCATCGTTATCACATTTTCACACAAAATGCACATTAATTTTATGTA
The DNA here is from genome assembly GCA_027580185.1 of Tuta absoluta. NCBI lineage: Eukaryota > Metazoa > Arthropoda > Insecta > Lepidoptera > Gelechiidae > Tuta > Tuta absoluta. The sequence goes on along the minus strand of JAQAHW010000058.1, from coordinate 2,526,423 downwards.
TTTTTTTCACACACATCACTGCCGAGACGGGACCCAGCGATTCGCCATTTTCGTCGGACAAGACTGCGTTCGAAAACTCGATTCGATAATGAAAGGGCAATGTCCGCACAATCGAGTTGCGGACTGCAGTGAAGCTAGCTGCAGTTTGCTTGCGAGGGGTTGTTTGTAGTGAAGCTAGCTATAAGCCTAGTGTGGTTCGAGTAGTTTCTAATGATACCGATTCATATATTTGCGTTTTAATTTTCACCGGCTTTACTGCTTTTTTGTGAAATAAAATCTAAAATGCAAATTAATATAAAATTGTGTAAAATAATGTAAAAGTAACTATACATCTTTATTTTGATAAGGAAAAAAATATATATAGGCGAAAGTAGTATGCCAGGATCGTAGTAAGTGGAAGGAAGTAGTCTCTGCCTACCCCTCCGGGAAAGAGGCGTGATTTATGTATGTATGTATGTATGAAAAAATATATAAAAATTTAATTTTTTGATTTTATTGCATACTGTACTGATGTTGCAAAATTAAAACGTAAACGTCATTTCAGCGTTTTGTGTTGTGTTTGTCAGTGTTTGTGTCACGAATTTTTATTTGGATATTTTCTGTAAAAGACTTATAATTTAGGAACTTAGAACCTAAAATGGAGTTGATATACTCCATGCGACGTAAATCAATAAAATGTGAGCCGCCGCATTTTGAAAGGTTAGTGTTGTAAACAACTTTTCTTTTTTCCAAGATTTTATGATTTTTCTGGTTATTTCCCGAGCATAATACGCCGGAATCTACTTATTCGCGCATTCTACAAAGTTTCTAAGTATTTCGCTTTTATATTCAGTTATAAAATATCATTTTCTTACCGTTTTCAGAGCCACAGACCCAGAAATTGTACGACCTATTTGCACTATATCGTGCACTAATACCATAGCGTTTTCGTCTCCAACTGAGCTTACTGACGCGGACTGCGACACCTGGGGTGGGCACGTGTACGTCTGTGACTTGGACACGCCGTGGGACAGCCATAAAGTTGTTAGCACTGCAGATTCTGTAAGTTTCTTATAGGGTTTATTTTTCTATCTTATTTGAGTTGATGCTCGCCGACCGGTGAAAGACCAAGTCTTTGTGTTCAAAACATTTCCCAAATAAAAAAATAATACTACATTCACACATCACACCCTTATCCTTTGCCGGGTAGGCAGAGCATTAACAGTTGTAAAATATGCATGCCATGTCTGACAAATATTTGAGGACGGTTTTTGAAAGACTGTGAATCGTAAAAGTGGCAGGTTATCAGCAAATGAAACCCTCAAGTTCATATCAACAACCTCCCAATTCTGTTGTAAACTGACAGCTGCATCCAGACAGCTTAAGCTGCTTAGCCCCAAAAATGGTTCTCAATGGTTTTTGTGTATATCCAAAAGTCTTAGATATTCACTGTCATGCCCTGAATAAATAAAGCTTTATATTTTAAAGCCATAACCTCGTAACGTAAAGGCATCTGGGCTGCTATCTGTGAAAAGCTTCTGTGAGCTTTTCACAGATAGCAGCCCAGATGTCTTTTAAAAGGCATGCTTCTTAAAAGTAAACCTTATATGCACTTCTTTGTCCTGGAAGCTTGCAGTTCCAGCATATCCTGGGTCTACTGATACAAACCATATCATATGCCTCAGGGAAACCTTTTGTTTATTAGTTTGAACCATAAAATATAAATAGACACACATATTTATGCTAAGTTTACATAAATAAAGAATAAACATATGCCCTAGTTATTAGCTATAAGGTTGCTTTCTAATGTAATGTTTCCATATGCTTGGGCTCGTACCACTATAGACCTACATACCTTTTAAAAGGTATCTGGGCGTTACAAGGAAAAATTAAATAAATATAAAACAATGTACATTTCAGGTGTCTGCTCTAGAATGGGACAGTGAAGGCAAGCATCTCCTGGTAGCCACCTCAGAGGGAGACGTGTCTGTGTTTGGACAAAAGGACTTCCTGCTCAATGAGTGGATCTGTATATACACAGCTTCCTTTCCTGGTAATTACACTACCAGCTGGTGAATGTTTTCTATATATTTGTGCATCAATAGATGGCTTTGTTCATAAAAAACAACTTGCGAAAACCAGGTAAACCAATGAAAAAATTATACCTTGCTAGATCAATTAATTGCCAACCAAACCACCTTCATTCAAAATTGTATAAAAACCCTTGCAAGCCATTCCCTAAATCCCAATTACATTATAAATAAATATGCAATAATTAATTCTTTAAACATTTAAGAATCTCTGCCTCTAACTGCCTGACCAATTTTAAAAGTTCTTGCGTTATTGAAAATTTATGGTATCTGTGAGTATCATGTATACTTTTTAAATCAAAAAATCTTCCACAGGAGAATGAAGAGCATAGAGTAAAACTGCTAGACATACCTGCTTCAAATATAAGAGTCTAAACTCTTTTCGGTGGAGTAACTTCTAATTTTCTCTCTTCTATGCTAGTGCCTTAACCTCCTGATACAACACATTATTGACTTTCCTTTATCTGGGTAAAGTAGGTGCGTCTAGGTCTACCTCTGCCTCTCTTCCCTTGTACTGTGCTTTCAATAAGTTTCTTTATGAAGTTGTCGTGTCCCAGCAAGTAACCAATCATCTTCCCTTTTCTATTTTCTATGGTCTTCAAGAGACAACATTCTTCCGCAACCAAAGCCAGCACTTCTACTTTTTCCTTTTTTCTGTACAATATATTAAAAAATAATATTTTTGTGTTTAATTATTTCAGGAGAGCACATAGTGAAAGCCACTTTTTTCCACAATGGCCGTCGTCTAGTGGCGCTAGACAAGAAACATGATACGCCAATCACTGACAAGATACAAGCACTGAGATCTACACCCACTTTAAAAGGATTTGGGTATGTTTTATTTCTTATCTTAACTAATGGCACGTCAACATTAATATGTATATTCTTCTAATCCCATAAAGTAAGGGGGTGTGATTGTACATACGCAACTGAACAATATCTGAACAACAACTGAACACCATCTAAACAATACCTGAAAATCAACTGGACAATAACCAAACTGATTCTGATCTGATGAAACACTGTTTCATTTCTCGAAGTTATCGTAAGGCGTGCCTTCTCATTAGACGTAATGCTTCAGCGTTTGAGACGAAACTGTAATTTCTATAGGCAGAATGCATAAAGCAAGTCTTTAAACAGCTGTTTTCGAGTTCATAATTCGGGATAGAAATTCTGTTATCTTACCTTAAATGAGTGCTGTCACTTTCCATCAAATAGGTTTAGAAGGATAGAAGATATCTAAGTCCTGTCATGTTTAAAAATGACAATGGGTTCTACGCAATTTCTATTCAATTTAGACGCCATTGTTTTCATCGTCACTTTATTTCAGTTGACACGTATTTTGGGTCAAATTATAAAACATGACATGACTAAAACATCTCTTAATCCTTTTCTAAACATATTTGACGAAAAGTAAATACACATACATGGTACATACATCAAGCCTATATCCCTTGCGGGGTAGGCAGAGTGCAAACTGCCGTAAAAACGGACATTTACGCCACGTCTGACAAACATTTAAGGGTTTCACATCACACATTCAGATATTTGTGTATCACCATAGTAACAGGTTGTTAGCCCACTGCCTAAAATTGCAATACACACCCTCGAGTCCCTTAGTCGCCTCTTACGACTCCCAATGGAAATAAATGGGGTGATGCTATTCTAAGCCGGCATCACACGGCAAGGTAAATAAAGATAATTTATATCCCGAATTGAGGGCAATGTATGTTTTGTTCCAGTGGTGTGCCAGTGAGCGGCGCGTGTGTGATATCCGCTACGGGGTTGGTAGGCGCGTTAACAGCCGACGCGTCGTCTAAAGCGGTTGATTCTCTAAGGGCGCACAGGGATCACGTCACTCACGCCAGTTTCTCACATAAAAGTAAGTCCGCGGTGTTTTGCTCCAATCTTCTCTTTTCGTGTGGGACACCGAGTCGTCCAACGACATGGTGAACCCTGGTGTCAGTATTTCAACCGCCTACTAATAGCCGTAGGCCTCTGACATGGTTGTGTAACGACCGCCGTCTAATTAATCATAGACTCCAACGGAGAAAGCGGCCGTTTACGCTATGCCTACCCCGCAAGGGATAACAGGCGTGATATGTGTATGTGAATATTTTTTTTGGACAATTCCCACAGCGCCATCTAGCCCCAAAATAACCAAAGCTTGTACTATGGGAACAAGATAGCTGCTGTTATATGATAAATACATATTATACATAAAAACACCCAGACTAAACACAAATATCTGCAAATGGCTTAACAAATGTTTGTGTCGAACCCACGACCCTCGGCGTAGAAAGCAGGGGTACTATCCGCTACCGGCCCAGTCAAAATACAATATCAAACACCTGTTTCCAGACGGCAACCTCCTGATCGCGGCTGTGTGCGTGTCGGGCACGGCGCGCGCGTGTGTGCGTTGCTGTGTGTGCACGATCACGCGCACAGGCGCGCCGCCCTCGTTGGTGCCCGCGCTCAGCCTCACGCCGCTGCCGACGCTTGTGTGCCTCAATGTACCGAGTGAGTTTCATGATTTCACAACTAATGTGATATAACGAGTGAGTTTGGTGATGTTACAACTAATGTGACGTGTAGTCACTTACACAACCTGACCTAATCACATATTACCTTACACAAACTGACATATTCACACATTCCCTTATGCAAACTGACATATTCCCTGACACAAACTGACAAATTCACACATTCCCTTACACAAACAGACATATTCACACATTCCCTTACACATACTGACATATTCACACATAAGCTTACAGAAACTGACATATTCACACATTCCCTTACGCAACTTGACATATTCACACATTCACTCACACAAACTGACATATTTACACATTTCCTCACACAAACTGTCATAATCATTGACATATTCACACATTCACTCACACAAACTGACATATTTACACATTTCCTCACACAAACTGTCATATTCACACTTTCCCTCACACAAACTGACATATTCACATATCCTGATCGTGGCTCTGTGCGTGTCGGGCACGGCGCGCGCGTGTGTGCGTTGCTGTGTGTGCACGATCACGCGCACAGGCGCGCCGCCCTCGTTGGTGCCCGCGCTCAGCCTCACGCCGCTGCCGACGCTTGTGTGCCTCAATGTACCGAGTGAGTTTCATGATTTCACAACTAATGGGATATAACGAGTGAGTTTGGTGATGTCACAGAAATGTGCTGCGTATTTACTTACACATACTGACTTATTCACACATTCCCTTACACAAACTGACATATTCACACTTTCCCTCACACAAACTGACATATTCATACATTGCCTTACACAAACTGACATATTCACACATTCCCTTACACAAACTGACATATTCACTTACACAAACTGACATATTCACACATTCACTCACACAAACTGACTTATTACCTTACACAAACTGAAATATTCACACATTCCCTTACACAAACTGACGTATTCACGCATTCCCTTACACACAGTGACACATTCACACATTCCCTTACACAAACAGACATATTCACACATTCCCTCACCCAAACCGACATATTCACATATCCTGATCGCGGCTGTGTGCGTGTCGGGCACGGCGCGCGCGTGTGTGCGTTGCTGTGTGTGCACGATCACGCGCACAGGCGCGCCGCCCTCGTTGGTGCCCGCGCTCAGCCTCACGCCGCTGCCGACGCTTGTGTGCCTCAATGTACCGAGTGAGTTTCATGATTTCACAACTAATGTGATAATACAAGTGAGTTTGGTGATGTCACAACTAATGTGACGCGTAATTACCTGCACAGACTGATTTAATCACTCATTACCTTACGCAAACTGACATATTCACACATTCACTCTCACAAACTGATATATTCACACATTCCCTTACCCAAACTGACATATTCACACATTCCCTTACACAAACAGACATATTCACGTATCCTGATCGCGGCTGTGTGCGTGTCGGGCGCGGCGCGCGCGTGTGTGCGTTGCTGTGTGTGCACGATCACGCGCACAGGCGCGCCGCCCTCGTTGGTGCCCGCGCTCAGCCTCACGCCGCTGCCGACGCTTGTGTGCCTCAATGTACCGAGTGAGTTTCATGATTTCACAACTAATGTGATACAACAAGTGAGTTTGGTTATGTCACAGAAATGTGACGCGTATTTACTTACACAGACTTACTTAATCACATATTACCTTACACAACCTGGCATATTTACAAATTAATTACCTTACACAATTTGTCATATTCACACATTCTCTTACACAAACTGACATATTCACATATTCCCTTACACAAACTGACATATTCTCTTACACAAACTGACATATTCACACATTCCCTTACACCAAACTGACATATTCACACATTCCCTTACACAAACTGACATATTCACACCTCCTGATCGCGGCTGTGTGCGTGTCGGGCACGGCGCGCGCGTGTGTGCGTTGCTGTGTGTGCACGATCACGCGCACAGGCGCGCCGCCCTCGTTGGTGCCCGCGCTCAGCCTCACGCCGCTGCCGACGCTTGTGTGCCTCAATGTACCGAGTGAGTTTCATGATTTCACAACTAATGTGATAATACAAGTGAGTTTGGTGATGTCACAACTAATGTGACGCGTAATTACCTGCACAGACTGATTTAATCACTCATTACCTTACGCAAACTGACATATTCACACATTCACTCTCACAAACTGATATATTCACACATTCCCTTACCCAAACTGACATATTCACACATTCCCTTACACAAACAGACATATTCACGTATCCTGATCGCGGCTGTGTGCGTGTCGGGCGCGGCGCGCGCGTGTGTGCGTTGCTGTGTGTGCACGATCACGCGCACAGGCGCGCCGCCCTCGTTGGTGCCCGCGCTCAGCCTCACGCCGCTGCCGACGCTTGTGTGCCTCAATGTACCGAGTGAGTTTCATGATTTCACAACTAATGTGATACAACAAGTGAGTTTGGTTATGTCACAGAAATGTGACGCGTATTTACTTACACAGACTTACTTAATCACATATTACCTTACACAACCTGGCATATTTACAAATTAATTACCTTACACAATTTGTCATATTCACACATTCTCTTACACAAACTGACATATTCACATATTCCCTTACACAAACTGACATATTCTCTTACACAAACTGACATATTCACACATTCCCTTACACCAAACTGACATATTCACACATTCCCTTACACAAACTGACATATTCACACCTCCTGATCGCGGCTGTGTGCGTGTCGGGCACGGCGCGCGCGTGTGTGCGTTGCTGTGTGTGCACGATCACGCGCACAGGCGCGCCGCCCTCGTTGGTGCCCGCGCTCAGCCTCACGCCGCTGCCGACGCTTGTGTGCCTCAATGTACCGAGTGAGTTTCATGATTTCACAACTAATGTGATATTACGAGTGAGTTTGGTGATGTCACAGAAATGTGACGCGTATTTACTTACACAGACTGACATATTCACATATAACCTTACGCTTAGTGACATATTCACACATTCCCTTACACAAACTGACATATTCACACATTCCCATACACAAACTGATATATTCCCTTACACAAACTGACATATTCACACATTCCCTTCCACAAACTTAGATATTCACACATTCACTCACACAAACTGACATATTCACACATTCCCTTACACAAACTGACATATTCACACATCCTGATCGCGGCTGTGTGCGTGTCGGGCACGGCGCGCGCGTGTGTGCGTTGCTGTGTGTGCACGATCACGCGCACAGGCGCGCCGCCCTCGTTGGTGCCCGCGCTCAGCCTCACGCCGCTGCCGACGCTTGTGTGCCTCAATGTACCGAGTGAGTTTCATGATTTCACAACTAAAGTGTTATAACAAGTGAGTTTGGTGATGTCACAACTAATGTGTTAGAACAAGTGAGTTTGGTGATGTCGCAGAAATGTGACGCGTATTTATTTACACAAACTGAATTAATCACACATAACCTTACGCAAACTGACATATTCACACATTCCCTTACACAAACTGACATATTTAAACATCGCCTTTCGCAAACTAACATATTCACACATTCACTTACGCAACTTGACATCTTCACATATTCCCTTACACAAACTGACATATTCACACATTCCCTTACACAAACTGACATATTCTCTTACACAAACTGACATATTCACACATTCCCTTACACAAACTGTTATTTTCACACATTCCCTTACACAAACTGACATACTCACACAATCCCTTACACAAACTGACATATTCACGTATCCTGATCGCGGCTGTGTGCGTGTCGGGCACGGCGCGCGCGTGTGTGCGTTGCTGTGTGTGCACGATCACGCGCACAGGCGCGCCGCCCTCGTTGGTGCCCGCGCTCAGCCTCACGCCGCTGCCCACGCTTGTGTGCCTCAATGTACCAGTGAGTTTCATGATTTCACAACTAATGTGATATAACGAGTGAGTTTGGTGATGTCACAACTATTGTGACGTGTAGTCACTTACACAGACTGACATATTCACACATTTAATCACACCAACTATCATATTCACACATTCTCTTACACAAACTGTCATATTCACACACTCCCTTATACAAACTGACATATTCACATATCCTGATCGCGGCTGTGTGCGTGTCGGGCACGGCGCGCGCGTGTGTGCGTTGCTGTGTGTGCACGATCACGCGCACAGGCGCGCCGCCCTCGTTGGTGCCCGCGCTCAGCCTCACGCCGCTGCCGACGCTTGTGTGCCTCAATGTACCGAGTGAGTTTCATGATTTCACAACTAATGTGATATACCGAGTGAGTTTGGTGATGTCACAGAAATGTGACGCGTATTTACTTACACAGACTGATTAACTCACACATAACCTTACATAAACTGATATATTCACACATTCCCTTAAACAAACTGGCATTTTCACACATTCCCTAGCACAAACTGACATATTTACACATTCCCTTAGGCAAACTGACATATTCACACATTCCCTTACACAAACAGACACATTCCCTTACATAAACTGACATATTCACACATTCCCTTACGCTATTTGACATATTCATATATTCACTTACACAAACTGACATATTCCCACATTCCCTTACACAAACTGACATATTCACACATAACCTTACACAAACTGACATATTCACATATCCTGATCGCGGCTGTGTGCGTGTCGGGCACGGCGCGCGCGTGTGTGCGTTGCTGTGTGTGCACGATCACGCGCACAGGCGCGCCGCCCTCGTTGGTGCCCGCGCTCAGCCTCACGCCGCTGCCGACGCTTGTGTGCCTCAATGTACCGAGTGAGTTTCATGATTTCACAACTAATGTGATATAACAAGTGAGTTTGGTGATGTCACAAGTAATGTGACGTGTATTTACCGACACAAACTGATTTAATCGATCAATCCCTTACACAAACCGACATATTCACGTATATTTTATTAAAACTGACATATAACCTTACACAAACTGACATATTTACATATTACTTTATGATATCTGACATATTCACATATATTTTATGAAAACTGACATATAACTACACAAACTGACATATTCTCACATTCCCTTACACAGACTGACATATTCATACGTTCCCTTACACAAACTGACATATTCACACATTCCCTTACACAAACTGACATATTCACACATTCCCTTACACAAACTGACATATTCACATATCCTGATCGCGGCTGTGTGCGTGTCGGGCGCGGCGCGCGCGTGTGTGCGTTGCTGTGTGTGCACGATCACGCGCACAGGCGCGCCGCCCTCGTTGGTGCCCGCGCTCAGCCTCACGCCGCTGCCGACGCTTGTGTGCCTCAATGTACCGAGTGAGTTTCATGATTTCACAACTAATGTGATATAACGAGTGAGTTTCATGATTTCACAACTAATGTGATATTACGAGTGAGTTTGGTTATGTCACAGAAATGTGACGCGTATTTACTTACACAGACTGACTTATCACACATTCCCTTACACAAACTGACATATTCATACAGTCACTTGAACAAACTGACATTTTCACATATTCCCTTACACAAACTGACATATCTACACATTCCTTCACACAAACTGACACATTCCCTTACACAAACTGACATATTCACACATTCACTTACACAAACTGACCTTTTCACACATTTACTCACACCAACTATCATATTCACACATTCTCTTACACAAACTGTCATATTCACACATTCCCTTACTCAAACTGACATATTCACATATCCTGATCGCGGCTGTGTGCGTGTCGGGCACGGCGCGCGCGTGTGTGCGTTGCTGTGTGTGCACGATCACGCGCACAGGCGCGCCGCCCTCGTTGGTGCCCGCGCTCAGCCTCACGCCGCTGCCGACGCTTGTGTGCCTCAATGTACCGAGTGAGTTTCATGATTTCACAACTAATGTGATATAACGAGTGAGTTTGGTGATGTCACAACTAATGTGACGTGTAGTCACTTACACAGACTGACTTATTCACGCAAACTGACAAATTCACATATAAACTTACACAAATGACATATTAACATATAACCTTACGCTAACTGACATATTATTAACCATTTATTGCACACAAGAAACATTACAAGAGACAATATACAAAGAATGACGACACAACAGGACAACTTATTTCTACTAAGAAATTTCTTCCAGCTGACCTACAGAAAGTGAGACATATTCACATATAACTTTACGCAAACTGATATATTCACACATTCCCTTACACAAACAGACATATTCACACATTCCCTCACCCAAACCGACATATTCACATATCCTGATCGCGGCTGTGTGCGTGTCGGGCACGGCGCGCGCGTGTGTGCGTTGCTGTGTGTGCACGATCACGCGCACAGGCGCGCCGCCCTCGTTGGTGCCCGCGCTCAGCCTCACGCCGCTGCCGACGCTTGTGTGCCTCAATGTACCGAGTGAGTTTCATGATTTCACAACTAATGTGATATAACAAGTGAGTTTGGTGATGACAGAGAAATGTGACGCGTATTTACTGACACAGACTTACTTGATCACGTATTGCCTTACGCATACTGGTATATTCACACATTCCCTTATACAATCTGACTTATTAACACATTCCTTTACACACACTGACATATTTAAACATCGCCTTTCGCAAACTAACATATTCACACATTCCCTTATGCTACTTGACATATTCACAAATTCCCTTATGCTACTTGACATATTCACACATTCCCTTACGCAACTTAACATTTTCACACATTCCCTTATGCAAACTGACATATTTACATTTAATAATCGCGGCAGTGTGCGTATATAAGACTTCTTTTTACACGTTATCCTTTATAGAAACTCTTTCACACAAACTGATATATTTATGTAATAAATTTCCAGCGTGTATAGCGTGGTGTCTTCGCGAGGACACAGACTCCCTGCTGGTGGCGAGCTCTACTCTCGCGCTGTGGAAGCTCACTGACAGGCAACACCAGGTCCACAAACTGCTGTCTAAAGGTACGCTCAATCTCATTACGTGTCAATTATAAAGCATCTCCATCCATATATAGGGTAGCCCGAATAGTGAAGTTCAAAGATAACATTCGAATACCTTATACTAAGGGGTATCAGAATCACCCGCATGTATATTTATGCATTTTTTTTAGTTTCCGAGTTAATCAATTTATTTATTTAAAGTTGTAGGAAAAAAAACCAACTGACAGGCTTTTTTACTTCTTACTGTTCTAATGAGAAGCAACTCTGTTTCTGAATAATAATAGTCGATTGTAGCTTCAAGACGTTCTTAATCTTGTTTTTTATCAAATACTTACCTATTTATTATTAGTGATAGACGTGTACTTTATTTGTGATAGCTTATAATTGGCTTATGTATGGTAAAATGATTTATACTGTGTAAATTATGCTGTTAGCTCCCCGAGCACAATAAAATTAAATATAATAAATAATTCTTATTTACGTTTTCTTTATAGGGCTATTCAAGCGGTGGTTCCTGTAGCATAATCTTCATGATTTTTACTTTGTAGCGTACAAAAAAAGGAAAAAAGTCGTTGAGTAGAATTTTCCCCAAACAAATTCAAAAGTTGAATAATTCGGAGCATATATGTGATTCGGGTACCCCTCAGTGTAAGGTACTTAAGGCGAGTGTAGCCGTGAACGACCTCAACAGTGGCGCCACTTCACAAAAAATATTTTCTCTTTATACAAACAATCTATCAGAATGTCCGGTGCCCAAGTTTTTAGTATTATCCTTCGGTAAAATTTGAACCTGTAAACTCAATGAAATATTCGCTGTAGGTACTAATACCAAAGGTAGCCGTTTTTAGGCACTTTTTTCCATAACTTTAATTGCAGTGAATATTTCATTGAGTTCGTATGTTCTAATTTTACTTAAAGATAATACTAAAAAGTTGGGCAACGGATATTCTGATTGATTGTTTGTATTAAGAGATTTTTTTTTGTGAAGCGGCGCCACTGTCGAGGTCGTTGACGGCTACACTCGCCTTAATGGAATGCAAACAAATAATAACAAGAGTACCCTAAACCGACGAGCATGTATGAAAAGGTAGATGATCGAACCTAACACAGTTTAGCAATTAATATTTGAAGCATTTTTTATCATGTTTCTATTTTACTGATGTGTTTTTTAAATGCGCTTTTTTCGATTAGGCCTAATGCAAGGCGGTACCACTCCCGGGGGAGGACAGAAGCCAGCGACGGATTGTTTCAATACAGTAGTAAGTTTAGTTTTTCAACACTTACATTTAAGGCGAGTGTACCCGTGAACGACCTCGACAGTGGCGCCACTTCACAAAAATAAAATCTCTATAAGCAAACAATTTTAAGGTTCTATTTTATTTAAGGATAATACTTAAAACTTGGGCAACGGATATTCTGATAGAAGTGGCGCCACTGTCTAGGTTGTTGACGGCTACACTCTCCTTAAAAAACAATTAAACTAACACACACACAAAACACGCCTATAATCCCTTGCGGGGTAGTCAGAGCGCAAACGGCCGCAAAAACGGACATTACGCCTCGTCTGACAAACATTTGAGAGTCACTCGGAAAATTGTGTACAGCCATAATGACAAGTTGTCAGCCCATCGCCTAAATTTGCAATACACGCCCTCGAATCCCTTAGTCGCTTCTTACGACACCCACGGGAAAGAAATGGGGTGATGCTATTCTAAGCCGACAACACACGTCATTTACATTACTTTTTCAACACTTACATTTAAGGCGAGTGTACCCGTGAACAACCTCGACAGTGGCGCCACTTCACAAAAAAAAAATAAGGTTCTAATTTTATTAAAAAATAATACTAAAGACTTGGGCAACGGTTATTCTGATACCTAGATCATTTGTATAAAGAATAAACTTTTTTTTGTGGAGTGGCGCCACTGTCTAGGTCGTTGACGGCAACACTCTCCTTTAAATTCAATTAAACTAACACACATACACACAAATCACGGCTGTAATCCCTTGCGGGGTAGTCAGAGCACAAACGGCCGCAAAAACGGACATTACGCCCCGTCTGACAAACATTTGAGGGTCATTCGGAAAAATGTGTACAGCCATAGTGACAGGTTGTCAGCCCATCGCCTGAAATTGCAATACACACCCTCGAGTCTTTTAGTCGCCTCTTACGACTCCCACGGGAAATAAATGGGGTGATGCTATTCAAAGCCAGCATCACACAGCCTATTAAAATAACATGAAATAATTATTAAAGAGAGCGTTTTTAAATATGCAACAAGAAAATTTCCATGTGATGTCGGCGTAGAATAGCATCACCCCATTTCTTTTCCGTGGGTGTCGTAACAAGTGGAATCAAGGGTTACATGTGTATTGCAATTTTAAGCGATGAGCTGTCAACCTGTCACTATGGCAATACACAATATTCTGAATGACCCTCAAACGTTTGTCAGACGTGGCGTAAATGATCGTTTTTACAGCCGTTTATGCTCTGCCTGCCCCGCAAGGGATATAGACGTAATGTATTTACATATGTATCAAAAACATTAATTTCTGCAATTTTTAGGCATGGCAACAAACCGCAGTATGGGGCTTGGAAGCTGGCTCGCTATGCACGAGTGTAGCGAGCGGGAGGTTAGCCGTGGGCGCGCCACTCGTGGTGCTCGCTGCGCCGAGGAAATTGCATCTGTTGTCCAGAGACAAGCACCACTTGGTAAGTGATGTAATAATCACATGTCAATCAATCTTTTTCAAATTTCCGTAGAGTTTGTAACATTAAGGGTTTTATCGGAGATTTTTTTTCTGGGATTTTCAATTTTTAGCCCCGGGGCTATGAAATCTACACCTGACTGTTTGTTGGGGAGTTTGTTGTCTCATCCGGAGAAGTTTTGTGGTTGTTCAAACAACCAGCACAATCATGCCCTTAGGGCGCGACTGGGCATACGAGTTGTTCTGGGAAGAACGTATTGGACTGAATCTACCCGGCACGTGCCGGTAGTTCCCAAAGTGGGGAGCAAATGAGGGACCTCCGCGCCACCGCCGTCCGTCATATTGAAAAAACGATTCAAATAGAGATTACTTTGGAATTTGTTTCTATCGAGTAAAGTTTGTTTTAAATTGTGTAACTGAGTATATGGTATCTGTTAGATCCTCGACAATAACATATTTTTTCCAGATTTTTCATGGCAGTAATTCTCTTAATACAACTGGTTTAAAATTCCTGCTTGTGTTATATCCCCGCTTTAATTTCAATAAAAAAATAAATATCCTGGACATTTCACACAGCGCCTCTAGCCCCAAACTAAGCAAAGCTTGTACTATGGGAACTAAATAACTGATATTATAACATATATACTTTTTTGTAAATAAATTCATTTTATACATAGAAAACACCCAGTACAGACTAAACACAAATACCTGAAAAATTTACTTTACAAATATTTGTGTTTTTTAGGGATCAAACACACGTCATTTAATTGCAATTTGCAATCTGACTGCCCCGATGCCGTAGCGGATAGTACCCCTGCCTTCTACGCCGATCCCCACAAGACACAAATATTTGTTAAGTTATTTTCAAATATTTGTGTTTAGTCTAGGTGTTTTCTATGTATAATATGTACTAATTTCGAAAAAAATATATATACGTATTAATATCAGCTATCTAGTTCCCATAGTACAAGCTTTGCTTAGTTTGGGGCTAGATCCACAACATTTCAAAGGAGACCGAGCAGGAAAGTATGGAAACAATACCCAGAGCGAACAGATATAGGATGATGTTTAAAATAAAGAGATAATTATAAAAATCATTTTGATAAAATTTCAATTTGATATTCGATGGCTAAATGTGTGATTTTGCTATTTGATTTCGTCAGGTTCATAGAAAATAAAGTAAAATAATAGACTGATTATATAATTAATAATGTAATTGTATTCAAATATACTTAAAAAGTGTAATGAAAAGTCATTGTTGTAGTAATAAAGTAAAAAAAACTCAGTTTACATTTGAAAAATGTGTATATTTATTTATTTTTTTACTAATTGTTTTCAATATCAATAACAATGGTATCAAGGCCTAAAGCTGGATGTAAAAATGACTCCTCGTGTCTAGCCCACCCCAAATAATATATCACACTTATTACATGGGCACAACTCCCCAAAGTTCTCATTCCAAGAAATAATCACAATAGGCCTTATTGTGGTTGGAGTGAGTACTTTTGTTTTGTTTATATTCACATGAACGAAAGAGATAGAAGATTATTTGTTTGTTTCGGAGCTGCAACAACTTCCTGGAATTGACAGCGGCGGTTGATCATTTTTATGCATACAATGACTTTTTTTATTATTTTACAAGCAAGTTGATTTTAAGAACTATACCTATCATTAAAATATATGTCTATCAAAAAGTACCCAAGTCAGGTTTACATTATTTAAGCTCATGAACAAGCCTTCTTGATAGAATTATTATTCAATATTGCCTTGTTTAATTATTAAATGTACAAAGATAATTATTAGATACTTATTGCAGATTGTTTTAAATTGCCTTAAAAAATCAAATAGCAAAATCACACGTTTAGCCATCGAATATCAAATTGATATTCTATCAAAATTATTTTTATAAACAACCCTTTATTTTAAACATCATCCTATATCTGTTCGCTCTGGGTACGTTTTGCTCGGTCTCCTTTCTAACAAGACTCTATTATATTTTTAATAGATAGTTTATCGCATCATTAAATAAAGGGCAAGTTCTTTTTATTTTATTTTGTTTCATAATCAGAGATTTAAAATTTTAAAAAGTGATAGTTTAGTTCCAACAACTAGGCTGCTGAAAACAAAATTCGTTTGCCTACCTTTATTTAAAAAAAAAAAACTGATTGACATTGACAGATGAATGATAGTTTTCTCCATTGTTTTTTTTTTCTACTATAAGCAATGGATTTTTTCATGGTAACTAACTTTGGAAGTTTTTACAACTTTTCAAAATATTTCAGAAACCATTGCATTAAAAACTATGAAAATATGTGTATCTTAATAAGCATCCCAAACACTCTAAACGATATATATATATATATATCTTTTGTATCTAACGTAAAATGAAATGTTTTGGATTGTCCAGGATATCTATCTATCTATCTAATTATAAATGTATGAATGATCTTGTATTCAGATCTGTACCCGCGCGGTGATGACCGGCGGTCCGGACGCGGCGGCCGCCTCGCCACCAAAGAAACCGAAATACGGCACCGGACATATTACGGTAAGATTGTTGTTTATTATTGCTTTGAGACATCTAAGGTACATACTAATTATGTATATTCGATACATAAAATGTGTATGAAAGAGAATGATGCTTTCGCATTAAGGCCGCCTTATTGTACTGTGTTTTGTATTATTATTATTTATGTTATTTTTGTGTGCAATAAAGTATATTATTATAGAAATTGCTGAATGTATTTTGAGGGAATACTTCTTGGAACTGATCAATTTTCCCCAATGAAGCACTTTTATTTTATTTATTTGATCTCAGCAAAATTCACAGCAAATGAACAGATAATGCAACACAACTTAAAAAACACACACATTAACAAATATTATGACTCTCCATACTAAATGACTGCAACAAAGACACTTTGTATGATTGCACTAATATATTTTTCTCAATTATAACAACGCTTTTTGAAAAAAGTTAAGCAATCAATAACAAGGGCTTTTTTGCCTTCAAATGTTTTTAGTATTTTTTATATCATGTAATGTACTGCTTGATTTCTAAATTTGCTCAAGTAAAGCCATCCGTATAAGCTATATTTGATAGCTGTCAGTTCCATACTCAAAAAGATGTCAACAAAGATACATAGACTCGGCCATAGCATTAGCACGAATCTGTCAAATATGGCGTTTTGGAATGGCCGTACTGTACCTAACATTTTTGTTTGTATATTTTTATTTCCAGAACGCATCAGGCTCGGCGACAGTGTCATGTGTGGACATATCCTGGTTGCACGGAGTAGTGGTAGCGGTGGACACAAGGGCACAACTACATGTGCACAAACTGACACAACCCTGGGCGGAGCTGCGTGAGTACACAGTGTCATGTGTGCACATATCCTGGTTGCACGGAGCAGTGGTAGCGGTGGACACAAGGGCACAACTACATGTGTACAAACTGACACAACCCTGGGCAGACCTGTTTCAGTGAGGCTCAACTCATATTTATAAAATTTACACATAACTTTTGAAAGAAGCACATTTGCATTTTATTCATTTCAAACACACAAAAAAAACATCACCCTCATTTTGTATAAATAAAATGCATTCGTAATTTTAAACTTCAGTTAAGTTTATTGAAATATAAAAAATAACATAAACATTTAACATTTTGCCATCTTGCAAAATAGATTCTGAATAAGTTGCCATATGAGGTAGAAAATAATAAACAAAAGTGTTGCAACTTGATGCAAATATTTAACAAATAGTAGAAAATGTTATTTTCATCTAATGTTCATATTTGA
The DNA here is from genome assembly GCA_027580185.1 of Tuta absoluta. NCBI lineage: Eukaryota > Metazoa > Arthropoda > Insecta > Lepidoptera > Gelechiidae > Tuta > Tuta absoluta. The sequence continues at coordinate 2,508,373 of JAQAHW010000058.1, read as the reverse complement.
TTGTACACATTTACATATCTTTTCTGGCAAACTTACTAGCAAACTTTTAATTTTACACAATCTCTTACAGCTTTGTTAGTTTAGCTTACTTTATTTTATAAACGTATTTATTATTTTATAAACATGCCGTGTGATGGCGGCTTAGAATAGCATCACCCCATTGCTTTCCCATGGGAGTCGTAAGAGGCGACTAAGGGACTCGAGGGTGTGTATTGCAATTTTACGATTGGCTGACAACCTGTCACTATGGCGATACACAATTTTCCGAATGACCGTCAAATATTTGTCAGACGTGGCGTAAATGTCCGTCTTGCGGCCGTTAACGCTCTGCCTTTCCCGCAAGGAATTATAGGCGTGATATGTGTGTGTACACAACAATTTGTGATCTAGCGGTCATATCACACATTCACTTACAATTTTGTTATCTCAGACACACTTACTTAAATGCATATATTTTTACATAGGTTATGTATTATATTGCTACCTTTAGTGAAAACTTTACGTACGATTTTATTTCGTTTTATTTGGTGTACCCGCTTTGACTCTTTCTGTTTATCTTTTGGTTGGCCGGTAGAGAATGCCGCGTGGCCTTAGGCCCGCCCTTCGTACTTTCTGTGCAATAAAGTTTAATAAATAAATAGCTTGTATATTGACGCGTATTTCGTTTATTGTTTCCAGCGGCACCAATCTCAGTTCAACACGCTACGTCAGTATTAGAGTTCTCTTTAGTATCCGGCTATGACGCTTTGGATGTACTACTGACTCTGAAACCAGCCATTGTTGAACAGGTTTATGAAAGGTATGTTTTACAAGTTTATTTATTTCCTTTTTAGGGTTCCGTTGCCAAAGGGAAACCGGACCCCTATTACTGAGAAAAAGGTTTTGATCCTCGCTCGGGTTCGTATCTTTCCCATAGGTTGTCTATGCCGTGTGATGCCGGCTTAGAATGGCATCACCCCATTTCTTTCCCGTGGGAGTCGTAAGAGGCGACTAAGGGACTCGAGGGTGTGTATTGCTATTATAGGCGATGGGCTGACAACCTGTCACTATGGCGATACACAATTTTCCAAATGACCCTCAAATATTTGTCAGACGTGGTGTGAATGTCCGTTTTTTGCGGCCGTTTGCGCTCTGTTTACCCCACAAGGGATTATAGGCGTGATATGTGTGTGTGTGTGTGTGTGTGTGTGTGTGTGTGTGTGTGTGTGTGTGTGTGTGTGTGTGTGTGTGTGTGTGTGTGTGTGTGTGTGTGTGTGTGTGTGTGTGTCTATAACAATTCAGCGGGGTAATGCTGCAAGTATTTTAGGCACCTTCGGACTGGGTATGGCCCGGGGAGGGCTATTTGATTGATCTTGACGACGCATGTTGCTGAAAGTAAGCATTGTTATTTTTGACGAAGCATGTGGCTGAAACGTATTATTGTCACAGGTTTTGACGAAGCTTGTTGCTGATTTGTTCTGTAATCTCTAGAATAGTGTCTGACGATGCCTGTTGCGGATTAGCCCTTGTTTGAATTTTTTATAATCCAATAAACAAACTGATTGAAGCAGGCAGTTTATTACTGAGACTTCCCTGTCCGTCTGTCACCAGGGTGTATCTTATAAAGCGTGATAATTAGAGGACTGGCAATTTCACAGGCATTTTTGTTGGCAACAATAAATACTGAAGATCAGAATGAAATTAATATTTTAGGGGCTCCCATACAACATACGTGACTTTTATGCCATTTTAGTACATACGGAACCCTTCTTGCGCAAGTTCGACTCGCACTTGGCCGATTCTGGATGGAATGTAATGTTCAAACTGTAGAAAAACAAAATGACTGTAGAATCCTATAATAATAGATGACAGCTATGCAATACTGACATATTGCAACGTTGACATTTCGCTATTATATAATTTCGAAAAACTTACATTTCACGACTCTGAAAATTCGATCTTTTGACGTTTTGCCGCATCAGCATTTTATGACAAAGACGTCTAACAATCTTGTAATTTTTTACTGAACACTACGTGATATTGACGATTTGCAATGTTTTACTCTCGCGTCACTCCAATATGCCAATTTTTGACAGCTGTCATCTCCATACTAAAAGGGATGTCAACAAAGGAAAATGGACCCTCTGCCATAGTATTATTACGAATCTGACAGCTTTCAAATACGATTTCTCTCGGCGGCGGTACTTTAAAAAAATGATCTTATGTCAAAGTATATCATGATTTTGACAATTGCCAAAATTGGCTATTCGACGGCCGATGTGGCGCAGTAGTAGTGCGACTGCCTGCGACGCAAAGGTTCCGGGTTCGATTCTCGGTGGGACACTCACAAAGTTGATATTTATCACTCTGTAAATTTGTTCCCGGTCTGGTTAGGACATTGCAGTGTGAACCAACTGGTTGTCCGAAAAGAAATGGTTCCGTGCTTCGGAGGGCACGTTAAGCCGTCGGTCCCGGTTGCTGTCTATGATTCCTTAGACGGCGGTCGTAACACAACCATGTCAGAGGCCTACTAGTGGTTAGTAGGCGGTTGAAAAACTCTGACAAACGGGTTCATCGGCTCGTGGGACGACTCGGTGTCCCACACGAAAAAAGAGAGAGGCTAATTGGAGTGACCCGAAAGTGAAAGTAATTCTTAAGTGTGGTTTCCAATTGATTAATATTTTCCAGGTTGACGGAGACGTTCCAACGTCAGCCGGCGCCGTTCCAACAGTACTACTTCCACTCCTGGCTGAAGATGCGCATCGCATTGTGCAGGTAACACTTGTTATGTTTATTTTGTTGTCATACCCACAATAGTACAGATTGCGTATCATTAATTTCATCGGCTCCAGCAGGTAGCACCGTGGTCTAATGGCTAAGGCCGTCGCGTCTTAAACTGAATAGGCCAGAGTTCGATCCTGTGTCGGGCAATGATCTTTTTAAGTTTTTCTTTATATTTTTATTAATATTTATTGAAATTTCTCGGCTTTGCTCGTCCATTTGCGAAATCTGTCTTGTAGAAGACACACCTATGTTTGTGTGGTCATTGTGAGCTAATATCTACCGACATAGTAGTTCAGATACTATTATAGAAAATCCTACTAAGTGTTTGTGCATGTTTGGTCATCCAGATAGGGGTAAGTCTTAGTTATATGGGAAGATCGCATTTACATTTTGCGCAATGTTATAATTATATATTTATCAGTATGATGTTATCATTGTTGTAACCTCACGCAACGCCCTTAAGGTCCGGACAAGATCTGAGTGCCTTCCTTCTTGCTTAGGATAGTAGCAAGCGATAATTCATATCAAGAGTGTTCCCTGATCATGAGCTAGCGAGACAAGGTGTTGGCAGAGTTCACCTTAGTTAACAACTCTCCTGGCGTCCAAATTAGTTTACGTTTAGGATAAGTCTAGTCTTACATTTCTAGGTTAGGTACCTACTTGTGTGCGGTGTAAATCTATTACCTACCGGATAATTTGGTCATAATATGTTACTACATTTACTTGATGTACCTTCTTTTATTTAGTGAAGAAAACCCGTAACACACTCACATCAGCCTACAGCAGTCCACTGCTGGACGTAGGCCTCCCCCAGGGTACGCCATACGCGAGATGGATCTACACACACACACACACACACACACACACACACACACACACACACACACACACACACACACACACACACACACACACACACATCACGCCTATTATCCCTTGCGGGGTATGCAGAGCGTAAACGGCCGCATAAAACTGACATTTACTCCACGTCTGACATATATTTGAGGGTATTTCGGAAAATTTAGTATTATATTAAATCAATACTTGTTCGTTAAATTAATATTGAAAACAGAACATAAACTAAAAATTCAAATGAAAATGAAATTACTTTATTCAAAGAAGGATAGTAATAACACTTATTGACGTCATTGATCCGTCATTGTAAAAAAAAGATATTTGTATAACACAATTTTCTTTTTTTATAACATTTTTGGATTGTAAATACAATAAATAATAAAGGAGGCTTCCATACAAAAATGTGATTTTCTCTTTTTATCGATCATGATCTTTATTTGCGTAATACACTGTATAAAAGATGGTACAATTTTAGGTGTGTGCACTGATTGTTGCCAACTTATAAATTAGCATGCAAATACCAAAAAAATGGGTCACATAATAATATTTAACATGAATAACCGTGATAGTAAGACAGTTCAAATCTTCATAGATGATGAATTTTGGTGGCCGCTATGACAACAAATACTAAATATCAAAATAAAATAAATATTTAAGGCGGCTCCCATACAACAAATGTGACTATTTTGTCATTTTTGTATATATTGGTACAGAACAGAACCATTCGTGCACGAAACCTACCTCGCACTCCAATTATCAATACACATTTAATATATATACGGATGCGGAGTGTAAGAGACAACCCTCCGAATACTGATCGGGTGCATGCATACCATGAAACTGAACAACTTTCCCTTAGGAACATACAGGGTTATTTTTTATTCAACCCGGAAATTTTAAAGGGCGATTCTACTCATGATTCTAAACAACTTTTAGTATACGGTCAACTGCGAATCGCGAAAATAAATCCAGCTGTTCCATAAATTTTGTTCGAGTAGGTATGAACTTTTCTATGGAGCAGCTGTTTTTTTCGCGATTTCGCAGGTGACCCAATCATAAAAATTGTTCAGAATTATAAGTAGAATCACCCTGTAAAATTTCTGGGGTGAATAAAAAATAACCCGTATGTCAGGAAACGTAAAAAAAAATATTGACCTCTCATACAAAATCAAGATCAGCTGACTGCCATTACTATAGAAGGTATGTCTTTTTTGGCATTACCTGAAATATTTTTTCAAAGAAAGTTTTTCAGTTTTATGGTCTGCATGCACCCTATCTGTATTCGTAGTGCTGTCCCTTACACCCTGTATATTTCTCCACAGATTACTCCCTTCTGCAGCGTCGACAGTATCCTGGTTGACCTGCGTGTCTACCCTGTGGGGGCTGTGGTCGGTGTGCCAGAGCGCGCTCAGACCCGACGACAAACCGGACGACAAACCATTGCAAGCGCTGCTGGATAACAACCACGCGGATCATATTCAGGTCTGTACAATGCCTTTGTCTACATACATGGATCATATCCAGGTCTGTCACTCCCTTCTGCAGCGTCGACAGTATCCTGGATGACCTGTGTGTCTACCCTGTGGGGGACACATTGCAAGCGCTGGTGGATAACAACCACGCGGATCATATCCAGGTCTGTCACTCCCTTCTGCAGCGTCGACAGTATCCTGGATGACCTGTGTGTCTACCCTGTGGGGGACACATTGCAAGCGCTGGTGGATAACAACCACGCGGATCATATCCAGGTCTGTCACTCCCTTCTGCAGCGTCGACAGTATCCTGGTTCACCTGCGTGTCTACCCTGTGGGGGACACACCATTGCAAGCGCTGGTGGATAACAACCACGCGGATCATATCCAGGTCTGTCACTCCCTTCTGCAGCGTCGACAGTATCCTGGTTGACCTGCGTGTCTACCCTGTGGGGGACACACCATTGCAAGCGCTGGTGGATAACAACCACGCGGATCATATCCAGGTCTGTCACTCCCTTCTGCAGCGTCAACAGTATCCTGGTTGACCCGCGTGTCTACCCTGTGCGGGACACACCATTGCAAGCGCTGGTGGATAACAACCACGCGGATCATATCCAGGTCTGTCACTCCCTTCTGCAGCGTCAACAGTATCCTGGTTGACCCGCGTGTCTACCCTGTGCGGGACACACCATTGCAAGCGCTGGTGGATAACAACCACGCGGATCATATCCAGGTCTGTCACTCCCTTCTGCAGCGTCAACAGTATCCTGGTTGACCCGCGTGTCTACCCTGTGCGGGACACACCATTGCAAGCGCTGGTGGATAACAACCACGCGGATCATATCCAGGTCTGTCACTCCCTTCTGCAGCGTCGACAGTATCCGGGTTGACCTGCGTGTCCACCCTGTGGGGGTTGTGGTCATATACAGGTCTGTACAATGCCTTTGTCTATATACATACACATACATACATACATTTATCCGCTTGTCTGTCACGTACCGGGAGCCGGACAACAGTTTTGAACCTTAACTACCCACAATAAAATTCAAAACCAATGAAATTGTTATAGTATGAAGCGACAGACGAGTGAATATATTAGATTCGACTAAGGGATTCGAGGGTGTGTATTGCAATTTTAGGCGATGGGCTGTGTCACTATGGCGATACACAATTTTCCGAAAAACGAACATTTACGCCACGTCTGACAAATATTGGAGGATCATTCGGAAAATTGTGCATCGCCATAGTGACACAGCCCATCGCCTAAAATTGCAATACACACCCTCGAGTCCCTTAGTCGCCTCTTACGACTCCCACGGGGAAAAAATGGGGTGATGCTTTTTAAAGCCGGCATCACAAGCTAATTACCATAACCCACGGTGATATTTTATTTTCTAGGCCGATGATTTCTTTGCCAAGGCTAAAAACTAGTTTACCATGATGATATAGTACTTATAGGTGATACGTTTTTTTATGTGATGACATTGTTTCCTAGACTGTAAATTTTCCTTATGTACAGTCGGTTGTAGCACATAAGGTACCAGGGGTACTCCAAAAGAACTGAATTATTTTTTTCCCCGTTTAATACAAAACAAAAATTATAACTGAAAATTATTACAGCCGTGTGATGTCGGCTTAGAATAGCATCACCCCATTTCTTTCCCGTGGGAGTTGTAAGAGGCAACTGAGGGAGTTGAGGGTGTGTATTCCAATTTTAGGTGATTGGCTGACAACCTTTCACTATGGCGATACACAATTTTCTGAATAACCCTCAATTATTTGTCAGACGTAGCATAAATGTCCGTTTCTTGCGCCCGTTTATGCTCTGCCTACCCCGCAAGGGATAATAGGCGTGATATATGTGTGTGTGTGTGTGTGTATAATTATAACTAATTCTCATAAAAGAAGTCATTTTCTACTAAAACATATTCATGTCATGAAAAAAATATTGAAAAGGACAAAAATTATTCACTTCTTTTGGAGTACCCCTGGTACCTTATGTGCTACAACCGACTGTACCACCAACAGACTTATTGACTATCTTACCTTTATGTTTCCAGGCGTTAATAGCTCTAGAATCGAAGCCGGAACTGCCGTCCGAGACCCAAGTGCTGGTGGCGTTGCGTCGGCCATTGCAGCGAGCTGTGGACATAGCAGTGACCGCGCTGGCAGCCGCCGCGCACCATCCGAACACACAAGGGCATCATGGGTAAGCCGCGGTTTAAGGGCCTGCCTCGAACTTTTAAAAGTCCCTTTCCCACAAATGTGCCGTGTGATGCCGGCTTAGAATAGCATCACCCCATTTCTTTTCTGTGGGAGTCGTAAGAGGCGACGAAGGGACTCGACGGTGTGTTTAGCAATTTTAGGCGATGGGCTGACAACCTGTCACTTTGGCGATACACAATTTTCCGAATGACCCTCAAACGTTTGTCAGACGTGGCGTGAATGTCCGTTTTTTCGGCCGTTTACGCTCTGCCTACCCCGCAAGGGATACAGGCGTGATATATGTATGTTCCCACAAATGGCAAATCTTTTGTGTGAGAACAGGAGCGGAATCGCCATATTTTGACGATTTTTCACTCTTTTGGAAATTGCTCGCCAAATAAACAAGTAATCAAAAAAGTGAACGACAAGAATCTAGCAATGCACAAGACGTATCGTATTCGCAAAAAATATTGTCTTATGTTCATAAGATTGCTATACCCTACGCAAAAAAGTGTAAAAATAGACCAAACTTTGAAAAATACATCTATCGATCAAACTTTCTTTAATCGTGTTTTCCTGCGACAAGAAATCTAAAAAATATTATGCAAAATTCATTATACATAAAAATTTGGTGTTTATTGTATTCACCAACGAAATTGCGTGCATCCAAAAATACCATTTTTTCTCAGGGCACGCCCTTAATAGTAGTTTATGCAACTGTCATATATTGGGGTACTCGGCTACGCCTCGTGTATTAAACTGCCACACGCATCCTAATGCCTAATTATAGCAGTTGCATACACTATTTTATCTACACTCTGCAAAAAAAAGTCAGTACATCCGCACCGGTGATTGCAAGGCCCGATACAAGGTCAAATTCTATACGAAAACGTAATATGGCATGATATGTACTTTTAAAAGTTCTATACCTAGCAATAAGCTATGCTAAGTATTCTGGACCAACCTTTTTTATTATTTATTTTTAAAACTTAGACTTTTTCAAGAAACTAATTTTAATATTTTTGTAAATTTTTAACATTTTCTTTTTTTATTTAGTTTTTAACCTTTTCACCGCCAAGCCATTCGAGTAAAAAATTGCAGCCAGCGCCACACCAATTTCTTGGTAAAGAAATACTCAATAAAATAGATATGTCCAACAGTTCATATCGATAATAAATCTTCACTTTTTAAACCGAGTTTTAATTAATCTAACACCATTATTTTGCCCCCTACTTTTCAGTTCTGATTTCATATAAGTCAATATAATAATATAGGATAGTGGTAGTAGTGGTGGCCTCGTAAAAAACACTAGGCATATTCAACAAGTTTATTTTTAGTTCAGTTTTCGATCAGCACTGGCGCATCTCTATTACGCGTCTCTCTATATCGCGTTGTCGGTTATAGACGACTGTGGCGTCGGTGGCATTTCTATATTCTCAAACCCTTCGGACAAATAAGGATGTAATATAGAATATCGATGAAAAAAATTAGAACATCATAGGATTTATGCTGGTATTTATTTTAATATTTTATTGTGACTATTTGTTTTCTTTCATTTCTTTTTCTTATTTTACTTACGTTGAATATTAATTAAAAACGATTTTAAATGGCACAAATTTCATGTTAACTTAATTTAACGGGTCAAATTGTGATACAAGATCAATATTAGATAATAAGAGATAAGATAATTATTTATTTAATAAACTTAATAACAAATACACTCATATGAAATAATTCTGTGGCTTAACCATTTCCTAAACTAAGAATATGAATTCCTGTATCTCAGGCAAATGGGAAACCGACATAACTATTATTTTAAGATTTATGATATATTATTAAATACTTGATTTTTTTTTCTATTCCTACCCGGTTTATTTGATTATTTCTTCGGTTTGTTTCTATTTACTTTTTATAACGCCCTTCGTAAGGTATTGTACTTATATTAGCGGTTATTTATTAGCATTTCATAGTTACTTATAAAGAAGAGGCATATGTCCAACAGTGGGCTTATATAGGCTAATTAGATAGATAGATGGATAGTTACTTATACGTTTATTAAATAAATAATTATCTTATCTCTTATTATCCAATAATAATCTTGTATCACAATTTGACCCGTTAAATTAAGTTCACATGAAACCCTCCCAAACGCTCCTAATTTATTTGTTATTATTTATGATTATTAGGTATTTACTTACCTCTAAATCTTCTTCTTCGAGTAATCCAGGTTCAAACGACAGATCAACGTCATCCTCTACGCCTTCTAAAATCTGTAGAAGTTCTGCTGAACTAAGCTCGTCGGCACTCATTTTCCCATCACTATTTTTGTGTCACTACTGCAATGACGTCAGAGCGTGTCGTCTTTACCCGACTACGGCGTACAGTGCACTCACAATGGTCAAGCAATTATCGCTGTGCCGAAACCGGTTTGTCGATACTCAATCAAACAAAGAAAATAATGTCTAATACTTGGCGTATTTCTACAAATCGATGTCGGGAATATTTTCAATATACATTAAAATAATAAGAAAATGTTATTGTTATGACAAACTTGACAAATATCGAGGCATAGTATATTCCGTAAATATATTATAGATGTATCGATATTTCACATTTGTACTAGTAAGGTACAACACTTCCAGTCGTGTAGGGCCGACTATGGCGTGTGCGAATGGTACTTCTGACAGCTTCAAAACGTAATCAGTATTTTTCTTATTTATACTACAAATCTTATAAATTTCTAAGCGCAAAAGTTCATAAATCAAAGTAGAGGGTACAATAAATGCAATATGCGAAAAATAAAAGATAGATACGGTTTTAAAATGCTAGTTTATGAACATAAACTTTAACGACGTTTTGTCGGCTGTACCCGACCGTGGCGCTGACGGCAAGTTGCGGGTTGTCGGCTATACCCGTCTGTGGCGGTGAAAAGGTTAAAGTTCCGAGGTTTTATAAGGGTGTGTGACGTCACGAGCGGCGGTATGTGACAATCTCTGTGCCATGCCTTCAAAAAATTCTTTGTCTAACCTGCTGACTGACAGACAACATGTTGCCAGACGTCCTACAAAAATATAATAAATAGGACGGAACGCCCGCGTCCGAGTATCCTAATAGAAATGTCAAAAATAAATTTAAAAAAGACCGACCTTTAGGTACGGTCGGATTCATAAGTGGAGTCATAGTTAGACCACTTGACAGATTGCAATACGGGTTATTATCCTCTGTACTTACTTTACTAACTTACGCACACACGTAAGATTATCGACTGTAAGTAGAAAAGTCCACCTTAAGGCGTAGCATTAAAACTTAAACAGATTACCACCTATAAGCGACATCTATGTAATCTTTGAAATAATTACTCGGTGATAGCCTATTCGCCACCACATCACCACAAAGTATACATCACACTGGTTTGTCTAAAACCGTATTATAGTTATCCTTATTCGTTCACTTGTAGTAAAGCAATAGATTACATATCTTTATTTCGTCGTATTGATCACAAGCTACCGTAGCTTAGCGGTAATAGTTCTTACCTTCTAATCAGAACGGAACCGGGTTCTCATCCGATCTCTGTATGTTGAATAATGTTTTTTTAAATGTTTTTACCATATTTTCTCCAGTAATAATTATTTTATATAATATTGTTCTATATATTCATCTATGTATTATATCTATAAATGTTTATTGTAAATTATGTATCAAAATATTATATCTAAAAACATAAACCTATAATATTGTAATAAAACAAAAAGTAAGGTAAGAAATTATTTTATTGGTAGGTATGGTATCACTTTATGTAAATAACATAATGACATGAATGAGAACTTTTGGTAACCATAAGATACGAGTATGTAAAACTACATAAAATACTTGCTGTCGTAATACATAGTTAATAGTTTTGTTTGAATGATAAAACACAATATTATGTAAAATGATATTAAGTGTTCATTAGCTGAAACATCGATAGGTAATTATTTATAAGATCATAGGAATGATCCAAATCTTGGATTGAATCTTTCAATAAAGTTATTTAAGTAATAATTTCGTTAGTAATTATTTTATTGTTCTATGTTTAACGATGATGCACTTTCCTCGGAAGTAAAAGTAATTGTAATAATAATAAATCAGTTATTTGCCTACATCTCAAGGTTTTAGCTTAAGTACTCGTTTTCGTAATGAAAAGATATTGAAGCAAGGCCTTAAGATAACTGACTAATAATTATCAATCTTATATAAATATAAATCGATGTTTTAGCATAATTTAATTGCTAATGTAATGCTCCACAAATACCTACTGCAATAGTAGGCGGGTAAGCAGGTAAACAGAGGTTGAGTGAGCAACGATTTATCAGGCCCGCTTCGGCATACATTGCTGATTATTTTGTGTATATTCATATATTATAATGAAATACACAAGATAATCAGCAATGTATGCTAGATCGGGTCTGATTGGAATCTTAAGTAAAAATCGCCGCTTACATAATTAGTATTTGGTGTTACCTCCGCTGTTTTCAACAACACTTAATAAACACTTAATAGACTCGATCAAATAAGTGCATATATCTGTTCCTCTGGTACTCTCCCACACTCCCAGGCAGTAAGCCTCTAAAGCTTCTGTAGTTCTTTCATCGCGCATGTCCCACCTTTGCACCATTAAACCCCATAAATTCTCTATGGGATTTAAGTCCGGAGATTTTGCTGGACAACGAATAACTTGGATATCTGGGTGCTGGCTAAACCAATATACACCACGGCAGCTCGATGCACTGGACAATTTATCCTGGACAAATGCAAAACGAGGAACTTCACTATCAGGATAAACAGTTAAACATTTCGCACCGTCGTCGGTAGCATGCTTTCCTGTAGCATATCAACATAATTAGCGGCAGTTGCACGCCCTGTTTCTTGTGCTACTAATTCGCCTGGACCAGCGGCAGAACCATTTTCTTCATATTGTTACACCATCATCCTCAGCTGTGAATCATTAATAAGACGAGTCGAGTTTTTACGCTACCTTCCTCTTCAAAACGTGTAACCCAACGTTTAACAGTCTTCCACTAAAACAAAGTAGCATTATTAATAAAAAAGTTTATACTAATCGGTTCACAGCTACCAACATACTATGAGTCAAAGTTTTTAATATTTAAAATACAATTGTAATGAAATAAAACTATACTTACGGCCAGACCAGTCTGATTAGCAATTTGAGTTAAATTAAATCCAATATCATGCAGCGCCACAGATAATTGCAGCGCAACAATACGCTGCTTATCCTGCAAACTGATAATAGTATGCATTTCGAAGAAATAAACACTGAAGTTTAATAAATAAACTTAGGTTAAAAAAATAACTTAGCACACGCACTATCTCGCAAACGATCTAGCAACAACTAAAATGTAATTCAAAATTTACTAAATTTTGCTTCATTTGATAAAATAAAAACTACAACGAAGATGTCGGGATTCGAACCATTGTCTCCACAATAACGGTCAAGAATTAGCTTGACCGCGCTACTGACCAAGCTATCAAAGCTAATGACTCATGTAGTGAAATAGTCAATACTACTCAGCCTATTATACAATGGTAGTTCGTCAAATTATAGTATGTTATACGTCATTTGTGTCATTGTGTGAGTGTCGCCGCGGGTGCGGGCGACTTGTTTTCTGAGGTTTGTGTTAACTATGACTCCACTTTAGAACGCGACCGTACATACGGAAGCCTAATAATTAAAATAATTTTACTTTATTTGGTTCTAAATTAGTCAACGCCTATTGATCTGAAAACGGAAAAATACAAAAGGATAATTCGTCGACAATCTGGATGAAAACTGCCCTTTGTTGGAACATTCTGGCAACACTTATCCAGTCTTTTAATTGTTCTGCTGGCAAATGATTTCACAAATAAAGGTCGTTGTGTTTTCACTAAAATTATTGAAAATAACGCAATTAATTTTAAATCTGTTTTACAGGAAATGCATTTTAGACTTATATCTCGAAATGGTTTTGAGCTTTTAGCGCTTATCCGGAAAGTTAGCATAGCTAATTGTTCAGATGTCGAGTCACCAACTGAACAACAACTAAACAACATCTGAACAACAACCTAATAAAACAACTGAACAACAACCGCACTATTACCGTACAATAACAATTGACAGGTGCGGCGGAAGATGGCGATATGAGTATTGGCAAAAACAAATCGATTCATTTCTCAACTTTATCGAAGTAAGAGCATTCTCATTAAATCTGCGCCGAGCGTAATCCGACCATCCAGTGGCGCCCTCCCATGTTTTTAATGAATTGCTTCAAATCTGACCTAAAAATCAAAAATCTAATACAGACAAATTGTTGTTCTATATGATAATGATAAGTTTATTCCAAAATGCAACAATGAGCTTTTTCTTGTGTTTTCAATTTTTAATCAACTTAACGGTTTGTGGTGGTCACCATTTGCCGTTTTAGTAATTTTAAAGACGCACAACAATATAAAGCTTATTATCGTACCTTAAAATATACTTATCGTATTGGACAACAATTTGTCCGTCTTAGATTTTTGATATTTGTTTCAGATTAAAAGGAATAAATTTAAAACATGTGGGGGCGCCAGTGGACGGTCAGCGCCGCCTTAAAGCATTTCGCTTCTGTAATTTCTATTAAACTGTAATTACTACAGGAAGAATTCATAAAGCAGGTCTTTATACAAATGTTTTAGAGTTCATAATTCTAACATTATAAGACGAGTGTAGATAAAGAATCTCATTTGTTGTTCTCCAGTTACGAGGTGTGGGCGGACCCGGTGGGGGTGTCGTTGCTGCGCAAGCTGGTGGTGCTGGCGCGCGGCGCGGGCGTCGGCGACGGCGCCGTCAGCCGCCTGCTGGCCAGGCTGCACCAGCCCGCCAAGCCCGACACATACGGTACCATTGCATCTTCATACTGCACTAGCGGCCAGCTTAGCCATAGTTAGCTATAGTTGGTTTCCTGCAGTAAAAAGTAGCCTATGTGTTATTCCGGGTTATACTCTACCTGTGTTCCAAATTTAATCCAAATCAATCAAGCTGTTTGAGCGCAAAGAGGTAATAAACATACACAGACACACACACACAAACTCTCAGATTAATAATATTAGTACGGATTATTTTCACAATTTGTGTGTGCATGTGTGTATGTATGTTTGTTACCTCTTCACACTCAAACGGCTTGACCGATTTGGATAAAATTTGGAACACAGGTAGAGTATAACCCGGAATAACACATAGGCCACTTTTTACCGCAGGAAAACAACTATTACCACGGGAAAATGAGTGGCAGCGGGTGAAACCGCTCGGCGGAAATCTAGTGAATAAAGGCTTATTCTGAAGATTCCTGTCTTTTGAACCATCCAGAGCTACAGTCCACGAGATACAAAAGTTATTTTTACAACAAGGGGGCAATGGTAATTTTTGCTTCGAGTGCTAATTTTGAATCCCGAGGTAGCGAAGGATACTAAAAATTCAAAAGTTGTATCCTGAGCTCAGTGAGGGATTCAACAGCACGAGATGCGAATGAATTTGTTCTCGTGTGGTACACACAACTTTTCACTCCTACCAGTGAGAAAATGCTGCCAATGTCAAGTTTGGGAAAATGGCTGTACAAAATAAAAACTCCAGTAATTTTTTTTTTCATTCAAGATTCGGTCAGAAATATTATATAATATGTACGGTCGCGTTCTAAAGTGGAGTCATAGTTAACACAAACCTCAGAAAACAAGTCGCTCGCACCCGCGGCTACACTCACACAATGACACAAATGACGTATAACATACTATTATTTGACGAACTACTATTGTATAATAGGCTGAGTAGTATTGACTATTTCACTACATGAATCATAGCTTCGGTAGCGTGGTCAGTAGCGCGGTCAAGCAAAGTCTTGACCGTTATTGTGGAGACAATGGATCGAATCCCGATATCTTAGTTGTAATTTTTATTTTATCAAATGAAGCAAAATTTTGTAAATTTTGAATTACATTTTAGTTGTTGCTAGATCGTTTGCGAGATAGTGCGTGTGCTAAGTGTTTTTTTTTAACCTAAGTTTATTTATTAAACTTCAGTGTTTATTTCTTCGAAATGCATACTATTATCAGTTTGCAGGATAAGCAGCGTATTGTTGCGCTGCAATTATCTGTGGCGCTGCATGATATTGGATTCAATTTAACTCAAATTGCTAATCAGACTGGTCTGGCCGTAAGTATAGTTTTATTTCATTACAATTGTATTTTAAATATTAAAAACTTTGACTCATAGTATGTTGGTAGCTGTGAACCGATTAGTATAAACTTTTTTATTAATAATGCTACTTTGTTTTAGTGGAAGACTGTTAAACGTTGGGTTACACATTTTGAAGAGGAAGGTAGCGTAAAAACTCGACTCGTCTTATTAATGATTCACAGCGGAGGATGATGGTGTAACAATATGAAGAAAATGGTTCTGCCGCTGGTCCAGGCGAATTAGTAGCACAAGAAACAGGGCGTGCAACTGCCGCTAATTATGTTGATATGCTACAGGAAAGCATGCTACCGACGACGGTGCGAAATGTTTAACTGTTTATCCTGCTAGTGAAGTTCCTCGTTTTGCATTTGTCCAGGATAAATTGTCCAGTGCATCGAGCTGCCGTGGTGTATAATTGGTTTAGCCAGCACCCAGATATCCAAGTTATTCGTTGGCCAGCAAAATCTCCGGACTTAAATCCCACAGAGAATTTATGGGGTTTAATGGTGCAAAGGTGGGACATGCGCAATGAAAGAACTACAGAAGCTTTAGAGGCTCACTGCCTGGGAGTGTGGGAGAGTACCAGAGGAACAGATATATGCACTTATTTGATCGAGTCTATTAAGTGTTGTTGAAAACAGCGGAGGTAACACCAAATACTAATTATGTAAGCGGCGATTTTTACTTAAGATTCCAATCAGACCCGATCTAGCATACATTGCTGATTATCTTGTGTATTTCATTATAATATATGAATATACACAAAATAATCAGCAATGTATGCCGAAGCGGGCCCGATAAATCGTTGCTCACTCAACCTCTGTTTACCTGCTTACCCGCCTACTATTGCAGTAGGTATTTGTGGAGCATTACATTAGCAATTAAATTATGCTAAAACATCGATATATATTTATATAAGATTGATCATTATTAGTCAGTTCTCTTAAGGCCTTGCTTCAATATCTTTTCATTACGAAAACGAGTACTTAAGCTTAAACCTTGAGATGTAGGCAAATAACTGATTTATTATTATTACAATTACTTTTACTTCCGAGGAAAGTGCATCATCGTTAAACATAGAACAATAAAATAATTACTAACGAAATTATTACTTAAATAACTTTATTGAAAGATTCAATCTAAGATTTGGATCATTCCTATGATCTTATAAATAATTACCTATCGATGTTTCAGCTAATGAACACTTAATATCATTTTACATAATATTGTGTTTTATCATTCAAACAAAACTATTAACTAAGTATTACGACAGCAAGTATTTTATGTAGTTTTACATACTCGGGCGTATCTTATGGTTACCAAAAGATCTCATTCATGTCATTTTGTTATTTACATAAAGTGATACCATACCTACCAATAAAATAATTTCTTACCTTACTTTTTGTTTTATTACAATATTATAGGTTTATGTTTTTAGATATAATATTTTGATACATAATTTACAATAAACATTTATAGATATAATACATAGATGAATTTATTGAAAAATATTATATAAAATAATTATTACTGGAGAAAATATGGTAAAAACATTTAAAAAACATTATTCAACATACAGAGATCGGATGGGAACCCGGTTCCGTTCTGATTAGAAGGTAAGAACTATTACCGCTAAGCTACGGTAGCTTGTGATCAATACGACGAAATAAAGATATGTAATCTATTGCTTTACTACAAGTGAACGAATAAGGATAACTATAAACAGTTTTAGACAAACCAGTGTGATGTATACTTTGTGGTGATGTGGTGGCGAATAGGCTATCACCGAGTAATTATTTCAAAGATTACATAGATGTCGCTTATAGGTGGTAATCTGTTTAAGTTTTAATGCTACGCCTTAAGGTGGACTTTTCTACTTACAGTCGATAATCTTACGTGTGTGCGTAAGTTAGTAAAGTAAGTACAGAGGATAATAACCCGTATTGCATTCTGTCAAGTGGTCTAACTATGACTCCACTTATGAATCCGACCGTACCTACCAATATTCAGAAATGTCAGAAATATTTAAAAGAACAAAACGCTTACAAAAAGAAATAAATAACTGGCTGAAATAGTTTTCAGAACGCACCGCTGCCATTGTCACGATTAGTTCTGATAAAATGAGATGTTCGAAATTCAAATCACTTATCTCCATCGAGTAGATAAAAACGACTTTTGCCCACTGGATTTACGCGGCAAAACTGTTATTTTCAAGCTGGAGAGGAGAAAACATTGTTTTAATTAGATATGTATTGTTTGTCAGAGGAATGCACCGCGCTAAGCGCCGTGTACCCGGCGCGCGTGTGGGAGGCGTTGCCGCGCACTGCCGCCTCGGCGCCGCACGGGAAACACCCGCTATACGTAAGTTTACAATACGGTTCTATTAAAGTATTATTAACCATTTATTGCACACAAGAAACATTACAAGAGACAATATACAAAGAATGACGACACAACAGGACAACTTATTTCTACTAAGAAATTTCTTCCAGCTGACCTACAGAAAGTGAGACTTCTACAAGACAGGCGGATTGGGCGTGCACAATTACTTATTTAAATAAATAAATGCCAATAAAAATATATAAATACTTTCATAAATAAACATACATATTTCTATTATATCAAAACAACACTTTTTTGTATAACTTTTTAAGCACTCGCGATCACTTTCACTCATTTTAAGTATTAGACCGGGTCTTTCGCGTTAGTATTACACACTTTTTTGCACCTATGACAGTGTATTTACCTTTATCTACACTCGTCTCATAATGTTCGGACTATGAACTCGAAAACAGTTGTATAAAGACCTGCTTTATGCATTCTGTCTATAGAAATTACGGTTTAATAGAAATTACACAAGCGCTTAAGAGAAGGCTTTTACTTCGACTAAGTTGGGAAATGAAACGAAGTTTTCTGCCTATACTGAAATCGCCATCTTCGGCCGCACCACCACGCAGTTGTTGTTGTACGGTTATTGTTCGGTTGTTGTTCAGATGTTGTTGACATGGTGTTCAGATGTTGTTCAGTTGTTGTTCCGATTTTGTTCAGTTGTTATTCCGATGTTGTTCAGTTGTTAAGTTATTTGTTGTTAAGACTTGACATCTGAACAACTCTCAGTATAGAATTTTCGAAATTCATATCAAGCCATATTACTTTCTCGTATTGAATTTGACCTTGTATCGGGCCTTACAATCGCCGATGCGGACGTTTGGAAAAGTGTTTATCTGAGTTTTTTTTAGAGTGTAGTTAAAATAGTGTATGCAACTGCATATAATTAGGCATTAGAATGCTTGTTTCAAACTATTAACAGACACTCGCATTCTAATGACCCCCATAATATGAGATGCATAAACTACTATTATGGTTTGATTTGAAGAAGAGTTTGTTTTTCAAGTTTCGTTTTGGCGGTAAATAGATAAATCTCTTATTTATTTACGGATGGAAATAGCCGATACGAAAATGTATATATATTTTTTGTTTATTACTGCAAGTAAAATAACTTTTTGTAAATCGCTTTATCGGCAAAATGTTATATCAAGCAACGTTATGGTGTATACGTCGCAGCCAACTGGTTAAAAACGCTGTACAACTGCACAGCTGACTGCTTCATCAAGCAACGCAATTCAACAACACACCGTGTTTTGTTCATTTTTTATTATTATTATTAATGATGGGTTTGCTCTTGACTCTAGTCTAGGTCATAGGACAAAGACAGAGTCTAAGATGGAGCGAGCTCACCCAGAAGAAGCCTGTTCACCCTTACTTTGAAGAGATTAGGGTTGTATGCGTTTGGAAATACAGACGCAGGTAGTGAGTTCCACTCTTTAGCAGTGCGCATTATAAATGACTGAAATACAATAAAAAACAATAAATACAAAAATAAACCTATAAATAGAAAATATCTTCCAGAACCTCACACCTTGGCAGGGTTCCCAAAAGGCTGGTAGCATTACCTCTCTGAATGGCTAAACTTATTTTACAACACATCTATGTATATACTGTGATTATATTTTTATTAATTGTAGTTGGAATACGGTGTGGAGCCGGAGTACTTGCGAGTGTCCCCCGAGCCGCCACCCGCTGCGCACACCGACCACACCCCCGCCAGCGACATGGATTGCATACGGTAAACAAAAACAAGATAAGATAAGATACATACATACATACATAAATCACGCCTATATCCCTTACGGGGTAGGCAGAGCGTTAACAGCCGTAATACGGATATAAACACCACGTCTGACAAAAGTTTGAGGGTCAATCAGATAACTGTGTATCACTATAGTGACAGGTTGTCAGCCCATCGCCTAAAATTGTAATACACATCCAACCCTCGAGTCCCTTAGTCGCCTCTTACGACACCCATGGATAAGAAATGGGGTGATGCTATTCTAATCCGGCATCACACAAGATAAGATAATTCTTTTTTAATAAACTTAATTACAAATAGGTACACTTATACAAAATAGTAATGTGGCTTGTCCATTTCCTAAACTAAGAATGAGAATTCCTGTATCTCAGGCAAATGTATAGCCGACATTACTATAATCACGCCTATGTCCCTTGCGGAGTAGGCAGAACGCAAACGGCCGTAATAAGTGGACAGTTACATCAAGTCTCGATTTTACTTTTTAAAGCTTCTAAGACATTTTTCTTACAGATGTTTTGGATTTGATATATCATTACTTGGACTATTAAGGCGCGTATTCTTTCTTTATCGTGTGGGACACAGAGTCGTCCAACGACCCCATGAACCCTGGTGTCAGAGTTTTTCAACCGCCTACTACCACTAGTAGGCCTCTGACATGGTTGTGTTACGACCGCCGTCTTATAGACAGCAACCAAATATAAATACATAGACGCGTATATATTTGGGAACATATTACGTATATTAACTAAAGTTTCGCAACAAAATCTCCGCACATATGTAGTTGCCGCAAAAAGTTATTGATATACAATGTTGCAGGACCAATATTTCCAAATAAATACGCGCCTTCAATTTATTAAGTGTTGAATACCAAATTTTAAAACACTTCCCGTGTTAGGTATACACTTTTTGAAAACTTGCAAAATTTTCAAGCGCGATCAGAATTTGAACCTAGATGGAGCCGTGCCACGCGTTACTGGCATTAAAATATATTATCGTCAGGTTATTTTATCGAATAAAAAAGTTTCTTGGAATCCCAATACAACCGGGTACCGTGTGATGCCGGCTTAGAATAGCATTGCCCCATTTCTTACCCATGGGTGTCGTAAGAGGCGACTAAGGGACTCGAGGGTTAGATGTGTATTGCAATTTTAGGCGATGGGCTGACAACCTGTCACTATAGTGATACATAGTTATCTGATTGACCCTCAATCTTTTGTCAGATGTGGTGTTGTTGTGGTGCCTACCCCGTAAGGGATATAGGCGTGATTTATGTATGTCCAATACAAGTTCTCAATTTTACGAAAAAGTGAAAAAACGCCGATGTCACATCTAACTCCAAATTCGAATCAAACGTCATTTTTGTCTCGCCTCCTCTCCTCCATAGACACGAATGTCTATGCTCACCTCACCTCCGCACCTCACCTCTTAGTATAACATCGCTCCACACCACTTCGCTTTACACTGCTCATCTCACCAGCCAATAGCTCCTCTCCTCACCAGCCGTTACAAATACACTTGCAAAATTGGCGGGCAAGGAACGAGCTGCGGTAGCCCAGATGGAAGAGGCGTCGCAAGCTGAAAATTTTGCGAGTTTTCATACATACATACACATATCACGCCTATAATCCCTTGCGGGGTAGGCAGAGCGTAAACGGCCGCAAAAAAACGGTCATTTACGCCACGTCTGACAAATATTTGAGGGTCATTCGAAAAATTGTGTATCGCCATAGTGACAGGTTGTCAGCCCATCCCTAAATTTGCAATACACACCCTCGAGTCCCTTAGTCGCCTCTTACGACTCCCACGGGAAAGAAATGGGGTGATGCTATTCTCAGCCGGCATCACACGGCGAGTTTTCAAAAATGTATAAGTCGTGTTGTTTCCAGTTACATGTACCTGTGCGGCGGCGGTCGCTGGCGCGCGTGTTGCCGCTGCGGAGGGCGCGCGCTGCCGCACGCCAACCCCACGCGGCATCCGCTGCAGCGAGCGCACGACGCCAGGTTCCTACCGCAGTGCAGGTGAATAAGCGCCAACGCTGCGTCGAGCGGGCTAGATTCGGCAAAAAAAAATTTTTTTGTCCTCTCGAAGTGATTCGTATTGTATTTGTTAGAATATAATATTGTATGGGTGATCCACTTATTTTTTATATATTTCGACCTATGTTTTATAGAGAAAGTTGTTCAGTTCCATGAGTACACATCCTTTCGGCATTCCTTTGCTTTTTGTTACTCCGTTTATTTTTTAAATAAAGTAAATATTAAATGTGAGAAAAAAAACGTGTTTATAAAGCGTTGATAATTTACGAAACAGTGAATAAAAAGTGTCTTTTCGTAGCTAGTTACGAAAAACTGGTTACGAAAGTCCACGAAGGGTTCTTATTTGCTACCTTTTTTATATACGATGTGAAATAATGTAATTGTTGAATTATCTCTTACAGATGCGGGGGTAAGTGGACTTTGGTTTCTATTATTTGAAGAACTCCAGACGAAATTAGAAACAATTATAATAAGTTAAGAAATAGTTTCATGGATATTTTAAGAGTAAATAAATTATATGAAATCAAATTGATTTTCGTCTTTCTTTTCATGTACTATCTTTCTTTGGGTCGTAGAAAATAATAGAAAAACATCGATTTTTAATAATATTTTATTGGAAACAAAATAATTATGCTATGTATTGCACGTGACTCGAACTCGAACATCCCGATCTCTACGTTGAGCAAACCCACTTACGCTTACTATTATGTAACCTATTGCGATATTGTGATATCGTCATCATATTGAGTGGGACACCGAGTCGACGAACGACTCGATTAATCCTGAGAGTGCTTTAATGTGCCGCCAGTAATGTTGTAAGTTGCAGCCCGAAAATACTAAAATGGACATAGTAAGGACTTTTAAACAGACCCTACGACGAAAGTGGCAAAAAGGTCTGCTATCTTTAGAAAAGTCGACACTTTAAAACAGGACCTAGGCTAGGTCGAAAGTGGCCAAAAGGTCGACTAACTTTAGAAATGTCGACACTTTAATACAGTAACTAGGTCGAAAGTGGCCAAAAGGTCGACTAACTTTAGAAATGTCGACACTTTAATACAGTAACTAGGTCGTCGAAAGTGGCCAAAAGGTCGACTAACTTTAGACATGTCAACTCTTTAAAACAGGACCTAGGTCAAAAGTGGCCAAAAGTTTGATTGACTTTAGAAATGTCGACACTTTAAACGGGTCCTAAGTCGAAAGTAGCCAAAAGATCGACTAACTTTAGAAAAGTCGACACTTTAAAACAGGACCAAGGTCAAAAGTGGCTAAAAGATCGACTAACTTTAGAAAAGTCGACACTTTAAAACAGGACCAAGGTCAAAAGTGGCTAAAAGATCGTCTAACTTTAGAAAAGTCGACACTTTAAAACAGGACCAAGGTCAAAAGTGGCTAAAAGATCGACTAACTTTAGAAAAGTCGACACTGGTCAAACAGGATCAAGGTCGAAAGTGGTCAAAAAGTCGACTAACTTTAGAAAAGTCGACACTTTAAAACAGGTTTTAAGTCGAAAGTGGCCAAACGGTCGAACAACTTTAGAAAAGTCAAAAAAGTGATGAAGTGTCGACCTTTAAAACCTTTCAGCATTTACATTGTTATTGTTTTCTACGTCCATTTTAGTCTAATGGTGCTGTTTATATTTATCTTAGTTTCAAAAATATCATTTTAAGCTGGCGACACTTGAATGTATTATAATAGATTAATATTTTTAATAATGAATTTCATAGTAAGAACATACATGTTCTACTATTAATGTAATGGATAAAAATTTAGCACAAAGTTCATTACAATTCAACTCCTTTAAAGTACAAAAATGTATTTAGCAGTTAATACAATCAAAAAGTAAATAGCATTACATTTTCTCTGAAAATTGTACTACACTTCTCATAAACAGATCACGAAAACATTTAAAAAATATATTCTTTAACCTGCAGATAACAAAGTTATAAATCGTTATTTGAAGTATTACAATCCATATTTGTACCGTTAAATAACGAAAATCATGTAAAAAATTAATAATTGGATACCTACAATATTCCGTGTAGTAAAGTGAGTATTATAGTTCAAATAACGAATTAATACTTAAAAAGTAAGATCATATGGAGTACATTTGCAGTTAAACGTGAAATCAGGAAATGTTTTCACTTAGTTGGAAGGTCTAGAGGCAATTTAAATCTACGCAAAAGTTAACATTATACATTAGAAATAGCATACAGGATGGCCCGAAGAGTGACGTTCAAAGACAAAATTCGTCCGCCTGGGGTTATCCGAATCGCCAATGTAGGTTCCTCGATTTTTGTAGTTTCAGAGTTATTCAACTTAAAGTTGTATGGGAAGAACTCAACTGGCAGGCTTTTTTATATTTCGTAAAAAGGCTTTTTGAGTTGTTCTTATTTTCAAGATTTGTTATTTCCAGAGTACAAAAAAAAAGCCTGCCAGTCGATTTCTTTCCATACAACTTTAAAATTTAAATAATTTAGAAACGACAAAAACTCGCTGCATAGTGGTGATTGGATACCTTTCAAGTATAAGGCATACAAATTTCAAGATATCTTTGGACATCACTACTCGGGCCACCCTGTATAACTTTCGAAAGAAAATATCAGTATTAATGATTGCGTTTTGACATTTTATCCATTGCCTCCATGATTACATTTTTTTTACACACACGTGGCCCTGCTCTCAGGACCGCTTCTCTTAAAGCGCTGCATCCATGGTCCCTTCACCATATTCTGCTTTTTTACACTGGTGTTACTTGACAATTTCACATTTTGGATTCAAGCAAGGGTAATAAAAGTAGTATAATTCAAAATTCAATTTTCTAATTTGAATTTGTGGCGTTATCCCATACTGTGTCAATCATGTCTTTGTTTATAATAACTAGCGCTAGTGTGCCTTGACCATTAGCGCTAGTGTGCCTTGACCATTAGCGCTAGTGTGCCTTGACCATTAGCGCTAGTGTGCCTTGACCATTAGCGCTAGTGTGCCTTGACCATTAGCGCTAGTATGCCTTGACCATTAGCGCTAGTGTGCCTTGACCATTAGCGCTAGTATGCCTTGACCATTAGCGCTAGTGTGCCTTGACCATTAGCGCTAGTGTGCCTTGACCATTAGCGCTAGTGTGCCTTGACCATTAGCGCTAGTGTGCCTTGACCATTAGCGCTAGTGTGCCTTGACCATTAGCGCTAGTTTGCCTTGACCATTAGCGCTAGTGTGCCTTGACCATTAGCGCTAGTGTGCCTTGACCATTAGCGCTAGTGTTCCTTGACCATTAGCGCTAGTGTGCCTTGACCATTAGCGCTAGTTTTCCTTGACCATTAGCCCTAGTGTGCCTTGACCATTACCGCTAGTGTGCCTTGACCATTAGCGCTAGTGTTCCTTGACCATTAGCGCTAGTGTGCCTTGACCATTAGCGCTAGTGTGCCTTGACCATTAGCGCTAGTGTTCCTTGACCATTAGCGCTAGTGTGCCTTGACCATTAGCGCTAGTGTTCCTTGACCATTAGCCCTAGTGTGCCTTGACCATTACCGCTAGTGTGCCTTGACCATTACAACCGGACAATTCAAATTATAAAGCGTAAGGGACTTGAATTCATAATTGAAAACTAAATAAACAAAGAAATCATTCAGCAATATGTCCAAAGTGAATTTTTGAACCTAATATTTTGAATACCTTCTATAAGAAAATGTTTCTTTCTCTGAATCTTGTTCGTTTACATTGAACATTAGAACTAAGATTATTCGTTCATTATCGCAAGTCATACATAACTTACATGATTGCTCTAACAAAATATCAATACATTTCAAAAGTATAAATTATAAAAACAATATAATATAAATCGTTCGGCGTGAGATTCTGTCATTCTTAAAAGAGAATCTCCCGTCAAAATTCAAAAGAATGGTGAAATATATTAGTTATAATTTTGTTTTATCATATTTTAGGTAGATTTTCCAAGATGTTTGTTTCAAATGAGCATAGACAAAAAAGACTATGCAAAATTCTATTGTCTTCATTATTTCAAAACAATTAAGTTTTTTGTAAATAAAGCAATACGTTTTCACCAATCCTTTGAGAAATACCCCTCTCCCCAAAAAAACTAAGCTACCATTGAATAAGAGTGTGGAGCAGACAAGTACCACCGGACCAAGCTAACTAGACGATCGTGTACAAATCTAGTTGTCTCGGTGGGTGATCTAAACAAGCAGTCACTAACAACATAACCGGTGTTTTTTTTAACAAATAATAACAACTAATAGCCCATTCCTTTTTTGGATTTTTTAGGGCCGCCGAAAAAAGGAGCTTGAGCACTTTTGGTTAATAAATCGTTATTGAAATAAAGGTGACATTGGCTAGAACAATCGCCCGGCGGCGTTTGTCTAGACAATGCCCTCAATTCGGGATATAAATTCTCCTTACTTGCCTTAAATTAGTGCTGTCACTTTCCGTCAAATAGGTTTAGAAAAGGAAAGGAGATATCTAAGTCCTGTCATTTATAAAAACGTCAATGGTTTCTTCGCCTTTTCTAGTCCATTTAGTCGCGATTGTGTTGATCGTCGCCTTATTTTAACAGATAACACGTATTTTGCATGAAATTATAATGACACGACTAAAATATCTCCTATCCTTTTCTAAACCTATTCGACGGAAAGTGACAGCACTAATTTAAGGCAAGTAAGGAGAATTTATATCCCGAATTGATGCAAATGTCACCTTTATTTCAATCACGTACGATTCTTTTTGCAAATTCTATGAAAAGTGCTCAAGCTGTTGCTCGCAAAAACGTACATTAGGTTTGCGGCGGCCCTTACGGGTATTTAACAGAAAAGCGAGTCACATTGACTTTCAACAACATTGTAAACAAATGTGCGCGATCGATCACAGTACTTTTAAAATAACCATGATTTGGAAAAAGAATAACTAAAAAAGGCCAATATTACCGCAATAATTATTCATTTAAACCTTTTGGGTGAGAAACTATTTTAAACGTAACTAAATTTCCAAAGTTTATGGTATAATTAGAAAGCACATTGCAGCAAGTATCTTCATACAACTACCTACATAAAAAAACTGAGATTCGCAAAATTTTTTCGAGATATCGAATGGACCCCCCCCCCCCACTTATTTTTCAAAATTCTCAATTCCCTCAAAGGACACTTTCGTTTTCAACCATTCATACAAATCGTTTCAAAAAATTGTGACAGTTAAAACCCGAAAATTACTGGCAACACTCACTGATATGATAAGTGTTGCCATTTAATAATATCAAATTGTAGCTTTGTATAAAACAAATGACTCGAATTCTTACTCTATCTTTCTCGTTCACACATCTTGTTTGCTCTGTCACGCACAACCTCATTTATATTTCTTAATTTTTGTTCATATTTATATACTTAACTAGACTGGCGGCACTGTTTGTCTGTTCCAAAGAATACTAATTAGAGGCAAGAATTCGGTGAGTGGAATTATTATTTAGGTTAATTTTATTATGCATTCAAGTTGCAATACTATTATAAGTAAAGCAAGTAATACAGTTTGTGTAAGAAAGACACTTATCGATAATAGTACATTACTACCTAGATTATATGACTGTTTTAGACCAATTTGTGATATGGCTTTTAATTTTTTTGTCAGTATAGAAAACGATTGTTTAAAAAAAAACATCTTTCTGGTCGTATTTCAACGTAAATAGCTACGAAAATCGAAAGCCCTTAAAACGACCCAAAAAGTTCTTTAAATTCAACATACCCAGGGCATTTTTATTTTCACAACAAAACAGTAACAAGTCGTTTTTTTATTTTATTTTTTCATTATTATTTTTTCTTATTTTTATAGCCAGGTGTTGAAATAACCTACTGAACACACAAACAGCACCAACCGCGACACCGCAAGTTTGTGCGGTCCCGCATAATACTACAGTATGAGAGTGGCGCGTCCCGCCGCCGCCGCGCCGCGGACGCACGCGGACGCCATCTTGGCCGCCATTTTGGATTTATTACTTGTCAATTTTAAATATTAATGTGACTTTATTCTAATGAGATTCTGTTTGAGAAAGATATAACGATCCATTTCTAATTTATAATGATATTATAGTTTTAAACTTTCAATAAAAATTGATATAATATTTCATTTAAAATGTAACTGGTTCTAGTTTCAGGTCTTCAACTGGAATTTTCAATAAATATTATTATGATATTTCATTTAAAATGTAACTGGTTTCTTCAACTGGAATGTTTTAAAGAAGTAGAAAATCCAAAATCACGGCCATTTTGGCATCACATGCACAAGACATCACAGTCAATGGGACAAGCTGTCACACACCGACCGACTGACGAACGATTTCCACTATACATAGTTCATTAGGTTTAATAGGCAATTGCTGTATTAGTATTAAGTAGTATCGGTTGCCAATCAAATTGCTTCAAATGTAATCAAAATAGTTGAACTATACAAGTTGTTATACAAGAGTATAAATAAAAATATTTGAATCTCTTCAATCAAACAAATACTTCACAGTTAAAGATACAGGAACAATTTTGACATAGTTTTTTGTCATGATCAAACAAATATAGAAATATTTCATTCAATGCTTTTAAGTTAAAATTCATTTCAATTCGCAGTAATTCAGTATCATATTTTGATGTTTTTGGGCATTTAGAATTGAAAATTTATCACAAGTTAAATAAACCTTAGTTCTGATTTTGGAAGTCAAAACTCAACAATTTCATAGGAAATTTAGCATAATTTCTTTTACTTTATACCCCTATTATAGACTGGGTGAGCATGCACAATCAGCTTACAAAGTAAGGTAAAGCTATAGAAGGTGTTATTTACTGGTATATAGTTTCTGTTCGTCGTTCCCCGGCCGGCGCCCTCTATCGGGCACATCTCAAGCTTTTAACGCCATCTGTTGATGAATAATTATCCAATTAGCCGCGGAATAGTGTCAAACTTTATAATAGGTAGAATAACTTAAAGCTAATTGCAGGAAGGAACATAGGCCGAAAATGGAAAAAGAAAATTGGACCTCATAAACAAAAACGATCAAAATTTTGTCACTCTTTACGGAAGATCCAAATTTCTTTATATTTTCACTTATGTTTCTACATTTTAGGCATTACGAGCTAAAAATACCTGGTAGAGCTCATTCTCCATCACATACATACATACATACACATATCACGCATATAATCCCTTGCGGGATAGGCAGAGCGTGAGAAGGCCGCAAAAACCGGCTATTAACACCATGTCTGACAAATGTTTGAGGGTCATGCGGAAATTGTGCATCGCCATAGTGACAGGTTGTCAGCCGATCGCCTAAAATTGCAATACTCACCCTCGAGTCCCTTAGTCGCCTCTTACGACTCCCACGGGAAAGAAATGGGGTGATGCTATTCTAAGCCGGCATCACACGGCAAAGCAAAAAGGCAACGTCAAGACAAGAGTTAAAAAACCTGGTTGAGCTCATTTTCCATCACAAACAGGACTATTAGTGGGTGAAATATGTACATTAGTGGGTGAAATATGTACATTAGTGGGTGAAATATGTACATTAGTGGGTGAAATATGTACATTAGTGGGTGAAATATGTACATTAGTGGGTGAAATATGTACTATTAGTGGGTGAAATATGTACATTAGTGGGTGAAATATGTACATTAGTGGGTGAAATATGTACTATTAGTGGGTGAAATATGTACTATTAGTGGGTGAAATATGTAGGTACTATTAGTGGGTGAAATATGTACTATTAGTGGGTGAAATATGTACTATTAGTGGGTGAAATATGTACTTTTAGTAAGTGAAATATGTACTATTAGTGGGTGAAATATGTACTATTAGTGGGTGAAATATGTACTATTAGTGGCTGAAATATGTACTATTAGTGGGTGAAATATGTACTTACAGTACTCCATGCGGCTGTATGGCGGCGAGGTGTGCGGGGGAGGGCGGCACTGCGGGGGGCGCGGGGGGAAGCAGCGACTGCAGTGTTTGTAGCCTGCCGCCGTCCTCGAAACCGTTCTGCGGAACACACGAGATACGGTCAACTTCGTCGAACATTACAATAAATTTATTGATAATAATATAATTACGGTTACAAAAAAATACGGTTCTTTTTAAATTAAGGATGGGTTTCCTTACAATACAAATACAAAATACAAGTACAAATATACATGGTGTAAAAAAATTTGCTGAGAATATTTTAAGGGGTGAACCAGTACGTGAAACTGAACAACTTTCCCCAAGGAACATAGGTCGAAATATGAAAAAAAAATTGGCCCTCCCATACTTAGTGTGTTACCCGGCCGGGATAATTTGTATGGGAGGGCCAATTTTTTTTCATATTTCGACCTATGTTCCTTGGGGAAAGTTGTTCAGTTTCACGTACTGGTTCACCCCTTAAAATTATCTCAGCTAATTTTTTTACACCATGTATAACTTATTAAGCACTCGCGATCACTTTCACTCATTTTAAGTATTAGACCGGGTCTTTCGCGATAGTATTTAGGTCAATATTACTTAAAATGAACTCCGTAGAACATTACAATACCATAAATTTATTGAAAATATCATTACAGTTCACATTCAGTTAAAAAAAAAAATATTAATTGAGAATAGGTTTGCTCTTGACTCTACTCTAGGTCATAGGACAGAGTCAGAGTCTAAGATGGAGCGAGCTAACCCAGAAGGAGCCTGTTCACTCTTACTTTGAAGAGATTAGGGTTGTATGCGTTTGGAAACACAGACGCAGGTAGTGAGTTCCACTCTTTAGCAGTGCGCATTATAAATGATGAGTGGAAGCGCTTAGTCCGAATTGGTGGTAACATTATATTACACAGGGTGTAAGGGACAGCCCCCCGAATACTGATATGGTGCATTCAGACCATGAAACTGAACGACTTGCCATAAATAAATATTTCAGAAAAGGTCAAAAATTTTTGGACTTCCCATAGTAAGTACAGTCAGCTGATCGTGATTTTGTGTAGGAGGTTGTATATTTTTTCGTCTCCTGACATATGTTCCTAGGGTAAAGTTGTTCAGTTTCATGGTCTGCATGTACCTTATCAGTATTCGGAGGGCTGTCACTTACACCTTGTACATGTTATTATATTTTTTTTTATAAAAGGGGCGCGAACGAATTCGTTGAAGTTGTTCAACTGCTTTACATAGAGCCATTTTCAAGATTTATGGTTCATGAATCATGAAATCATGAGTCGAGATGGTTGTACACAAGACTTTTAAAGATGTAGGTAGTTTTATATATCTATCAAGGAAGCCTTTATGCCTTTTTAAGAATATTCTGTCGTAAAACAATTATGCTTATTACCACTTCTTGTGTACAGTCAAGCGCACGTGCAGTTAGACACTCAAACTGCCAATGTAAGTCTTATGCGCGCGGCATTAGAACGGTTTAAAGTAGAAACTGTCTAACCCAGCCTGATCTTGACTGTACTACCTTTATTCTTGTGCACCTCCTTTATAGTACAAGCATTGTGCATGTATACTACATTTATAGCACACGTTATTTTATTAGTATTACGCCTTGAATACCAAATTTTAAAACACTTCCCGTGTTAGGTATAAATTGAAAACTTGCAAAATTTTGCAAGCGCGGGCAGGATTTGAAGCTGCGACTTTCGTCATTACTAGTGACGACGCCTCTTCCATCTGGGCTACAACGGCTCTTTTCTTACCCGCCAATTTTGTAAGTGTATTTAATGCCAGTAATCTTCTTTAAAGATAGAATTAGTCGCCGGGTATTAGTTGCTCTAACTCGGCAGATGGAGCCGTGCCGTGCATAATTGGCGGGCACGGAACGATCTGCGGTAGCCCAGATGGAAGAGGCGTCGTCACTAGTAATGACCAAAGTCGCAGGTTTAAATCCTGCCCGCGCTTGAAAATTTTCCGAGTTAAATTTTTTTTTATACCTAACACGGGAAGTGTTTTAAAATTTGGTATTTAATGGATTTTGTACTTTTTAATTCATTTTTTATCAATTTAGCACATGATTTGGCATTGTTTTTATTTGTTGTTGACATTTATTGATTGTTTTGAATTGTTTTTGACGATTGTATTATCCTTAGACATTTTTATTTTATTCAATACAATTACTTGCAATTACGAATTTGATAATGCAAAAAAAATAAATCTAATCTACTAACTACATATTTTCAAACGCATACAACCCAAAGTAACAGTGAACAGGCTTCTTCTGGGTGAGCTCGCTCCATCTTAGACTCTATGACCTAGACTAGAGTCAAGAGCAAACCCATAATTAATAATACATACATACATACATAAATCACGCCTATATCCCTTACGGGGTAGGCAGGGCGTTAACGGCCGTAAAACGGATATTGACACCACATCTGACAAAAACTTGAGGGTCAATCAGATAACTGTGTATGACTATAGTGACAGGTTGTCAGCCCATCGCCTAAAATTGCAATACACATCCCTCGAGTCCCTTAATCGACTCTTACGACACCCATGGGTAAGAAATGGGATGATGCTATTCTAAACCGGCATCACACGGCAATTGTAAAACACTTTAAACAAATCTCAAATCCTGCCCGCGCTTGAAAATTTTGCAAGTTTAAAAAAATTGTATACCTACCTAACACGGGAAGTGTTTCAAAATTTGGTATTTAATGGATTTTGTACTTTTAAATTAATTTTTTATCAATTTGGCATTGTTTTTAATTGTTAAGTTGCCATTTATTAACTGTTTAAATTTGATTAGATTTTTTTTTCTTTGACGGTTGTATCCTTAGACATTTTTATTTTATGTAATACAATAATTTGATAATGCAAAATAAATAAATCTAATCTACTAACTACTTATGTGCAAAGTAAGACTTACCGGGATCATGATCGTGGGGCGGAGAGGTTGAATGCTGGGCTGCATCGCCGTTGGGTAATACGGGTAATATTGCACCGGGTACGGTATATACGGCGGGTATGGGTATACCTGAAAAACGTTCATTGTTTTAGCATCTCGAATATTGTTCTTGCGATGGAATTTGATTGAAATGCCCAGCGTACACAACCGTTTTAACAAAAAATACGTATTGCAATTGTAACATTACTTTCAATCCTTAAAAATAATAATGGTTCTCCGAAAATACGGTTTACTCATGACTTTTTGTTTAATAAATAGCAAAATTTTCATATATTATAATTGTATTTAATAAAACAAAAAACTCATGTATAAGTTAATTTCTCATGTTTCATCGACATAAGTACAAATGGTAGGTATAAAAAACCTAATAAATTTTTGTTACATCGACAGCATTATATTTTGCAATGGCAACTTTGTAGATACACAGCCATTTGAATTCAAGATCTTTAAAGTAAACCATTTTCTTGGCATCCGTATGCTCGTACCTGAAAGTCCGTGTGCCTGACCGGGCTGTACATAGGCAGCTGTTGTCCCAGGGGCAGCTGGTGGTGGGACAGCTGTTCGTAGGGGGGCGCGTACATGCCCCCCGCGACGCCTGGGACCGAGCCCATGCCGCCCCCGCCCGCGGCGCCGCTAAATGCGACGCCGTATGGCGATCCGCCCGCTACTGTTGGTCGGTAAGGTAACATGTTTATTTATCAAAAACTTCCGAATAAAAATGAAATATTATTCAATTTTACAAATGCTCTCATCGATTTCACTTTGGTTTAACGCAGGACTGCTTCTGATTGGTTGACAGACTACAACACTTTGATTGGTGCAACGTGGAGGTTCTGATTGGTCAACGGACTTTGAACAATTTGATTGGGTCGCTGACCAATATGCTTGGTCCAAAAAATGATGAGTCAACTTGATTATCAAATTTTAAAACACTTCCCGTGTTAGGTACACAATTTTTGAAAACTTGCAAAATTTTCAAGCGCGGGCAGTATTTGAACCTGCGACTTTCGCATTACTAGTGGCGACGCCTCTTCCATCTGCCATCTTTCAAAAGTGGCGGGCAAGGAATGAGCTGCGGTAGCCCAGATCGAAGAGACGTCGCCACTAGTAATGCGAAAGTCGCAGGTTCAAATCCTG
The DNA here is from genome assembly GCA_027580185.1 of Tuta absoluta. Taxonomy (NCBI): domain Eukaryota; kingdom Metazoa; phylum Arthropoda; class Insecta; order Lepidoptera; family Gelechiidae; genus Tuta; species Tuta absoluta. The sequence goes on along the minus strand of JAQAHW010000058.1, from coordinate 2,474,613 downwards.
CCCGCGCTTGAAATTTTTACAAGTTTTCAAAAAAAGGTTAGTCAACTGACTTAAATCTAATAAATCTAGCGAAGATAAAGTTTTGCTGCGTTTTTGCTTCAGAATATCGGTAAAATACATACATACATATAACACGCCTTTTATCCCTTGCGGGGTAGGCAGGGCGTAAACGGCCGCAAAAACGGACATTTACGCCAAGTCTGACATATATTTGAGGGTAATTCGGAAAATTGACTGTATATAATAGACTGACTACAGCGTCATGCTTTGAATTGGTTTCCAGTCTGTTTAGGAAATTGCAGAACGATCCACCTGATTGCCCGCAAAAAAAAAATATCCCGTGCTTCGAAAGGCACGGTAAGCCGTCGGTCCTGGTTGCTGTCTATGATTACTTAGACGGCGGTCGTTACACAACCATTTCAGCGGCCTACTTCTAGTAGTTGGCGGTTGAAAAACTCTCGACACCAGGGTTCATCGAAAAACAAACAAACTGCGTCATGCAATCAGTGATTGCTCATAAGTTAGTACATAATTGTCTAACCTCCATACTGGCCGCCATATTGCGGCTGCTGATGCGGTGGCGCCGGCAAGAACGGCCCTTGGGGCGGCTGCGGCTGAGGGTACGCGCCGAGGGGAGGGGTCACTGCAACAACCCTCGGCATCAGCTGACGTTTCACTAGTACACCTGACCGACGGCCCGCGACCTCACCGAAATATCCACACGAGAATTTCTAAGCGCATTGAAATTTTCATAGCAGTCTTCAGAACTGTCTTTTCGAATGAGGTTTACCAATGAAGTTGTTTAGCTTCGCATACCCTCGATAACTACTTACTACCTCATGTCAATTCTGAGCAATCACAAGCGATAGGGGTGTCGTGATGAACGCTTGCGATTGGTCAAATATTAGAACCGAAACGTTGAGTTGAGGGTAGTTTAAATGGGATTGATAATTCGGTGACGTCACTGGCCAATCAAGTCGGTTTCCGCAACCCAAGCCCGAGCATTCACGCTTGACGCAGCGGTGTGGCCATACTAAATAGTGTTGCCATTTTTTTGTCAATAACCAACTTTATTTTATTTAAAAGTAGTTTTCTTTCTGTGAGGTCGATTTATTAGATCAAAAATTGAATTTGATGTCTTTCTAATAAGATAAGATGCAACACTGATTTAGCAAGACCTTGAGCATGGATGAAAATATAAGGTTAAGAAATTGGCAGCCAATTTATATGACTATTTTTAAAATAGTTTGACAAGATTTTGAAACATTTCATCCATACAAATATCACTGGGTCAGTGTTAACGACAAGCGATGCCCATACAAGGCGTACAGTATCCACGTATTTTGAGGTTTATCAAACTAACATAACAAAGTAAATAATGATTGAAATAAAAATGAACACTAATAAAATTACACGATAAGGTTAATCAAATTTAGGGCGTTTTATGATAGCTAGTTTGAAAATCCTCTGTGAGTGGTGAAACTTTAGATCACTTTAAAATGTAATTTCAAAATGATCCAAGGTAGAAAAATAAAACAAAAAATTGGTAGGTTAAATTTCTTGAACACTGTAAAGTGAGTGCCGAGAACCTACCAAAGTTATATACAGGCATTCCAATGGTCACACCGGCTTCGAAAGGCTGTATTTTTTTTTCTTTCAGCCCATAATTTAGTAAAGCTGAGTGCAGTGAAAAACTAATGTGACCATTTTCCTTTTTAATCAACTTAAAACAATCATCACACGATAAGAAACCTTTAATAAAAGACACTTAATGATTTATTTATATTTATAACAAGACTGCAAATTGCAAAGTTTGGTCGATATTCAAGGTTGGGACAATTTCAAATTATAATAATTCACACAATGTTACAATTTTAAATCAAATAATAAAGCATTAGTTATTCAATTACTTTGTGAAAATCGACCAAATTGAATTATCCTCCACGCATGACAAAATATAAATCTCATAAAAAACTCATCAAACAGTACAATTTGAAGTGGCATTCTAAAGCTTAAATGAGGGTAGTTTTTGTCATGCGTGTTTCAATATCTGTTTTCAAAAACACGTGGCCGCCGGTGCTGCCAATGTTGAATGGTTACATCGTGAACATTCCATCAAACTGTATTTATAATCTATATCATAACTAACTATAAATACTGTACCAAGATTTTTATGCTCAAAAATGTATTAGCCAAATATTCAAAGTTTTGCATATCCATAATATTTTGCCGTTTTCAGAAAAGCGGTTTGCAGAAAAAGCAATAGACGAATAAAGTTTATGATATAAGTGCGTTTAAGGACAAAATGAAGCATGCTAGGGAACAAAAAACTACTTCTAAAAATAACTAAAACGTATTAAACACCATGCAATATTTAAGTATAAGTACTTACGGACTTATTTTTTTATCACTAAATACCAGCTAATAATATAACTAAACACCAAACGTAATCGACTAACTACACAAGAAAAAAAAACAGTTTAGCAAAATAAAACAAAACTACATGCTTGAAAACAACTAGCTGCATTGTAACAGCAAAATTTATTGGAAAACCATGTGAATGCATAAAATCCTGGTAGTGCACCCTTGCCAAAACTGTATTACTAATATTTTAGTTGATTACAGAAAAGTATGCCAGCCAAAGTGTACTCATTCTCGTAAAAATATGATAACACTGTAAAACTAATACACACATTAAAGGGATTTTTACTAACGGTTTGATTGTATTGGTTACCCAATTTAAAATCCGATAACATTTGCAATAGTTTAAGTGATAATAATGGGAAATTTTCTAGCAATTCTCGAGTGTCATGTAGAGGGCGCTAAGCTTAATTGAAATGACGTTTCTTTACACAATAACTTCTTTATTTTGTGTTTATTGAATTGTTCTAAATGTATTATTGGTTATTTGTTTACTTACACGTATGACACTCAATATAATAACAAGGAAATATGTTTATTTTGTAGTAAATCGAACAAACATAATTATTTTGTAACGAACACAACGTGAAACGGAACCTGTGACAAAACTATGGCTGACGCCAGCCATATTGAAACGTCAAAATTTCAGTTTAGCACTGCGCCCTCTGGTTTGACATTCAGAACTATCAAGAGAACTGTCAATAGAAAAACTCCCATTGTTAACATATTTAAAAACTAAATTCTTCAGTTTGGCATACTTTCGTATATGGCAAGATATTGCTCAATATTTATTATGAAGCTTATTTAAATATTAAATCTGCAAGCTAGTTTCCTATTACCACCCTAAAATTTAATAACGGACTATTATTATTTAATACTTTCAAATGTCGCTAAATATTATTTTCAAAATCTGGAACCCTGTAAAGATATCAACAAATAAGGTAAGACGTAAGACCAAAATAAATATAATTGTAAAAAATAAGGGTTTAAAGAGTGGTGTTGTTTTAGAAGTTTTGTTACCCGTAGATCTCTAGCATACATCCCTGTCCTTAAAAAGCTTATATACTTAATGCATGCACGCCATTTGTATTCAGTATGAATGACAGATGACTTAGCGTGTGGAGATGAAACGCCATTTTATCGTCGACTTTTGAACGGCCATTTTGTTTTATTTATTTCAATAATAATATGTCTCATCTCCATTCGCCATTTGACTATTCACGCGTCACACGGGTGCGCGGCGTGGGAGTTCAAAATAAGCTGACTTATTTCAACTTTTTGTATCGTAAAGATCCATTATTCGGAATTAAACTCAAGAATGGTCCTACATGCGTCAGATGGGACGGTTCTCTAAGCTAGTCAACCCAGCTATTTCCAGAAGCACAAAGTCTCCTGGAACATTCATAGGCTTCTTAAAGCCACCCCGGATTGATTGAGGATTTATTAAGCTCGTAAGCTATTTCTTGAACTGACACATCTAATTTAACTGGAACTCCTGCAAAGCCTGACCAATCATGGGCCAATATACGAATTGTCAGGTGCTATATTTTGGTGCCTCGCGCTTTTAGAACTAATAATTGAAAAGAGAAGTATAATATAACCAGCTTATATTGATCTGACACACAACGCCTCCGAGTTAGGTTAAGTGGTGACCTTATTCTAAGCACACGGACTAAGTCTCATTCCTGTTATCAATCACTGTCTTCCAAGATGCAGTTTCTTACTTTGTATGACGATTTGTAATTTCCACTTGGAAGAGTAAGAAACTGATCAACTTATACTTTAAATTATAAGAGTGCAAACGACAATTAATTTATCTAATAATCGTAAAATAATGTGAATGTCATTAGCAGTCTTATAATAATGTTAATTTTTAATTATAAATATCTGTAAACATACAAAAGAAAAATGGCGTAAGTTAAATTCACACCATTTAACCATCACCTTAAACTAATTATTAAAAATGTATTGTGGTCATTGTTTAAAAATAATCAGTTTGTATTATTGGTTTTTTTTTTTTATATTTTGTTATGTGTTTATTATTATGATTCAATGTTGACTGTAGACTCAAATAGTAGTATTTTTCTGGGATTTCTGTTTGTATGACGAAACTGATTTATTTTCAATAATGAATAATGTTAGTCAAACACACATTCTTACCAATAACAAGCAAGATTCACATTTTATGTTACTTTTGAAAATCTTGCTTTCGGCACAAATTATAGTTAATTATTATTTTGTGCTAATTTCTAAAATCTTAAAAGATAATAATTATATTCATTTTATATTTTTTAAAAGGCTTTTAAGATTTTAATATTGAAAAACAAATGAAGTTTATTATTATTTCTGCTGATTTTCATCAGAAGAAATCATTTGTTTTTCAAAAGATTTTAATCTAAAGGAGTTAGCTTATAAACTATGTAAAGAAAAACAAAACAAAAAAAACAGAAATCCCTATTAAAATAATATATTAATAGGGAAATTCTTGGTTGTCCATGATAAAGCATTTTCATGTAAAAATCAGTATATAAAATGCCTTTTCATGGTTTTGATAAGGTGCAAAATTTTGCAAATATTAAAATTGTGATACTTCCTTTTTAAAGTAATAAAAAATATATTTAGGTGTACCTTTAAAAGTTTTTAAATTAAGTTTTTGATTTAGATGTCACAATTCAATATTTGAAAAACAAAGTGTAAAAATTAAAAAATAAGCTGTGAACTAAATTTTAAATGGAAAGTAAACAAAAAAAGTGGTAAGTAGCATAGAAACATCAATTTTAAATTTAATTAATTATTGAGTTCTGTATTTAATGTTTATGTAATGAAATTAAAAACAGCACTCTTAATTTTACACAACTTATTTTTTATTAATTGTTAACTATATGAAATCAGACTAGGGTTTCGTTTTTCCCGGCCTTTTTCAGTTCCCGGGAAACGGTAATTTATTTTCGCTTTTCCCGGGAATTCCCGGGAACCGGGAAATGTTTAATACTTTTTTGTTTTGCTGTGTTTCGATAAGAAATGGAGTTAAACACTTTATTTTATTGTTTAAATTACATACTTAAAAAGGTAACACTGTCATACGAGTACTGAACGAGCCTATCCTGGTCTCTGAGTTTTTAAACCGTCTAAACAACTTTATTAATGATGAGTGTAACAAACTCAAAACATCGATCGGGATTGACGGCTTAACGTGCTCTACGAAATAAATAAAAATAAACATGTCAATCAGCCTGACTTGTCAAATATAAACACCATGGGAATCGGATCCCAAGATCTTTGGATTGAGAGACCATTGGTCAAACAATTATAGCACAACATTAGCATTAACGGCCACAAAAGTCCACTGCTGGATATGGGCCTTCCTCCAGTAGTGTTTTTGCCATACTCACCAAGCTACGCCGGCAGATTGGCGAATGCAGGGTCAGATATTGATATACAATAATAAATAAAAAATAAATCAATTAGGAATGTTAATGATCCATTTTCATCATCTTCATCATCATATCGTGAAGGACAACAAATCGAAAAACGACCCAATGAACCTTAGGATCAGAGTCTTAGAAGGTATTCGTAACTAACATGGTAAATAACCTCATCTATTGTGGGTTTCCTATTATCATTCGTGCGTTTACGGATGCGTCTATCAAACGACTTGACAGACGCATCCGTTACGCACTATAGCCGTATTTGTTTGGGAATAAGATCGAAATTCGCAATTTTCTTTTGTCTGACAGACGCATGCTTCACGGTGCGTTAAAAATACGCAGCGTCGGACGACAAGTGGGCAAACTGCTTAAGTATTCATAGGCATCAATCGGGACGCCGGCTTAATGTGCCCTCCGAAGCACCGGTCTGTCTTTCTTACAGACAATTAGGTGAATCAACTTGCAATGCCCTAACACAACAAAACTGGGTACGATCTCACAACGTGATTAATTGACAAATATTAACTTTGTGTGTTTCCTTTGAGATTCAAACCAGAGACCTCTAGATCCTTAAACAAACGATCAGATCACTAGATCATGGAAGCAGTAAAGGTTTATAATTTATATCCAGAAATGTTGTGGTATCTGTCTGTAAATAATTATCAATAATATGAAGGTTTTTAGAGCATTAAACCACAATTTAAAATTTCCGGGTATTCCCGGGAAATAAATAAAAATTTCCCGTCGGCGGGAACGAAGCTATTCCCGGGAATTCCCGATTCCCGGGTCCCGGGAACGAAACCCTAAATCAGACAGACAATTTGGTTTTTTCAAATTGCTTATCCAGGAGGATTTCTTCAACTATACAAAGTCCAAGCAAAAAACATCTACTGTACAGCAACCATTTAGCTTGTATCAAATACTGTCCTCCTAAACAAGGTTTTCAGAAAAAAATCAACAAAATAAGATTGCTTTCACTCACATTATAAACCAAATCATCAGTTAGATTTGTAATTAAAAACTTTGTGGCTTGACTGTTGCAATTTAACATTGAGAATAATGAAGTTCTTCATGCTTGTTAAAATTGTAAGTCAGCTTAATGCAGCATATGTCTTAAGAAAGGTCATATTTTAAACAAGTGCAGGAATTTTATTTCGTAAGAATTTTGGTGCTGAAATTATTAGAACAGTTAAGCCACTGCGGGGTTACAATAGAATCAATAACACATACGATCGTCCACACTCCGATACGCACATATCATATATTGGTCTCTCTTTAACTATGTCTCCAAAAGGAAATAAAGAAAGAAAATTCTATGTAGGTGTATTACATGACAGTGACTAGTCGTCGGGCGCGCGGGAGTCTCGGCGCGTCGGGGGCACAGCCTCTCCTGGGGGTCGCATCACATTGTTACACAAACTGCGACACGTTTGTCTGCTCCGGTGCAAACGCATCAATCCTAACCATGTCTGGCAATACTGGACTTGACAAGCTTAATGAATAGTTACTAATTTTCAATCTATACTTGAATAACAGTATTATTGAAACAAAAACAATTCATAAATCAAATTTTCAATTAAGGATTTAATTTATTTATAAAATCAATGAGTATTCAATAAGCTTAAAGACCATTTTCTGCTGTTTAACCAGATAAATGATCCTATAAATGTCCAGAGAGCCTTGAAGTGGAAAGTTCCAGTAACTTCCAAATTATTAAAACCCAGAAAACTTAAGAATTAAATTTTATATCATCTCCTTTTTTTAATCCATGATTCTGCTTTAATAAGTCTTGCCCTAGCTTCATTACTTTGAAGCTCAGACATGATATTGGAAAAATAAGTTAAATTGAAAGATTATTTCAGAATAGCTTTGTAATATTCAATGAGGTAAGCATAGAATAATAATGAAGCTGACAATAGTAACGTCACAAGGCTGCATATTGATGTGATTTACTGAATTATACGGTTTTACATAAGTAAACAATGAGTGTGGGCGTAGAAAACTGTCTGTTGTTTAGCGTTTGTAGATGTTATAGAACATTTAAGTATCTGGTGTATTAGAAATTTATATGACAAATAAAACAGAAATAATAAAAATGAGAACAAAATGTGTAAGAAACAGATTACAGTCTAGATACAAAAATGTTTGTCAATTTCATCAGCCTGTTAATTTTGATCAGCCTAGCATCAGATGAGAATCTGGCTTTAATGGCTGAAGAGTAGGGTTCAGGGTGGCAGAATAACAGACCAATTTTTTAATTGAAATCTTTGAACTTAGCCTAGCAGAGTATGACATATTATTTTGTGGTTTTGAAATCTATTGCAGGTTATTAGGGTTGAAATAAATTGATATCAAAAGTTTTTACCCATTACTTGCCAAAGCGAGTGTAGCCGAGTGTGATAATAGATTGACACGAGCATTCTAATGCCTAATTATATGCAGTAAAAATAAAAAAATCAATGCAAGTTTTTGAAATTAATTATTCACATAATAATTATGTAGGAGGTAGTGAGGCAAACTATGACCTACTTTTCTGATTGAACAATATATGTATGTAGTACAGGAATTGTAATTTATAAAAATTACAGCAAGTGGAGATCTTTCAAGAACAATAAAAGAAAACTGTACCAAACTATTGATCTGAATCTAAAAATGTAGGTAATAATATAAGTATGTATGACAGAAGAGTTGACTTGAATCAAATTTGATTTCACAAAGACACGTAGCTTACGCATTACGCTACAAACGTAAACAGGAGGTCGTTGAATCATCCTGGTTGATGAATGGGCCTAAATATAGCTCGTTTCGGACCATATCCCGCCTTCGGATGGCGACCATTTTGGATCTCATGGTATTGATCCGCCTGTATCATAAATTCGTCGCACATACAATATTCTACGCCAAATATTGAAAAAATATCAGATTAATTCATAAATATCCTCTCGTTAAGTAACAAGTAAGTAATAATCGGTAAAATTAGCAAATCAAGTATGAATAATGACGTTACACATGTCGGCCCCATCCTCAAAAAGAACAAAGAAGGAGTAAATAAATCGAATAAATACCTTTCTTGTCTGCCATGATATAAATTAGAAAGTATTATCTACTTGAACGTTAGCACTTATTTTAGCTCGGTGCTGGATTCACGAAAAATTCGCGATTGAAACAACGCAGTCGCAGAAGATACTCTAGCTTCGATCGCAAAATTCCGTTTTTTTTTCTCGAATGGAACGATGTCAACCAGTGATGCCCGTTATCGGTTTTTATCGAAATGACATTTGTATTTTCTTAGAGGTGTGCACTAATCGATCGATTTAGCAATGGACGAAAGAGATTTTAAACCAACACCAAAATAAACATTAAACATCTAAATAGAACGTAGAAGGCGATTAAGGAACTCGAGGGTTACATGTTTTGGTATATGAATTTTAAGCGATGGATTAACAACAACCTGTCGCCATAGCGATCAAAATCAATTTAATACTTTATTGCAATATCACAAATACATCTTAGGATCACAGATTAACTATATGTAGGTAGACTACTCAAAATGTTTGTCCGATGTGGCTAAACGATATAACATAACCATAATCATAATACTTAACGCTTTGTCTGCCCCGGTTAAAGACGCGATATATGTGCATTTTAGAACAATAGAGGTATAATTAGTTTTAAAATTATTACCTACTTAAGAAAAACAAATAAACAATTTTGACCGGTGTGATCTGTCTGTATTGATGTATATTCCCTTTTCTAAATCCTTCTATCTTGTCTTACTTAAAGTGCTTAAAATGTAGAAATCAAAGTACCTACCGCTCTCTTCTGAAGGCTCAGACGCAGACCTACAGAAATCGCATCAGCAGTTGCGTTTCAGCAGGGCCGTTGGCAGCTACAATACTTAATCAATGCTCAACAACAGCCCTTTCACCTACAGATATTTAGGATATTCCTGGAGTAAAGGGAACCTCAGAGGGTATCCTATAATGGATAAAATCCGAAATGAGACTATCCGCAAAAAGACCAAAGTAACAGACATAGTCTGGAAGTGTAGCAAACTAAAGTGGCAGTGGGCTGGGCACATCTGTCGTAGAACCGATGGACGGTAGAGCAAGCAGGTTCTCGAGCGGAAGCCACGCCTCGGCAGGCGCAGCGTTGTACGACCTCCGGCCAGATGGACCGATGACTTAAAAAATACGGCTGCTAGCGACTGGATGGCGAAAACGAAAGATCGTGCCCTATGGCGTACCCTGGGGGAGGCCTACCTACGTCCAGCAGTGGACTGCAAAAGACTGATGAATGTATGTAAGTAGAGTGAATTCACTCTATTATTCTCCCTTAAGGGAGGAGGGAGCCAAGATGGCCGATTTTAGTTTTTTTTTACCTTTCGTGTGGGTAGTCAAAAGCAGTCCTTTAAAACTTGAGGTTTTTATCATTGATGTTTAGGATTTCGATCATTGATATCGATATACAATCGTAGATTTACCTATGCCTTACTTACAGAAGGGCCGCCACACAGTAAGAGCCGTTTTTGCGAGCGATAGCTCAGCACTTTTCACTAGAAATCTGATTAGGTACTCTATCATAATTGAAGTAAAGTTGACATTGGCTAATATTACGCAAGGCTCGCATGTACACCCGGCCGCAAGCACCGGCGTTTGTCATTCTAGGCATTGTACGGTAATGAACCATACAAAATTGTAATCAAATTACTTTGAAAAGTGCTCTTGGTGTTGCTCGCAAAAACGTACTTTTAGTCTGCGGCAGCCCGAAAGGTCTATGCTTGAAATCGCTTGAAATAAAATATGAAAATGAAAATGAAATAACTTTATTCAATGTAGGATAGCATTATCACTTATTGACGTCATGATCGGTCATTGTAAAAAAAAGAAATTTGCATAACGCAATCTTCTTCTTTTTATAACAATTTTGTATTGTCCTAATAGAAAACCGGCTCGGGCGGGATAAAAAAATATAAAAATAAAGGCACTGCCTCGGGGCTGGCCAGGTTAATCACACAGCACGTAACTTTACGCCACCACCATTTGTAAACGACATTTGTTTCAAATTTTAGTCAAGATTTCCAAAGCGTGTTATTAACATGCGTATAATTAACCGGACCCCCTGAACAGGAAAAACCCCCCAAAAAACCTGCCCAGAAGTGCTCCTACTCTAAATTAACAATCTTTCTAGGCCCTAAACTGCCCTAGCTAATTTTGGAAATAACGAATAATATATATGTATAGCCCAAAAACGGCTACATAAAAAAAAATTATAATAATAAAAAAAAAAAAAAAAAAATTGCAGTAGATAAATCTACTTGTTTTGTCTAATAAAATATTTACTTTATACATTTGAATTAAACCCATGGAGATTTATCTTGCATATAGTCTGATATTTATCATAATAGCCTTTCTTGTAGGTACAATTTTTGTTTAATTACTGGTTTAAATTTATTTAAGGGTAAGTCTTGAATATCTTTAGGAAGTTTGTTATAAAAGCGTATACAATTGCCCTTAAAAGTTTTGCTTACTTTACTAAGCCTGCTCATGTGCACAGCAAGTTGCTCCTTATTTCTAGTGTTAAAATTATGCCTGTCACAATTTTTCTTAAAAGAATCTATATTTATTTTTACGTACACTAGATTTTCGTATATGTACTGTGACACAAATGTCAATATGTTGATTTCTTTAAATTTCTGTCTCAAGGAGACTCGAGGTCCCAATTTATAAATTGAACGAACAGCCCGTTTCTGCAAAACAAATATATTGTTCACATCCGCAGCATGGCCCCATAATAGTAAGCCATAAGACATTAAGCTATGGAAGTAGCTAAAGTAAACTAGTCTTGCAGTGTCTACATCAGTGTGATGTCTTATTTTTTTAACTGCGTATGCTGCTGAACTCAGTCTCTTCGACAATTTCTCAATATGTGGCCCCCATTGGAGCGAGGCGTCCAAAGTTATGCCTAAAAATACAGTTGAGTCCGCAAGGTCCAACTTTTCATCCTTTACCTTAATAATTGTAGAGCTTGGTTTAACATTTGGTAATACAAAGGACAGTGGGCAAAAGTGGTCCAAGAACCTCCACCATTGAGACTTATTGGAAATGGAAGAACACACTTATCAGATTATCCGAGACAAGTATTACCGAAATCTAGACTGGGATTTTTTTTTATAGTCACTTGAAGATACTATAAAAATATTGTTCAAAAATTATTTTAACTGGAGCGAGCTATTTATTTTGAAAGATTTTATTGAAATTGAGTGTCTCTCCAATGTGCCACAATGTAAACTCCATGTAACGACACTCCACATAACGTCAAACTCCCCAAAACATTCAAATAACATGACTTTGGTGTAAAATAAGTGGACCAATTTTTCCCTACCAAAATCATGTTATTTAAATGTTTTGGGGAGTTTGGCATTATGTGGAGTGTCGTTACATGGAGTTCACCCTGTATTACATGTCATTCAAAAGATACGCAATGTCAATATAAATGTGTCAAAATAAATAGCACGCTCCACTCAAAATCATTTTTTAAGAATATTTTTATGGTCACTTTAAGTATTCAAAAAAAAAATCCCTCTGCCAATTTCGATAAAACTTGTCTTGAATAATCTGACAAGTATGTACTTCCATTTCCAATAAGTCTTAACAGTGGAGGTTCTTGGACCACTTTTTTCAATCCAAAGTCATGTTATTTGAATGTTTTGGGGAGTTTTGTATTATGTGGAGTGTCGTTTTATGGAGTTTACACTATATTACATTCGACTGACACCTAATATCAATATTAATATGTCACAGACAAGTATGTACTTCCACTTCCAATAAGTCTCAACAATGGAAGGTCTTGGACTTTTTTCAAACCAAAGTCATGTTATTTGAATGTTTTGGGGAGTTTGACGTTATATGGAGTGGAGTGTCGTTACATGAATTTTACACTGTTTTACATTCGACTGACACGCAATTTCAATATTAATGTGTCACAGACAAGTATGTACTTCGATTTCAAATAAGTCTCAACAGTGGAAGGTCTTGGACCACTTTTTTCAAACCAAAGTCATGTTATTTGAATATTTTGGGGAGTTTTGTATTATGTGGAGTGTCGTTTTATGGAGTTTACACTATGTTACATTCGACTAACACCTAATATCAATATTAATATGTCTCAGACAAGTATGTACTTCCACTTCCAATAAGTCTCAAAAATGGAAGGTCTTGGCCAACTTTTTTCAAACCAAAGTCATGTTATTTGAATGTTTTGGGGAGTTTGACGTTATATGGAGTGGAGTGTCGTTACATGGAATTTACACTGTTTTACATTCGACTGACACGCAATATCAATATTAATGTGTCACAGACAAGTATGTACTTCCATTTCAAATAAGTCTCAACAGTGGAAGGTCTTGGACCACTTTTTTCAAACCAAAGTCATGTTATTTGAATGTTTTGGGGAGTTTGACGTTATGTGGAGTGTCGTTACATGGGGTTTACATTGTGGCACATTCGAGAGACACGCAATATTAATAAAATCTGTCAAAATAAATATCACGCTCCTGATAAAATATTTTTTTAAGAATATTTTTATAGTAATTTCAAGTGACTATAAAAAAAAAACCCCGGTGCAGATTTCGGTAATACTTGTCTCGGATAATCTGATAAGTGTGTTCTTCCATTTCCAATAAGTCTCAATAGTGGAGGTTCTTGGACCAAGTTCCATACAATTTTGCCCACTGTCATTTGATACATTTAGTTTTCTTTTCATTCAATAGTAGGTTATTTACTGTAAACCATTGCACTACATCGGTAGTAGCTTTGTTCACGTCATCATAGTTGAGTTGTTGCCTCTTTACTCTGAAAAGTAGAGAGGTATCGTCCGCGAACAAAACTATATCATGTTTTTCTTTAACTAGATATGGTAGATCATTAATATATACAAGAAACAAAAAAGGACCAAGAATCGAACCCTGCGGAACGCCCATTCTTATCTTTGATCCAGATGATCTTTCACCGTTGACATCGACCTTTTGGATTCTATTGTTAAGATATGATTCCAAAAGACTAAGAGCGTGGTCTTTTACGCCGTAGTGATGTAGCTTCCTGACCAGAGTATCATGATGAACACAATCAAACGCCTTGGACAAATCACAAAACACACCTACTGCATCATGAGATTCCTCCCATGCTTCGATTATATGATTGATGAGATCCACACCTGCATCAGTAGTAGAGCGACCACGTGTGAAACCAAATTGCTGCAGGTGCATTAAGTTATTACGATAAAAATGTCCTTGCAATTGATTTAAAATAACTTTTTCAAAAATTTTACTTAGTGTTGGTAGTATTGATATCGGTCTGAAATTAGTAGGGTCAGTAGTACTACCAGCTTTAAACAAGGGAATAACTTTACTATGCTTCATCAAGTCAGGAAACACGCCACTGTCTACACAGTCATTAAAAATACATGCTAGGTATGGAGAAATGCAATCGATTATGGAACTAATAATTTTAACAGAGAGGCCGTGGAGATCTGAAGTATTTTTCATTTGTAAACTTTTAAATACTTTTATTATTTCAATGTTACTAACGTGAGAAAATTTAAAATATTTATCACAATGGTTTACATTATCTTTTAGAATAGATTCAGCGAGAATAGGGCATGAGTTTAACGATTTGGTAGTCGAAACTGGAATATCAGTAAAAAATTGTTCAAAAGCGGAAGCTACTTCCAAATTAGTATTTTTAATTTCATCGTTTATCATAAGTTTATAATTTTCATTACGACGTTTAGATTTTCCAGTTTCATTATTTACAAATTTCCAAGTGGTTTTGATTACGTTTGTGCTATTCTTTATATTATTTTTGATGAAGTTAGATTTAGCTATTGCACAAACGTTTCTAAAAGTTTTAGAGTAACGTTTTACATAATCAGCAAAAGTTTTTGATTGATTATATGTTCTTTCTTCATACAGATCGTATAAATTCTGCCTGCTTCTATGAATTCCAACTGTGACCCAGTCACTAAATGATAATTTTGTGTTAACTTTAATTTTCTTAGATTTAAATACATTGTCATATTCTTTTTTGGCAAGACTAAATACTGCGTTATATAATTTATTTGGATTTTCGTTATATGGCAATTCAGGTAATTTTTGCAAAATATTTTCTCTATATCGATTTAGCCTACTTTCATTTACCGGTACACACGTAATATCTTGTTTAGGTGCCTGCTCAATGATAATTTTGAAAGAAGCTAATTGACCCAATTGAAATATGGGCATGAAATAAAACGAACACAACCTAACAACAATACCCATTTATTGGTTATACAGGTTTTTACATATAGCAACAGTAGTAGGTTATTCTAACGGATATACGCGATAGGACGCAGGTATAACGCAGCTAAACACTAAACTTCTCCAAACAGTGTTTTTGATGGTAGGTAAAATCCCCAGCAAAAATTTAACTTTCTTCCCAAACTACAAGACTATCCATATACTATTTTATAGCTGCAAAAAGTTGCAAAGAGCTACATATTGTCTTTACCATCAAAAACCCGTAGGTAGTTACATTAAAATACATATTTAAAAGTGTTTGGAACACAACATTCAATAACATCTTTGCACTAAAAGTAGACATGGAAGACCTTTGGAAGACTCCGATTTTCATAACACTCTTTTTGACATTGAAAATATATTTTCTCTTTCACACATCAATATAAGCTGAAGTAGGTATAATATCTTATCTCAAAATGGAAGCACATCGATTTCAGTTTCAATACGTAAGGTGCTAGGTGAATAAAAAAACCCTCATATGATTCTCCTACCTGATTAACATCGTAAGAAAAAACACTGATAGAGCACACAGTCAGGTGTAGCTTTCAAAACCCCGGGGCTAAAATTCTTCTTCTTTCTTTTCGAGTGGGACACCGAGTCGTCCAACGACTCGATGAACCCTTGTGTCAGAGTTTTTCAATCGCTGCCAGGCTCAAATTGAAGATACCATATTTAAAAAGAAATAGAGCAATAATGGAGTTACACAGCAGATTACGATAAAGTTTAGAAAGGAACAAAAAAGAATCAATTTTCCCAGCACCATGTACAACACCTTATCTAAACAATTTGCGATTACCTACATTGAAGATCTCAATCCCGAAAAATAGCCCCGCCTTTGTATGTGGCGTTAGTGTGTGGGAGGATCCCACAAAATATGTAATCTAGATGTTTTATATGAATCTACAAACTGCACAGACAGACAAATACACACTCGCTACATATTTACACTTATTTAGTTATAATTTGACTGATAGTTTTCTTTTTCATTTTGTTCAAAACAAACCCTATTCCACATAAGTTCCGCTACTCGCCACTAGATGGCAGAAGTTGTTTCCTATGGCCAGAAAAATACTGCGTGCGTGTATCACGGCACGAAGTAAAAGTTAGTTTTTAGTATGGTTGCTCAATATTGAAAAATCTGATCACTCTCATGCGTGATTTCTCCCTGTTGCTCTTGTTGCAGGCAAAGGTAAAACTGTAAAGGTGTGCATTATGGTTTATGATGTAACTGTGTCTCAACTCGTGAAACTTTTTCCGAGGCGAAGACAGTGAACACAGATTGTATTCTCATTTTCGTTAGAAAGTGTTCTTTGCACCTAATCAGTACATAAATTTGCGGATGTACCAAGTACCTATAACATTATTAGACTGTTTCAACAATAGGTACTGGGGTTTTATTGACGTGGCCATTATTTATTAGAATCTTCTACATATTCTACAATATTCTACATGGCAATAATTTGGACATATAATCATCACAAATTAACAAAAAAATGGCTTGGCCACTTCATTACATTCAAGCAACATCGATTAATTACTAATTATACATATAAAGGGTGTCCTATTTTCGTCAATAAAAATTATTAGAATCCATGACACTAGTAAATAAAAAATATATATAAATAGATAGTCTTTAAAAAAATAAGTTCATATAGAAGAGGCATTTTGGGAAATTAGCCTACAAGATCAGTAAATAGATTATAATTATTGGCGAAAAGTGACACCTCTTGTTCACACTATTCTACGTTTCTATTGTCATTGTCACAATGCGTTTTCTTATATTTTAACTTATACCTACTTATTATTATTAAAATTACTTATAGCTAAAAATTAAAAGCAAGTAGGTAGGTATATAAGAAAATTGAATAGGTACCTACGGATTTTTTGTCAAACGTAGGTAGGTAGCTAAATGACATAAATATTTTTTAATTTAAATGATAATAGGTACTTTAAGTTACTGATAAAAATAAATATTTATCATTTATTATGCAAACGTAACAATAAGTACGTTGTTAAAATAATTATTAAGTATTTCCAACGATAAGTAAGTTGTTAAAATAATTCTTAACTACTAGTGGCAAACGACCTATATTTAATATGCAAATATCTATTTATTGCAAATATACACAACAATCATTTCATAATTTTGTCCATGAATTAGTTTTAAGAAGTTCTTAAATTATAATGCAATGTAAATATTAGGTTAACATGCTTATGAAATAAATGTGGTTTTAAAATAATTAAAATTAAAAAATCAAAGATGGTGTACATACCATGGTATAAAATATTCAGTAAGTATCAATAAATTATTATTATGTTGACTATCGTAATTTTGTAACACAATTAAAAACAAAGAAATACCTTTAAAATATTTTGTGGACAACCAATAAAATATTAAGCATGACTACACAAAAAATATATTTAATTTTGATTAATTTAATTGGCAAAACGGGAGATATGTTTCGTACAGTGATTGACATTTAAATCTAAGTATATATAATTTACGTTCTTATCTATATATAATTTACGTAGTTTCTATGATTTCATACGGTTTTGTCTTTATAGAGTCCATTTATCAATTAAATTAATTTGGTAGCTGTTCTATTACTTTGTTTTTAATACTGTTCTTAAGACTTTATTTTATCGTAGTTCGAGCAACGCTGTGCGTTAAGACTTATTCTATAATATAAGACTAACATGAAAGGTTACGTTTTCATCTAATATTTATCTGTGTAAGAACGAAACAAAAATATATTTTATTTGGGTTTAAATTTTAAATATATAGTATCTTTACTGGTTATTTTATTATAATTTGGAATACCAATCAAAAGTTTTTATAAATATGAGTAATTATATTTAAAAATAATCCGCCATTACATGAATTTTTATATTAATAGTAATAAAAACATCTTGTTAATTAAGTATAGTAATCACATTTTGCTTTACGTACAGAAAGTAAACCCTACTCACTACATAATTACTTAGTTCATTTTGAAAATATATTTTCATTGTCAACAACATACCGAATTTAGAGACATGCAGTTTCTTCAATGTCATCTCAGCAGACACAAATGGTAAATTCCTTATGTAAATTCCTAGATGCATTGACGATCGTACGCCAACAATAAAATTAGAACAATCTTTTGGAACAACTTCATAAAAATGTTAGATTAGAACTAATCGCGTCGATCGAACGGGTCTCCTATTTCAAAGTAAGTATATGTAATATTTTGGCCATTTTCATTTTCAATTTTTTTTTTATAAAATGAAATTGGTGCGATAGTATGCAGTGAACTTAAATATTTCTTTTCTTATAAATAAGGGTCAACTATATAATACTCGTATCTGACTTGTATGCAACTAAGTCGCAATATTAACTGAATTAAAGCGAGACATGTACCTAAAATATTTAATAATTTTCAAAAAGTATGTACTTATTTATCGAATTTTGTCATAGAAAATCGTCTAACATTTGATTAGAATTATTACACTTCAAGGAAGAATGGCCCACTATTATACTACACCATTTCATTCATACATTGCAATATATTTTGCCCATTTATGTTCAGAAAAAACCTATTTGATGAATCTTTATAATAACAGTCAAAAGGTCAAAACATTTCAACATTCAATTCCTAATATTCCTTCGTAATCTTAATAAACCTTCGAAATTTTTTATATTATCAAAAAAGCAAATTGAAAACAATGCTAAATTCTACGTTTCAATATATCATAATAATATTTCTACGATTAAATAATCACACGCTATCATCCAAGCACCCGAGTAATTTCTTCGTGAAAATTAAAATATTTATGGTGTTTATTACATGTACACCTTGCATCACTTACGGCTTTCAAACACACAACAGTCATTTTTTTTGGCATTTTATACTTTTTAACATTCAGTACAGTTCTTTTTTTAAATACCGTAGGTAGTAATTATGTTTTTAACATTTCTAATTATTTAATTACTTTATAATATATATTTTTGCTATTATAGAGGTCTGCTAAAATAATTAATCTCCGCAAAAAATATTTTTTATTTGTCTATAACATTTGGCTAAATCGATGTATATTTTTGTAATAAAATTGTAGCTTAATTAATATGTATATTAAATGATACGACTACATCTTCAAAATATAAGCTGGGGAAAATTATAATAACTGCATCAAAATTACCTATATATTAATTAATTTCGGTCTTGTTTTGTCAATTTTACTCGTTTTTGTATAAATGATTTAAGATATTGTATTTGTATTTTAGATTTGGAGAAAACAATTGAAATTATACAGTGAAAACGATAATGCATGAGTTTATAAATTACAGAATATAAATATTACAAAACAAAAGAAAAGCGGTCGTTAATATGTTAATACAACACAATATTTCATTTTTAAACCATTGTAAAAAGTACTAAGAAGTAGTCGCACCAGCGAACAGAGTAAACCAACCTTGACACGACACTAACAACATCAATACGTTTTTGTCAACACAGTTTAGTTGACAATGATGTCATGTCCGAGCCGATCGAACTCGGCCAGCAGAAAGTCGACGTCTTTCTCGGTGACAGCGGCCGAGCTGATGATGTTGCGGAAGAAGTTGGGGCGCCGGTCGTCCGGCTGATAGCCCACCATGATGGTGCCAGACTGCATCATGCGGCCCTTCAGCTTAGCGCACACCTGGACGGAAAATGGTGTCAATTTGGTTATCTTCCTAAAATAGCGCTGTCATTTTCTGTCAAGCCTAGCTTTAGGAAATGATAGTAGATATTATGGTCATGTCATATTTAAAATATATATGGTTTGTTTGCCATTTTTAGGCCATCTCTCTAATCGTCGCTTAAGCTTGGCACTTTGCGTCAAAACATAACACAATTTTACTAATGATAATCTCTTATCCTTTTCTAAATCTTTTTGACGGAAAGTCACAGCACTATATTAAGTTACAAAAGAAAATATGGAATTGACACAATTTACTAGTGCTACTCATTTCCTATGGTAAAAGAAACTTAATTGATACTCGGGGATAAAACAGCTTTCAAACAAAAGTTACCTTATGTTTTTTTAAATCGTTCCTATAGTTTCAAAGTTGATCTCCTTATATCTGTCTGTCACCTCATCAGTGACCATAAACAGATAAAATCATCAAAAACAAAACAAGACCGACCTTTCCAAGCAGGATCTCCTTGTTGGCATCGTGCGGCGTCCCGCGAAGCTGGGTCGGAAGGTACCAGAAGGACACGTTGACGCACTCCGGCTCCATGATCAGGTAGAACTTGTCTGGCTGCTCGCGGATGCGGCGCACCATGTACTCGGTGAGCTCCATCAGACGGTCCATGTGGCGTTCGAAGCCGTTGGTACCCTGGGGAAAAAACGATTGAAACGTTGTCTGGTGGAGAAAGTTCTCAGCGATGAGGCCGCCTTTGTGTCATGAGTCTGTATTTGGTCTGTATATTCAATGTGCTTTAAAGTGTTATAGCTAAACTTAAAGCTATTATTTCATCAGGCGGTTTCACCAGCTGTTTAAAATGATAATCCGTGCTTCCACTATTCGGCACAAGATGTCGCTGTTTTTGAATACAGTGTTTGTATAGTTCAGCTATTCGTCAAAGGATGTCGTTAGTGTTTTCAAAACTTCGCTCTCTGCAGAAAAATAATGTTTAGATATTGTTTCTGTGTTTATTTCGGTGATAAGAATTATTATCTATTATTTATAATATAATATATATTTAACTTATATATATTTATTAATAATATATCATTGTATTTATTTAGCTGTATTATTTTGGTATATTTCGATTTTTATTATTATTTTTGCACCTGCCTGTACTTTCCACATGCCATAAGGTAGAAGGTAGATAATGCCACTGGCATTAAGTCCGCCCATGTACACTGTTGTTTTTAGACTGTAAGCTTATATTGTAATTTTATAAATAAATAAAATAAAAAAATAAATAAAGTTGCCCTTCGCAGTGGAAACTTTGGGTCCGTGGGGTTCGGAGGCCAAAGGACTTATTTCGGATATTTCAGCGCGTCTCCGTGAGGCGTCAGGTGACCCCAGGTCTGGTAGCTACCTCGCTCAAAGGTTGAGTTTAGCAATTCAAAGAGGGAATGCTGCCAGCCTATTGGGCACTTTGCCTCGTGGAGATGCGTTGGAGGGAATATATTATTTATAATTTTTAGTTTTAAGATGACTTTATATTGTAATTGCAATTGTTTGTTTGAATAAAGTTCACTTAATAAATAAGAATAATGACCTTCCCGCGCCACTGCAGCCACAGTTTGAAGATGTCGTTGTGTCGTCCGCACTGGATGACTTTGTCGCCTGTGTCGTACTTCGGGTCGTAGATCTTGTCCGTCATGAAGAGGTACTCGGCGGACATCGCGTTGCAGTTCAGCAGGATGCCCTAAAATAATAAAAAAAAAGAAATTGAAATTCTTTATTCAATGTACATACATACATACATATATCACGCCTATAATCCCTTGCGGGGTAGGCAGTGCGTAAACAGCCGCATAAAACGGACATTTACGCCACGTCTGACAAATATTTGAGGGTTATTTGGAAAATTGTGTATCGCTATAGTGACAGGTTGTCAGCCCATCGCCTAAAATTGCAATACACACCCTCAAGTCCCTAAGTCGCCTCCCGTGGTCGCCTCTTACGACTCCCACGGGCAAGAAATGGGGTGATGCTATTCTCAGCCGGCAACACACGGCAATTTATTCAATGTAGGATAGTATTATCACTTATTGACGTCATGATCCATCATAGTAAAAAAAAGAAATGTGTGTAACAGTCATCGACATACGTCATTCATAATAATAATATTAGGAATTGAATGTTGAAATATTTTGAACTTTTGACTGTTATTATAAAGATTCATCACATAGGTTTATTCTGAACAAAAAAGGGCAAAATATATTGCAACGTATGAATGGAATGGCGTAGTATAATAGTGGGCCATTCTTCCTTGAGGTGTAATAATTCTAATCAAATGTTAGACGTGCCGTGTGATGCCAGCTTAGAATAGCATCACCCCATTTCTTGCTCGTGGGAGTCGTACGAGGCGACTAAGGGACTCGAGGGTGTATATTGCAAATTGTAGGCGATGGGCTGATAATCTGTCACTATGGCGATACACAATTTTCCGAATGTCCCTCAAATATATGTCAGACGTGGCGTAACTGTCCGTTTTTGCCGTTTACGCTCTGCCTACCCCGCATGGGATAATAGGCGTGATATGTGTATGTATGTATGTGTATGTAGGATAGTATTATCACTTATTGGCGTCATGATTCGTCACTGTAAAAAAAGAAATTTGTATCACACAACTTTCTTTTGTTTATAACAGTAATGTCCTAATAGAAAACCGGCTTGGGCGGGATAAAAAAATAAAGGCACTGCCACGGGGCTGGCCAGGTTAATCACACGGCATGTAACTTTACGCCACCAGCATCTAAGGAAAGTTGTCCCAACGACTATCGCTATCAGTACTAGGGATAGCGACGCTCATCGGGTATTAGAGAAGATTGTTTTAATATTAAGGTGTTGTCAAAGGATAGGTACGTATTCTTTTTAAACTAGTAGTGTCGATCGACCTTAGCGTATTAAGACCAGTACCTAACCTACTCAAGGTTTGTTGAAGTAGGTAATTCTGCTTAGAGGTATAAAATTTCCTTTTTATATAGAACCTGAGCGTGATAAGTATACAGGGTGTTAGGGACAGCCCTCCGAATACTGATAGGGTGCATTCAAACCATGAAACTGAACAACTTTCCCTTAAAAGCATATGCCAGGAAACGACAAAAACAATTCGACTTCCAATACAAAATCACGATTAGCTGACTGCATTTACTATAAAAAGTAAAAACAAATCGTTTCCTGAAATATTTATTTAAGGGGAGTTGTTCAGTTTCAAGGTGGATGCACCATATTCAGTATTCGGAGGGCTGTCCCTTACACCCTGTACAGACTATTTTACTAGTAATCGATAGCCAAATCTCAAGACGGGCTGGTGATAAGCAAAAACTTTCCCCAAGGAACATACCAGCCTGGGAACAAATTCACAATGTGATAAATAGCAACTTTGTGAGTGACCCACCGAGAATCGAACCCTTTTGCGTCGCAGGCAGTCGCATTACCACTGCGCCACTTTGGCCGTATGTTATGATAATACGATCACACAAAGACGAGTGCAAACATCTGTTGCGGACAGATAGCGCCCCCTGCTGGCCGATTTGCATAACTCTTTGTGTCAACATGCAGAGTGATTTAAGAACGATTTAGCGGATCAGTGGTTTGTAGCGTCTAAGGAAATATTAATTTACTAGATTTCCGCCCAGCGGTTTCACCCGCTGCCACTCATTTTCCCGTGGTAATAGTTCTTTTCCTGCGGTAAAAAGTATCCTATGTGTTATTCGTTATACTTTACCTGTGTTTCAAATTTTATCCAAATCGGTCAAGCCGTTTGAGTGCGAAGAGGTAACAAACATACATACACACACACAAACTCTCAGATTTATAATATTAGTACGGATTTCATCATCATCGCCAAAATCCATAATATTCCACTGTTGGACATTGGTCTACCCTATTTGCCAAACTTTTATAGAAACCGCTACCTACCCGTTCCCTGAATTTATCCCTTAGTAGCCATTTACAACACATCAAAACATATATCACGCCTTTATCCCTTGCGGGGTAGGCAGAGCGTTAACGGCCGTAAAATACGATCTCTATCACCACATATGACAAATATGAGGGCCATTTCAGAAAACGGCCGGCCGTTAACGCTCTGCCTACCCCGTAAGGGATATAGGCGTGATTTATGTATGTATGTATGTATTTCAGAAAAATCGTGTATCACTGTGGCATTTACATCGCGTAGAGGTTGATTTGGGGTGATGCTGTTCTAAATCAGCACCATACGGCGGACGAGTAAGGGAGTATTCACACGTACCTACGGTAGAGCCCAGGTTTGCCTGAACCCGCCTGCCTTAACTATGCGAAATTTTAAAATAGGGCGGGATTTTCCGTTTTCTAGGTTGTAATTTTTTCTTGAGTTTGCACAACTAAGTATTACTCATCACAATAAAACAATTTTAAACGAATTTAAGTTGTATTTATTTTGGATTTTACAATTCCTACGTTTTGAGCTCTTTTTAGAGCCCGTGGTCAAATAATTTATATTCTAAATAATGACGTCTAACACCTTAGTCATCCGTGACCACGGGCTCTGTAAAGAGCTCGAAACGTAGGAATTGTAAAATCCAAAATAAACACAACTTATATCCGTTTAAAATTGTTTTATTGTGATTTCTAGGTTGTCTTAATTCCTTTGACGATTACCTATCACCAAATATTTGGCATAGGTACCGACAGCATTCCATCAATATCCATTCCTCCTACCCCTAATTCTAACCCCCTGAATACCAGACATTCCTTCTACCAACCTACTACTACTACATTCCGTTACTACCCCTACATACTTACTTCAATCAAATATCTACCTTATGCATTCTTCATTGAACAGAATTTCGCGCATCGTGAAATTTTTATGGTAAAGGCCTCGATTCTGCGGATACATTTCTAAGGTAATTTTTAGATACCTAAAATTTCTTAAATAAACAAGAGACTTGAAAAATTTTCAAGCGCGGGCAGGATTTTGCAAGTTTTCAAAAATTTTAGACCTAATAAAGTGGAGGAGAAAAGTTTTAAAAATTTGGTATTTAATAAGCAACATGAAAAACAGGACATTTACTGCTGTCATTAGATTCGTTAGAAAAAAGCGGCGTTTGATTAATGAAAATTTTTGTCATGATATTATATGGTGTGGACCCTACGATTTTTAGCCCCGGGGCTTTTAATCTACACCTGACTGTATGGTGGGGAGCAGGAGCTCACCCGGAAAAGCTTGGGCTGTTCAAACAACCAGCTCAATCGCGCCCTTGGGGCGCGATTGAGCTTACTTATTTGCATGTCCGAAATGGTCACATTGTTGGAAATCTGCCTATTATCGACTATTTTGTATGCTGTACACAATCATGTTTTGTTTTACCTTCGTTTATTTTATTTAAGTTTTAGTTTTCACGGAAGACCAGCGCTATGGTGGCGCTCTACAAACAAATGTAAGCTCCTCCATAGCAAATGTTGAGTGAGAACCTTTTTGTTATCATTTAAGTTCTAAAATTTGCGACTCTACCTAATGATAAGTTGACTGTTGGATAACAAATACACAATTTCTATTTCTATAATAAACAATAAAAGTATATTCATTAATTTTATATTGATTCGCCTTCTTTGAAAATGCTAACTAATTTTTTTTAAGAAAGTGGTAGGCTAAAATCCTGGCGAAGTTTGTTACTGAAAACTATTCTGTATTGTTCAGACAGTAAGGTTGTTGTCGCTTGACGATTGTTTGGAGGTATAAATGTTTGAGCTTGTCGCTACATAAGCACGCACGACCTGCTCTCACTTTTCAGAAAGTAACAGAAATACGCCTATAATCCCTTGCGGGGTAGGCAGAGCGTAAACGGCCGCAAAAAACGGGCATTTACGCCACTTCTGACAAATATTTGAGTGTCATTCGGAAAATTGTGCATCAGCCAATTGTGGGCAGCCTATCGCCTAAAATTGCAATACACACCCTCGAGTTCCTCAGTCGCCTCTAAAGACTCCCAAGGAAAAGAAATGGGGTAATGCTATTCTTAGCGGCATCACTCACGGCAGTAACATAAATACTTAGCAAAAATTAATTAAAAAAAGTAAACACTAGAATCGAGACCAATGTAGTCATAGAAAATTATCCTCAAATGTTTTATCAACAAGGTTGGTTTCTGCTTGCGGCTGGCTGTGAGGGTATTAATGTCTGTGCTTGTCGCTACAATATGCTAAGTAATAAATCGTGTCGCCCCGCCCTACTTGCCAAAAGTTTGAGGTTGAGGGTGGGCGGTAACGTGTTAACGTTAATTTGTCGATAATTTTGTATAATATTTGCATAATAGTGATCTTTATTGCACAATACAGAAATATAACAATTAGCCCAAGTATAGTAAAAATGCAAAAATATTATCACCGTTGAGAAACTTAAGGCGAGTGTACTCGTGAACGGCCTCGACAGTACCGCCACTTCACAAAAGCCTTTTTATTTTTATTTTTTTATCCCGCCCTAGCCGGTTTTCTATCAGGACATTACAAAATTGTTATAAAAAAAAAGAAAATTATGTGATACAAATTTCTTTTTTTTACAATAACGGTTCATGACGTCAATAAGTGATATGGTAATACTATCCTATATTGAATAAAGAATTTCAATTAAAAAAAAATCTCTTTATACAAACAATTTATCAGAATGTCCGTTGCTCAAGTTTTCACTATTATTCTTAAGTTAAATTAGAACCTATAAATGAATTATTATGTAATTAAAGTTATGCCAATTAATACCAATAGTGGCCGTTTTTAGGCATTTTTTCATAACTTTAAATACAGCGGATATATCATTGATTTCGCAGGTTATCATTTTACTTAAGGATAATACTAAGAACTTGGGCAACGGACATTCTGTCAGCTTGTTTGTATACAGAGAAAATCGTTTTCTTGTAAAGTTGCACCACTGTCGAGGCTGTTCACAACTACACTCGCCTTAAGCCTTCATTATGAAAACTAATCCACTGATTTTGATGAAATTTGTTGCGACTTCAAGTTGACAAGTCGAACAATTCCATCACCAATAAAAAAATAATTGAAGTTTTAGAAATTTTTGGCAAAATTAAATGATAAACATGCATATACGCTTCTCAAACTTTGCATACTTACTCAGATGCCTTTTGGAGATCAGCATATCATAATATTTTAGAATTCTTAGAATAAACCATTAATTGCTAAACCAAGGAGCATAATCTTTATTCGTTTTCTTTTCATCAGCTGCTTGTACCATGTTTTATGTTATCTTATCTTTATCATAATTCGATTAAATTTTTTTTTTTCAAATATTTAAAAAAATAAAAAACGTTTTTATCGAATGTATCTATCGACACTTTTCCCTGCCCTCACCCGCAGATGGTAAATTTAATTAGATTCCTCCCGACATTTACAGACATATGTTGCCAATTTCCCCCAGCCTACCCTCTGCAAGCTATTGTATCCCTTAGCTGCTGTATGGTAAGGTTTATAATTGCACGTTTTTGAAAGACGTGAAAGGAATACTGCAGTATTTGAGTATTTTTTAAAACGATTTTCTGCTTCATCTGTGAGCGTTTGTTCCGTGGGACTTCTATGGAATTTAAAGCGACTTTTTATTTAAAACCCAATGGCCGATTTGGGGCAGTGGTAGTGCGACTGCCTGCGACGCAAAGGTTCCTGGTTCGATTCTCGGTAGGGCACTCACAAAATTGATATTTATCACTTTGTAAATTTGTTCCCGGTCTGGTTAGGATATTGCAGACTGAACCGCCTCATTTTTCGCAAAGAAAGATAGTTCCGTGCTTCGGGGGGCACGTAAAGCCGTCGGTCCCAGTTTCTGTCTATGATTACTTAGACGGCGGTCGTAACACAATCATGCCAGAGGCCTACTACAAGTAGTCAACGGCTGAAAACTCTCGATACCAGGGTTCATCGGGTCGTAAGATAACTCGGTATCTCACACAATAAGAAGAAGAAGATTTAAAAACATAATGATACCAAATATTCAATAGACTATAGTAGATAGGGATGCATTTTAGTTTAAGGTGTAAAAATCAGTAGTTCTGTGTGATGCCGGCTTAGAATAGCCTCACCCCATTTCTTTCTCGTGGGTGTCGTTAGAGGCGACTAAGAGACTCGAGGGTTTCATGTTTATATTACAATTAGAGGCGACAGGCTGACAAACTGTCACCATAGTGATACGTCATTTATTCTGAGACGGCCTTCAAATATTTGTCAAACATGGCAATAGCGATCAAATTTTTAGGGCCGTTTATGCTCTGCCTACCCCGCGGGGGATACAGGCGTGATTTTTGTAAAAAAAGTATTTTACTATAGAGACAGGTTTTCAGCCTGTCGCCTAAAATTTAACACTTTATAGATGGTCGTAACTTAGCTTTAAGTGGGTATAATGCCACGATTAAGCCAATTAGTCACAGATATCATTAATTTTATAAAGCGGGGGTTTTCGAAGAAGGAAGGGGAGGTGTGTGCAACCAATGGCTTTTTGATGGCAAACGTTTGGGTTTTATGTTGCGAGAATAATCATTCTAGAGGGAGCAAGTAGATTTTTTGGAAACATATAAACAATCTAGTAAAGGAGAAGAGAACTATACTGAAAGTTATAGAGAACAGAAGAGGAAACATGCTGGGACACTTGTCACGACATGACGACCTACTAAAAACTATAATGGAAGGAAAGTTCGAGGGAAGAAGAGGGAGAGGGCGACCTAGACGAGCGTATATGGACCAAATCAAAGAAAAATAGGTGTCATGTCGTATAAGGAAGTCAAAAAGAAGGCTCAAAATAGAGCAGATTGGATATTAGGTACTCCACCGACAAGAGCGAGGCTCTTAAATTAATACATACATACACATATCACGCCTTCACTCCCTTGTGGGGTAGGCAGAGCATAAACATCCGCAAAAAAGGGTTATTTATTGCCACGTCCGACAAAACATTTGAGGGTCATTATGGATGTTGCGCATCGCCATAGTGACAGGTTGTCAGCCCGTCTCCTAAAATTGCAATACACACCCTCGAGTCCTTTAGTCGCCTCCTACGACACCCATGGGAAAGAAATGGGGTGATGCTATTCTAAGCCGGCATCACACGGGATGAATTATTAATTAAATTAATGATGATGATGATATAAAGCAGTTTTTTTATAATTCGTCCTATTTCGCTTAGGAAAACTTGTTTAGTTGCATGGGCAGATACTTCTTCTTAGTCGTTATCTTCATTACTGAAGGTCGTGTCCACAATGTTTCTCAAGCACGTTTGATGTTAAGGTTTTCCATTTGTCTCTGTTCTCGGCTTTTCTTAGGGCATCAGTTACAGGGGCTCCGACAAGTTGTTTCACTTGGTCTACCCATCTCGATGGAGATCGACCACGTGGGCGTTTTCCTTCCACTTTTCCAAATATGACCAACTTTTCTAGGTTATCCGGTTCTCTGCGGGCTACGTGTCCGAAATAGCCTAGGATCCTTTGAAAGCATATGGTGGATAAACGAGTTTTTATTTTCAGCTGTTCGAGAATAGATTTATTTGTTCTTTTGGCCGTCCAAGGAATGTGCAGCATGCGTCGCCAGCACCACATCTCGAATGCATCTATCTTCTTTCTTTCAGTAGCACGTATTGTCCACGACTCAGCTCCATACAGGAAGATTGAGAATACCAACGTCCGCATTAGCCTTATCTTAGTACAATTCCTGATATTTCGGTCTCCGAGATCAGATGTGCTATCAACAAGCTAAAGAACAACAAGTCTGCCGGAAGTGACACTATTTTTGCAGAAGAATTGAAGCACATAGGGCCGAACGGGGTCAGAGTTCTACGTGACCTATGCAACCAGATTTGGAAATCAGGCGAATGGATTAACGACTGGAAAAGGTCCACTCTCATACCTTTGCATAAAAAAGGGTCAACCAAGGTTTGTGGCAACTATCGAACTGTGGCGCTTATCTCACACGCAAGTAAAATTCTTCTTTACGTCATTAATAGCCGACTAAAAATGTACTTGCAATGGCAAATCCCTAAAGAACAAGCTGGTTTCGTCAAAGGCCGAGGTACCAAAGAGCAAATAGTAAATATAAGGCAAATCATTGAAAAGAGTCGAGAGTTCAACCGGCCACTACTGATGTGCTTTATCGACTACTCGAAGGCCTTTGACTGTGTCAGGTGGGATTGTTTATGGCGCGTCCTAAGAGAAATGGGTGTCCCAGAGCACTTGGTATTCCTTATATCGCATTTGTACGAAAATGGAGAAACCGTAGTCCGAGTAAATGACTGCGAATCAAACCCATTTAAACCCGAAAAAGGCGTCCGACAAGGCTG
The DNA here is from genome assembly GCA_027580185.1 of Tuta absoluta. Classification (NCBI taxonomy): domain Eukaryota; kingdom Metazoa; phylum Arthropoda; class Insecta; order Lepidoptera; family Gelechiidae; genus Tuta; species Tuta absoluta. The sequence goes on along the minus strand of JAQAHW010000058.1, from coordinate 2,444,410 downwards.
CATTCTATCACCAATGCTATTTAATATTTACGGGGAGTATATAATGCGGAGAGCACTGGAAGGATGGGAGGAGGGTTTTAGCATAGGTGGTGCAAAAATCAACAATCTGCGTTACGCGGATGACACCACGCTGTTTGCGTCTTCTGAGAGTGAAATGGCTGAACTCATTCGGAGAGTAGAGAGAGAAAGTGAGGCTGTAGGTCTTTCCATCAATCGGTCAAAGACAAAAGTGATGATCGTGGACCGAGCAGGCGAACTTACATCAACTGGAGAGTTAAAAGATTAAAGAGTGGGCAGATACAACCCATTACAAATAGGGTAATTCTCCTAAAATTCTGTATATAGGGTGAAATTTTACCTTGCCAGTGAGTAGTGACCGATAGCGCAAATACAAAACTGGCTAGTAATAAGGAACATCCCAAATTGTTGATCAGCTGATTTGAGTTACTTTGGAAACTCAAAATATTTTTGTCGTATTTCAACTAATGTTTTTCATTATCACTAGAACGTCTTGAGATTTTGCTTATTTCACTAGTAAAACTTCACCCTATCCTTACACACCAACTAACGCTTTGGAAGGTCAAAATATTTTCACATTTCTACCATGTTTTAGGCAAAAGTTGGAATTTCTCTTTTCAACCAAACCATTATCAGTTTTCGGTACCGACCACTCGTTGAATTTTAACCTTTAAATAGTTAGCATGGAACGGATGTGTCTCAATGAACGAATTGAGTTTCCGTGTGATGCCGGCTTAGAATAGCATCACCCCAATACTACCCGCGGGTGTCGTAAAGACTGAGGGATAAATTCATCCCGGGAATGGGCAACAGTGTTCCCTGTAAAAGGAATATCTTTCAATCCGCTTGCCAAGCGAGGTAAGTATGACAACACCCCTCAATAGGGGAGGCTCATCTCCAGCAGTGGACTGTTGTGGCTGTTAATGTAATGTATGTATGAATTGAATATCACTCTTACCTCGTACTTGAAGTGCACGGTGGAGCATTGCAGGAGGGTACCCATCAGCTTGTGAGGGTTCCAGGTCACGGAGTCAGCCCTGTGGACAACCAGACAAATCATCAAATACATGGTGGCACGAGATCCGCCCTTGTGGTGCCAAGTTACCAATAGCTTCACCATATTTTTCCACCTCGTGGTACCGTAAAATGAAATAAATATCCCGGACAATTCACTCAGTGCCATCTTGCCTCAAAGTAAGCAAAGCTTGTATTAAGAGAACTTAGATGGCGCTAGTTACGCTCCAGAATCCCCTTAACATAAACCGCAATAACACATTTTAAAACACAAGGAAATTCAAATTAATCTCGCACTTTTGGGTGTTGAAAGTCATCAATTACCGTCCCCCAGTGACGTCACGAGCACAGAATATAAAACGCAGAAGCATGATTGATCGGCTGAATGACAGCGGTTCTCAAAAACAAGGTCCGAGTGTACCACAGCTGACCTTAAGTGGTGTAAAATAAAATGTTGTATAACATTATTATCTCATTAATATTTACTACAACAGTCCACTGCTAGACATGGGCCTCCACCTATTGGGCGGGTATTTGTAATACTTACCACGTTTGGCAGGTGGATTGGCGAGCGCAGTACATAGATGTTCACAGAGAACGCTACTGCTCATTCCCTGGATTCATCCCTTAGTCACCTTTTACGACAATCTTGGCAGTAAGATAGTTATCAAATTTTAATAAAAGCACTCCTTCGGGGCCAGTTAGGTTAACCTCACGGCATGTAACATTGCTAATTTTAACGCAGCTCGCTATTTTTAAAAGTCGTTTCTTTTAACTTACTAAAGATCAAGGCACCGATTCTCAAGGCGTTAATTTTTTTTGCACATTGCCACTCAACTGTTATTCTATTGCCACCATGATTCAAACTTCTGGTGGAATAAGAAACGGCTTAAACTATAACACTGACACTCGATATACATTAACCATGTTATTACAATAAAAAAACATGATTTAAGCTGTTTGACAACGCCAAATCGTATGTAAACATAATTTAAACAGGGTCTAAACGCCCGAGTAAGTTTTTTTTAATTACACCGTAGACTATTTAAAAAAAATAAGATTTGGGCCCTAGATTGCAAAACGTGTTAACAGTTTGAGAACCACTGTGTATGCAAATAAGGCGCGTGGATCGGGTGCGGTGTACAAACAATTGCTCTTAATTTGAATGCTAAATTGTTTTATAAGCGTGCTCCGGATTTTGCATACAGAAATTAGCTAAAGTTAGGCCATCCCAATAGGCTATCATCTTCATTCAAAAAGATATGTCAACAAAGGAAAATAGAAGACCCTATGCCATTGCATATCGAATCTGACATCTGTGAAATGTGGCTTATGAGATGGGCATACTGTACACGGTCAACTTAGTATGAGCTTTGATCGGAGGTCGTACGTAGGTTCGATTCCAAGCTGAAGTTGATTTTCGTATGTTTCCAGTAAAATTATGCCATCAAAATGCTCATTTCATCGCTGAAACGAATGGCCGCGGTGCGGTGGCTCAAAAGTAAGGCTCGCTAGAACTGATAGCGCAGGCCGCAGGTTCAACTCCTGTCAGCTTTTATGCAATTATGCAAGCTTTTAACTTTATTTCGTTACTCTTTCTTCTCTATCTGTATGTCCATGTCTTGGTTGTGTGCAATAAAGTATATTTATGTTATTTTACCTAAAATGTTGTACACCGCTACGGTAGGTTCAAATCCTGTCAAAATTATGTAAAATTTTCTAGCTTTTTTACGTTATTAAAAAACATGAACCGCCATGTCATGCGCCACAATACCGCATTAGTAGCAGTTTTTTTTCAATTTGTTATTATGTGTGATGATTGATGTGTGATTTACCGTGTGATGCCGGCTTAGAATAGCATCACCCCATTTCTTTCCCGTGGGTGTCGTAAAAGGCGACGAAGGGACTCGAGGGTAGTATTGCAATTTTAGGCGATGGGCTGACAACCTGTCACTATGGCGATACACAATTTTCCGAATGACCCTCAAATGTTTGTCAGACGTTGCGTAAATGTTCGTTTTTTGCGGTCGTTTACGCTCTGCCTACCCCGCAAGGGATAAAGGCGTGATATATGTATGTATGTATGTTATTCTGTTTCAATGTTTAAATCTACGCATTAAAGTAATGTTATTTAAAGTAAAAGCGTTTTGCAGTTTTTATCAAATGTTGACTCAGTTGCGTGGCTCCCGGCTCAGCGGTCTAATCTTGGACTTACATTTAGGGCTTTTGAAGACCTCAATCACACCGAAAGTGTTATTTACTATAAGAAGTTTGGGGTGGTATGGGATCTACCTCCTAGCGGTCCACCCCGGGCAACGGCAACACAGGCTTGCCTGTGGATAAGTCCGGCTGAACGATCCCACGTGCGCGGTGGAAGGCTCCGTAAAGGGCCGCCTGGCTCGCGACCACCATCCCACCGAAGTCTGGCGCCAAGTAGCTTGCTGCGTTCCGTCAGTGTGTGGGAGTGCCAGTGCCTTAACAGGCTTTTTCTGGGTGAGCTCGCTCCATCTTAGACTCTGTCTCTGTCCTATGACCCAGACTAGAGTCAAGAGCAAACCCATCATTAATAAAAAAAAAAAAAAAGAAGACGTAACTTTTTGTATGCGAGGAAGTTAATTTAATTACTGTTCACAATCAAACAACTTTAAACAAGTTTTTTTAAATCTCTTGGTACTCGTCTCGAAGCGACGTACAATTTTTATGAAATTTATGAAAATAATGTAGCACTGTGAGTGCATAATAAAATCATAGTATATTAAAGTTTTTTTTGAGTTGTTTTTATTTTGGATTTCACAATTCCTATGTACGTGGCCACTTCTGATTAAGGTGTGAGACACAGAACTATGACTAAGTGTTAGACGTCAATATTAAGAATTTAAATAATATCTTAAAGCAATCCGTTTAAAATTGTCTTAATCTGATGAGTAAAAGATGTTAGAACAAACTTGATTGTTAGACTTGATTACAAGCTACCCTCTAAAATTGCCAACTTAAAATAACATTTGCATGACCATTATTTTGATAAAGTTTGGAAGAGGATAAAAGATAAAAACCATTACTAAAATATTTTATGATTTCAGCGCAACTTCACTCATTTCGTTATCTGAAAAGCCGTCATCTTTTTAGTCACAAATTCATTTTAACTGATACCTATCGCATATAATTCGTTTAGACTTTTTTGCTTTTCCTGATAAATAATAAAATAAAATTATGTCGTTAAATTTTCAACTTTATGCCTATCTAACTGGAAAAACGTAAGAAATATTTTACACTACGGTGTAATAGAGGGTCAGGTTTAAACACTATCCGGTGTAGACAGTGGGGCAGAGGGAGCAGGGGGTGCAGAGGAATGTAGGTACCTACACTTTTTAAAGAGGGTGCTTTTGTTGTGGATTTTCATTAAAAAAGATCCTTTGCTCTGTTTCATTTTTAAGAAACAAAAAAAAATGCGTTTCGGATGATGAATGTAAAACAAATGGTTAATAGCAGAACTCCCATTCAGCTGTTTCAGTTTGGTCTCAGGATCCGGAAGTATCTATAGTTGTTACACGTAGTTATTTAAACAAATGTAAAAAATCTTACTATGCCTGAGAGACACTCAATACTCAGATATTACCATGTGTCATTCAATATTTAAATGGAGTTTAGTTTCATTGGTAGTTTGTTGGTGGTAGTTTTATTTCGGCACTTATAACAAGTTATGTCCCTGTTAAAAAATAGAAGAGAGGAAGACTAATTATTAGTTAATTAGTACTATGTAGCATGGGTAATAGGTATCAAGTTATCCATTTAAGTTGTTGATTAATTTAAGAGGCGGCTTTTATTATTCGATAACAGCTATTATAGTCTGTTCTTATCTGTCGCAGGGTGTAATGTTGGTTGCCACTTTTTACATTATTTAAACACTATAGTTAACGCATCCGCTGGGCGTTGCTTTGTCTACAAATCGATGAAAGACACACACATGAAGAAAATAAACAACTCATCAACATATCAGCCTGTAGCTGTCCACTGCTGGACGTAGGCCTACTCCAGGGTACGCCATAAGGCACGATCTTTCGTTTTCGCCATCCAGTCGCTACCAGCTGCCCTCCACAAGTCAACGGTCCATCTGGCCGGAGGGCGTCCAACACTACGCTTGCCGAGGCGTGGCCTCTACTCGCAAACTCGCCTACTCCACAGTCCTTCGGTTCTACAACAGATGTGACCAGCCCACTGCCACTTCAGCTTGCTATACTTCCAGAATTATAAGCACACTTATATGACATGCCAATTTATGACTTCTAGAGATACATAAATAACTATACATGATAGGGCAGCTAACTGTCTGTATAAGAAAGAATATTCCATGCTTCGGAAGGCACGTTATGCCGTTGATTTCGGTGTTTATGTATGATAACTTAGATTACGGTAATACACAACTATGTCAGAGGCCCAGGTTTTGAAACACTTTGACACACAGGTTCGTAGAATCCTTACTTTTCATGACGCACTTTAAATGGAATTTGGAACATAAACCTAAAATGTAATTAATTGTCTGATGGGCCCCGATATCTCGAGGTTTAGGACTTAAGTCTTCTTCTTAAGGCCGCCTCATTTTGGCTTGAAATTGGCTTTCCCTGCAAGCCATCATTAAACATAAGCTGCGGAGTGAGTGATGTACTTAAAAATAATCAGCCCTTTTTTAGTGTATAAAATGCTAGCTTTCCAGCTAAACTGAGATAAACTGAGAAAGTTATGAAATGTATTTGTGAATCAAATGTCAAAGTTTTACCATATCATAACGCCATCTGGTTTGAAATTATAAGAAGGTCAAATAGAAAACTCCCCATTTAATATTTTATCTACACTCGTCTCATAATGTTCGAATTATGAATTCGAAAACAGATGCATAATGACCTACTTTATGCATTCTGCCTATAAAAACTAGGGTTTACTTTAAATTACAGAAGCGTAATGACTTAATGAGAAAACGCTTAATACGATAAAGTTGAGAAATGAAACGAAGTTTTTTTTTTCCAATATTCAAATCGCTATCTTCCCCCGCACCTGACAGTTGTTGTTGTACGGTAATTTTTCGGATGTTATTCAGTTGTTTTAATAGGTTTTTGTTCTGTTGTTGTTGAGATGTTGTTCAGATGTTGTTCAGATGTTGTTCAGTTGTTGTTCAGATGTTGATTAGTTGTTATTCAGATGTTATTCCGATGTTGTTCAGTGTTGTTCAGTTGTTGTTCAGTTGTTGTTCAGATATTGTTCAGTTGTTTTTCAGATGTTGTTCCGATGATGTTCAGATGTTGTTCAGTTGTTGTTCAGATGTTGTTCAGTTGTTGTTCAGATGTTGTTCAGTTGTTGTTCAGTTGTTTAGGTAAGTCACTCCACATCTAAACAACTGCTAAATTACAGAATCTTCAAAAATTCATATCAAGCCATATTACGTTCTCGTATTGAATTTGTCCTTGTATCGGGCCTTGCAATGGCCGGTGCGTACGTTTAGAAAAGTGTTTCTAAGTTTTTTTTGGAGAGTGTCGATAAAATAGTGTATGCAACTGCTATAATTAGGCATTAGAATGCTCGTGTCAAACTATTATCACACTCGGCTGCGCCTCGTGTGATAAACAGACACTCGCATTCTAATGACCCCCATTATACGACAGTTGCATAAACTACTATTATCTCTCAATATCTATATTTCACTTTCGTTCAAGATCCGTAGGCATTGATCCGTAGCTCAGACGTAGGCGTGAGAAATCACAAGTTGTAGCCGACAGCTACGGGCCCGTAGCAATGTGCTACGAGTGAGCCGTAAAGCAAATATTGCTCGAAACGATAATCTGTTTATAGGGTTGGCAATTTTGTTTGATGTAAATAAATACTAGATTTTCGTCAATCTAGCCTTCAGCCACACAAGTACCATACTCTGCGACTGGAAGTTTAGTTGTAGTCAGGCGTAGATTTTAAAGCGCCGGGGCTATAAAAAAACGGGCCAAATATTTCACTGCTTAAATTCCGTAGATCTATTCAGACTAGATCAACACGCGAATTATTCTGAGCTTCATCTAAATTTGAAGTGCCTTCTTACAAATATTTGAGAAAATGTATGTACGTTGTTTAGAGATAAAATCTAGATTAGACAAGTCAAAACACATTCGCATGAGGATTTTGGATGCAAATTTTGGGTCATTTTGCAATTTTAGACATAATTTTAGCACAATAATTAAAGAATAAAAAAAACATTCCGCGATATTTGATCACGCCCTCCTAGACTTGACCGCAACCTGGCAACACCTATGAATTTTAAGACAGAGGTTACAACAACACATATCGAAATCCAGTTCTTATACAATGCGAGGAGCTAACAGCATTCATGGTCTAGCGGTAGTATTAGATAGTGTTTGACAGCCCTAGCGCGCTTGTCACTCGGTCGGCTGGCCAAGCTCGCTGCATCACCCGGATTGACGCACTCCGCCGGCATTTAGCCGTAATCCCGCAAATCCTAAGTGTTTCGTGATGTTAAAGAGGCCCCACGTTGGGCGCCAATTAAGGGTCTAATATTGATTAAATATAAATGCCATGTGATGCCGGCTTAGAAATGCCTTGTGATGCCGGCTTAGAATAGCATCACCCCATTTCTTGCCCGTGGGAGTAGTAAGAGGCGACTAAGGGACTCGAGGGTGTGTATTGCAGTTTTAGGCGATGGGCTGACAACCTGTCACTATGGCGATACACAATTTTCCGGGTCACCCTCAAATGTTTGTCAGACGTGGAGTAAATGTCCGTTTCATGCGGCCATTTATGCTCTGCCTACCCCGCAAGGGATTATAGGCGTGATATGTGTTTGTGTGTTACACAGGGATACAGGCACCATCAGATGTAAAAACTGCCTGCCTGATAAAATAATGATAATTAAGTAAAGAAGACTTTGTAAAGAACTGTTTATCTAATGATCTCGTTTTCTTTTTATGTTAAGAAAGCAATGAATGAAAAAAAGTAAACGTCATTGAAAACCATGGACTATTAATAGCAAACTTGCAAAATATTTATCGAGCGGGATCCGAGCCTTTGCCAACAAATAACGGTATTTAATATTCAACGGTATTCAATCTTCTATTTTGTAGTATTGTTTTATTATTTTTTATTACAGATGTTCGCTTTTTTAAACATCTAAAGCTCTTAAAACAATAGTTATTCATGTTTGTAGACACCAAAGAGATTCTCATTATTTCCCTTTGTGACAATGACCTCTGTAAATACGGGCGCCCTTGTCTCACAGTTGACTGCCCACGGCTGCAGCATCAGCTGATTGACGTGTGAGGGTGGATGAAACTCATCCGCGTAAAGTTCAGGCGAGGAATTTCGGAATGTTTGAATATGACAACAAAAAATTTCGGCACAATTGTGATTATGATGATCTCATATATATCTGCGCTACTATACGCAGTTGAATTTATAACCTAAGGGATATTTTTAAGTCTATTGTGGTCGTAAGTAATGGAAGACTGGTTGAAGAATTCCTAAAATACACTAAAACAATGCCTAGTTCTCTTGCTTTGAACAACAGAAAATTATAAACATCAGTGCTACTCCCCCAAAAAACAATGCTATACGTAAATAATGTAATTCAGTAACAAACTTCTCAAGGTATCTTAATATTATTGATATTTTGTGCTATGGATTACTCACAGTGCTCTAATATTATTTTCATAAATGAAATTGAAAAAATGTCGACGCGCCCGGGACATAAACCCGTTAACGCGTGGAATACCGTCCCATTGCTCTGCCAACTGATCTACCGGCGCCTTGACCGCACAAATCCAAATTTTCAACTTCTTGATACTCGTTACCAAGCGAAGTACAAGTGACATCAAGTGAAAGTTATTTAAAATAATAAAACTAATACTTATTAAAGTCCCGACCAACATCAATTTCTTATTTTCAATTATTGTTTTTTGGAAATTTCTCTCATAAGCTTCTTTAAATACGACGCCCCTGTCCCACGGTTGACTGCTCACGGCTGAGGCATCAGCTGATTGACGTGAGAGGGTAATGGATGTGGGATTAGCAGCGAGAGTGTTTCGGAATGTACGCTGTTAATGACGAGTTTTTACCCCACGAGAGAGCAGGGGTTATAGGTATAGCAAGGTTTAAGCGACATACTTCGAGGAGAAAAGATCGTCTTTGTAGGTGACGTGTGAGAGACGTATGAAAGGCATAAAGATAGTTAGTCAAGATGTCAGAATAGCAAAAATGGTCACGTAAAGATTTCATGATGATAATGAAGCATTTATACATAATTTTTTCTTACCTTTCAACGCCAGAGAGACGAGGGTGGCGGTATTTCTTGGAGAACAGCAAACCACCGCCCCATGCAGCCTGAGAGGACAAAACTATTGATTAGTAATGAGGAAAGTTATTGAGACCAAATAAAAGAAAAAACAACAGTCATGTCGTACGGGAAAGTGAAGGAGAAGGCAGAAAAAAGAGAAAACTGGCGGAAACTCCACCGACAAGAGCGCTGCTTTTAAATAATTATGGAAAGACAGTTAGAAAAATGTAGTCATGGGGGTTTAATTAGCTGATTTCACCAAAATGATACCCTAAATTAAACGTCAAAAATACATGACAATCAAAAATATTCTTAGATCGATAAGTTCTCAAAACGCGGTTTTATTTTGAACGGCTCAGCAGGGTGTGTTTTTAAATTGTTGAAGGGGAGTAACTTTAATCAGTGATCGTATCTTGAAAACAACTGAAACGTTTTTAATGAAATAAAAGGAGTAACAAAACGGGTATCACAAGCTGAAAGGAGGTCTAGGTAAAATGAAACTGAAAAGCTTTCCCGTCGAAAATAAGTCTAAGAGGGAAAAAATGGCTCTCCCATAATACAACTTTTTTTATGGGGTCACCTGCGAAATCGCGAAAAAAATCCAGCTGTTCCATAAATTTTGTTCGAGTAGGTATGAATTTTTCTATGGAGTTGGTTGGAGCTGTTTTTTTTTCGCGATTTCGCAGGTGACCCCATAATAAAAGTTGTTCAGAATCATGAATAGAATCACCCTGTAAAATTTCCGGGGTGAATAAAACATAACTCTGTATTAACCAGCTGATCGGCATTTTTGTATGGGAGGTCGATTTTGTTTAAATATTTGGACCCATGTTCCACGGGGGAAGTTGTTCAGTTTCAACCTCTTCCTCTTCAACCTCTTCCTCTTCAACCTCTTCCTCTTCAACCTCTTCCTCTTCTCATCCTTTCGGCTTGTCATTCCCTTTTCGTACCCCTACAACTCTTGCACCGTTTTCTACTCACATCAACGTGCATCCACATGTCATACTTCTGACAGATGTCAGCGATCTCGTTGAGCGGGTCGAAGGCGCCAAGCACGGTCGTGCCCGACGTGGCGTTCACGAAAAACGGCACCTGACCAGACAGACAACAGATTCTCTATGATAATATGTAATTTTTTAAAACAAAAAGAAAATATAAAAAAAAAATAGCTGTACAAAATAGGTATGAGTGGATTGTTATAAATAGATGATGACTTCGAAAACGGGTCAGGTGAAAATAAAACGGTCAAACATACGAGTGAAGCTGAACGATTGATTCGGTGAATGAACAACGAATACGTGATGACGTAGTCGAGAAAAAACGTACAGAAAAAAGTTTATTATTTTGCAAAACTATTTATCAGATAAAGATCTGGTTTTTAACGTCACTTACTTTTCGTAAATGGCGTACTAAAATAGTACTCCGTGCCCTTGAGACTTTTGATTCAATCGACCACAGTCCTCACAAATTGGAGGCTGCTTCATTAAAAAATTCCAGGCGACAAGTCACAAGACGGATGAATAAGATCACCAAGCGTCAGCCTGTCAAAACTTAGTTGCCCCGAAGTGGTCAGCCATTTTTTCGTGCGCGACCGCCGCCGCGTGTAGTTCGCTTTAAACTAAGATTTCTCAAGAATAGATCACCAATTAACCCCGATACTTACATGTCCGCGGTCCTTGTGGTAGCGCACCAGCCGCTCCAACTCGGTAGGGATCATCCTGCCGCGTTCATCGGAAGGCACGCAGATGCAGAAGTCCGTGCCGAGGCCGCACACCGACGAGCAGGACTTCACGGAGTAGTGGCACTGGTACACAGACAATCACTTGGTAAATCATAAAATCTATATGCATTTTATCGCATAAAAGCGAAGGTTAAAAAAGAGACTGTAGCACATGTTTTTAATTGTTGGTTGTACTTGATCGACTAGCTAACTTCGAAATAATGTTTATCTACACTCGTCTCATAATGTTCGAATTATGAATTCGAAAACACTTGTATAAAGACCTGCTTTATGCATTCTGCCTATATAAATTACAGTTTCATAGAAATTACAGACGCGTAATGCCTTAGTGAGAAGGCTCTTACTTGGATAAAGTTGAGAAATGAAACGAAGTTTTTTTTTGCAAATAGGTACTCAAATCGCTTTCTTCCGCCGCACCTGTCAGTTGTTGTATGGTAGTTGTTCGGTTGTTGTTCAGTTGCTTTATTACGTTGTTGTTGAGATGTTGTTAAGTTGTTGTTCAGATGTTGTTCATTTGTTGTTGAGTTGTTGTTCCGATGTTATTCAGTTGTGGTTTAGATGTTGTTTAGTTGTTTAGTTATGTTATTGTTAAGATTCCACATCTGAACAACTGCTAAAGTATAGAATTAAAAAAAAATTATATCTAGCCATATTACGTTCTCGTATTGAATTTGACCTTGTATCGGGCCTTGCAATCGTCGGTGCGGACGTTTGGAAAAGTGTTGAACATATTTTTTTTAGAGTGTAGTTAAAATAGTTTATGCAACTAATCAGGCATTAGAATGCTCGTGTCAATCAGTATAGTGTAAATAGAAATGTATATAGTGTAGATGTAGATTACCTGGTCAGAAGTGAACATGACAAGCTGTCCAGGGATGGACGAGAGCCCCTTCTCCTTGTACTGGGGGAACTTGTGGTGGCGAGCAGCCAGGAATGCATACAAGTTGGACACCGAACCACCTGGTAAACAACAATTTATATCTTTCATTATCATTACACAAGCCTGTGATTTATCAAGAGCCGGAGGGATTGATTTCTAAAGAATGTAAGGCTCAATGAATGAGGCCTTTTTTGAAATCTGTTTAAAAAAGATCGAAAGTCATCGATAGATGGCATGTAACATCAGGGGGACATATTTTCTAGGGAGTTTGATTGTTTTGATATGAATAGTACTTCGGATCCGAAAAAAGGAACGCCATCTATTGGCGTGGAAAAGCGTAACTTTTTAATGTGAAAAATACTATATTCTTCGGGAAACCAGAGTTGCCGCGACTAACACTGACTGACATTTCCCATTGCTTACTAAAAATTGGACCGTCGCTTTCAGCTTAATATAGATTGAAAATAATGATGACTAAAATTTGTCTATGATTTCGGCGCCATTTTCTGTTCTGTCTAGCCGTTTTATTTTAAATCTGCGTATTATTCATAAAATCACAGACAACTTTAGGCACAATCATTATGGCCAGTCCCAATCCTGTTCAAATGAAAATCAGTTCTGTTTTTAGCGACTTCTAGCGGTAACATTGAATCGAGTGTATAGGCTAAGGATATAGCTCCCAGAGCAGCCACCTTTTCTGGGAATTGGGTGAAATAGTTCTCACCTAGAGGAGCTGATCACCCGTCTGCGAGCTCCGCAGATGTCCCATCCCGAGGAAGAAGAAGAAGTGCTTCTCAAGCCAGAATGGAGTATTTTTTTTGAAACCTTAAAAAATTTTCAAGCTCGGGCAGGATTTGAACCTGCGACTTTCGCATTACTAGTGGCGACGCCTCTTCCATCTGGGCAACCGCAGCTCATTTCTCTTTCATTTCACCGCTGCAGCACGACAGTGTCGCGAATTTACAAGAACTTTGTTGCAACGAATCATGCATTAATTTACTCAGTTCATTTATACAATTCGTTGCGCACAAGTCTTTGTAAGCATGCAATAAATGGCCTATAGGATATAGCTATATCCTTAGGGTTGGATCATGCGCCCAGGCCATTAATGAAGCTTCCAGAGCATCATCTCACCTGGAGCCAGAATGGAGTCGCCGCTGCTCCAGCCAATAATGGACCTCATTTTCTCCAGCACCACATTCTCCATGAGGATGAAGACCGGAGCGATCTCGTAGGTGAACATGTTGGTGTTGGCTGCAGCTGTCAGCCACTCCCCGGCCAAGGAGATGATGTCCAGGCCGCAGGATAGCTGGTTGAAGAAGTGGGGGTGGCCTGAGGATAGAAAAATCATGGTTATTTTACGTAAGTACGAAAACTTTGCTGAGTAATTTTAGGAACCTATGAGAAAATTTGTAGGCAATCTTTAAGTGTGTGTACATAGATGGTGCATCTTATCAGCATCTTTCTTACTCAGGGCCAAAAAAACACGGAGTAATGGGAGTTTTTCTGTTGATAGTTCTGAATGTCAAACCAGAGGGCGCTGTGCTAAATTGAAATTTTGACGTTTCAATATGGCTGGCGGCAGCCATAATTTTGTCACAGGTTCCGTTTCACGTTGTGTTTGTAACTAATTAATTCTGTTAAGTTTGATTTGCCACGAAAAAAGCTTGTCGTCTTGCTATTATATTGAGTGTCGTGAACGTTAGTAAACAAAAAAAACAATAACAATATTTAGAATAATTCAATAAACACAAAATAAAGAACAATTTATAAAGTGGTAAGTTTTCAAGACAAGAGTCTGAAATTTGAAGAATAAGTAAAATACAAGAAAAAATATACATTTTGTTTTTCGACAAACCAAATGGTGTCACGTAAAGCTGAAAAATTTACATTTGGATCATAAATAAGTACATTTTATCTATTCACCAACATTTCCTTGGAACTTTAAACTTTTTTCAGTTTAGTTCAGCGCCATCTATGTAAAAAGCGTGACCTATGTATACCATCTATGAAGATTGGCCAGTAAATTTCCCATTTAACAAAATACGCAAGATTTCCCGAAATGAAAAACACTGTTCCGAATACAAAGCAACCGTATTTTCCAATGTATTTTCCTTTTCCAACCCCGGAAACCATCACGCGAAGAAATGGCGCGTGCTATTACTTCCGGTCAAATCTCTACCGGAAATACCTTTTGTTTTTTGTGGCCAATATTGGGTCAAATTAGATTTCCACGACTGATGCTTCTTTTGGGTATACATACACATACACATATCACGCCTATAATCCCTTGCGGGGTAGGCAGAGCATAAACGGCCGCATAAAACGGACATTTTACGCCACGTCTGACAAACATTTGAGGGTTATCCGGAAAATTGTGTATCGCTATAGTGACAGGTTGTCAGCCCATCGCAAAAAAAACCCTTTGTAGCTTGGGTGCTTTTAGTTATACCCACGGGTAGAACTGGGGTGATGTAAATCCGACCCAGCATGGCAAGCCAGAAGGAAGAGTAAGTAAGTACGTGGTAAGTACTATAGCGCACATTATATTTCTACTTTAAGAAAACTTGCAAAATTTTGAACCGCGGGCAGGATTTGAACCTACGACTTTCGCCATCACAAGTGGCGATGCTTTGCCCGGGTATTTTGATGCCAAAAATAGCACGGCTCCATCTACCGGGTTAGTTTTGCAAGTATAAAAAATACTATACCTAACGGAATGTGTTTTAATATTTTATATTATTATATTTTATATATTATGATATCCACACTAATATTATAAATGCGAAAGTAACTCTGTCTGTCTGTCTGTCTGTCTGCTACGCTTTCACGGCGAAACCGCAGAACCGATCTTCATGAAACTTGGCACAGAGATTGCTAGCATACCGAGAACGGACATAGGCTACTTTTTATCACCATTCGAGGGTCTGGAGTACAGATGTAGACCACCAGGTGTACCATCAGGAGCCCAGCTAAACTATTAGAGATACAGGCATGGTTCTTAAACAAAAGTTGTTCAGTATGATGGGTCGCTTCTTTTCACAAGGACATTGAGGATCTGGAGTACTTATGTAGACCACCAGGTGTACCATCAGGCACCCAGCTAAACTATTAGAGATACAGGCATGGTTCTAAAACAAAAGTTGTTCAGTATGATAGGCCGCTTCTTTACACAAGGACATTGGGGATCTGGAGTACCTTATTTAGTCACTGTCATACTTACTATGAATATACATATCTACTTTAGAACCTGTGCCCAAAAAAAACTATCTAACGCGGACGAAGTCGCGGGTAAAAGCTAGTCTACACTAATATTATAAAGAGGAAAGATTTGATTGTTTGTTTGTTTGTTTGTTTGTTTGTTTGTTTGTTTGTTTGCATCGAATAGGCTCCGAAACTACTGGCCCGATTTTAAAAATTCTTTCACTATTAGAATCCTACATTATTCCTGATGAACATAGGCTATATTTTATACGAGAAAAAAATAGGGATCCGCGTGAAAATTTCGATAATGTAACCCAACGTGTGAAAAATGTACCAAAAAAATATCTTATATCGCGTACGCTGTGGAAATTATTGACAATAGAGCAAAGTGATGTACTACAGTTTTATAGAGGACATCAATATCTATAATAATGTTCGCGATACCATATGTCTAACTATTACAGTTATGCCACAATAACTACTTTTTCATTTAAAAATGTACCAAATACGCCACATTATTCGTACCAGTGTAATGATTCCATTTAATCATTACTGTATTAAAGGGTGTCAGGGATAGCCCTCTGAATACTAATAGGGTACATGCAGACCATGAAACTGAACAACTTTCCCCTAGGAACATATTTCAGGGAACGTAAAAAAACTGACTTCCCATAGTGAATGCAGTCAGCTGATTGTGATTTTGTATGGAAGGTCATTTTTTGGCGTTTCCTGACATATGTTTCTAGGGTAAAGTTGTCCAGTTTTATGTTTCATGCACCCTATCAGTATTCGAAGGCTGTCCCTTACTCGGTATAAAAAGACGACAAAAAACATTAAATAATGCATTAAAAAAAACTACACTAAAATAATACATACATACACATATCACGCCTATTATTCCTTGCGGGGTAGGCAGAGCGTAAACGGCCGCAAAAACGGACATTTACGCCACGTCTGACATATGTCTGAGAGTCATGATTCATAGAAATTGAAGTCAAGATTTTTAGAATCTTACATTATCCCTGATGAACATAGGCTATAGGATCGCCGTGTGATGCCGGCTTAGAGTAGTTTCATCCCATATATTTCCCGTGGGTGTCGTAAGAGGCGACTCAGGGACTCGAGGGTGTGCATTGCAATTATAGGCGATGGGCTGACAACCTGTCACTTTGGCGATACACAATTTTGCGAATGACCCTCAAATGTTTGTCAGACGCTGCGTAAATGTCCGTTTTTTGCGGCCGTTTGCGGTCTGCCTACCCTGTAAGGGATATGGGCGTGATGTGTGTATGTATGTAACATAGGCTATATGAAACTGTCTTATTACCGGGGGGAAATTGTTAGCGGCGGGTGAAACCGCTGGGCGGGCTGCTAGTTTTATATATATTTATATTTTATGTATAGTATTGATAGCGAAGATCACGGGTTGGCGCAGGTTCAAAACCTGACAGCAGCGTCCGTTATAAAAGATTTAAAAAAGATGTGTGATGCCGGCTTAGAATAGCATTACCCCATTTCTTTCCTGTGGGTGTCGTAAGAGGCGACTAAGAGCCTCGAGGGTTTCATGTGTATAACAATTTTAGGCGACAGGCTGACAACCTGTCACTTTAGTGATACACGACTGTTCTGAAACGGCCCTCAAATATTTGTGAGACGTGACCGTTAACGCTCTGCCTACCCCGCATGGGATAAACGCGTAATATGTACGTATATTTAAACATAAATTCAATTGAACAAATTATAAACACCAACAACTGCTTATCACCAGGTGGCCAATCTTAAAAAGTAAACAGAAAATCCCTTTCCCAGCTAATTTGAATGCCCTCAAAGCGATATCGGTGCAACATAAGCGAAACTAGCGCCGCACAGAAAAAAACACTGACTGAACTTTTTTTGCAATCAAATTGATTTACCAAATTATGAATTTGGGTCACTATCAATAGTCAATATCAATAAAAAAGTAACAAAAAAATATTTATAGGCAGTACTAATAAAACCAGCGCAATCCCGCGACTGTATGGTTTAGTTTAGTTATGCATGCTAAAATATTATAAGCGCCCATTTAAGCAATTTTGGCATACATAACACATAGGTACCGTCAGAAGTAACATAAGTTCGCAATTCCTGGCAAATTAAAATTAAATACTTTTGGTTTCCGGCTTTTTCTCGACAGCTAATCATATTTGGTGCTGCTAGCTTAGAAGTACCTATCAACACGGTCTTCCATCCGTCCACCTTGGACCAGTATGTATAAGCTATATGATATAATTGTATTTATCAGCCAAATTGGAATCTATAATGAATCATGTTTGGTTTGCAGACCTAAAAATAAAATAGAACAGATTAGCCAGGAATATTTTTCTCGTTTGAGGCGCCACTAGTGCGCCGTTTATCCCTAAGTAATTCTATTTACCATCCCTGCGGCGCGAGATAAGTCGCCCCACGGGGATCGCCAGGAGGGGGCGCCACTTTATCATTTGACACTTTTTTGTATGAGACACTTGCTTGCATGCGGGATGTTGGCTGAATTAATGCAGGAGAAAAGTAGGCGAGTAAGTAAAAAAAAGGAGAAAAGTAGACAAGTTCATGATAAGTAAGTGATAAGATAGATACTGATTCTAATATTATAAGAGTTTGTGTGTGTGTGTGTATGTTTGTTACCTCTTCACTCTCAAACGGCTCGACCGATTTGGATGAAATTTGGAACACAGGTAGAGTATAACCCGGAATAACACATAGGCCACTTATTACCGCGGCAAAACAACTATTACCACGGGGAAATGTGAGTGTGAGTGAGTGACAGCGGGTGAAACCGCTGGGCGGAAATCTAGTGATGTTATAATTGGCCGCGTTATGCTGGTTTAGATTAGCATCACCCCATTACTTTACCGTGGTCCATCGAAAGAAATGAGGTGATTTAGGTGAATTCAGACGATTGGCTGACAACTATTTGTATGTAGTTATAGGTCTAATGGCACAATTGGTACAAACATCGGGTCGTTGGATAACTCGGTAAGGCAGGAAAGTATCAATCTTGTACCATGTATCAATGGTAAAAAGTGGTACTACGGAAACCTGTAGACGTGGCGATAAATGAGCGATAATGACCGTGTTTCACGGCCGTTCACGCTCTGTTCCGCCTACCCCGTAAGGGATATAGGCGTGATGTATGTATGTCAGTATGAAGTGAAAATGGCAAATCAATAGTTCTTTTTATTACCCCTTGAACCCTTCAAAATGAATTTTAAAATTCCAACGTGCAACGCAATTTTCCTTAAGCTCTACTCTGAACCGACTTTATGACGTCATTAGCCATAAAGCCGCCATATTGGCAATAATGGCGGGCGGGAGCGCCATCTTGAATCTATTGTGATAGACAACTATACCTACTATTATGTATATTTTTATGAAATTCGCTATTAGTTATGTTAACTCAAAGATAATATCTCTAACGACAAAAGATTTTCCCATGGAAATAAGACGTTTCCCCAGCATGTATGAACCTTCCTACATACAAAAACTTTCCTCTTGAATCACTCTATCTATTAAAAAACCGCATCAAAATCCGTTGCGTGGTCAAGAAGAGCGGTGCCTCTATCTATTAAAAAAACCGCATCAAAATCCGTTGAGTGGTCAAGAAGAGCGGTGCCCGTAACAAACAGACAGAGAAACGCGGAAAGCGACTTTATGTTATACTTTGTATTGAAGAGGCGAACCCGAGTGTATCTATGTAAGCTGTCATCAACAGTGTAGTGGGACAGATTGCAGTAGTCTCACAACGAAGACTCGAGTCTTTGAGTCCTCGAGTCCCACTTATCTGCAGCCACTTGAGTCTCAAGAGACAAACATGTTAACAGAAGCGGAGTGCGGAGGTGATAGAAATGACACTCTGTCTGTTATTGTTGTTTTTTCTGTGTTGTACTTTTCCTGTCTTTGTTTGTTTATTAAAGAACTAGCAGCCCGCCCAGCGGTTTCACCCGCCGCTAACAATTTCCCCCCGGTAATAAGACAGTTTCATATAGCCTATGTTACATACATACACACATCACGCCCATATCCCTTACAGGGTAGGCAGACCGCAAACGGCCGCAAAAAACGGACATTTACGCAGCGTCTGACAAACATTTCGTCCCCTACGCGACGAAGGGGCGTATCTGATTCTGAAAAATTTTACAGGAGAGCCAAAAAACTGTTTGGATTCCCCGATTGCTTCAATATTTCTGCCATAAAATTTAAAATGATTCATCATTTGGGAAAAAAATGGTTCCATGTTAATGTACATTAATTTATACAAAATTTAAATATATTTACATTATTTTTGGAGCTTTCTTTATATACAAAAAATGCATTTAAAATTTATTCGCCCTTTTTGTGACGTCAATTTATATTGTCAATTTTTGAAAAAAATAAGTTTTCTTCTAGATACGCCTTTAGTACACAGACTATAAAGTTTTTAAAAAGGAGGTTTTAAATGAAAATAACCCTTAAATAAAGATAGTTTTATATTTTTTTACAAAAAAAATCTTCCAAAAACATCAAAACTTAAAATATTGTCCATCAAAATGGCTAGGAACATTATAATTTTACTTCTAAAAAAAACAAAACATTAAATTCTTGGCCATGACATTGGCTAGGAACATTTTCATCTTACTTTTTTTAGCAACTAATCATTGTTAAATTTTACCTGCCAGATTCTAGTAAACAAGCAAATTCTGACGGGCCATCAATGTACCGTATCTTATGAATATATTGTATAAAAATTGAGATCACAATAATTAAGATATCTTAACCTTTGAGTATCACAGTCATACAGTCGTGACAGGAAATGCAGTGCCCTGACTTCATGGCAAACAATATGTAAACTATGAGATCTAAGCTAGACTTAAACTAGTAGGTATTTTAATACAGCACTTTCATTGTCAACATGACACTTAATCTAGAAATGCAAGAAACAAGAATTGTGGATATTCGCTGTATACCTTATCTTAAAACTATACTTTGTACTAATAATCGAGATCAAGTTGACGACATCTTTAACATTTTATGAGTGATATCATAGCTGGTCCGTGTATTACCTTCAACATATGGTGGGCAAAATACTAAAGATACAGAACAAGCATAGTCACACATACAGTAGCAATCATAATAATATTAAATAATTAACATTTGACTCGTACTCATGATGATCAATGAGACACTTAAACTAGGATTGCAAAAAACATTTATAGAACAATAACTTGTATAAATAGTTTATTTTATTATTTTATTAATGATGGGTTCGCTCTTGACTCTAGTCTAGGTCATAGGACAGAGACAGAGTCTAAGATGGAGCGAGCTCACCCAAAAGAAGCCTGTTCACTCTTACTTTAAAGAGATTAGGGTTGTATGCGTTTGGAAACACAGACGCAGGTAGTGAGTTCCACTCTTTAGCAGTGCGCATTATAAATGATGACTAGAAACGCTTAGTCCGAATTGGTGGAATGGCAACCAGGTATGGATGGTATCCGGCGGTGCGTCTGGATGTCCGATGGTAGAAGGGAGCTGGTGGAACAAGGTCGTGCGTGAAGTTCTTGAGCATACTCACGGGAAAAGGTAAATTCGTTTACTCTTCATGAGGCAAATTTGTATAAAAGTCTCTGTATTCTGGATAACGTATAATGGCGGTGTCTCCCCTGCACATACTCATCAAATCGTTGTACTTCGCTTTATTTAACTTAACGTGGGATGCATTGAGCTGGCCTACAGGTTCTGCCAAAAACTTGGCACTGCCTCTCTTCACTGTGATGGACCTGTAAGAGGCATCAATCTCAGCATGAGTTGTTTTAAAATATAAAGTAAATGGACTGCTTTTTTCTACTTTGAACTCCACTACATCCGTCCAGTTTATTGGAGCACCAGTTTCGTTATCTTTGCGGAGTTTGAGCAGATCCATTTGCTTGGACAACTCTTTGAAGTCTTTAAAATCCGTGTACTGTAAAGGACGAACAATATACGGGTGATCAGATCTTGCCATTTGAATGATCGGGTGTAGTTGGATTGGTAGAAATAAATCTCCGGCCTTTTTGATGGCATAGTTTATGGCGCTGTGCGCCGAATCTCCTTCGTTCTGACCGTGGCTAGGGGCAAAATACCTTAATGTGATAGTTTGTATGTGGGCAGTATTATTAATGCAATGGAGCAATGCTGAAGCCATTATTGAGTTTTTATTTTGCCCTGCACATCCATCAGCATACAAACTAATTGAATTGTAACTAGGTACATCATGCTCATTGATGAAAAAGCTAACGGCTGTAGATATCTCAGACGAGCCTCGTCTGCTTTCGGTCTCTGGCCAGGTAAAACAGTAACAATCTCGGTTTGCTAAATTGTATACCGTGAAATTGTATACGGAAAGCTGTCTTTTGTAGAATATAGCTCCTTCATTGGTAGTTGGTAAGTAAATCACCTGTTGCAAATCAAATGACGCGCAAATCTGTTTCGAATTACTACTTATAGCTGCTTTTTTGTCTCCGTCTTTCAATCCACGAACTGATATCTTCTCTGCAGAATGTTTATCGTATCTTTCTTTAAGGGCTAATTTAGTTTCAGGAGAACCTTCATAATAAGCTGCGCAAAGAGAACATTGGTCTTTTTTAGGTCTGTTGAAGGCTAGGTTCATTGAAGTGAATACTTTTTTGTAACATGTCAAACTAGGTGTATCATATGGAGGAGAATCTTTTAGCTCATCAAGTAACATCCGGTGCATTTTTTTTACATTCAATTGAGAGTGTAAATATTCTTTAGATGTCTTTTCTCGGCAGTAATGGGATTCCACCCTTAGAAAGCGGTTGATATGATCTCTTATCGTGTTATTGATTCGTAAATCCCTCTCTTTAAGACTTTCTACGCGACCTCCACGAGCTTCTTTGGTTGCAACAATTCCTGAGGAACTGGGCATTGCAATGGAGTTCCGAACAAACTTCTCAGAGATACTCAGTGTATTTAAAAAAAAAGTTCTGCAGACCTGGTGCTTCTTCCCATTCAAAGTTAGATAATACTTGAGAGTTCTTTTGCGTCTTGAGGTTTGGTTTTCAGGTCGTACTGATTTTCGTTTTACATCGTGTTCAGTAACGTGTCGTAAAATGTAATCTCTTTTAAGAAAAATTTCGCTAGTACTGTAAAACTCAGCAAAAATGACTTTTCTGTCTAAATCATTAAAAAGATGACAGTCACGACTGTTCAGTTGGCAGTTAATAACATTGCAGTATGCACCAATTTGTTTTGCAGGTATTATTTTTTTAGATTTGGGACAGGTGTATTCCTGGCCAGTGTTTCGCAAAGACTGAGCAAGTTTCCGCTTATTAACCTTTTTTGGTTTGACAAGATTGAATTCACGTTCTGAGCCTTCTACTTGATACGCAATATCAATCGCGGAAGAACTCTCAACATTAACAGGTGATGTAGTGTTTAACAAAGCGGAATTATCATCGTACTCTGGTTCAGAAGGTATCGGATACAGATTTTCAGGTAAGTTGAGACTTTGAACATTAATTGGTGATGGAGTTTTGGGAATAGTACTATCTTCCCTATGGAGTTCGCAGGTTACGAATTTCAAATCCCCGTCAAAATGACTCCAGCATAATAAACTATTACAATGTACGCACGCGCTGAAAACTTCTTCAAAACAATCTAGAACTGCACATGCTTGCGGTATGTATCGGTTATTTTTGTGAATAATACGTGTGTTTGATGTAGATGGAATGCCTATTGATGGTTCATGTGGATGAATGGTCTCCGTTACATTGCTAGTTAATTTTCCATGTTCATTACAAGATGCTTTCTCTTTAAAATGTTTTAGGCACAAAAATTTGAAACATCTGTTGCAGGAATCGTGAATTGATCCGAGGCAGACAGGTACTTCACATGACTGTAACATAGGTAAATTCATAACTGTGCTAGTTTCTTGACCTATCTGTAAGGTTGTAGGTGACATGACTCTTCCTGGTTGGTAATCCGGATCATTATCATCGGATATGTCCATATCTTCAACTGTTTCCAAATTGTTACTATGATCAGTAGAACAGTATGTCATGTTACTGTCATTGTTTAGGCCAATTAAAAATTCGCCTTGTAGGAAGTCACTTGAAATGTTTTTATTTGTAATAGCATCTTCACCAGGAACTGGGGTTGATCCTTGTGGTGCAGTAAATCTTTGAACCTGGTCAGAAGGCGCGCCATTTATTTCGAATTGTTTACTATTAGAAGACAAATTTTCAATCAGGGTAAAATTAATAGATTCTTTATTAGTAACAGTGCTTGATCCCCGTTGATTCTCGATAACAGTAGAAACAGTAAATCTTTGTAGCTGGTAATTTACATCTTTATTTTGGATAGTGCAGTCGCTAATGCTAACATTCTTATCCTGTGGTTTCACATTAGATTCAGACGCTGTTCCATGAGTAGTGCTATTAAAATATGTAACATTTGTATGCATATCACAAGACAAACTGCTTCCCTTCACGGTACTATTAATAGCTTCTTCATCAGTAACAGTGCTTGGTTCATGTGGATTCTGGATTACAGTTGAAGCAGTTGTCTGGATCTGGACCTGGTTATCTAGATTTCTGTAAAGTGTAGTGCAGTTGTCACCACCACAATTTTTCTCTTCAGCAATAGAATCTGACATTATTTTATCGTGTTTGTAGACAAATGAAGCTAGGGGGACTTCGTCATCAGAGCATTTTGTATCGGATTCATCAGAACTTATTTTGGCAGGATCTAAGGTTTGGATTTCTCCAGTCTTTGGATTTTCAGTGGCAGATATAATCCCAAAATACCATTTTGAACCGTAGCGCATTTTGACTCTGGCTCCTAAGTCAAGTTTACCATTTTTTTCGACTGGTCTTAGCTCACTGATACTGACGGAGTTTATTGTGTTATCCTCCCACGTAACTATAACGACACATTCCGAATCAAATTCACCAGAAAGTTGTTGTTCAGGTTCGATAGTTTTTACTTTTCCGGTTCGAGGATTTTCAATGGCAGTTAAAATTCCAAAATACCATTTTGAATCATAGCGCATTTTAACTCTGGCCCCTAGCTCAACTTTTCCATTTTTTTTGGCTGGTTTCAGTTCAGTTATTTTGACGCAGTTTTTTGTTTTGTCCTCCCACGTTACTATGACGTCCATGCTGAAAAATAAATGTCATTAATTTAGATGACTTAAACTTAAGGCGACGATTGAACGAGTAAACTAGATATGAGCATGATAAGTAGGTTAATAATATTATTTCCACAACCTGTCATAGTGTGTAGTGATTATTTGTACAAAGTTTTAGGTACAGCTTCTCTACACATTCATATCTGACAATTGATAACTTTAAACTTTTTACTGCCATGCCATAGTCAGACGTGTCAGTGAATCAGAAGTGGAAGACTCATCTACAGCAGCGAAAGAAGCGACAAACTTCTTTGTCCGTCATGTCATGACTGGATGACAGTGGCGGGCAAAGCGTTACCTGCCTCAGGTTAACGACGAACGAACCTGGCAGGACCGACTATAGGAATAGTTTTAAATAGTTATCTGTATATTGTTATGCCAGTTTTAATTAGCTGGATTTATCAAAATGTAGATAGCGAATAGTTCACTTCATGGTAAAGAGGACTCCCTACATTTCCAGATACCACGCTGTACCACGGGTAGATGGGGGGTTAATACTGATAGGCTGCATTCATGTATATTTATGTCAGGAAACGAAAAAAAATGATCTCCCATACAAAATCACGATTAGCTGACTGTATTTACTATGGGTAGTAATTTTTTTTACGATTACTGAAATATATTCCTATATTGGAAGTTGTTCAGTTTCATGGTCTGTTCCGTTCCGTTCCGTTCCGTTCCGGTGACCACACCAGCCAGCAGTTCTGCTGCAAGGACGCAGGAGCGAGGAGTACCTCCGGTTGCTCTTGGTGATACCACCGTAAAAGCTATATTGTTCGCTCATTTGTAAGTAACAATATAGCCTTAGGATAGAGTCACCGCCAGCCGTACAGAGTTAAACACTGACTCCCTGTCCAAGACACCGGTGGGCCAAGTAGATAGGATTGGGAGTGTAGGGCTGGGCAGCCAGGATAGGGAGAGACGGGAAGTTTTAGCCGACAAGAATACTAGCATCAAAGTCAGCATGAGGAAGATAGATACTATACTTGGTGTGTAATATACTAAAGAGGGGAAAGGGCTGCGATTGATTGATGATTCTTCAGTGTTTGTAGTCCGCGTCGTCCGTTTTTGATTGAGTCTCCACCGTTCCTGATCGTCTCCCAGTATGCATTTGATTTCTCCCTGTAGTTTGCAATATCGTGGTTTGAGCTTTTCTCTTGTGAGGATAAGTCAGCCTATCGTTCCTCCGAAGTCTCCATCTGTATGCTTTAGGTAGTTGTCGTTGAGATGTAAAATCTGGTAAGCGATGGTGCATTGCAAGCAGTTTCCATCTCTTGATGTCTCTTCAATTACGAAAGTCTTGTATTGTGTTGCGCCATGAGCGGATAATGGGCAGTGAGATATTACTGCCCATTGAGATGTTTCCAGGCTTTTTCTATCGTTTTGTTCTAAGAAGCTTATGCACGTGCGTAGTCCTTTGTCTATTTGGTGTTTGTCTAGAATGAATTGCCTTTGGACGAATTCTTACAACAACGTTTGGGTTTTGCCTTTTTTTTCTTGATTTGGGTCCGGAGTGTTGCGCAAGTGCTTGCACATGTTCCGTGACTTGCGCGAATGATCTGCCTGGGCCGGTCGTTTACAACAGCCAGTAAGAGTTACGGGAAGACAGTTTCTTTGTTTTATCCGTCGACTCTAATATCCCTTTTTTTACGGTGTTTCTTTGAAATGCGGAGGTTTTTTTTTTCCCCTTAATGGCTTAATTGGGATGGCACTAAGTCGTAGTTTGTTAGCCAATTTCTATTAGTAAGACTGCCGGTCTTTTTGTTTGTTTGAAATTAGGTATAGCCGTGTAAGAGCAGACTAGCTATACCTTCTTAGCCTGTTTGGTTGATGCACAGATCCTGTTATGTGATCTATGGTTTGAGGTATGCGACCTGATACCAATATTTTATAATTTACCTAGGCGGCAGCTCTGGGGCGTAGCTAGATTAATTTAAGACTATGAATTAAGACTAATAATGAGAGAGACTACGAACCTGTTGTGGGTATTTCGGTGCAGGTCCTCCCGCTTGTCTTTGGTCGCGTTGTTCATACTGTAGATTGTTTGAAGGTAAGAGTACTCTTTTAAATTTACCGTTTGCCAGGTGCGCAGGCGCCGGGTGACCAGAGGGCGTGGCGTTAACGCCTAGTCCTTTTCGGTGTTGCCTGCAATGGTGACCTAGGGCTGAAATATACGAGGCATTTTCGGATATTGTAGTTTGGCTGGCCTAGCTAGACCTTACCTTTTGTTGTGGATTATATTTGCTTGAAGCCATCAACTCGTCGGATAGACCCGATTAAGGCGTTTTATTGGCAGGACGTAATTGCTCAGTCGTGTGCTCTTGATACCTAGGTTAGCTAAATATAAGTCCTGAAAAAAAAACTCTCCAACATAGAATTTCCTCACCGGATTCCTAAGATGTTAGTAGTCACTGCTGCATGAGTAGGTACAAGGACCGTAGATTCAGAGCTGACACCTTTCTTGCACTTGCACACACACACATAACACAACGTTTATATCGGGGGAAAAGTAAAATTGGGTAAATATTGCACTGCAAAGACGCGCGCGGTAGGCCAGTCCTTTCAACGTCGGACAGCGTAAAAAAAGTGAACTATTGTCTTAAAATGCACAATTTCGGGAGCACGTGCGCGCAGGGTGGACACGTCCGCTCTCTTCGGCGTCCACCAAAAGACCGGAAGTTGTTCAGTTTCATGGTCTGAATGCACTTTATTAGTATTCGGAGACTTGTCCCTTACATCCTGTATAGGTCACAGTTCACAATAATACCTACTTTCATACTCGTGCATGCGATTTTTTTTTAAACTTGATTAGTTTTAGTTCAATATGATAACATTCGATATATTGTTAAGTTTAAAAGCATTAACCATAAGGAATTTTTGATCATGATTCGAAATAAAATGAAAAAGTTAGGTTAGGTAAGCAAAAAGCCGGAATTTCTGGTTTATGGCAGCATTATTTAAATATAATATAATGTGTACTTACATTTCATCACAGGAATCAAAATTACAGAGTTTAATGACAAATTTTGGACTTTTCTGTTAATTATCGAATAAAAACAATAGACACTCGCGCGCAGTCACCGGCGAACTAGAAAAGTAAACATGGCGACGGAGCGCCACAAAAGGGCGGTAGTACAGTAGGGCCGAGTGACTTGCAGAAACGTGCCGCGACAAAAAGGCGAGCTGACTCATCGCCTGTTTGCAAAACCCTATTAGGGCAAAAATGCACATACGCCGACGGCCAATTTTTTTTATTTTTGACGTTAGAGCTACAAAATTTTGTGACGATGTGGAGCTCGAGAAATGAAGCATTTCTGTATACTTAACTCATTTTTGACCCATTTGTATGAAGTTCGCCCCTTCGTCGCGTAGGGGACGATTTGAGGGTCATTCGCAAAATTGTGTATCGCCAAAGTGACAGGTTGTCAGCCCATCGCCTATAATTGCAATGCACACCCTCGAGTCCCTGAGTCGCCTCTTACGACACCCACGGGAAATATATGGGATGAAACTACTCTAAGCCGGCATCACACGGCGATCCTATAGCCTATGTTCATCAGGGATAATGTAAGATTCTAAAAATCTTGACTTCAATTTCTATGAATCATGACTCTCAGACATATGTCAGACGTGGCGTAAATGTCCGTTTTTGCGGCCGTTTACGCTCTGCCTACCCCGCAAGGAATAATAGGCGTGATATGTGTATGTATGTATTATTTTAGTGTAGTTTTTTTTAATGCATTATTTAATGTTTTTTGTCGTCTTTTTATACCGAGTAAGGGACAGCCTTCGAATACTGATAGGGTGCATGAAACATAAAACTGGACAACTTTACCCTAGAAACATATGTCAGGAAACGCCAAAAAATGACCTTCCATACAAAATCACAATCAGCTGACTGCATTCACTATGGGAAGTCAGTTTTTTTACGTTCCCTGAAATATGTTCCTAGGGGAAAGTTGTTCAGTTTCATGGTCTGCATGTACCCTATTAGTATTCAGAGGGCTATCCCTGACACCCTTTAATACAGTAATGATTAAATGGAATCATTACACTGGTACGAATAATGTGGCGTATTTGGTACATTTTTAAATGAAAAAGTAGTTATTGTGGCATAACTGTAATAGTTAGACATATGGTATCGCGAACATTATTATAGATATTGATGTCCTCTATAAAACTGTAGTACATCACTTTGCTCTATTGTCAATAATTTCCACAGCGTACGCGATATAAGATATTTTTTTGGTACATTTTTCACACGTTGGGTTACATTATCGAAATTTTCACGCGGATCCCTATTTTTTTCTCGTATAAAATATAGCCTATGTTCATCAGGAATAATGTAGGATTCTAATAGTGAAAGAATTTTTAAAATCGGGCCAGTAGTTTCGGAGCCTATTCGATGCAAACAAACAAACAAACAAACAAACAAACAAACAATCAAATCTTTCCTCTTTATAATATTAGTGTAGAAGTGTCAAGAATAACTAAGAATAAACTAATTTACACTCAATGCGCGTCAATAACTTTTTATCTAGAATAAAGATATTTTTAGTTGCTGTTTTATAAAATACCTACTCATATTAAAAATAGTTTTCTGACAGAATTAAGACCAAGGTAGTACGAAATAATGTAGGTAACGAATATACATTAAGAAAAGTCAAATACTTTATCAAAGCATATTAAAGTAATAAAATTGACAACATTTCATTTTACGTTAGATACAAAAGATATATATATTTAAGTCCCGGCGGGCGCTGACATTTTTTCAATTTCTTATTTTCATTTATGATATACTAGCGGCCCGCCCAGCGGTTTTACCCGCTGCTAACTGATTTCCCACGGGAAACAGACTTTCTCCTGACATAAATCATACATAAAAACTTTTCTCTTGAGTCACTCTATCTTTTAAGAAAACTTCATCCAGATCCGTTAAGTGGTTTTGAAGATACATACAAACAAACAAACAGACAGGGACAGACGTGGGAAGTGACTTTACTTTAAATTCCGTTTTTTTTTTATCCCCCAAGAGATGAAAAGGGGGTTAAAAGTTTGTATGAAAGTTCGTTGTCTTAAGTGTGATCCGTTTCAAAATTAGTAATTAAACTTATGACTTAAAATAATTAAACACGTGTTTCAGCATATTTGAAATTTTCACCCTTAATAGGGTCAAACGGGGGTTAAAAGTTTGTATGAAAGTTCGTTTTTTTAAATGAATGTGATCTGTTTCAAAATTTGTGGTTAGACTAATAATTAAAAATAATTAAACACGTGTTTCAGCATTTTTGAAATTTTGACCTATAAATGGGTGAAAAGGGGGTTAAAAGTTTGTATGAAAGTTTTTTATCTTAAATGTGATCTGTTTCAAAATTTCTGATTAGACTCATAACTTAAAATAATTAAATACGTGTATCAGCATTTTTGAAATTTTAATCCTTAAAGGTGTCAAAAGGGGGTCAAAAGTTTACTACCAGTTGGGCTACCCGTTTTCCCATGGGAATGTGACAATTTCCTGGAATAAATTATACTTATAAACCTTCCTCTCAAGTTACTCTATCCAATAAAAAAAACCGCATCAAAATCCGTTGAGTACTTCTAAAGATATAAGGAGACACCAAACGGGAAGCGACTTTATTTTATACTATGTAGTGAAGTGATATATCGTTTAGAGTGTTTGGGATGCTTATTAATATACACATATTTTGATAATTTTTAATGCAATCGTTTCTGAAATATTTTGAAAAGTTGTAAAAACTTCCAACTTCCAAAGTTAGGATTACCATGAAAAAATCCTTTGCTTATAGTAGAAAAAAAAAACAGTGGAGTAAACTTCATTCATTCATCTGTCAATGTCAATCAGTTTTTTTTTAATAAAGGTCATATTAGTGGTAGGCAAACGAATTTTGTTTTTAGCAGCCTAGTTGTTGGAAGTAAACTATTACTTGCCCTTTATTTAATGATGCGATAAACTATCTATTAAAAATATAATAGAGTCTTGTTAGAAATATGAAATGTTGTGGATTGTGCAAAATAGTTGCTGTTGCATTCAGTAGTGAAGTGGGCATTGTCTTGCCCACGTCCAGCAGTGAACTGTTGTGTATATGTATAATGTATGTGAAATAATAGACTTTTCTAAAGGGCACCTCACGCCTCCGAAGATTGTTGAAATTAAATAAAAAATGGCATTCTCTTTGCAAAAGAATTAAATTAAATAGGTATGGCACTTTTAAATGACAAACTTTTATCGGTAACCGGCGCATTCCCGTAGGATTGCATTGTCCCCTACTTAATATCACAGGACTCACGCAATGGGCGTCAAAAACAATATTGTAGTTTGATATGTTGCTGATCCGTCCGCTGTCTGGCACACGTTTTATGAAAGATAACGTTTTTCAACGACATGGTGTTAACGCCCAGCGTACTTTTTGAACGACAAGATATTAAGGCGGAGGGTGTTTATCTGATTATGTGTGGGGAACGAAAATAGTAATTCTGGTGATAAACATGACAATATATCGACTGAAAATAAATGTTCGGAATGGGCTAAAAATAGGATCAAATTTCGATACAAATACGGCGACGACGGTGCGTCGTTTGGGTCGTTTGACAGACGCATCCGTAATCGCACCGACGACGTCGCCGCATTTGTATGGGAATAAGATCGGTATTTGCAATTTCTTTCGTCTGATAGAAAGAAAGAAAGAAAGAAAGAAAAAATATTTAGACGCATACGTTACGGATATGATAAAATTCGCAGCAACGATCATCATGTGGGACAACCGCATTTTACTATCTAAGCAAAATGTTCCTTGACAAACGATAAAACCCTGTTTTTAACTTGCTACGTAAATTATTATTCTAATCTAAATTCACTTACAAAATGCAAACAAAAACACACACATTATTCACCCGCTGCACTGCACTCACCCACCCTTGCCCACAGATAAGAAACACAAACAATATTCCGGTTGAAAAAGCTAACAATAGTCGAGTCAGATTCAAAATTGATTTTATACACTCCATACAAACAGCTACACTCCAAAATCAACTCTCAGTTAGACTACATAGAGCTGCAATTAAGAATGATAAAAACAAAATAGGGGTTGCCAGCCAAAACTAATATTAATTCGTCAAAAGGAATTTAATATAATCCGGGCAGATGGGGCGCTATTAATTCAGAGTCAGGTGTTGCCATAATTCCGGGATTAATTTAAAGAGGGCAACACTGAGGGGATGGACAAGAGGAATTTGAGGGGTAGTTTGGCTTTTTATTGTTGTTCAAAACGTGTAATGAAAATAAAATTTACCTATTTATTTTTATTTTTAAAAATGTTTTCTTTGAGTAATTTTACTTACATTCAATGTTTAGAATACTTCTCCTGCATTACGCTACATAATATCAGTAGCGTAAATATCCGTTTTCACGGCCGTTTACGCTCTGCCTATCCCGCAAGAGATACAGGCGTGATATATGTATGTTTGATTTAAGTACCTACTCTCTATTCGTGTGGGACACCGAGTCATCCAACGACCCGATGAACCCTGGTGTCAGAGTTTTTCTGTGAGGCATTGTTTCCTGCTTAACCCATAGGTATCATCTAGATTTTAATTTTGGTGAGATAAGCTCTAAAACCTGTCGGTTGTGCTTGGTCAGATCATTTGAATTTATGTAAGTAGTATGTAGGTAGGCCCCATAGAAATCTGATCAACTGGCCTAGGGACGGCTACATACAGCAAAATGTAGCCCCCTTAAATACGAAAAAAATATAAATGTATTCTAACCAAAAATACTGATTCTTTTTTGCCCCCAGAGAGGCAGAGATTATTTTGAGATGTCGTTTAAAAATCGCGATGACGATAAAACATGTCAGAGGCACAGTCCCGCAAGATAAATAAACAATTGCCCCTGATAAACACTCCCAGTGGAGTCGGGGATGGTGCGGAGTCCCCAGATATTTCGGTGACAGAGTTTTTAGGGTTCCGCATGGCTGTTACTTGGGCAAAATTGTTTGGGAGTATAAAAAAAAGAAATCCGACTTGTCTTCAAGTCATTGCAACGCTATCCTTTATTCTCAAAAATTTCTTATTTCTTCTAGAAACTAGGTATATACGTTGTTTTTCTTTATGTGTGCTTTTATTTTACGTGTGAGCTAGTGTAAACCATAAGTCAATACCGTAGTATTTCTTTTTTCATTATACGAGCTACTTTTTTACTTCGGAAATCCGGAATGAAGAAAATGCAATCGTATTTTTTGCCTTACTAATTTAGCAAGATTGATGTTTAGGGCTAGCTCAGATTGGATCCGTTGCGCGTCGCATGCAAGGACGGGTTGTAATCTATGGGCAGGCATGTATGACACATGTCAATTGTGTGGGAGTCACGTGTGTACGCATGCATGCTAAATTCAATCCGCGCTAGCCTTAACAGTTCACTGCTAGGCACGGGCTTACTCGTCACTCGAAAATTAGTCTCCGTAGTCGACTACGGACCACATAAACCAAAGTCCCAACTCGCACTTGGCCGGTTCTGTTTCCACCACGCGCCCTCCTGATTATGATAACTTGTTTATGGCCAGATAAGGGTCATTTTCTGCGACTTTGGACGACCATACAACGGTATCCTATAGCCGTTTTTTATTTATCTGATGAATAAAGTAAAAAAAAAACATATTTTATACAAATAAAGAATTCCGCATATTTTTTTTTGTATTTGCTTTCCAATTCCGACCCATTAGTACGTCAACTCTAACTAAAGGACAAGAAGAAGAAGAGGCAGTAGTTTTAAGTTTAGATTTTATAAAGTTTTCTTCAATAACACACGGCTCGGATTCCATCTGCGTATAAGTTGGTGTAAGTAAAGCCAAGTCTCATGCGCCTTTTTTTTCTAAACAAAACCAGAACATTGATATGATAGGAGTCTTCTTTTTGAGAATAAAAGTTTTTTTAGAACTTTGTAGATGGCGTTGAACTGACCACGGTACTAGATACCAAAGCCATGAAAAGGCATAAAAACGAGTGGTTGTTCTTTCCGAATCTATCCTCGTTTTTTGCGCTTAGTTTTTAATTAATTCTTACTCGGTTTTGTTTGTACGTTGTTTTCGTTGAGGTTTTCGTTAATATGCAGGGAAACTTATGAAATAAAATATTATAGTGATGCAAGTGATGTGACAATGACTAGTTACGTTTTATTTTACGATCTCATACATCGAAGTGAAAAAAAATATGTGTACGTTTCATTCTTTACGTTAACGTACCACAAACAGCGCCATTTAGGACGAGTTAAAAAAAAACTAAACGAATACTTCCTATTAGGGCGAGGCGATAGACATTTCTGTTTCCAGGCAATGTTTTTGTTTATTGTTTAGAAAAAAAAATGTGAAGGAGATACGCCCTTTCAGTCGTGTTAGGTGTTAGATTGTTTGAATATGACATCAAATAAGTACTATAATTGAGTAGTAGGTAGTCAATATTTGAAGTCCTAATAGTTAGTTGTTGATAGTTTTTGGTGTAGAGTCTATGCAGAAAGAGAATAGGCTTGGAAATTGAGGGCGCCTCTGTGCCATATTATGAGAAATGTCATAGCCAAAAAAAAAAGTTAGTTAGTATTAGTTCACTTTTTGCCCACTTTGTCTTCTTGTCATATCTTTTACTATAACCGCGACTGAACTCAGAGGTGTGTCACGACCCTGTATTGCGTACATATTGTACAATATACCACTAATTGTAGTTTAACTCAATCAAAACGGCCGCAGAGCGACCGCACTGATTTCAATGTGAATAAGCTCATCAGAGCGAATCAACTCGCGTATTCACGAGTTAACTCACTTATTGAGTTACTGAGTTGATACGAGGTGTGAATAAATGATGTCTGTTAGTTGGTTTGTGTCTGTTTGCCTTGTGATGACAGCTTAATAGCATCACCCCATTTCATCATAGAGATTCGAGGGTTTCATGTTTATTAAAATTTTTGGCGATGGGCTGACATCCTGTCACTATGGCGATACACATTTTTCTGAATGCATTCAAATGTTTGTCAGACGTGGTTTAAGTTCTGCCTGTCCCGCTAGGGATACAGGCGTGATATATGTATGCAAACTTAAGACGGGCTGGAGGTAATATGAAGAAAAGTATTGCCGATCATCTGAGAGTTACTATGTAAGCTATAAGTCAAATATTTTTGACTAACTTCGACCTCTGTTCCGTATAGAAAGTTCCTTATCTGCAATTCTGCAGCCCGTCTTAAGCTTTCGCTATCGGTCACTAGTAAAATTTTACCCTATATTTCAAAAAAAAAAACAAGGAGTTCAAATCAAATAGGTTCACAAATTTTAAGTGGCGGCCTGTCATTTCTTCATCTTGAAGTCAGGCGAATTTGTACTTCATAAAATTCTGTCTCTCAACAAATTTTCTAAAAAAGCCAAAGTCTCGTCATAAAATTCTAAAAAGACAATTTGGAGAAGATGGCGGGATTTTCTCGCCCCTTGCACCATCATTGCACAGACTAAACAATAAATATGCAGTAATGGCCGCTGTAAAACCCACATTGATTTACAAGAGGCTCACGACCGCGAATCATTGGATTATGGGTAGGGTGACCATTATTTCCACGGTCACGGGAGAAACCGTGGCAAAGAAGCTACGTCAAAACCAGTAGGTGAAAGCGGTTTTAATTGATAAACGTTTAAAGAACTTTCAGGAAAGCGTCTTT
The DNA here is from genome assembly GCA_027580185.1 of Tuta absoluta. Lineage (NCBI taxonomy): Eukaryota > Metazoa > Arthropoda > Insecta > Lepidoptera > Gelechiidae > Tuta > Tuta absoluta. Next base: position 2,409,320 of record JAQAHW010000058.1, on the reverse strand, counting down.
ATGAAAGCTTTCATTTGTCTATGTGGAATCAACACCACCAAGCGGTTGACCATGATGTGAAGATATTTAGCCATGATCAAGAACTCTACGTTGGATTTAAAAACACCTTGTGTTTATGGTAGTAGTCATTAACGTTACCACACGGCAAATGAGCGCAGGGAACTTATGCCGTGTGATGCCGGCTTAGAATAGCATCACCCCATTTCTTTCCCGTGGGAGTCGTAAGAGGCGACTATGGGACTCGAGGATGTGTATTGCAATTTTAGTCGATGGGCTGACAACCTGTCACTGTGGCGATACACAATTTTCCGAACGAACCTCAAAAATTTGTCAGACGTGGCGTAAATGTCCGGTTTTTGCGGCCGTTTACGCTCTGCCTACCCCGCAAGGGATTATAGGCGTGATATATGTGTGTGTGCGTGAACTTATTTGAAAAAATAAAAATCTAGTCTGATCTTTTGCGGTTCGTCAGCGTCAGCAACAACAACAGACACAACAGTCCACAGCTGGACATGGGCCTCTCCCCAAAGCGAGTCCTAACGCTCTCTCTCTCTCTCTTTTCGTGTGAGACACCGAGTCATCCGACGATACGATGAACCCTGGTGTCAGAGTTTTTCAACCACCTACTACTAGAAGAAGGTCTCTGACATGGTTGTGTAACGACCGCCGTCTAAGTAATCATAGCCCTAACGCTAAAATATTGATTTCAAATGTTTTTGAAACTGAAATAAAAGTGCCTGTCTTATAAACCATAGCCGTGTTATTATAAAAAAAAGTAAGACGCGCTTTTAAGCAGTTTTAAAAATATTTTCTTTACGCTTTGACGCTGTCAAAAAACCTCAAAACGCGCCTAAGCTCACCTTTGTGACTACGTTTAATATATAAGTTTTATGTAATAATTGAGTACACAATAAATAATATATATACATACATACATACACATATCACGCCTATTATCCCTTGAGTGGTAGGCAGAGTGCAAACGGACATTTACGCCACGTCTGACATATATTTGAGGGTCATTTGGAAAATTGTGTATCGAGATAGTGACAGGTTGTCAACCCATCGCCTATAATTGCAATACACACCCTCAAGTCAATTAGTAACGACGACTCCCATGGGAAAGAAATGGGGTGATGCTATTCTAAGCCGGCATCGCACGGCATCACGGCACATAATACACATATGTATATATATATACATATATACTATAACTTAAAAGTGATATATATATATATTTATATATATATATGTATATTTAAATACACTTAAAAGTTGGTAATAAAAACGTAATTGTTTGGCCACCCTAGCGTATCCCCTCGGCTACTGGAGCCCGGCATTACCATGTGATGGATCTTGGCCGGATTGATTCTTATGGAGTACCGCTATCTATGGGATTACGTAGATCGATGGTGTTCACTGAATACACCCGGTTTTGACAGCGCCTCTCTATTCGAGGCTTAGGTTATAGGAGATAGATAGTTTATTATGGACTGCTGGTTTTCTTTGCTGGAATGATTAATTATTTCTTTGCTATTGGGCATTGACCTTTTCTTTTAAACATACATACATGTATTGTATCACGCCTATATCCCTTGCAGGGTAGGCTGAGCGTAAACGGCCGTAAAAACGGATATTTACGCCACGTCCCACAAACATTTCAGGGTCATTCAGAAAATTGTGTAGCATTCGTAATCTCTTACGACACCCATGAGAAAGAAATGGGGTGATGCTTTTCTAAGCTGGCATTACACGGCGTCTGTTCTAAAAAATCTATTTATTATTAAGTATATTTAATATATGTATACAATAATTTGTATTACATTGTACACATACAAATACATACATACACATATCACGCCTATTATACCTTGCGGGGTAGGCAGAGAGTAAACGGCCGCAAAAACAGACATTCACGCCACGTCTGACAAACATTTGAGGGTCATTCAGATAATTGTGTATCACTATAGTGACCGGTTGTCAGCCCATCGCCTAAAATTGCAATACACACCCTCGAGTCCTTTAGTCGCCTCCTACGACACTCACGGGAAAGAAATGCGGTGATGCTATTCTAAGCCGACATCACACGGCAACTCCTCCACTGCCGGCGATTATCTCGCGCCAGTGCGCCTGCAGGGCGCGGCACGCTGCGAGCGAGCGAGCGGATAATTATCACGATACTTCGCACTCGATAGATGCTTTGTGAGCGTCATAAATAGTAGGTAGTTTCTGCAAGTAACTAGCTCTTATTTGGTTGTTTAATCTGGTAGCTAATTATGAAAACTATACCCTGGTTCGTTGATTCTGATGTCCTACACGATAGGATAGAGCATGCAACAAAGTTTAATGCAATTTTTGAACGTGCTATAATCTTTGTTCTAAATAAATACCTATGCATTGTAGGTACTATTCAAGTATTAGTCCTTTTTATGTCTCGCAGTTTGATTGAAAAGATTAAACTCTGACATTGGGTCGTTTGTGAACTCGATTAAATACCACTTTACAAATACTGCAACGCTCTAATCTCCGCTACCAGAAAAAAAAACTTGCAGTTGTTTGAAATAACTTAAGTGATGATGATGATCTTTCCGACCGATTTCGGCCATGGCGACCACTTCAACTCCTAATCAAAGAGGCGTTGATGCGCTCGGAGATGGCTACTATGGCCAATTTTTGCTAAGAAGTCTCGTGCGCAATGCGGGCAGGTGAGCTTGCCGTTCACATAATTGTAGTTAATGGCTGCAGGTGGACGGTCTTTCAACTCATCGCGCCTAGCGTCGAGGTCTGCTTTGCGCTGCTCCTCAAACTCGCGTATTCGCCTTTTTACCATCCCGCGCCATTCTGGGCGCTGTGCTGCCAGACCCTCCCATTGAGTGGGCTCGATGTTGCAACGTTTCATGTGGCGCTTTTGAACATCTTTATATCTGAGGAGTTGTCCACCCTGCTTTCGCTTGCCCTCCTCTGAATAAAAATTTATTCTGCTAAAAATATATTTTTTGGCAGACTAAAGCTTTTTTCATTTTGTTTTCTAATTTCGTAGATATTCATTTTTAACCAACATCAGCTGTTTTATGGCTCCTTTTAGATTAAAACCCTCTGATTCCAAACACAGTAATTACCAAGTAAAGCCCAGGGTCCCGATCCCGGACGTACACCCACCAAATTCCACTGCTGTGTCAAATCTGTTTGATAGACAATCGGGGACAATAGCCCGAAGCTACCCTCCGGCAGCGAGAGGGTTATACATTGCTTGCTTGTATTGTATTTTGATAATAGAGTCCCGCTCAGCGGCTTCACCCGGAGCTACATGTCTTCCTGAAACTTTCCCATGGTAAAAGCAGCTCTGCTTCTACGCAACTGCCTCCTCAAGCGTTTTTTCCCGCTGTTACCCTTTTACCGTGGGAAATCGATAGTTAGCAGCAGTGTTATGGTTATGAGTAACATTTTATTTTATTTCATTATTATTATTATTATCTATGAGCAGGCAGGCATTAACTTATTTTATTACCAATATTGAATTAACTCTCTTATTGATGTGCCCTAATTAAATGAATCACTTACTATTTATTATTTTTATTGTGTATCAACTTGTTTAATTAATTAATTTTACTAAATGCGTTTGGTTGTAACTGTACAGCAGCAATTAATAAATGAATGGAAATTTATAGTAGATAAGTTATGTGCTTTGATTATGACGCGTTTACTAAAAAAACTCTTTAACCGATTTTTGCCCGATGGCAGCGTATTGATAGTATACTTACGACAAACAATGGACTTATAACGCTACCACGACAATTTAATACGTTTGCTGCCGCAGACCCTTCCGCCGAAGTGTAAGTAACGCGCCATCATTCCGACCCATTGCCACGTGTAATAGAATTGTTTGGCAGCAGAGGGGTTGAGGATATAGAAGGGCTACTAGAATTATTTGGTACTCAATGTGGATCATTTGTAAGAACGCTTGTTCAAGAGTATAATTGATTTGCGGGAGACATCGGGTTGAACCTTGCGTTCTCTCCTTATTCTGGACACCGAGTCATCTAACGACCCGATGAACTATGGTGTCAGAGTTCTTCAACCGCCTACTACTAGTAGTTGAACTCTGACAGTTTTCTAGCTGGAGATGACCTAAATTATCGATTTGACAAAACCATATTGACCATTTGCATGCTGTTTTCATCGAAATATAAGGAAATAGAGTTCAACTTCATCCATCTCATGTTTTTGCTTTCACCGAAATACTTATAAGGGAATAGTGCACACTCCTTCCTCCTCTTTCATGTTTTGGTACAACAGAACAACGGTCTATAAGCGCCTAAACAGAGTCAGTCAGGGATGGGCCCCGACTCTTAATTTTTGTTATCATTGTTATGCCATCAAAACACATTTGTCATTCAATTGCCATTGTGATTGTCTGTATTAGCGGAATACTACGGCCAAAACTATCCAACTGTCACTATATTGAAACACAATTTACATGCTTTTCAAGTAGCGGAATATTTCCCCGATACTCATCAAGCTGGTATGGTACATGCAGTATGCACTTTTGTCGCTGAACTAAGTGAGAATTTATCTGTCTTCACCTAATGCTATAGGTCCGCCAACAATGCCTTTAACGGTATCGAATCATTACAAGTGATCGTCTCTCCTTTTAATTGCAGGATCTAAAGGAACTGGAGAAACTAACCTGTCTTGACCTGATGCTTGAGCGCCACCTTGCAGTCTTCCAGCAGGGTCTTCAGTGGAAGAGGGTCATCGGGGAGATGGAGGTCCACAATGCGCTGCATCTCCTCTGGCATCTTGAATTCCAGGATCTGGTGACAAATGTTGAGTTGGTGAGACTATCGCCTTAACTTGGTTATTTAAGTTTTTTTTTATGTAGCCTGTTCTGTGTCCCACTACTGGGCAAAGGCCTCCTCTCTTTTACGCCCCTCTGCTCGGTCTCCGGTTTCTGATTACCAGTCATTACTAAATGGGACTAAATCATCTCACCATCTTCTTCGAGGCCGGCCTCGTCGTCGGTGACCACTTTCTGGCACCCACTGTGTAGCTATCCCGTCCCGCCCAGTCCCACTTCAGTTTCGCGGAATTTTTCCCTACATCCATAATGCCAGTTTTGGAGCGTTATTTAAGTACCTAAAGTATTTCCATATAAGACGGTAAGGTTATGTCTCTCGCCTTGTTTAAACCTTTTGTCACTCCCTATATACCCTGTTTCAAAAGATGCAGCGTTAATCAGTCACAGGCGAATCGATGTCCGGTCGCCTTTAATAGTCTTTGGATGCACTTCAGTTTTGACAGGCAGTTTATTTGCGCCTTTACCTACTAACCGTTTTCCCGCAGGAAAAGATCTTTTTCTGGCATGAGTTATACATAAAAACTGTCCTCTTCAATCATTCTATCAATTAAAAAAAACTGCATCAAAATCCGTTGCGAACTTTTAAAGATCTAAGCATACATAGAGACACGGCAAGCTACTTTTTATACTTTTTAGATGGTGAATGATTTTTCTTTAAATCTTTATTTAAGGAGTTTTGTCAAAATATGACAATTCCACTCCATTGTGCAACACATAGTATAAATCACAAAACAAAAAAGAATAAAGAAATAAACTATACTGATGGTACCCGCGGAAGGTGATTGATTGGGTGTAAATTTACCTTCTCATTGCGGTCATTGACCTGCTGCACGTAGTCCAGCAGTACGTCAAGCACACGCTGCAAGAATTCCCTCGTTTGAGGATTGGCGTCCTCGCGGTACGGCAAGATGGCTGCGAGAAGAAACAAATTGATGAAAGATTGGAAAGAGAAAAGTCGTTAAAATGGCTTCTATAGATGCTGAAACATTCTGTGATGCTCGTTTTGTGATGCTTTTGATTTTCGTGTTTTTTTCATACTGCCACATTTCCATACTTTCACTAAATGCGTATGCGTATGGCTTCACAGATGTTACAATTACAATTAGTATTCTATCAGACTTCAAAGCAAGTCAACCAGCCACACAATGACGTGTAAGTAGATACTTTTTTTATTCAAGACCTTGTTATTTGTATTCTTAACCTACTTCAAAAAAAGGAAGAGTTTCTCAATTTGTCGTGCTTTTTTTTCTTTTCATATTTATCATTGAAGTTCACCGATTATTCAAAGACACTGACTACTGCTACTAGATACTTTAACAGCCATTACAGTCCACTGCTGAACATGGGCTTGGAATAATTTGGAATATTCTTTTTATTTTTGAAACTGGTAGATTTATCTACTGCAATTTTTACAAAAAAAAAAAATTTAGCCATTTTTGGTCTATACATATTTTTATACTTCCAAAATTAGCTAGGGTTGCTTAGGGGCTAGTAAGATTGTTAATTTAGAGTAGGAGCACTTGTTTTTTGTACTACTACTAAACTACACGCTTTAAAAATCTTGACTTCAATTTGAAACAAATATCGTTTTCAGATAGTGGTGGCGTAAAGTTACATGCCGTGTGATTAACCTGGCCAGCCCCGTGGCAGTGCCTTTATTTTTAATTTTTTTATTCCGCCCGAGCCAGTTTTCTATTAGGACATTACAAAATTGTTATAAAAAAAAGAAAATTGTGTGATACAAATTTCTTTTTTTATAATGACGGTTCATGATGTCAATGAGTGATATGATAATACTATCCTACATTGAATAAAGAATTTCAATTTCAGTAGCACCCAACACAACAAGTTCTTTGTCTCTGTATTTCAGTTGAAACGGTACAAAAAAAAAAGTTATTTGTCAATGCCCTTCTGCAGTTTAAAAGTGTCAGTGATGCACAAATAACAAGTCAGTCCGCCCCGTCTGCCCGGCCCCTCACAAGTCTGTGTTTGATTAAAACTCGTGTACCCTCTCCTGCTCAGGAATGTGTGAGAGTAGGGTGACCACGAACTGAGAGAAACGTCGATTAATAGCCATTGTTTCCATCGTCGCATTTTTCTTTTAATTCTTAATTTTTTTACAGGAAAACTTACAAATAATATTTGTAACAAATAGTACGACAAATAAACAGAACTGAACCATTGACAAGTTTTCACCTATGGTTTTCACCTATATTTTAACAGATAACGCGTATTTTACTTTATCATATAAGACATGACACTTAGGTAAATCTTCTATACTTTTCTAAACATATTTGAGGAAAAGTGACAGTGGTAATTTAAGGTAAGATAAAAAGGCGATTAAATAGTGTAGTAAAACAACAGGCGACACCGCAATTTGTTACCTATGTAACATCATCCATCATACATATGTTTGACGTTGAATCACATCTTACGTACTTGCGATGCTATTAGGGCTTTTGAAAACGTCTAACGGTATATACTCTATAAATGGGCAAACATAGAGAAAAGAAGTTGCGCGCGCCGCCATGACGTTTCGTTGCTATGTCGCGTACAACATCAATTGTTGGAAATTCTCGTAACGGAAGACATCAGATGTTGTATTTAAATTGTTTTTTATGATTTTTGTTTATTTTAGTATAGGTAAACGCAGTGATTAATGAAGTATCTTTTGGAGTACGCCTGTATAACATATCTCATAAATATGTATTTTGAAAAGTTTAATATTGACCTAATCTATGTCCTACTTTTATTTTAATATGTGGTCACGGTACTGGCGTCACATTGCAGTGACTTCCGCTCACAGATGTCCAGAAATTATTTGCAGCAGCCGAGGGGTTAAACTACGTAAAAGCAATTTTCAAACTTATTTCTATAGGAACATTGCTTATAATGCCTTGTATGTGTTAGCTGTAGAAGTTTTGGATATTACGAGCGTTTTCTCATAACAATGGTTTTTGATTTTCAATATATCTCCCGCAAAGTTATTTTTGCGGCTAGCGTGACTTTCTTTCGTAGTTTTTGTATGGCAAAATATGTTTTAGAAACGCGAAAGGAACTTTGTATTTTCTCGTAAAGGATGGAAAAAGAACTACAGCGTTAGGAAGCAGTAATTTTCTATTTTCAACATTTATATTCTACGAAATAAGGGTATGTATGGCATCTTTGAAATGTAAGGCGTAAGTTTGTAGTATTGTAATAATTCTAGCATTGTAGGTTGATCAGTGAACCTGTTCTTGTGAGTGATTATTTGCCCTCTGAATTCGGCACTTGCATGGGTAGTTCAAATGCGAAACATGTTTGTTTAAAAATATTATCCAAATATTTCCATTATACATTTCATAGGTAACTTCATGTGAGGGTAGTAAGGTTGAAAATTACTGGTACACATACAGTACCGGGGTAGATGCCTTAAATCAATCTTGCAGTGCATGACTTGCATACTTACCTTCGCGAAATCCATTGCGAAAACCAGTCCGTTTTTTAAAGACTGGACACTGTGGTTTTTAGCCCTGGGGCTTTAAAACCTACACCTAACTGGTTGGTGAGCTAGGGCTCACCCGGAGAAGTTTATGTGGTTGTTCAAACCCGCTGGGTACGACTGGGTTTAAAAGATGTTCTGGGAAGAAAGAATCGAACTGAATCATGCCGATAGTTCCCAAAATGGGGAACAAATAAGGTGCCTCGGTTGTTTGAAGAGCTTGTGAATCCTGACAGTGCTGAGACACACTTGTATATTTCGTATAAACAATCATAGATGGCACCACAAGGTTTTTAAAACGCGCTATCGTTGTGTTGTTTCCAATTAGCTATAAAGCTTAAATAACAATTATTGACAATCCCACTTCTGATGTAGTTTTTGAACACATATCTCTGAATACGTGCAACTTAATGATTAAGTTGTACCTAGGAGGTATGGGTCATTTATACACTATAATATAATAATATAATAAAAAGGTACTACTGACTTTCGATTTGATTAAAACTTGAAAATTTCTAGTAATTCTCAAGTGCCATGTAGAGGGCGCTGAGCTTATCTGATTTAACATTTCTCTACACGGAACCATCAGCATTGGCCTCACACGTCTGTGACAGACGATTTAATCAGTGTCTGAGGCAAGACCTTTCATGGCTGTATAAGCCAATACGGGAGCGGCATAATTTTCCGCACGCTCTACAAGTGAAGGTGGTATTTGAGCATATATTTGAGTATACGGAACCATATACCATTTATTATTTAGCGTTTGATTAAAGTGTCCCAATTATTTTATTGATTTTCTATTTGCTAACATTATAGACCGACACTTAATATAATTAACAAGATTACAAGTTTATTTCGCTGCCAATTAAACTTTCAGTAAACGTGACAGAATTATGGTGCCACCAGCGATATTGAATTTTGCTGATTGGTTGGATTAACGTCAAGTTTTGAGTTAAGCACTACGCCCTCTGGTTTGAAATTAGGCATCTTACTCAGAACTGTCAAAAAAAAACTCCCATTCAGAAAATGTAAAAAAGAAACAAAGAATTGTGGCTTTCGAAAAAGGTTCGTATAGTTTTATCCAATGCAATTTATGCCTTGGATAGATGGCACTTTTAGAATATCCTGTGATGCAAGCTTGTCATTTTACTATTATGCCAAGTCTAACAGCATTTTTTAAACTACTTTCTATACATTGATAATTTTCACTGTAACTAAATACTTATACTTATCAAGCCTTAATCCCTTGCGGGGTAGGTAAAGCAGTAACGACCGTAAAAATACTAATATTTGAGGGCTGTTTCAGAAAAAAAGTGTATCACTACATACTGACCGGTTCTCAGCCTGTCACCGAAAATTGTTACACACATGAAACCCTCGGGTCCCTTAGCTTAGCGGGGAAGCAACGGGCTGATGCTATTAATATTATTATAAGCCGGCAACACACGGCTAAATACTTATAGACGGGACAAAAAGGTGCACTTAGCAAGTGTTGTGTGCAAACACTTTTCGCCTTCATCCCTCGCTTAAGCCTGTCACTTAAATCCGACCGTCCAGTGGCGCCCTCCCATGTATTTAACTGATTTCTCTTAATCTGAAAAACAAATATCAAAAATCTAAAACGGACAAATTGTTGCCCAATACGATATGTTTATTCCAAAATACAACAATGAGCTTTTTCTTGTGTTTTGAATTTTAAATCACTAAAACGCAAAATGGTGGACACACCGTTTTCCGTTCTAGTGATTTTAAACACGCATAACAATGTAAAGCTTATTGTTGTACCTTAAAATAAACTTATCGTATAGGACAACAATTTGTCCCTCTTAGACTTTTGATGTTCGTTATAAAAAAAAACAGGTGAGGGCGCCACTGGACGGTCGGCGCCGCCTTAAGTGCACAACGGAATCGGCTTATGACGTCACATGTGAAGTAGTGACGTCACTATCACGCCCCTGTACTGTACAGCTGTATTTAATGTTCATCTTCTATCTAAGTATCTTGACTGGCCCGATGGCGTAGTGGATAGTACCCCTGCCTGCTACGTCGAGGGTCGTAGGTTCGACCCCCAACGTATTTATGTTTAGTCTGGATGTTTTCTAATTATTTATTTACAGGAAAAGGGGTATATAATTAATAATATCAGCTATCTAGTTCCTTTCGCTTAGTTTGGGGCTAGATGGCGCTGTGTGAATTGTCCAGGGTATTTATTATTTATCACGATCACCGTTGGGATGTGATCAAATGATAATATTTAATGAAAATAATATATTGTAGTTATTTTTAGGGTATTTTATGTAATATTTCTAAGTCTTTTCTATACATGAATGAAAATATGTCTTTTTTTTACGTCGGCTGGTAATTGAACCTGGGTCCTGAGGAGTACCATCCCACCGGTCTGCCACTGAGCTACCGGCGCCCCCACCGAACCCTTCAAAATTTTCAACTTTTTGATACTCGTCTTGAAGCGACGTACAAGCGACATCTAGTGTAAGATCTTTTAAGTAATACTAGGGAAGGGAATGGACAACAGCGTTCCCTCTGAATGCAAAATTTTGTACTGCGCTCGCCTATCCGCCAGCCGAGCGTATAGAAGATGGCAATACTCCTGATAGGGGGAGTCCCATGTCCAGCAATGAATGGCCCTTGCACCCACGAGGTCCTCCTGCCTGGCGATCCCTCGTGGCCCTCCAGCCCGGCCATCCCTCGTGGCCCTCCAGCCCGGCGCTCCCGCGGGGTCCTACTGCACGGCGATCCCTCGTGGCCCTCCGGCCCGGCGCTCCCGCGAGGTCCTCCTGCCCGGCGATCCCTCGTGGCCCTCCAGCCCGGCGCTCCCGCGGGGTCCTACTGCACGGCGATCCCTCGTGGCCCTCCGGCCCGGCGCTCCCGCGAGGTCCTCCTGCCCGGCGATCCCTCATGGCCCTCCAGCCCGGCGATCCGTCGTGGCCCTCCGGCCCGGCGCTCCCGCGAGGTCCTCCTGCCCGGCGATCCCTCGTGGCCCTCCAGCTCGGCGCTACCGTAAAGTCCTCCTGCTCAGTCATTGACACCCGTCAGCGATAACCGAAGACGTGGCTACTATTTGTAGTTGCAGGTATCAGTTGATTTGTCGACCGGCAGGTGCTAACATGTGTGGACAGATGCCGATAACAGCGGGGTCTACGGCTATCTTCAACACAATGCCAGCATTTGTAAGCAGCCAAACAAGACATTTTTTTTTATTAAGGATGGGTTTGCTCTTGACTCTAGTCTAGGTCATTAGTAGAATAGAGACAGAGTCTAAAATGGAGCGAGCTCACCCAGAAGATGCCTGTTCACTCTTACTTTGAAGAGATTAGGGTTGTATGCGTTTGGTAACACAGACGCAGCTAGTGAGTTCCACTCTTTAGCAGTGCGCATTATAAATGATGACTGGAAGCGCTTAGTCCGAATTGGTGGGATGTCCGATGGTAGAAGGGAGCTGGTGAAACAAGGTCGTGAAGCTCTTGAGCACCCTCTCCGAAGTACAATCTGTAAAAAACCGACAAGCAGGCAACCTTGCGGCGATGTGCCAGGCTATGTAGCTTGGATTCCACCATTCCATCTTTTTGTCGCCTCTTGATGAGCCTCTTGGCCATGCCTTCCACCGAGTCAAGAGCGGCAAGTTGGTATTTGGCTGAACCATACCAAAGGTGACTGCAATACTCCATGCTGGATCGGACTTGTGCTTTGTAAAGAGTTAAAAGCTGTCCAGGCGTAAAGTATCGCTTCACTCTATTCAGGATGCCCAGCTTCTTAGCCGTCATTTGAGCTTTGTACTCGATGGTCGCGCCGAAGTTTAGATTTGATGTCAACTCCATGCCTAGAAGCTCAAGCCTGTCAGTGACTGGGACAGATGTACCCCGAAAAGTAGGTGTCCAGTCGAAAGGACTCCTTTTTGCAGTGAAAAGACACGCCTGTGTTTTGGTGGCATTGAATGAGACCAGATTGTCGTCGCCCCATTGGGAGACAAGACTTAAGGTCAGATCTGTTCGCTCTACGATGACCTTTCTTAACGAACGTATTTCATCCCCACTGATTCTTGCACCTGTCAAGTACCTCTCTGAAACGGTACTATCATCTGCGTATCCAACAATACCATGCCGAAGGAGGTCATTGATGTGCAGCAGAAAACGAGTTGCAGAGAGAACAGACCCCTGAGGAACTCCGGCATCAATGGCCATAAGGTCAGAGGAGCAGCCGTCAACGACTACTCTGATGGACCATTCACTAAGGAAGTCTGAAATCCAAGTACAAAAATCAACTGGGATGCCATAAGCAGGAAGCTTGTTGAGCAGACTTGCATGCCAGACCCTGTCAAAGGCCTTCGAGATATCGAGTGAAACGGCAAGTGCTTCGCCGTTTTTCTCGATGGCTTCGCCCCAGCAGTGCGTGACATACACAAGAAGATCACCATTAGACCGCCTGTTAAGTACCTTTCCATGGCCTTGCATAGGATGGAGGTAATGGCAATTGGACGGTAATCGGCTGGGTCAGCACGGTCGCCCTTTTTGGGAACTGGTTGCACATACGCAAGCTTCCAGGCCCCCGGCACCGTTCTTTCTTTAAGAGAGGGGCGGAACAAACGTGTCAACACAGGATACAGTTCAGGCGCACAAAGTCTTAACACTCTCGCTGGTATGCCATCAGGTCCGCTGGCTTTGTTCACTTCTAGACTGCACAATACTTTTCGAACCTCTTCAGTGTGTACTGCGATCTCCGGCATCGAAGAATCGCAACAAGGTACAGTAGGTGGTTTCTTGGTGCCAGCGTCCAGACGTGAGTTGCTTGCAAACAAGGAAGCAAACAAATTTGCTTTCTCACTTGCAGAGTGAGCCAGCGATCCATCAGGTTTCAGCATTGGAGGATCTGAGGCACAATTGCAACTTCGGTGGCACAAACCCAATTTCGGTGGCATGAATTCAATTTCGGTGACAAGGCAATTTCGGTGACCCAAATAACTCACTAAATACTATTGTTACATATTTCCCTGTTAATATATTATATTCAAAATGAGTATCTTTTGCTATACAGCTACAAAAAACATCAAAAAAGCAGAAAATTAAAAAATCCACCGAAATTGACAAAAATATGCAGTTGTTGAAAATGACTCTAATACTACTTACGCGTGCTATGTTTTGTAGGCATTCGACAACTATTCTGTGAGGGCTTTATTTCTTTTTTTAATGGGATATTTTCTAGTGATTCTCAATTGCCATGTAGAGGGCGCTGAGCTTATCTGATTTAACATTTCTCTACACGGAACCATCAGCATTGGCCTCATACGTCTGTAACAGACGATTTAATCAGTGTCTGAGGCAAGACCTTTCATGGCTGTATAAGCCGATACGGGAGCGGCATAATTATCCGCACGCTCTACAAGTGAAGGTAGAATTTGAGCATACATTTGAGTATACGGAACCATATACCATTTTTTATTTAGCGTTTGATTAAAGTGTCCCAATTATTTTATTGATTTTCTATTTGCTAACATTATAGACCGACACTTAATATAATTAACAAGATTACAAGTTTATTTCGTTGCCAATTAAACTTTCAATAAACGTGACAGAATTATGGTGCCACCAGCCATATTGAATTTTGCTGATTGGCTGGATTAACGTCAAGTTTTGAGTTAAGCACTACGCCCTCTGGTTTGAAATTAGGTATCTTACTCAGAACTGTCAAAAGAAAAACTCCCATTAAAAAAATGATACAAAGAATAGTGGCTATTATTGTATTTGCAATTTATGCCTTGGATAGATGGTACTTTTAGAATATCCTGTGATGCAAGCTTGTCATTTAACTATTATGCCAAGACTAACGGCATTTTTTAAACTACTTTCTATACATTGATAATTTTCACTGTAACAAAATACTTATACATATCAAGCCTTAATCCCTTGCGGGGTAGGTAAAGCAGTGACGGCCGTAAAAATCCTTATATTTGAGGGCTGTTTCAGAAAAATTGTGTAAAACTAAATACTGACAGGTTCTTAGCCTGTCACCGAAAATTGTTACACACATGAAATCCTCGGGTCTCTTAGCGGGGAAGAAATGGGCTGATGCTATTAATATTATTATAAGCCGGCATCACACGGCTAAATACTTATAGACGGGACAAAAAGGTGCACTTAGCAAGTGTTGTGTGCAAACACTTTTCGCCCTCATCCCTCGCTTAAGCCTGTCACTTAAATCCGACCGTCCAGTGGCGCCCTCCCATGTATTTAACTGATTTCTCTTAATCTGAAAAACAAATATCAAAAATCTAAAGGGCGGGGCAGACCGGCTCCGTATCCAGCTCTCGTCCGTCGTCACGCACGAACTTATGACGTTGTAATGTATGGGACTGTATGAGATACGGCACACCGCTTGCGTTGCGTATCCGTTCCGTGCTGCACGCAAGCGGTGAGCCGTATCTCATTCAGTCCCATACATTACAACGTCATAAGTTCGTGCGTGACTACGGACGAGAGCTGGATACGGAACGGATACGGAGCCGGTGTGCCCCGCCCTTAAAACGGACAAATTGTTGCCCAATACGATATGTTTATTCCAAAATACAACAATGAGCTTTTTCTTGTGTTTTGAATTTTAAATTACTAAAACGGAAAATGGTGGCCACCGCTTTCCGTTTTAGTGATTTTAAACACGCATAACAATGTAAAGCTTATTGTCGTACCTTAAAATAAATTTATCGTATTGGACAACAATTTGTCCGTTTTAGATTATTGATATTTGTTTCAGATTAAGAGAAATTAGTTAAAAACATGGGAGAGCGCCACTGGACAGTCGGATTTCGCTCGGGGTAGGCTTAGTTTGCACACAACACTCGCTAAGTGCACTTTTTTGTCCCGTCTATAAGTATTTAGCCGTGTGAAGCCGGCTTAGAATAGCATCAGCCCATTTCTTACCCGCTAAGAGATCCGAGGGTTTCTAGATTTTAAGAAATTATTAAAAAAACAGGTGAGGGCGCCACTGGACGGTCGGCGCCGCCTTAAGTGCACAACTGAATCGGCTTATGACGTCATATGTGAAGTAGTGACGTCACTATCACGCCCCTTTACTGTACAGCTGTATTTAATGTTCATCTTCTATCTATCAGAACTGGCCCGATGGCGTAATGGATCGTACCCCTGCCTGCTACGTCGAGGGTCGTAGGTTCGACCCCCAACGTATTTATGTTTATTCTGGGTGTTTTCTATGTATTTATTTACAAGAAAAGGGGTATATAATTAATGATATCAGCTATCTAGTTCCTTTTTTTTAGTTTAGGGCTAGTGGCGCTGTGTGAATTGTCTAGGGTATTTATTATTTAACACGATCACCATTGAGATATGATATAATGATAATATATAATGAAAATAATATGGTGTAGTTATTTAAAGGGTATTTTATGTAATATTTCTATATCTTTTATCTATCTATGAATGAAAATATGATATTGTTTTTTTTGCTTTGGCCGGGGATTGAACCCGGTTTCTGTAGAGTACCATCCCACCGCTCTGCCACTAAGCTACAAGCGCCCCCACCGAACCCTTCTAAATTTTCAAATTCTTGATACTCGACGTGAAGCGACGTACAAGCGACATCTAGTGTGAGTTATTTTAACTAATACTATGGTTAGTCCTCATTATAGTAGGAATACAAACCATACGATGAAGCTTTGCTTATTTTAAATGAAGGTTTATTTTACACTCACAGTGCTACATACATACATACATACATAAATCACGCCTATATCCCTTACGGGGTAGGCAGAGCGTTAACGGCCGTTCAACGGATATTAACACCACGTCTGACAAAAGTTTGATGGTCAATCAGATAACTGTGTATCACTATAGTGACAGGTTGTCAGCCCGTCGCCTAAAACTGCAATACACACCCTCGAGTCCCTTAGTCGCCTCTTACGACACCCATGGGTAAGAACTGGGATGATGCTATTCTAAGCCGGCATCACACGGCAATGCTATTCTAAGCCGGCATCACACGGCAATTCTAAGCCGGCATCACACGGCAAATTCTAAGCCGGCATCACACGGCATCACCGGCACAGTGCTACATTATAATCATAAATGAAAATAAGAAATTGTTTTTTTTTGTGTCGCCGGGGATAGAACCCGGGAACTTTGGAGTACAGTCTCACCGCTTTGCCATTGAATTTATGTTTTAAACTTAACTGTATGGCGATTTCTGCTTACTCGAAAAAGGAAATTGAAAAAAATACACTGGACAGCGAAGAAAAAGGGTTACTTCAAGAAAATCTAACTAACTCACAACTAATATACTGATTTATGCAATAAACGTTTGAAATTGAAATTGAAAATTGAAATAAGTAGACAAATTAATGCCAGTTTCAAGGGCACTCGTTTATCCAGCTTTTCTCCGGCCCGGATCCGGACAAGTTGATCCGGCATCCGGACATCCGGTAATGACACGGATCAATGTAGAGGGCGCTGTGTGCCTCATTTGTACTGCACGATTATAAAAGTCAAGCAAATGTGAAACATGATTCTTTTTTGTTCGGGAAAAATGATTCTTTTTTGTTTGTGAAACACGATTCTTTTTGTTTGGAAAAAATGATTCCTTTTTGTTTGTGAAACTGCTTCATTACTGTTTGTGAAAAATGATTCCTCTTTGTTTGTGAAACATGATTCTTTTTGTCTGGGAAAAATGATTCCTTTTTGTTTGGGAAAAATTATTCTTTATTTGTAATTTGCAAAATATTGAGCGTGTGTGTTTTGTTCGGTAAAGAGTTAAACGCAATATGTATATAGCGGAATTTGAGGTTATGTGTATTTGAATACAAATCATCAATCGATAGACGGCTGATGAGGCGCAGTGAAAGTGCAACTGCCTGCGGCGCAAATGATCTGGGTTCGATTCCCGGTCTTCTTTATTTTTCGTGTGAGACACCGAGTCGACGAACGATCCGATGAACCCTATTGTCAGATTTTTCAACCGCCTACTACTAGTTGTTGGCCTCTGACATGGTTGTGTAACGACCGCGGTCTGAGTTATCATAGACAGCAATCGAGACCGACGGCTTAACGTGCCCTCCGAAGCACAGAACCATTTTTTTTTGACAATCAGGTAGTTAACCCTGCAATGTCCTTACCAGACCGGGAACAAATTCACCAAGTGAAAAATATCAACTTTGTGAGTGTCCCACCGAAAATCGAGCCCGGAACCTATGCGTCGCAGGCAGTCGCACTACCACTGCGCCACATCGGCCGTCGATGGTTTAGATGAAGACGCACAACGAAGTATATTTTCTATACAAGTAAAATTGTCGTTGTCAAATAATAAAACTCCTACTTCACACTAACCCCAAAGCTAATCCACAGAAAAGTGATAAAAAATATTCTATTTCTTTCTCAAATCCCTGTCTAGTCTATCAATCGTACCCTCCCTTCTGGCCCGGTCGGGTAATCCCTTATAAAATGAAGTTGTAAGCCACAGGCTTATACCACCCTCTTTTCGACGTTTATTTCACAAATGTGGAGTGCTAAATCGTTGCTTTTAAAATATATTAATCTTTTTCTTCTTTTCGTGTGGGACACCGAATCATCCAACGATCCGATGAACCTTGGTGTCAGAGTTTTTCAACCGCCTGCTACTAGAAGTAGGCCTCTGACATGGTTGTGTAACGACCGCCGTCGAAGTTATCATAGACAGCAATCGGGAACGACGGCTTAACGTGCCCTCCGAAGCACGGAACCATCTTTCTTTTCGGACAATCAGGTGGTTCAGCCTGCAATGTCCTAACCAGACTGGGAAGGGGAACAAATTCTCATGAATAATATCAACTTTGTGAGTGCCCCACCGAGAATCGAACCCAGAACCTTTGCGTCGCAGGCAGTCGCACTACCACTGCGCCACATCGGCCGTCAATATATTAATTACACATCACAGCTGACAGCGAAAAATATGCGATGAAATTTTACTAGTGACCGATACTGAAAATTCAGTACGGGCTGGTGATAAGAAACAACTTTCCCCAAGGAACATAGGTAGTAAATTGACTCGGTCACACACACACACATATATCACGCCTTTAATCCCTTTCGGGGTAGGCAGAGCGTAAACGGCCGCATAAAACGGTTATTTACGCCACGTCTGACAAATATTTGAGGGTCATTCGGAAAATTGTGTATCGCCATAGTGACAGATTGTCAGTCCATCGCCTTGAATATACACTCCTTCGTGTCCCTTAGTTGCCTCTTACGACTTCCACGGGAAAGAAATGGGGTGATGCTATTTTAAGCCAGCATCACACGGCACGACTCGGTCAGCTGGTTAATTTTGTAAAAGCGTTTTTTTAATAATTGGAGCAACGTTCTTGTCAGTCCATCATAGAGGGAGAGGAGCTTTAAATAAAGTTCTTTCATTTTCTTTTTCTACATACCTATGTCCTAATTGTTTTATAAAATATCTATTTTAAGGAATTTCCAATCGAGGATCGATATTTACCTGCGAAGAATTAAATATGCAACAAAGAGCATGGGACATTTTAGTATGAAGCCTGGTATACCTACAATTCGCAATGACAAAAAAACAAATTTTGGCGGCCAGAGATGAAACATTTGCGAATCGATAGAACATAAAAATACAAACAGGAAATACTCTTTGGTAAAATGTCGTTAGTGATACGGTTTCGGAGTAAATGAGGGCCGAAGTTTTTTTAATTAAAAATATTTTTTTTACTTTTTATTAACTCAAAATGTTAAGGCAAGCATATAAAACTTCTTATTTGTAAAAAAGGGTTTTAAAATAATACATTACTATTAAAACCAAAGTAATTAAATTAAACTCGAGCCTTTTTTGCAGGCTCCATTTAATTTTCAGGTGTTATATCCATAGTAGAAGAGATGTTAACAAAGGAAAATGAACCTTATTCCATAGCATTAGAATGGATCTGACACCTGTCAAATCGGGCCTATAAAAATGGCTCGAGTTTCTATGATATAACAACATAACCCCTGATAAATGGGAGATTTTGTGACTGTGAAATCGATCGCAGAACATTCGTAATACAATGAGGGAAATATCCGAAAAGCTGTGGAAAAGTAAGTCAAGTAATATCTTTTACACCCGGGTGGGATTTTGATAGTACTCCGACAGCAAAATGCTCGTCATGGTCAATGGTTTCGAGATTGGCATGTGAGTTAGTTAGAGGGATTTTCAAACAAATTGACAGATTGTGGGAAATATATCCCACATGTATAATATAATGTTTGAAATGGGGGCTCACACTAGTAAGTCAAGTAATATCTTTTACACCCGGGTGGGATTTTGATGGTACTCCGATAGCAAAATGCTCGTCATGGTCAATGGTTTCGAGATTGCATGTGAGTTATTTCCGCTGTATTTCCGCTACCACCTGCATTTTTTTTGCATTCACGAATTTAAATCCTTACCGAGTACCGATCGAACAGCTATGTAGGTATTGTTTATGTTATGGTCTTTACTTTTTACCATTCTAATGTTGTCTAATCAAAGTATCTTCTTTTCACGGCTTTTCGGATATTTCCCTCATTGTATTACGAAGGCCTTTTTGTTTTTTTTTTTACTTTGACAGACGTCTATAATATATAGTCTCTCTATCACCCACAATGTTCTATGATCGATTTCACAGTCACAAAATCTCCCATTTATCAGGTGTTATGTTGTTATATCATAGTAACTCGAGCCATTTTTATAGGCCCGATTTGACAGGTGTCAGATCCATGCTAATGCTATGGAATAAGGTTCATTTTCCTTTGTTAACATCTCTTCTACTATGGATATAACACCTGAAAATGAAATGGAGCCTGCAAAAATGGCTCGAGTTTAATTTAATAACTTTGGTTTTAATAGTAATGTATTATTTTAAAACCCTTTTTTTGCCTTAACATTTTGAGTTAATAAAAAGTAAAAAAATATTTTTAATAAAAAAAAAAACTTCGGCCCTCATTTTCTCCGAAACCGTATCACTTACGACATTTTACCAAAGAGTATTTCCTGTTTGTATTTTTATGTTCTATCGATTCGCACATGTTTCAACTCTGGCCGCCAAAATGAGTTTTTTCCAATATCTCCAACAATAGGTATACCAGTTTGGTTCCATGCTCTTTCGAATTATTTGAAAAAAAGATGATGAGGTGCCGTGTGATGCCGGCTTAGAATAGCATCACCCCTATTCTACCCATGGGTGACATAAAAATATGCGACTTAGGGATAAATTCGTTCAGGGAATGTATGTATGTAGGTAAATGTATCATCTTGCACTTCGCAGGCCAATCCGCCTGCCAAGCGTGGTGAGTATGGCATTACCTCCAAATAGGGGGAGGCCCATGTCCAGCAGTGGACTGTTTTGGCTGTTTACGTCAAAGATATTTTGTTCGAGAGGCTCCAATTCCGTTGCGTAATTTTCCGCTGTTGAGATGAAATTTGACACTGATCGAAAACTTTCCACACTAACAATGAACATACATACATAAATCACGCCTATATCCCTTTCGGGGCAGGATAACTGTGTATCACTATAGTGACAGGCTGTCAGCCCATCGCCTAAAATTGCAATACACATCTAACCTTCGAGTCCCTTAGTCACCTCTTACGACACCCATGGGTAAGAAATGGGGTGATGCTATTCTAAGCCGGCATCACACGGTCAATGAAACAAACTAAAATGAAAGTTTCAAATAATTAATTATTCCATACAAGTAGACGTAATTGTCGTTGCTAATGCAATTTTAAGGTTAAACTTTGATTAATGATTGTGTTTTAGAATGAGTTAATGACTTTTTCAATGCAAGAGAGATTTTGTTGAATCACAGCGTTAATTGCAACTGGTAAAGTTCTGCCTAGCTAAGGGTCAAAATTCTGACACCAGTGTTCTACTAGTAAAGCCATCCCAATAAGCTATATTTGACAGCTGACATCTCCATACTAAAAGAGATGTCAACAGAGGAAAATTGACCCTCTGCCATGGCATTAGTGCGAATCTGACAGCTGTCAAATACTGCTTATTGGGATGGCCGAAGTGTAAAAACTGTTGTGACGTTTCCAGACGGTTTTTTTTATAATTTTGATATACCAAATAAAATAATCCGCCGTGTGATGCCAGCCTAAACCGCCCTGCGATGCCGGCTTGGAAAAGCATCACCCCATTGCTTTCCCGTGAATGTCGTGAAAGGTGACTAAGGGACTCGAGGATTTTATGTGTATAACAATTTAAGGCGCAAAGCTGACAACCTGTCGCTTTAGTAATACCGACTACGACTATACGACTTTTCTGAAACAGCACTCAAATATTTGTCAGACGTGGCGATAGTGACTTTATTTTAATGCCGTTAACGCTCTGCATACCCCGCAAGGATGCAGGCGTGATGTGCTTATTATCAGATAAGCCCGCCCACAAATAACGCGTATCTCGCCACTTTGCTTGCCACTCGGCGCGTGTCGTTACTTCCGGAGGAAATAGCGCTCCGGAAGTGGAGATAGGCGGGACGGATGTGACGTCACAGATGTAACTTTATACCGAGTGTCGTTTAGATTAGGCTGTGGCGGATATTTCATTAGCTATATAACGCATGCGTTACGGTTCGTTATAAATAAATTGAAATTGAAATTCTTTATTCACTGTAGGATAGTATTGTAGTAAGATGCCACGCTAACAGAGTGAAGTGGGGTTTTTCATCCGACGATAAGTGCGATTGTGGCGACGTCCAAACCATGGACCACCTTCTATGCTGCCCCAACTGTCCCCAGCCTTGCTCTTACCAGGACCTAAAAGAGGCGAACCCAACAGCTGTCGCTGTGGCCAAACACTGGTCCAATCTCATTAAGTTACCATTTCGACTCGACGAAGAAGTATTATCACTTATTGACGTCATGATCCGTCATTCTACAAAAAAGAAATTTGTATCACACATTTTTTTTTATATTAATGATGGGTTTGCTCTTGACTCTAGTCTAGGTCATAGGGCAGAGACAGAGTCAAAGATGGAGCGAGCTCACCCAGAAGAAGCCTGTTCACTCTTACTTTGAAGAGATTAGGGTTGTAGGTTTCCTTTTTTTATCAAACAATTTTCTTTTTTTACAACAATTTTGTAATGTCCTAATAGAAAACCGGCTCGGGCTTGAATAGGCAGCGACGGAAAACAAGTGTGAGATAAGATAAGATTTTTTTGCATGAATATATGTCTACATTGAGTACATACGAGAACCGCTTTAAGTTATAGGTTTGCTTTTTACTTACTGAAAATCTTTAGAATTGTATTTTAATATTAATTTGACGCTGGCAGAAGTGCTTCTATGACAAATTGATGTTTGCAAATAAACTCCGTTAATTTAAGGATGACCAATAATGTAAACAAACTTTGTATGTAAATGACAGCTCGCAACTGTCAGCTACATACTAAGTTTGTTTACATTATTGGTCATCCTTAAATAAACGGAGCATACGTAGTTAAGGTTTATCAATACGTACGTCTATTTGATGTTCCACATGAAATGGAAATAGTTACGATAAAAATATAAGCACTCACAGTCATAGTAGAGGTTTCCCACAGCGCTGGTGAGCTTGGGAGTGCCTTGTCCTGACAGAGCTGCCATCCTGTCACCCTGCACCAACAAACAAACAAACTGATTGTCACTATATTTACTTAGAAAATACAATTGGATGGATTTGTTTTGGGTATTTATTGCAAACTGAAACAGGTAAACCTACGCCTACCGTCTTATACTAAAAATGAATGTACCTTAAATTATAATTACTTACTATCAGCGTAATTTCTTTCAAATAATAATACCCTACGTACAACCGCGTAGGCGTAGCTAATGCTACGGTATGGCGTAGGCAAGCCGTAGCTCGTAGTACTACGTCGTAGAACCATCATCATACTTTTTTAAAGATTGGTGTTGTTTGAATTGTACAACTTTTTGTTACTTTTTTGGTGGTCTGGTAGAGTATTTGAGTACATATATTTATTTATTTTACTTTATACACAAAAATGTACATGGGTGACTGTACGTACATACAATACAACGACCTCAAAGCCCATAATGTGTCAATTTTTTTAAACAAATAGTTCTGTTAGCTAGTTGAGGTGCGCGGGTCGGGGGCGCGGTAATGCGTGCATACTGATTGGTCAAAGATCGCGTCATCTCATTAATGTCCTCTATCTGACCAATGCGTGACATTTTACATCAGACTTATAGGACTGATGTGTTGCCAGAAAGTGTTCACTCTAAGTGTACCGTCTATCAGGGCTGTTTAGTCGTTGGTCTTTGATATGTGCCAAAATAAAAAATAGGAAAATTAAATGGTAATCATGCAATAACATTACACTCGACGAAACCATGGTAAAACTTATTCTATCTAATATTTGATGTAAGTTTTGTTCTATTGTATGATGTGGACGTGTCGTGTCGTATGAAAGATATTTAACGGTCACATTACCCTCTGACATTCATATTTAGTTTAAGTACTGTAATTATGACTTTAACAACAGTGTCGATTCGATTATCGATGAATTAAAAATATCGCTGTAACTTTCAGTCAAACACGTTAAAAAAGGGATCGTCGTTATCTTGGTAATTCATGTTTTAAAATGTGTATGGTTTTTTCGCTATTTCTAGTCGTTTAGTTACCATCTTTTTAATCTTTGCATAATTTTGACAGATAACGCGTAATATTATAGACAATTTTAGTCACGATCATCTCCTATACATGTCTAAACCAATTTGACGAAAAGTTACAGCGCTACTTTTAGCTTAGAGATATTATCGAATCGATACCATCGCGAACTAAATTAATCTAATCTATTGACAGTTGGTGAAGGAAATTCATGCATGACAATACAAAGCTTCAATAAAGGGCGGGGCACACCGGCTCCGTATCTGTTCCGTATCCAGCTCTCGTCCGTAGTCACGCACGAACTTATGACGTTGTAATGTATGGGACTGTATGAGATACGGCACACCGCTTGCGTGCAGCACGGAACGGATACGCAACGGTTACGCAACGCAAGTGGTGTGCCGTATCTCATACAGTCCCTTATATTACAACGTCATAAGTTCGTGCTTGACTACGGACGAGAGCTGGATACGGAACGGATACGGAGCCGGTGTGCCCCGCCCTTAAATTGGTTAAAACTCTTTGCAAATACGCTGCATATGGAATTTAAAGTAAAATCTTTCTATTACACCTACTATATATCTTGCAACAAAATTATGAAAGCACAAACAAAATGGCGGATGATACGAGTATTGAGAGAAAATGGCGGAAAATTAACGAACCAGCTGGATATGCTCAGCTATTTGCTTGCAGTACGAAAAAAAACCGTCCAGAGTTAGCTTTGACATTTGACAGCTAACTTCTAGTCTATTCTGGAAAGAGAGAAAAGTAGTGGTTAAATTTGTATATATTTTATTTCGTACCAATTCAGAAGGGGCGGTATTTTTTTTCTATTCATTGATAAGTTTAACGGTTTTTATGTTATGTATGTATTTACAAGTATGTATTAAATTTAAGTCTGCGCAGTTTCTTTGCGCATGCGTGAGTAAATCCATACTAAAAGGTCAAAGGGTTACATATCGATATATATCACAAAGAAAAGTTCGAAGCACACCTTCGTGAATTTAAGTCACGGAATTTCGATTGATTTTGTCTATAATAAGACTTAAAAGATATTTTGCACATCTTGTCATATTTCACACACAATTTTTAATTCCATTAATGTGTTTACGCAGGTGCTTTTCGACCCAAAGATATGAAAATATGAAGAAAATGAGAAAACTAAATGATAAACATGTGAATCTACGTCATTCTAAACTTTTAACAGAATTTTTTAAAACTTGATAAATACTGACCTTATTTACGAAGTGAAGATACGATTAAACTTTTAACGTTAAATATATTTCAAATAGTTATATCTACAATTTATTTAGTTACTATATTATATTTTCACTACTTGTAGGATATATTCTTTGTTGAGAAACAAATGACTATATGGCAGAACGGATCGCGAATATAGTTATATATGAAAAGGGTATGGTCGCGGAGTTTAGAGATTTTATATATGTTTTTCATATATGAAGGAAAATTTAGAAATTCACTGGAAATTTCAGCTTACAGCTGCAGTCCCAAGTTGGCCTGGCCGCGGACTGAGCTGGGGACCTCCAGGGTCTACCAAATGGGGGGAGGAGGGATGGCGCATGCGTGTTGCAAAGGTTGAAGGTTAGTTCTGGAAGGGTATGAGTGGGGGGACCTATATAGGCCCTAGGTGGTCAATACGGGAAAACAGGTCACCTATTACGTGCAGTTTGGAGGCTGTGCTTTTCATAAATGCAGTAATGTTAGGAATGCGTTTTTGTTTAAGCCATTAGGAATGAATTTTATTTGTCAAATTATATTGGAAGGGAGGTATTTGCCCAGCAGTGGGATCCTGACGGCTGGATAAGTTAAGATAAGATAAGATATTATAGTCCGCTGACAACCTGTCACTATGGCGATACACAATTTTCCGAATGTCCCTCAAATATTTGTCAGACGTGGCGTAAATGTCCGTTTTTGCAGCCGTTTACGCTCTGCCTACACCGCAAGGGATAATAGGCGTGATGCGTATATGTATGTATAATAATGGATTTTACAAGTGTAGGTATCTAAAGAATTTTGTTGCTATCATTCCGAATGCGAAATTCAAACCTTGCATTTGTGGAACGTTCCATTGTTCAATATGAAATTTTGGGTGGAAAATGTTTAGTTACTTGAAACGAATTCAGCAAGTTGTTACGCGGATATAGGTATATCCGCGTAACTACTTGCTGAATTCGTTTGAACTATACCTAGGTAGGTATAGTTAAAACATACATACATGTATCACGCCTTTATTACTTGCGGGGTAGACAGACTGTAAAAGGGCGTAAAAACTAACATTTACGCCACGTCTGACAAATATTTCAGGGTCATTTAGAAAATTGTGTATCGCCATAGTGACAGGTTGTCAGCGCATCGGCTCAATTGCAATGCACATACAACCCTCGAGTCCCAAAGAAATGTGGTGATGCTATTCTAAGCCGGCATAACTGTAATTACAGCGAATATTTCATTGAAATGCAGGTTCTAATTTTACATATTTTTACTTACTAAAAACTTGAGCAACGGACATTCTGATAGTTTGTTTGTATAAAGAGACAACTTTTTTCGCAGATTATGATGAGGTGGCGCCACTGTCGAGTCTGGTCACGAGTACACTCACCCTAATCAGCTCGCTACAGCATATGCTGAGCTGGACTCCATTTCAGTCTCAGTCATAAGTGTATATTGTGTATGCTATTAAACTTGATTGTAACTGAATAAATATTTTCTTCTTTCTTTCTTTCTTTAATTAATGGATAACTGGAAGTGCTGCTGGCTGATTGCCTCGTTCAAACATCCTCTCGAGCATCCCTAATGAGACCGTGGGAGTACTGGAGTGGTTACCAAAAGGTCACACGCCTACGGTTGCCTGTCTACTCCTACGTCCGCTTCAGAATGCTTTTCACGCCTACGCTTTGGCACAGAAGCACTTACGTAATCATGCTTACCATGTATATCAAGAGCTAAAGAAATTGCAATTTTAGGCGATGGGCTGACAACCTATGTCACTATGGCGATACACAATTTTCCGAATGACGGTCATATATTTTTCAGACGTGGCGTAAATGTCTGTTTTTGTGACTATTTACCCTCTGCAAGGGATTAAAGGCGTGTTATGTGTATGTATGTAAAAAAAAACTTTGATAATTTACCTATGGTTAAGTAAATAGTTAGAGTAGTCACGGTACCACAGTTGTAAAAAATACTGAAAATACTTATGGAACGCAGCATACTTTACTGACTATACCAAACTGATTGATCGAGTTTGGAACAAAAATTATGGACGTAGCTTAGAAGGCTCATTGCTTAAAGTGGGTTTGGGCTGGCCACGTGACCCGCATGCCAACTGCTTTATGGGCTAAAATAGCAACCAAATGTGCACCAAAAAATGTTAAGAGGCAACGTGGCCGGCCCCGAAAGAGGTGGAGCGATGAACTCAGCGCCTATCTACCGAACTGGCAAAACCTAGCATTGGACCGAGAGAAGTGGAAAAAGAGGAGAGAGGCCTTTGCCCTGCAGTGGCACAGGCTCTTCAATAGTAAATAAAATAAAATAAACTATAAGATGTAAAAGCAGCCCATGAAAAAGGCGAGTGTAGCCGTCAACGACCTTGACAGTGGCGCCGCTCCGCAACAAAAAAAAGTTTTCTCTTTATGCAAACAATCTATCAGAATATCCGTTGCCCAAGTTCTTAGTATTATCCTTTAGTAAAATTAGAACCTGCAAATTCAATGAAATATTTGCCGCAATTAAAGTTACAGAAAAAGTACCTAAAAACGGCCACTTTTGTCATTAATTGCCATAACTCTAATTACAGCGAGTTTATTGAGTTTGCAGGTTCTTATTTTACTTAAAGAAAATACTAAAAATTTAGGCAACGGATATTCTGATAAATAGTTTGTATAAGAGAATTTACATATTTTTTGAAGTGGCGCCAGTGTCCAGGGCGTTCACGGGTACACTCGCTTTAAAATATTTGGCTCTTCTACTACTATACAAAATGACTTTGTCGAATGGGTTAGCATTATGTATGGTGAACATGCTGAAATTTTGTTCAATTGACTACCTTTACGGCAGGAAGAAAAAAAAATGCTACAAATATTTTAAGGGGTAAACCAGCCCATGAATCTGAACAATTTTCCCCCAGGAACATATGTCGCAATATTAATACAGGACGAAAGAATCCTATTATCGTGATTATAGGTAACAAAAACATTCATTTTGTCCTATTTTAAACGTATTTTCATGAATAAAAGACACTGCCATGACAATGCCAGCTTAGAACAGCATCACCCCATTTCTTTCCCTTGAAAGTCGTAAGAGGCTACTTAGGGACTTGAGGACTGTGTTGCAATTTTAGGCGATAGGCTGAGAATCTGTCACTATGGCGATACACAATTTTCCGAATTATCATCAAATATTTGTCAGACATGGCGTAAATGTTCGTTTTTTGCGGCCGTTTGGGCTCTGCCTTCCCCGCAAGGGATTATAGGCGTGATATGTGTATGTGACACTACACGACACTACATGTGTTAAAAATCCTACATTTGCGAAACATCAATACATTTGCCGATGTGGCGCAGTGGTAGTGCGACGCCTGCGACGCAAAGGTTTGATTCTCGGTGGGACATTCACAAAGTTGATATTTATCACTTTGTGAATTTGTTCCCAGTCTGGTTAGGACGTTGCAGGCTGGTCCACCTGATTGTCCGAAAAGACAGCTGGTTCCGTGCTTCGGAGGGCACGTTAAGCCATCGGTCCCGGTTGCTGTCTATTATTACTTAGACGGCGGTCGTTACACAACCATGTCAGAGGCCTATTACTGGTAGTAGGCAGTTGAAAAAATCTGACACCAGGGTTCATCGAGTCGTTGGACGACTGGGTGTCCCACTCGAAAAGAAGAAGAAGCATACATTTGCCTGTATTTTCAAAAACCACTTATCTCTACTTTGTAAACGTAAGAAATCACAAAAGATGACAAAATCTTCGCGCGTCACAAGCGGGGGGGGTTAAGCTCCCGCCACCCCAGGGTGGGCTAAAGGTCGGGGGAGGCACTTGGCGAGGGGGTGCACTGTGGGGTTGGATGGGGCGGCGACCGGGGGCGTGCGCGGTGTACGCCCCAAACGCGATCGATACCCAAATACCAGAGGTTGGATAATTTTAACCGGTTTTGCGAAAATGTAAAGTAGTTGTGAATTCTGAAGAGCGCAATGCACATTCAGGTACTTTAAATGAAATGAAGGTATTATAAATACTCAAAGAGCGTAAAGATAAGTGACATCGTTATAGCAGGAATGTACTTTATTATCTTTACACAAATTTACCCGGCCTCAATTCGGGATATAAATTTTCTTAACTTACCTTGAATTAGTGCTGCCACTTTCCGTCAAATAGGTTTAGGAAAGGATAGGAGATACATAAGCGATGTCTTGTCTTATAAAATGTCATGAAAATAAGGCGACAATAAAAAAAGGCGCCTAAATTGACTAGAAATTGCGAAGAATCCATTAACATTTTAAAACATGACATGAATAAATTATTTCCTATTACTTTCTATACCTATTTAACAGAAAATAGCTGCACGAGTTTAAGGTAATTAACGAGAATTAATATCCCGAAATAAGGGGACAAACGAGGGAAAACAAAGGGTTATTCACACAAACAATAAAGATTGAAGATAGACTTATAAATAATACGTACTAGTATTATAAATCTGAGAATTTGTGTGTGTGTATGTGTATGTATGTTTGTTACCTCTTCACGCTCAAACGGCTTAACCGATTTGGAACACAGGTAGAGTATAACCTGGAATAACACATAGGCCACTTTAACCGCAGGAAAACAACTATCAACTAAACCGGTGGGCGGAAATCTAGTTTTTTTTTATAATGATGGGTTTGCTCTTGAGTCTAGTCTAGGTCATAGGACAGAGACAAAGTCTAAGATGAAGCAAGCTTAATTAATTCTGTTCACTCTTACTTTCAAGAAAGTTATCCGAATGACCCTTAAATATTTGTCAGATGTGGCGTAAATGTCCGTTTTTTGCGGCTGTTTACGCTCTGCCTACCCCGCAATGGATTATATGCGTGATATATGTATGTATGTACTTACTTTGAAGAGATTAGGGTTGTATGCGTTAGGAAACACAGACGCAGGAAATGAGTTCCACTCTTTAGCAGTGCGCATTGTAAATGGTGGAATGGCAACCAGGTATGGATGGTATCCGGCGGTGCGTCTGGATGTCCGATAGTAGAAGGGAGCTGGTGGAACAAGGTCGTGAAGCTCTTGAGCACACTCTCCGAAGTAAAATCTATAGAAAACCGACATACATATATACACGAGCTGCCTCAGTTGTTGTTCAGATGTTAAACGTCTTCCAGTGCGTCTCTGAGAGGCATGGTGTCCAACACGCTAACAGCATTCCCTCTTTGGATTGCCAAGCTTATTCGCTGAGCCAGGAAGCTGCCAGCCCTGGAATCACCGGCAGCCTATATTAGACGCGCTAAAAGGGTACTTGATAAATTTGGTCGCTTCAGGTCCCCAAGGGCCCAGAGACTCGAAACCCAGAGGGACAAACATGAAGCACTCCGGTATGTCCGCGTATTTTTGAAATTTTATGCGGTTAACTCACTTGTCGTCCGTCGTTCCGTTTTTTTAACACAACGTAATGCGTGCGCCTGTCAGACGATAGGAATTGAAAATTACATTTATTTATAAAAGACATAAACATTGTAACAAGAACAGAAATAAATCCAATTACGATATTATTCCCATACAATTACGGCTACGGTGCATTTACGGATGCGTCTGTCAAACGATGCATCAATAAGATTGGAATTCGCAATTTTCTTTCGTCTGACAGACGCATGCGTTGCGGTATCGCTTATGGGTATATTCAATTGAAGTGCGATGTTGGCATTCGGAGCGACCATGCAAGGAAACAACTGTCTTGTACGACGAGCGTTTATTGACTAAAAAGATCTACAGCTATGCTTATATTATACTTATAGCTAAGTCTGAATGACGTGGAGGTGCGTCATACACTACACCTCCACCGTTTCTGAAAAAGAAAAAGAATATTATTTTCTTTTTCTTTTCATTTACTTAATTTCACTCTATATGAAACTAGTGTACGGTAATGCAGTTATCTTTTTTTTAAATTACAATATGATATTTCTGAACGTCCAAATTAATCGGATAAAATATTTCCGTAGGTTTAGTACAAGAATTATTTTATATACCAACGTTACAGTAAAATGTTGTTCTAGTAAAAACATAATTTACAACAAACGAAATAATTTTAAAAAATTTAGACATATTTTAGTTATTATAATGGATATAAAAATTTAACAGTTATTTTATCACGCCAAAACTAAAGTAAAACAAGTTCTACTATTAGAAAAATATTTTTTGTAAAACATAATTTCGAAATACAAGGACTATTTTGTGATATTTAATTATTAGATTTAAAGAATAGTCAAATACAACTTTATAGTAATCGAAATTTTTGATATATTATCAAGATAGGTTCAATTTATTCGCACACGAGTAAAAAGGTCAATTATTTCAAAACAACATTACCATAATCAATTAATGAAGGTTATTATTATTAAACTAAATCAATGAATTTCTACAGTTAATGAAGAGAGTTCCAAAATATATTTTATCTGCAATTTTTAGCTGAGTTATTTTGATAAATTGATAATAGTAAATCATGTAGAATAGAAAATATAGTAAACACTAGTAGGTTGATACGTGTTTTGGTACAGCAGTGTACATTGCCATGATTCATGTTAAATAAAATAAAAGTAATACAATTCGATTAATACTATTTATGTAGGCAATTGTGGCCAAATATTGTCATTGTTATGCAAAATTAAAATCAATAATGTTATGCAATGCTGTGTGAATCAAAAAAAATATAATATAGACAGACATTTTTAACTACAAAAATTGCATAGGAATTAGAAAAGATTTTATATAAAATTTTACACACTATGTCCGTCTGCAGTTACTTGCAAAAACGTTAGTACTGAGTAGAATTTTTTTTTTATAATTAGGCTTTAAAAATAAAATACATGTAGAAATACCATTCTACTAAGTACTTATCCTACTGATCAAAATTACATTAATGATCAAGTAAAAGTAATGATATTACATAAAAGTAATAATAATAAAATGACATAAAATAAATGGTACATAAGGACGAGTTCATTTGTTCGTTTAATTCGTTATTAATAAATCAACATATTGCTAGATTCAGTATTATTAAAACCAAATATTTATACTCAGATCACAGTCATTCAAAATGTATACAGTTTAAGATTAGTAATCCATCTTAATAAAATTGTACATAATTACAAAATAGATAAATAATTGCACAAGTTGTTTACCTAAATGTAACATTTCTTTGAAAATATTGCCCTTTCACTTCCCTATGCTCATAATTTGAAATTGCTTTTAATCTAACTATCATTTTCTTTTCCGCTTGTCAATAACCCTTAAAACATCCCTTTTTAATGTGTAAAATACTTTAAACAAGTTATATCTTTCACTTCTCTCTCTTATAAAATCCTTACACTTCATTCTCATTTCCGTTACTTATCTTTTAATTCACAAGCACTCGGTACACATTTTACTCCTTTGAGTATTTATTTATTTTGGGCCGGCCGGTCCCATACACGTAACAATTATAATAACAATATAAGGTACATTCTATTACGAGTCGACTCACACGTACTTTGCGTGTATATAACTTATAAACATTTTAAACGTAGGTCTATAATAGCACCTATCGTTGCTGTGCGCACAGCTAATTATTTTAGGATCAGTGTTTAAGAAATTTTATTCTCCAACAGTTTTAATAATACTGAAGGATCTGATCTCTATAAGGGTCACGATTTAAGACACTTTGGTCCCCAACTATCTTCACAGAGGAAAACTCGTTCGCACCATGATCAGATGAAGGGTTCGCTCCCTATGTACCTTATTGTGTACCGATTTTATTCACTCACACTCATTCACTCCTATTCATACAAAA
The DNA here is from genome assembly GCA_027580185.1 of Tuta absoluta. Classification (NCBI taxonomy): domain Eukaryota; kingdom Metazoa; phylum Arthropoda; class Insecta; order Lepidoptera; family Gelechiidae; genus Tuta; species Tuta absoluta. Next base: position 2,376,298 of record JAQAHW010000058.1, on the reverse strand, counting down.
ACAATCTTATTTCTCAAACCAATTGAAGCCTTTGGTATAAATTATTTTGTATTGCTTTGGATCCAGTAGCCATACAAAACACCTATAACCAAATTATTCCTTTCTCTATCATTTGACGTTACAATGCTAAACCAAAACCAACAAACAAAAACTGTACTTTATTTACCCTTTGCTTGAATTATCAGCAGAAATGTAACCAATTGTACTCTTTGGTTCAAAAGATATTTAATACATTTCTCCGAATGACACTTTCCTTTTTTTTTTTTTTCCTTACATTTTCCTAACTGAAACGTAACTAATTGCCCTCAAAAGGTAGCAATAGATTTTTAATACGTTCAGTTATATGACTTCTTACACAATGACCACCAAACATAAGTAGGTTTATACATATTTAATTAAACAATCTTAAAGCTCAGCTTGGCAAATAACAAAAAACAAGTACTTTGAAAACCCCTCTCAAAAAAAAATATATAGGAAGTTTTATTTATTCCCTTGAGGACCTATTTATAATCCACTTTTGCAATATCAAAGTATAGGTATAATTGTCAATTTAGAATTGTGCTTAGTGTCAATGTACTTCGTCTGGTAAGAATTTCGCTACATCAGCTTTACATATATGTAGTACCAAGTACCTGCTTACCATATTATGTATGAGCAAAAGACACATGACACGACATGTGTAACCTACATTCAAAATATAAAAAATGTACAATAAAACATATGGTTGGCTGTGATCCCATGCTGTTATCAATAATCAAGATTGAATTTACTAGCTACAAAATTATTATGACATGCATTTACCAGAAGCAAAAGTAAAAGAACTTTCGTAAATTTAAAATGCAAAACTGTAAAACCACGTGTATGTTGCCCCCTTTGTAGACTACACAAACTTCCAACAAATCTATTTGATCAAAATGAAATTTAAAAAATTTCGCAGAGTAATATAATAATCTGTCCGTAGATTTCAAATACAAAAGTAATTCTTTGTCTAATGATTCGAACGCTATACTGTAAAGTACATATTCTTCAAAAAAAGATATTCCGTACAAAATAATAAATTTATAAATATTACAATTATAATATAATATTTCTAATCCAACCTGTGTATAACTCATTTGATTTGACTAAATTGATTTGATTTAACAAAACTAAGGACATGTGATCAAAATTATTACTTATTCTCCGAATCGGAGTAAGTACCTTCATCAAATCAAATGAAAAGACACTCATATTGACAATAATAATTGAGGTTAAGCTCTATAATTTTGTGAAAAATACTAATAAAATATTTTTCGAAAATAAATAACTGATTATTTTACGTTCATAACATTAAGACATAATTTGCGATGCATTCCATTATAACCATAATAATCCATTAAAACCTGCCTGATACAAAAATTTAGTTAAAAATTTGGATGGGACACCAATATTACCAGTTTTTTAGTCTTATTTTCGAATAAAATTGTGTAATTATATTTTTTTGTTAAAAATAACTGTAAGATGCTGTAGTTGTTGGTACCCATAATAAGTATGTTTTTGATACAAAATGCAACTACTACAACAAACAAACAAATAAAACACGTTCGAATGACATACTTCATACCAAACTGTACTTCAAGGTTGATTTTATACGTTATTTTGTCTCTCTTTTACAAATGTATAAACTAATGAACTTTCTTTGTCATGCCTCATGATACATTTCTGTACATATTATACTGTGCTCACATATACCTATATTGATATTGTGTGTTCACGTGTAACGCGCACGGTCGGCAACCAGAATCTTGCTGGTCAGCAACTTAGACTCGAGGTTCGCAGGCCATTGTTACTGAGTGAAAACAATAAGATATGATAGTAATATAGCAAACAAATATGCTTTTGCCGTTTAAATACTAATATAGCACGAAGGTGCTTACCTGTTTTACTTAATTTTCTTTTCGAGTTTCAAATATAACGAGTTACAACTTATATTTTAGAAGCTAAAGAATACTATAGAGGTAGTAACCATGCTACGACTTTTAGAGGTTAAAAGGGATATTGATCATACTAAAAGTAGATAGAGTAATTTGTTTATCATTTCCTTACCCTGAAATTCAATCAAATACTTCAAGAAGGCAACATAACGTATCGATAAATGAACCCGTTTTAACTTATTACCAAGTAGGTATCTATAGTAAATGATTATTATAATCTATATGTTGACGTCGCGTCGTACATGTGCGTCGATGTTGCTTATATCTATATGCTGTTACATAATATTAATTATCTGCGTCTCCATGCCTTACTGATAAAATTTAGTCCATAACCATCTGAAACCATGATGCCTAAAAAAAAAACACTGCCGACGTTTCCTTGCCGAACTAAACGCACTTGGCCTTTCTGAAACACTTTGCACTTTAAAAACTGAACAGTTGACTCACTCATTCCATCGCTGTCTCCGAGTTACCAACTTTTGCCCTGGGCAAATGGGAAGCCCGGTGGGGTCGCGTCCACATCCGACCCGAACATCTCCCGGCTGCCTGCAAAAATTATTCATCATCATCCTTCTGACTCCATCTTTCTCCCAGCGCCCAGCGTACACTTCCTTCTGACACCGACATCCTCCCGGCGCCCAGCTTACACACCGTCATTTATATATTTTTAGAATTTTGCCACGCAAATCAATGCATATCACAAAACCTGTTTTATTTCTTTACATAGTCATAATCCCAAAATACAGGGACAAGAAAAATCCATAGAAGAAAAGTCATTCTGGAGGTCCTGACGTACAGTAAACACTCACATTTTATATAACACAAAATAAAAAATTATATTTCTTAAATTCGTTTAAAAGTTTTAGTCGAAGAGCACAAAGTCCGTCACCGTAATCTGAAACCGAGCTGCGCAACACTGCCCGTATAAGGCAGCGCTGGCAGGGTCGCCATGCGATGTTGGCATTCGGAGCGACCATGCAAGGAAACAACTGTCTTGTACGACGAGCGTTTATTGACTAAAAAGATCTACAGCTATGCTTATATTATACTTATAGCTAAGTCTGAATGACGTGGAGGTGCGTCATACACTACAGAAGTACTGCTGATAGTACGTAGGTATTAACATTAACTTTATCAAAGCTTTTAGTTAGAAACTTCGGGAGGATATCGCGTTTTATCTTGAATGATACTAAGTGTCCATAGAGTAGTGATAAGCACAGAGACAAACAAATATGGTTACATTTTATTAAGTACATATTACTCGTGAAACTTCAACTTTCCTTATAAATATAAATTCGAAGATTCACACTGAATTGGGTTTCACATCACGCAATATGTTTTGCACTTTTTGTTAGGTTATTCTACTTTTGGAAGTTGTTTAATTTCACGATTAGAATTCACCCCTAAAATATTTGTACTTAATGAAATCTAACCTCAAATATAGGGTACTATTTAGATGTGATTGATTCATAATTTTTCTTTTTTCTGGTTACCGAGTCGACCAAGGACCCGATGTGCCTTGATTTATGATAATGTTTACTGAAGTATTACAATAGCTGCCTACTTCTCAAACTTTTACGACAGCGGAAATTAAAAACTACGAAGGTTTTCATACAAAAGTTGAATAAATGGTCTTATGTCTATGAACGTAACATAATAATAAAATTGAGTTTGAAACTGTAATATTTCCCTGTTAAAACCAATTCGCCACATTACTTACACCAATAAATGGAGCTACTTCTTAAAAAAAGGGTTAATTTTATTGTGAACAAAATACTCTTTTAACCATAAGTAGTTTTCCGCTATGTGAGCCTTCATCATTTCATCTAAGATTTTGTCAAAAAATTGCTCTAGGTATAATGTCCATTTTTTTTTCAATGAAATTCGTTCCATAAGCCTTGGTGTACATTTCATGAAGGCGTGTTTAGTTTTCGGTGCCGGTTGCTGTTAAAGACTGTTTGCCTTCGAAATACCGATTACTCTTGAATCAATATGCTGGTTCAGGGCTTTTTCAGGGTTTTTATCTTTCATGTTAGTTTTTTTTTTAATAAAAAGCCTTCTCAAACTGTAGGTATATTTGGACACTTTTCCAAAAATAAATGGTTATCTTCTACCTATCTAATAAGTGGTGGCTCTGTTTTGCTCATCGCTCTGTGCAGATTTCAATTCGACAGCTCCGTAGTGAACAGTTATCAAATACTGTTTTACCATCATCGCAAGTTGACCTGTCTGCGGTGAGTTTATCATAAAAAAAATGAATTTTCCTTATCTTTTTTACTTTAATCTAGATTTTATAAGCTATACAAAGCAAAAAAGCAACCAACTTACACGCCTTTTTGTAAAAACCAATTTACTCCATGTTTTTTTTTTTTTATTAATGATGGGTTTGTTCTTGACTCTAGTCTAGGTCATAGGACAGAGACAGAGTCTAAGATGGAGCGAGCTCACCCAGAAAAAGCCTGTTCACTCTTACTTTGAAGAGATTAGGGTTGTATGCTTTTGGAAACACAGACGCAGGAAGTGAGTTCCACTCTTTAGCAGTGCGCATTATAAATGATGACTGGAAGCGCTTAGTCCGAATTGGTTGAATGGCTACCATGTACGGATGGTATCCGGCGGTGCGTCTGGATGTCCGATGGTAGAAGGGAGCTGGTGGAACAAGGTCGTGAAGCTCTTGAGCACACTCTCCGAAGTACAATCTATAAAATACCGACAAGCAGGCAACCTTGCGGCGATGTGCCAGGCTATGTAGCTTGGTGTCCACCAGTTTTATGTCGCCTATGAGCCTCTTGGCCCTGCGTTCCACCGAGTCAAGAGCGGCAAGTTGGTATTTGGCTGAGCCATCCCAAAGGTGACTGCAATACTCCATGCAGGATCGGACTTGTGCTTTGTAAAGAGTTAAAAGCTGTCCAGGCGTAAAGTATCGCTTCACTCTATTCAGGACGCCCAGCTTTTTAGCCGCCGTCTGAGCCTTGTACTCGATGGTCGCGCCGAAGTTTAGATTTGATGTCAACTCCATGCCTAGAAGCTCAAGCCTGTCAGTGACTGGGACAGATGTACCCCGAAAAGTAGGTGTCCAGTCGAAAGGACTCCTTTTTGCAGTGAAAAGACACGCCTGTGTTTTGGTGGCATTGAATGAGACCAGATTGTCGTCGCCCCATTGGGAGACAAGACTTAAGGTCAGATCTGTTCGCTCTACCATGGCCTTTCTTAACGAACGTATTTCATCCCCACTGGTCCCTGCACCTGTCAAGTATCTCTCTGAAACGGTACTATCATCTGCGTATCCAACAATACCATGCCGAAGGAGGTCATTGATGTGCAGCAGGAAAAGAGTTGCAGAGAGAACAGACCCCTGAGGAACTCCGGCATCAATGGCCATTAGGTCAGAGGAGCAGCCGTCAACGACTACTCTGATGGACCGTTCACTAAGGAAGTCTGAAATCCAAGTACAAAAATCAGCTGGGATGCCATAAGCAGGAAGCTTGCTGAGCAGACTTGCATGCCAGACCCTGTCAAAGGCCTTCGAGATATCGAGTGAAACGGCAAGTGCTTCGCCGTTTTTCTCGATGGCTTCGCCCCAGCAGTGCGTGACATACACAAGAAGATCACCAGTAGACCGCCCCCGGCGAAAGCCATATTGACGGTCACTGAGAAGATCATTGTCTTCAAGGTAGGTCAGCAACTTACTGTTAAGTACCCTCTCCATGACCTTGCATAGGATGGAGGTAATGGCAATTGGACGGTAATGGGCAGGGTCGGCACGGTCGCCCTTTTTGGGAACTGGTTGCACATTAGCAAGCTTCCAGGCCCCCGGCACCGTTCTTTCTTTAAGAGAGAGGCGGAACAAGCGTGTCAGCACAGGAGACAGTTCAGGCGCACATAGTCTTAATACTCTCGCTGGTATGCCATCAGGTCCGCTGGCCTTGTTCACGTCTAGACTGCACAATACTCTTCGAACCTCTTTAATGTGTACTGCGATCTCCGACATCGAAGAATCGCAACGAGGTACAGTAGGTGGTTGTTTGGAGCTAGCGTCCAGACGTGAGTTGCTTGCAAACAAGGAAGCAAACAAATTTGCTTTCTCACTTGCAGAGTGAGCCAGCGATCCATCAGGTTTCAGCATTGGAGGTAAGGTGGGACGACAGAAATTAGTTTCAACCGCTTTGGACAGGGACCAAAACTTTTTACTACCCGGAGGGTGTGATGCTAGTTTGGCCCCTATTCGTCCGACATGGTCAAAACGTGCCTTACGTAAAACCCGTTTGCAGGACTTAGTGGCAGAGTTGAAGGTTCTTTTCTTCGCGCGAACCCTACGTGCTCTTAATTTGCAGTCGCGAGCCTTGACCCAAGCTTGGTATGCCGATTCTTTACGCGCCTCAGCTTGGGCGCATTCTGCGTTAAACCAAGGCTGGGCTTTGTGACCTAGCGGGATGTCGGAGAATGGAATAAAATATTCCATCCCCTGCCGAATCACGTCCGCAACCGCATCTGCACAACACGAGGGGTCACGCGAAGAGAAGCACACTTGACGCCACGGGTAAGATGCAAAGAAGTGCCGCATCTCTTCCCAATCTGCTGACTCGTATCTCCAAACTCGCCTCGTGCCCCTGGGGCTGTCATCGAGAGGAGAGCAGGTCAATACAGATTTCACCAGACAGTGGTCGGACGTTCCCAGCGGAGCTGAGACCGAAACTGAATGACTGTCTGGATCAGTTGTCAGCAGCAAGTCCAAGCAATTGGGTGTATGGCCGTCGATATCCGGTATCCGCGTAGCCACATTCACCAGCTGGGTCAGATCTAGCGATAATGCAAACTTGCGCGCCTCTAGCCCAGCATGGTCAGTTTTCTGGAACGGGAACAGCCACTCCTTATGGTGGGCATTAAAGTCCCCCAGAAAAGTTAGCTTCGCTGTCGGGTATCTTTGCTGTGCTACGTCTGTCGTTTCAACGAGGTAATTGAAAAGCGCTGTCGTCTCCTGGTCACCGCTGTGCGATCGGTAGACGCCGACATATAGAGTTTTCTCCACGCCACAGAGTCCTCCAGTAGCCAAATGGCAGAAAAACCCGATTTCTCAAAGCAATAAATGTCATCGCGGACATACACACAGACCCCAGCTTGCTTCTTGAACTTATGCTCAAGAGAGAAACCCGGGTAGTTGAGGTACGCCACGTCCGACGGTGTTGTTATCTTCGTCTCCGTTAGGAAGAACAGGTGCGGCTTCTCGGTCTCAAGGTGGTGATGGACCGGATCGAGATTGGAGTGCAACCCTCGGATGTTAGTGAGGTGCACTTTTTTTGGGAGGAAGTGCAGCCGTTGTATATACCTATTCTTCTTTTTTACTTTTTTCATAATTTGAGAGTTTGTGGGGAAAAAGTTGAATTGTCGAGGCGCATTTCAGTTAACCACTGGAACACTAGAGCTTAACCGACCTATGGGAAACTCATTTGGAGACTGCGGGGACGCCCGAACCCCCCCGAATATGGCCACCGGGTCCTCCCATCCAGTCGCCAGCTGGCACGGTGGAGCATATCGGGATTTTTCGCGAGTTGGTGGGGCAGCCTTTGGCACGTGGCTGGCGTGCTACTTGGGCCCCCTACTGACTGCGGTCGGCCAACAGCTGGCACCGTGCTTCGGATCCCGCTACCCTCTAGAATGAGTTACCCGGTACAGTATCGCCCAGAGTCCAAGACCGGTTCTGAATAGCGCAACTGACATCCTCCAATTCCCCCAAAGGCACTGGCACTCCCACACACTGACGGAACGCAGCAAGCTACTTGGCGCCAGACTTCGGTGGGATGGTGGTCGCGAGCCAGGCGGCCCCTTACGGAGCCTTCCACCGCTTGGTGGGATCGTTCAGCCGGACTTATCCACAGGCAAGCCTGTGTTGCCGTTGCCCGGGGTGGACCGCTAGGAGGTAGATCCCATACCACCCCAAATGCCATGTGGCTTGCGTATGTAAGAATCACTACATAGTATAAAGTACTAGCAGCCCGCTCAGCGGTTTCACCCGCCGCCGCTAACAATTCCCCCCGGGAATAAGACAGTTTAATACAGCCTATGTTTTGAAACAAATATCGTTTTTAGATGGTGGCGTAAAGTTACATGCCGTGTGATTAACCTGGCCAGCCCCATGGCAGTGCCTTTATTTTTTTTTATCTTACCCGAGCCGGTTTTCTATTAGGTCATAACAAAATTGAAATAAAAAAAAGAAAATATGACGGTTCATGACGTCAATAAGTGATAATACTATCCTACATTGAATAAAGAATTTCAATTTCAATTAACGGTAAAAGATTTTTTTAAATCCGTCCAGTAGTTTCGGAGCCTATTCAATTCAAATAAACAATAAAAAAAATCTGCAATTTTAGGCGATGGCCTGACAACCTGTCATTATGACAATACACAATTTTCAGAATATCCCTCAAATATTTGTGAGACGTGGCGTAAATGTCCGTTTTTGCTGCCATTTACGCTCTGCCTACCCCGCAAGGGATTATAGGCGTGATATATGTATGTATGTATGTAATAAAAAAAACCTGTTTCTAATATTAGTGTAGTTTATATTATTATTATTTTAGTGTGATGCCGGCTAAGAATAGCATCACCCCATTTCTTTCCCGTGGGAGTCATAGGAGGCGACTAAAGGATTTGAGGGTGTCTGTTACAATTATAGGCGATGGACTGACAACCTGTCACTATGGAGATACACAATTTTCCGAATGACCCTTAAACATATGTCAGACGTGGCGTAAATGTCCGTTTTTGCGGCCATTTACGCTCTGCCTACCCGGCACGGGACAATAGGCGTGATATGTGTATGTATGTATTATTTTAGTGTAGATTTTTTTAATGCATTATTTAATGTTTTTTGTCGTCTTTTTTTATACCAAGAAAGGGACAGCCCTTCGAATACTGATAGGGTGCATGAAACATAAAACTGGACAACTTTTTCCTAGAAACATATGTCAGGAAACGCCAAAAAAATGACCTTCCATACAAAGTCACAATCAGCTGACTGCATTCACTATGGGAAGTCAGTTTTTTTACGTTTCCTGAAATATGTTCCTAGGGGAAAGTTGTTCAGTTTCATGGTCTGCATGTACCCTGTCAGTATTCTGAGGGCTATCCCAGACACCCTTTAATACAGTTATGATTAAATGTAATCATTACACTGGTACGAATAATGTGGCGTAGTTTGTAAATTTTTAAATGAAAAGGTAGTTATTGTGGCATAACTGTAATAGTTAGACATATGGTATCGCGGACATTATTATAGATATTGATGTCTTCTATAAAACTGTAGTACATCACTTTGCTCTATTGTCAATAATTTCCACAGCGTACGCGATATAAGCAATTTTTTTGGTACATTTTTCACACTTTGGGTTACATTATCGATATTTACACGCGGATCCCTATTTTTTCTCGTATAAAATATAGCCTATGTTCATCAGGAATAATGTAGGATTCTAATGGTAAAATAATTTTTAAAATCGGGCCAGTAGTTTCGGAGCCTATTCGATGCAAACAAACAAACAAACAAACATACAAACAAACAAACAAACAATCAAATCTTTCCTCTTTATAATATTAGTGTAGAAAATCGCTTCCCGCGTCTGTCCGTATGTCTGTTTATGTGTATGTATGTTTAAGTCTTCAAAACCACCCAACAGATCTGGGTGTATTTTTTTAAAGATGGAGTGTTTCAAGAGGAAGGTTTTTAGGTATGATTAATGTCGGAAGAAGGTCTGTTTCCCGTGGGAAATCGGTTAGCAGCGGGTTCAGAATAAATGGTTAATACCCATGATATCGAAAAGTCCTTGTCATACTTAGGTACTTCTCTTACTCACAATTAACATTGACAGCCACAGCAGTCCACTGCTGGACATGGGCCTCCACCTATTGGAGAGCATTATTGCCATACTCATCACGCTTCGAAGGCGGATGGGCTAGCGCAGTGCAAGATGTTGCATTCACAGGGAACGCTGCTGCCCAATCCCTGGATGATTATCCCTTAGTCGCTTTTTGTGACATCCACGAGTAGAATTGGGGTGATGCTATTCTAAGCACCACATGGCGGCTTCCGTTTCTTAGTGCCAATCAAATCGATACTTATATTATGAATTTGTTTGTCCTTCTTTCCCGTCGCAACGGTTCAATTTGATGATAGGGAATTTTGTATGTAAATAGCTTAGAAGCTGAAAAGAGACATAGGCTACTTTTTACTACAGAAAAACATCTCCTTCCCACGGGAAAACAAAAACAGCTGTGGGTGAAACGGCGGAGCGGAAGGTTTGCTAATAATAATGCGACTACTTTTTTAATAGTTTTGTAGTAACAACCTGTCGATACAAATAGTAATTTTTTAATACATTTTACTCTGTGTTAGTACAAAAATGTTAGACGCGTTTTTAGACAGTGTTTAAAATATTTATCTACACGAATTGACGCTGGCAATAAGCTTACACCACGTCTTACTATTTTTGAAATAACACCGGCTTGACTGTTTCTACCATAAGCCTATTGTTGGTCTGCATACCCCATAAATAAATCATAGGTACAGGCTAAATATGTTGGTCTGACTAGAAATCGTACTATAATGGACGTTTGTCGTCTGTGTTCGTGTGTATCATGCGTAGTTCGTAGATTCTTGACGTCTACGATTTCATAGTACCTAAGTACCACGATAAAGTTGTAGCGTCGTAGAGTACGATGTCTTATCTAACTAAGATGGCGCGGCCCGTGTTGGAAATCAAAAGTACATTTAGATAATAGCGTTTATTTGTATAATAATTTATCTTACGTAAAACAAAAAAAAATTGATGCCAATAAAAAACTTCTTTCACCGAGCAGAGTACCCAAAATGCTGGCAACATTACCTCTCTGTATTGCCAATATTTTATTACAAGATTCTTGGGCTCCGCGCTTAACAAGAGTGTCTCACATTATCTTATTCATCTGTGAGTGTCTCAAAGTTGCATGATCTGTCCTGGCGACAGCCGAAAAATGAATTTGAATTAAGAATGCTTAAAGTGCCAGATACACGAAGGAGGCTGGACCTCACATTACCTATTTATGTTGTACAGCAGAGCGCGCGAAATTTAGTTACATTTAGGTTTTGTAATTTAACTACATTATTTTTATAAATTACCCACATTATAAAGAGGAAAGAAATTTTGGAGCATGTAGATAATAGTCATTTTGTTGCACATATAACGGCCTTTAAATATTTGCCAGACGTGGCTATAGCGATCGTATTTACGGCTAGGGATAAAAGCTTGATATGTGTGTATATGTCTGTAATAATTTACCAATCACAGAGCGGAAAGTGAGTTTTTAATAAAGATTCGCGAACCTTCGAAGCCAGCCATACATCACGAAGTTTCCTACTTATCTACCAGACTTCGTTCAACTTTACGAAATGAGTTCAACTTTGTAAAAGTTTTGCGATAAGGCATAAAAGATTAAGGATATCTGTGATGGAGTAACGATGTCGCTTTAGCTCAGGGGTAAAGGAATTTGAAAGTAGTGAGTTCGACTTTAAAAAAAATCTTGACTTCAATTTGAAACAAATATCGTTTTCAGATGGTGGTGGCGTAAAGTTACATGCCATGTGATTAACCTGGCCAGCCCCGTGGCAGCGCCTTTATTTATAATTTTTTTATCCCCCCCGAGCCGGTTTTCTATTAGGACATTACAAAATTGTTATAAAAAAAGAAAATTATGTGATACAAATTTCTTTTTTTTACAATGACGGTTCATGACGTCAATAAGTGATATGATAATACTTAGAGAATAGTGATTCAATTTCAAACTATACATAAACTTGTTTTTTAAAGATTTTTGTGTGCCAGATTTGGATAGTATTCACCACTTCATTTCTTCCCAGGCGTTTTTCCCACTTGTCGTCTGTCGCTGCACATTTTTAACGCATCACTGTAACGTATGTCTGTCAGACGAAAGTAAATTGCGAATTCAGATCTTGTTCCCATACAAATACGGTTACGCTGCGTCTACGGTGCGTCTGTCAAGTCGTTTGACAGCAAGCAGGTGAAAAACCATGACAGAAAGAGCACAACAGTACATACAGGTAGTAACAAAAAGGGTATAAAAAGCCGAATAATAAACCAAGAGGTCAAGAAACTGAACAAATTTTCCCTTTGGAATGACGAAATATTGTAAGGACGTCCAATATGAAATTGTCGATTACTTGGTTAATTTATCACGGCACTTTTTTATATTTAGAGCAATGTTTCATGGGGAAAGTTTATTTATTTTATTTCAATAGGTACAGTTACAGGCAACAGATTAAAAATTTCACTGACAAATAGACACATTAGTACACACATACAACTAAACACAACATTTCTTTAAAAAAACAGTCTGGTACCTATTAATTTGTTCACAAAACAATCATAAAATTATACAAACACAAATGTTTCTAACGTTAACGTCAACATAAGAAAAAAGAAATGAGACTTATTAAACTGTATATAATTGTTAATGACTAATAATTTATTGCAGTTTATACGATATTAGAGATTGTTTAAAACATTGCAGATTTTTGCAAATAAATATGTCCTTGTGAGCACATTATGTTATTGTAATATTTACACATATTCTTATGAGCGGGTCAATTGTTCAGTTTTATGAGTGAAGACCTCCTTTGGCTTAAAGTTGTCAAAACTTTATATAATTACGAATTCATACGAATTATACGCAGCTGAAGAATACCCATCTAACGCAGGTAGCCGGCTTAGAATAGCAGCACCACATACCTACCAGTGGATTTAGTAAAAATCGACTAAGGGATGTATCTAGGGAACGGGCCGCAGTTTTGTCTGTGTGTACAAAACCTTGCACTACGCTTGCCAATTCGCCTGCTAAGCGTAGTGAGTATGGCAAATACCCTCTTTATAGGGGGAGGCCCATTTCCAGCTGTGGACTGTTGCGGATGTTATAGTGGTCCGATGGCGTAGCTGATAGTATTCCTGCCTGCTACGCCGAGGGTCGTGGTCGTGGGTTCGATCCCCCAAAACATTAATATTTTTTTAGTTTTTTAGAACATTTTCAGATATCTGTGTTTAGTCTGAGTGTTTCCTATGTATTCTATGTATTTATGTACAAAAAAGTATAAAAGTAATTATATCAGCTATTTAGTTTCCATAACACCTATGCTTAGTTTGGGGCTAGATGGCGTTGTGTGAATTGTCAATGAAATATTTATATATTTTGTTTATAGTCTGTTATAGTTAGCAACACAGGTGAGATCCAACCCCTAAGTATGTGTTCATTGATACATACATACATAAATCACGCCTATATCCCTTACGGGGTAGGCAGAACGTTAACGACCGAAAAACGGATAAAACACCTCGTCTGACAGAAATTTGAGGGTCAATCAGATAACTGTGTATCACTATAGTGACAGGTTGTCAGCCCATTGCCTAAAATAATCATTGATTCTTGTCATTGAAAAATAAACTTAACAACTTACAAAGTTCTCAAAATGCTTTTCAGTCACCCTATGTAGGTTCTTCAGACTTCAATACGAAGCCGAGGTATATAATGTGCCAGTAACAGCAGTTACATAGAACATTGGATCAATACCGGATGCTCTGTCTCTTTTGTACAGATAATGTCGTCTCTCTCTGAAAGGCTTCTAGGGCATTTGAAATGAATACTGCCATACTGTCATTTAGGAGGTATATACAGGGTGTAAGGGACAGTCCTCCGAATACTGATAGGGTGCATTAGGACCATGTAACTGAACAACTTTCCCCTAGAAACATATGTCAAGAAACTACAAGAAAAATAGACCTCCCATACAAAATCACAATCAGCTGACTGCATTTATGGGAAGTCAAAAAATATTTTACGCTTCCTGAAATATGTTTTATCGGAAGTTGTTCAGTTTCATGGTCTGAATACATCCTATCAGTATTCGGAGGGCTGTCCCTTACAGCCTGTATAATACCGGGTACTTAGCTTATTCGTACATATACGCACCGGACAATATTGCGATTCTTGAAATCGTGACAGCTACATACAAGTGACAACCTGATACCGCAACCATTTCAGAGACCATGAAACAACCATGTCAGAGTGTGAAATGATAGAAGACGTATACCACATCTTTTTTTTTATTTTTATTAAGGATAAGGATTTTTTATTAATAGTATTTTGGCTTATCCTTTGTCAAAGGAGGCACTAAAGCACTATATAAACTTGTTCGGGTGGGCTTGAGATTGAGACAAGAATAATTTTTGTTTCAATGTCAAGGCTACCCTTTCTTTTTTGAGGCTGTATAGGGTAACATAGTCGCTTTTGTGACTCAACTCTTTAAAAAAAGAAAAAGAAACATTTTGATACGTGACGTATGTCATGGTATCTGGTATTTTTATGAGATTTTGTAATTTCCTTTAGTCTGAAATCTGCCTTAGGCGGTTCTCGCACTTCTCGTCCGTCGCCGCGTATTCAACGCATGCGTCTGTCAGACAAAAGTAAATTGCGAATTCCGATCTTATACATACATACACACATCACGCCTACCTATATCCCTTCGCGGTAGGCAGAGCGTAAACGGCCGTAAAATACGAACATTTATTCGGTCTTATTTCCATACAAATAGGGCTAAGGTGCGTTAACGGTGCGTAACGGATGCGTCTGTCTAGTCTTTTGACGAAAAATAAGCAGCGACGACAAGTAGGAGAACCACCTAAATAGGAACTTGTTAAACTGTTTTGTATTAGGCTTGTATTCAAAATTAGACTTCTGTTGTTTTAAAATTTAGTCACTAAATTTTTCGTATGAACATGTCTCCCCGAAAGTCTTAGATGCGATATAAAATAAACTGAAATTCCGCAACTATACACGTAACAGGAATCCTACCTTTAAGCTTAATGTTAAACGCCATTAGTTTATACATACATACATTTCGTTAAATACAGTATTTTTAAAGAGATCACTCTCAGATTTGATACATACGTATTTAAAAGTGACTTTGTATACTTATATGTATTAATGTCATACGTATTTATTTGGCGTTTGCTGTTTTTTGCCAATGGTTGTTTTAAAAGCCAACTGTTTCCTTTATTACTTTATCTTAACTAATTTGACTATTACCATTTAGGTAATTACTAATTAAAAAATACCTTGAGCAATAAAAAGATTTCTAACAAAGACAATAAAAAACTTTTCCCAAAAAACAAAGCGAAAAATCTCGTCCACAGATGACTGGAACAACCCTTCTCACCCTACTTGTGGGCGTGGCCTTCGCAAGGGCGAACGCGGGCAGCCAATCGGCGTTCTCCTACCAAGACGAGCAGCCAATCGACGACCTAGAAAACCACGTGGGACAGAGTCGGGTAGATACGCCGCAAGTCGTTCTGCAGTTGAAATATGACAGAGGGGAACTGAATAAGATATATTTGGCGCAGTTTCGCAATGGGCAGTCGAGCTGGGAACCTTCAGTGCCTGCTAGAACTAACCTTTGCGCGGACCTCTGTCACGCAGGTTTTTGTTTTTTTATTTTTTATTTATTGGCTGTTTGTGTTTGTTCCTTTGCAGTTATTTTTATTGTTGCAAAAGAAAAATATTGTTGTTTTGTGAAGAAAATCAGTTCTGTGCACTCAATTGGTATCGTTAAGTGTTTTTGTGATCGTGTTTGTGTTGCTAATTGTCTGTGATTCTTATAAATGGAAACAAAATATCGACAGGTAAGATAAAATAGTTTTTACATCATAAATACATGAGTCATTTTCAACAACTGCATATTTTTGTCAATTTCGGTGGATTTTTTAATTTTCTGCTTTTTTGATGTTTTTTGTAGCTGTATAGCAAAAGATACTCATTTTGAATATAATATATTAACAGGGAAATATGTAACAATAGTATTTAGTGAGTTATTTGGGTCACCGAAATTGCCTTGTCACCGAAATTGAATTCATGCCACCGAAATTGGGTTTGTGCCACCGAAGTTGCAATTGTGCCTCAGATCCTCCAATGCTGAAACCTGATGGATCGCTGGCTCACTCTGCAAGTGAGAAAGCCCTGTTTGCAAGCAACTCACGTCTGGACGCTGGCATCAAGTAACCACCTACTGTACCTCGTTGCGATTCTTCGATGTCGGAGATCGCAGTACACACTAAATAGGTTCGAAAAGTATTGTGCAGTCTAGACGTGAACCTTGATGGCATACCAGCGAGAGTGTTAAGACTTTGTGCGCCTGAACTGTTTCCTGTGCTCACACGCTTGTTCCGCCTCTCTCTTAAAGAAAGAACGGTGCCGGGGGCCTGGAAGCTTGCTAATGTGCAACCAGTTCCCAAAAAGGGCGACCGTGCTGACTCTGCCCATTACCGTCCAATTGCTATTACCTCCATCCTATGCTAGGTCATGGAGAGGGTACTTAACTGGCGGTCTACTGGTGATCTTCTTGTGTATGTCACGCACTGCTGGGGCGAAGCCGTCGAGAAGAACGGCGAAGCACTTGCCGTTCCACTCGATATCTCGAAGGCCTTTGACAGGGTCTGACATGCAAGTCTGCTCAGTAAGCTTCCTGCTTATGGCATCCCAGCTGATTTTTGTACTTGGATTACAGACTTCCACAATGAACGGTCCATCAGAGTAGTCGTTGATGGCTGCGCTCCGACCTTATTTCCTCAGGGGTCTGTTCTCTCTGCAACTTTCTTCCTGCTGCACATCAATGACCTCCTTCAGCACGGTATTGTTGGATACGCAGATGATAGTACCGTTTCAGAGAGATACTTGACAGGTGCAAGAATCAGTGGGGATGAAATACGTTCGTAAAGAAAGGCCATGTTAGAGCGAACAGATCTGACCTTAAGTCTAGTCTCCCAATAGGGCGACGACAATCTGGTCTCATTCAACGCCACCAAAACACAGGCGTGTCTTTTCACCGCAAAAAGGAGTCCTTTCGACTGGACACCTACTTTTCGGGGTACATCTGTCTCTGTCACTGACAGGCTTGAGCTTCTAGGTATGGAGTTGACATCAAATCTAAACTTCGGCGCGACCATCGAGTACAAAGCTCAAACGACGGCTAAGAAGCTGGGCATTCTGAATAGACTGAAGCGATACTTTACGCCTGGACAGCTTTTAACTCTTTACAAAGCACAAGTCCGATCCAGCATGGAGTATTGCAGTCTCTTTAGTATGGTTCAGCCAAATACCAACTTGCCGCTCTTGACTCGGTGGAACGCAGGGCCAAGAGGCTCATAGGCGACAAAAAACTGGTGGACTCCAAGCTACATAGCCTGGCACATCGTCGCAAGGTTGCCTGTTTGTCGGTTTTTTACAGATTGTACTTCGGAGAGTGTGCTCAAGAGCTTCACGACCTTGTTTCATCAGCTCCCTTCTACCTTCGGACATCCCACCAATTCGGACTAAGCGCTTCCAGTCATCATTAATAATGCGCTAAAGAGTGGAACTCACTACCTGCGTCTGTGTTTCCAAACGCATACAATCCTAATCTCTTCAAAGTAAGAGTGAACAGGCATCTTCTGGGTGAGCTCGCTCCATCTTAGACTCTGTCTCTGTTCTATGACCTAGACAAGAGTCAAGAGCAAACCCATCCTTAATAAAAAAATGCCTTGTTTGGCTGCTTACAAATGGATGGCATTGTGTTGAAGATAGCCGTAGACCCCGCTGTTATCGGCACCCGTCCACACCTGTTAGCACCTGCCGGTCGACAAATCAACTGATACCTGCGATTACAAATAGTAGCCACGTCTTCGGCTATCGCTGACGGGTGTCAATGACTGAGCAGGAGGACTTTACGGGAGCGCCGGGCTGGAGGGCCACGAGGGATCGCCGTGCGGTAGGACCTCGCGGGAGCGCCGGGCTGGAAGGCCACGAGAGATGGCCGGGCTGGAGGGCCACGAGGGATCGCCGTGCGGTAGGACCTCGTGGGTGGACATGGACATGAGCCTCCCCTTATCAGGAGTAACAAACGACCTAAAGCGACCGCATTTTATAGGCTTTTTCGATCTTTATACCCCGCAAGTATTTCTAAATATGTTTGTTTGTATTAATTGAGCAAATTCGGTGGAGCTTTGCAATTTTAGTGGGCTTCTAGCAGCCATAAAAGCCACCGAAATGTGCCCACCGAAATTGCAAACTAGTCATTTATTTAAAAAATATACAAAAGTATCAAGGTTATTCCAGTTTGCAACTTAAATCTCAAAAGTGTACCTAAAGGCTATTTAGAATGCATTACTGTAATATTTTTAAACTTTGAGGAAACATTTTAATCCCGAGCACCGAAATTGCAAAATTTTGATTCCGAGTAAACGGAAATAGTTTACTAACATTTTTGTCGGGAAGACGCAAAAGGTAGTGCACAACCGTTCACACTGCGCGTGAGTGCTCGGCTGATCCTAGCGGGGGAGGGGTTTTAGGTCTGGATATAATCAACAGTGTGAGCAGGGAGCGTCGAAACAAAATTGCCACCGATATAGCTATTTTTGCTGGGACAAATCTAGTTTTGACATAGTTCGTAAACTTTTCGTCTAAAAATTCAATTTTTTATAATTTCTCGTAGGGTTACTTATCCTTAACATAATCAAAATTAATTTTCCTTAATATGTTGGACATAATTTTCCTGAGAGATGAATATGTTGTGAAAAACGGATTGGGGACAAGCCACCGAACATTGAAATTCGACACTTACTATTTTTTTTCTAAAAACATAATAACTGTCGAAACATTATTTATATGGCTTCTTATCAGAACAAGTGTCTTATATTTTTTAAAAAAATATCATAGTCATATCTGCAAAGCGTCACCTCGTTTTCAGCGAGGACATGAAAAATTTTCGCTTGAGAAATCCACTCACATAGTAATTATAGATAATCAGCACATATAACCATAAAACCTTTGTTACGTACACATGCTTAGTACCACTTTTACAGAAGTTATCTCTAACACAAACTTCAATAAAAAATTATCTAATATAAATAATTGGAATATTTTGATCGGCTATCCGTGTTATTACCAAAAACTTAGAAGTGCATTGAGACGCTGTTTAAATTATTTTTCCATACGAATTTACGTTGTAAAACGACTTAGACACTGTTTTACTTTTGTAGTGACACCGTATTAGTTTATATTGTAGAATTTAACAACTATTATTATTTAAGCTATAAGTATTAGACCGGGTCTATCGCGATAGTATTTAGGTAAATATTAGTAATTTACCTGTGTCCCGACGTTTCAACACAGTTTCATGTATTGTGGTCGCGGGTTGTACTAATATTTACCTAAATACTATCGCGATAGACCCGGTCTAATACTTAAAATGAGTGAAAGTGATCGCGAGTGCTTAAAAAGTTATATTTAAGCTATAAGTTTCATAAAGAAACAAAAAATTAAATAAACTACTTAATAATAAAATAAAATATTTGATTATGACAATGGCTAATTAAAATATGGCAACCAGGCACGTAAAATAAAACATGTCTGCCAAATATAATAATATAATATAATATAACTCTTATGTATTTTTTCTTCTTTTAGTTGGTTTTATTTATCGCATTGGTAGATAGGTAAAGTAATTATTCCATATTTTGCAAAAAATAGTACATTATTATGTAGTATCTTCTATATTATTTATGTGACGTAACTATAAATATCAATCCAAAATATCTTATGCACATAGAACAGTTACCATTTGACTCTTTTTAATGTGCACCAGCCCACTTAAACAATGTGCACCGTAGAGAGAAGACTTCAGATGTGTCAAATTGTATGGATGCTGAAATAAATGTAGAATTTTGGCATATTATAGGTATAAAAACAAAGTGGCGGGTCGCATCATGAGTTTCATATGAAATGAATTCAATGACAAGACAAATCGCGTAGTTCATCTTTTATGTCATAATTAAACAATCTAAAGTATCGCGACTTATTTTAACACTTCTGTTAGTTTGCCTTCACATGTACCGCACTATATTGCGGTATTTGACAGGTTTAAATACCATACATGGCTAGTGACAGTGTCAGTTATCCACAATGGACAGGCTTAAAACCGCTAAAACGTGCCACTCTTGTGGGACCTATCTCACTTTTTTGTTGTTAAAACAAAACCACTTTACTTTTCGACTTGGTACTTAGTTTATAACACTTTTTTGGTTCTCTATTGTTCATTATTTTTTCTTACAGACTGTTATTTGCTTTCTGTCATTTGTCATTCACAATATAATGCGGAATGTCTCCTGTGCAATCCACCTTACTGACTATCAAAGATTATCCTACAAATTGTAGGTATGACTGGCCCGATGGCGTAGTAGATAGTACCCCTGCCTGCTATTTTGAGAGTCGTGGGTTCGATCCCCACACAGCACAAGCATTTGTTAGTTACTTTTTAAATATTTGTGTTGAGTCTGGGTGTTTTCTATGTATTTATAAAAAAAGGATGTATGTATTATATCAGCTACCTAGTTCCCATAGTACAAGCTTTGCTTAGTTTGGTACTAGATGGCGCTGTGTGAAATGTCTAAGATATTTATTAATGTCACTTTGATATAACAGGTACAGTCAAGGTCTCGTCCGGTTAGACACTCGAACTTCCAATGTAAGCCGCCTTATGCGCGTGGTATAAAAACGGTCCAAAGTCCAAACTGTCAAACCCAGCCTGATTTTGACTGTACCTGGGCATTCACCTCTTACTATTTTTTCTGTAGGACTGGGCGGGTCAGCATGCGGTTCCACGTGTTTAGAAATGTTGCCAGTCGGCCTGAAGACAGCCCTTCAGACTCAAGATAACGATACCAGGACTGATGATGGAGTATACGGGGAGCCGAGAAGTGCAGTGTGCCCTGCGCTCTGCAAGAACCAGCTCGGTAATTATTTTATTAACTCACGCTGAAACACTCCTGCGAATACTTGCGTAATAACCACAATATACCAAGGAGCAGTAGTTAAACTTCATACTAGCGCCAAGTCTGCGCACTCACACATGCACACCCCAGACCGACCTATACGTACACGACTACTACATAGAATCTCGTGCCGCTCGTGTCACAGCGAACTGGACGTCAAATCTGGGCTGCTCACGAAATGTCATTGACGAGATATAGTATGAAATTTGGCAGCTTCCAATGCTGACGCTGCGGGTTTTTATTTGAGTAGAAATCGGGAAAGGTAAAAAGTACCTAAACACCTAACTATTCATAAAATAATAATGTAATTCATTGTTTTCTTACTACACATATCACGCCCATTATCCCTTGCGGGGTAGGCAGAGCGTATATATATAACGGCCGCAAAAACGGACATTTACGCCACGTTTAACATATATTTGAGGGTCATTCAGAAAATTGTGTACCGCCATAGTGACAAGTTGTCAGCCCATCGCCTAAAATTGCAATACACACCCTCATTCCTTAGTCGTCTCTTACGACTCCCACAGGAAAGAAATGGGGTGATGCCATTCTAAGCCGGCATCACAGGGCGTCTAAGTTTTCTTACTGTAACTTATCATTATAGTACTTAAGTGTGACATCCCTGCTAATGTTACCTATATTAGCAGGGATGTCAACAAATTTATTTTGGATAATATGCTTCAGGTGGATAGGTGCTCGAGTTAAACTACTGCTGCCTGGTATATTGTGGTACAAACTGTGTAAGTACGGCGAGCGGCAAGCCCTTATTTTGTAGATGGTTATGACATCCAAGATTTTCGTGCAAGTTGTCATAAGTCAAACAAACTATTCCGACTGAGTGCTACGCAAGAGTCAAATCAAAGCATTTGTTTCCTTAGATTTGTTCCGATTTTTTAAATCCAAATCATACATATATTATGATATATCATCATATACATACATATACTATGATACACCTGAGGGTTCGGCAGAGCGGAAACGGCCGACACCCACGGTACAGAAAAATGGGGTGATGCTATTCGAAGCCGTCATCACACAGCAATGTGACGAATGTTTTCAAGGTTTTACAACCTTATGTTATCGGCATCGGTCACTAGTATTTCAACCTATATTTCAAGTGTCTTACGTGTTTGTTTTTTTCATTTGTTCAGGAGAACCTCTTTGCAACTGTTCCTCAATCCAGGTGTCGGTGATACCAAATGATCTCAACGTGGACTGGAGCGGCGTGTGCGACGCTTTCTGTGTCACCGACGGATACACACTCAGCGGTCAGTATATTGTTCATCAATCCAACTGGTCACCAATCGAACTGCTCACCAATCCAACTGTTCATCAATATAACTGCTCAATAATTCATCTGCTCATCATTCTAACTGTTCACCAATCAAACTGCTTATCAATCCAATTGCTTACCAATCCAACTGCTCACCAATCCAACTACTCACCAATCCAACTACTCACCAATCGTACTGCTCAACAATACAACTACTCAAAAATCCAACTGCTTAACAATACAACTGCTCACCAATACAACTGCTCTGCTCACCAATCCAACTGGTGGCGATATACACTCAGCAATCATTATTTATTTATTGCATTTTCTCTTCTAGTCTCCACATCATAAAGCCTTTTGCCTCCGTAGAATTATTTGTAACAATCAGCTACGACGTAGCGCGATATTAGATTATTATAATTATCAGAGTCGTCTGTGATACTTCGAAAGCACTGCTCACTACAAGTTATCGTACATAAAGTCTAAACATGCTTTATTAGCAGATTATTTTGCTGCTTCATTTTTTGTTTAGCCGGTGGACTCAGTTGTTGTTAATGATTAAGAACTTTATGGATGTTCGTCGCCTGTCGATACACAACTATCATCATCATGATCATCATCATCTTCATCATCATGGGGTGCCATCTTCAAACTGAAGTTCGGAGGTCAGCATGTAGAAACCCTCGCGGTCTTGCGCCGCCTTTTTCACAACTATGTCAGAAGGTTATTGGTAGTTTTATAAATACCAAATTAACTCTTCACCAGAAGATACCGCTGGAAACTGAGTAGTTTGTTTTTTCCCCAGGTTGCCCATCTTGTGAGAGCGGCACAACTGCCACTTCAATGGTCAAGATGGCTCGGATCCTGAACACCAAGGACGGTTGGGTGATGTGGTGCTCCGTGCAGTGCAGGCAGGGCCATGGGGGTGCTGCTTGCAACTGCGACAGGTCGCCATTGCAGTAAATACCAATAAAATTACAGTAAATACCGACATTTGCTGTAAATAACGACAAAATTGCAGTAAACACCGACAAAAATGCAGTAAAAACCGACAAAAATGCAGTAAATACCGCCAAAAATGCAGTAAACACTGACAACATTGCTGTAAATAACGACAAAATTGCAGTAAATACCAACAACATTACAGTAAATACCGATGACTTTACAGTAAATAACGACAACATTGCAGTTAATATTAATATTGCAGTAACGCCCAACAGCTTTACAGTAAATACCGACAGTATTGCAGTAAATGCCGACAACAACATGTGGTGCTGTAAACTTAAATAAATCGTCACCAACGCTGAAGCTGCATTCAGAACTCAGTCCAAATCGTCATTCACATAACAACTCATAAGCTACTCCTCGGGGCATGCGTGATTAAGTTTGAGATGGTTGTCTGAAAAGCTACCTCCAAGATAAGCTAAGCTGTGTTTCCAAACGCATACAACCCTAATCTCTTCAAAGTAAGAGTGAACAGGCTTCTTCTGGGTGAGCTCGCTCCATCTTAGACTCTGTCTATGTCCTATGACCTAGACTGGAGTCAAGAGCAAACCCATCATTAAAAAAAAAGCTTAGCTTAGCTCTCCATCAAATAGTCAGTGCCACTACCATTAGAATTATTAACATACATTAGCAGATTATTTTTCTTTGTAATGCTAAAACACGGTGTTGTGTACTTAACAACCATTACTTTAATAATATATTGAATTTTGTTGTTTTTTCATTGTATTTTATATTTTAGCTATTTAATAGTGCCACTTACAATAAATATAATGATAATGTTAAATACTAATTAAATAAGAACATTGTTTCATTAATTGTTGTATAACTATGTACTTGGCTTAACTAATCCGTATTAATAAGTGATACTTTAAAGAAAAGATATATTTTTGTCTTAGATTAAAACATTGTAATCATATTTTAAGAATAATTTGTAAGAACAAGAAACTGTGTGAAGGACAATATAAAAATTAGCTAATACTTAATGTAAAGCATGTAATTTGTACGTCAAGTACTTATATTTATAAATGTTATTTTCTGTTTTTTACATAAGTCGATTATTTTATTTCAATATATTTTTTTAAAGTTTTTTCTGTTGTTTTAATTTTTGTTTGTAGATCCTACCAGTCAATTATTACAAATATTCAGTTTGACTCCCTAAATTTTTCAATTTTAAACATTATTTAAATTATAGTTAAAGTAATTAAGTCATATGAGGTAACTTTAAGCTTTTGGGGTTCTCTTTGAGAAATTTTATCATAAGGTCAGAAACATACATCTAAACTTATTATCTGTTTTCCAAACATACTCGTTCGTTGTAATAGAATGCTCTATGAAGTTATAATAATAATAATAAAGTATGTATTCTTCTCACTTTCAAAGTGTTTAGTAGGTTTGTAGGGTTGTTCTTTGACTCGGTGTTCCGCACTAAAAAATAATGAGCGAGTGAAACCGCGGGCGGAAACGCTAGTAATAAGATATGACAACTACCGTAATTCCTATTACTTAGTCTCAAATGACAGCTATTGACAACTATAGTATCAACTTGATCGTCGATTAAGCGGTTCTCCTACTATGACGGACTGACGCACGTATTTTTGACGCATCAGTCTGTCAGACGAAAGGAAATTTCGAATTCCCATACAAAAAACTAATACCAAGGCAGACTGTACCGCGTGCGTTTTGACCAAGGTGTTTGACTGACGCATCCGTCAGTCCGTTATAGAGTGGGTAGGTATATAGGGAATAAAGAATTACACAAACTTAGATGAAAGATTGGTCTCGATCATTTAATTAAATAAGTGCCTACACAACAATATTTCATTATAATCCGTGGTTTAAAGTTACCCCGATTGACTGAAATTAGTCGTGCGTGTCAATGTGTAGTCGGTCCGTGTTTAAAATAGACAAATAGTCCATAAGGTTAATAATAATACCATAGAGATATCTCTAAAAATATATATTTGAAAAATTTGCAGAATATCATTATTAAGCGTTCAAAGATGTCTTTTATTATTTTTATTATTAAAATACTTACTCTTTTTGTTTCCTAAAATTTACCTTTATTTATTTTCACTCTTTTGAATAAAATATGCATTATTAGGTAGTAAGTTCTAGAACTACGTTAACTATAAGTTTTAAGGTAAGTAAGAATGGATGCGGAACGAATGTATGTGCGTGTGTATGAAACTATGTTATTTTGTTTTTAATTCTGTCTACAAAAATATGGGACACATTGTGTTATTTAAATTTATTTTCATTGTCAGGCAATAAACACATATTCCTTAAATGCTGGCACTCATAATACAGCTAGCTATTTTCACAAAATAATAAGAAGTGATCATTTAACTCAAAGCGAAACAATTGTACAACATTTTTCATGTCAACGTTTTATCTTTTATTATGCATATACTATTGTTTTTATATTATTGAGAATGAATGTTGTTGTTATTTAGAATAGGAAACAACCAAGAAATATCACAACAAAAAATATCACAAAGGTCTTCCAATGAGATTAACTACATATAAGTTCTAGAAATATGATAGCGTAAGAATGAAAATACAAAAAAAGTGAAACGTATACATCTTGTAACCAAAGATATTGTCGTAGGATAATTTAGTGGTAAAACTTGCAAGTGTTTTAATTTTTGACGAAATTTCAGTCACAAATGCTTCTATTATTCCGAAAAAGGTTATTAATAAAAATACAACGAGATTTTTACAGAATTTTACTTCGGAATTAAAATAACAAAAATATTTTTAATTCACATTGGCTTATAGATTTGTAAACTTAATATCAAATAAATAATTAAAATTAATTTGCGTAGTATTTTCACAACTAAATAAGAAATACATGTTTATTATAAACAAATAAAAGCGCGCTTTTAGTACTCACTTAACTTTTACGCACAATTAACCCTTTTGAGTATGATACTTAAAGTTGATACCTGAGTAAATACCTATATTTTGTAGAAGTAGAAGTAATAATATATTCTGCTGCTTAAAAGTAGTTTTTTTGTCTCGCGTTGTTCAATCTACAATCTTCTTTGTTTTTTTCAACTAACTTCTTAAAAAATAATTAATTTAAATTTTCATTCAGGTCTGTTTTCTACTAATTATAGGAAAATCAATAAAATATACGTTTAGGCATGTAGTCATCAAACTCATATCAAATGATAAAACTTAGGTTAAAAGAAACATGTAAACAATTTCTTTTGTTTTTGTAAGATCCTTTATCATACTGTTATTTTTTAAATTGCTTTGTAAATAGAATATAAAGAGCATACAAATTAATACCAACCTAATACTGTAATAAAAAATATGTAAAACAGAAATGACTTGGTCAGCAAGCCAGTATGTGAAAGGGGAGGTCCAAAAACTTATTTTCTGATTTCGTCCTTTAAAGTTGGTTATTCGGCCTGTAACTGTAAAGGTCTTGGACGCTCCGTACCTACTACGCATTACCGTAGCGTCTCGTAGCGTCGCGTAGCGTTACCGTAGCGTCATGTAGCGTTGCCGTAGCTTAACGTAGCCAGGCTACGGTTCTTTCGTAGTCCCTAGGCATTGGTTGTATAAAGCCATTCTTTAATTGGATATCTTCCAATCAGAATTAAGCGGTTGAAAAACTCTGACACCAGGGTTCATCGTGTCGTTGGATGACTTGGACGGAAAGAAGAAGAAGCGATCAGTTTCTAAATAGGTCTACTACTAATACACCTTTATTGTATTCCGTTTACTAGTTTGAAGCAAAAGCGAGCATCAAAATTACGATTTTCATTATAAGACTAATGTTGAATACCAAATTTTTAAAACACTTCTTGTTTTATTTTTGGAACCGTGCCACGCGTTACTGGCATTAAATACACTTGCAAAATTGGCAGACAAGGAACGAGCTGCGGTAGCCCAGATGGAACAGGCGTCGTCACTAGTAATGACGAAAGTCGCATTTTTAAATCTTGAAAATTTTGCAAGTACCCTTAGCCAGGCTGTGGTCACATAGTGACCACATAGCATTTATTTTTTTCGTGACGAGCAGATGCTAGATATGCACCGCAAAATGTTATAATCATATTGTCTATGAATGACAAATTTCTGAACGAAAAAAAAAAACGGTATTAGAAGAAAGTTTTGGTAATATCACTACTTGAAGTCAAAAAGTTTATGAAACTGGTGATTTTGCGGATCGGTGCGGTTTTAAAAAGCGATTATGCCAAAAATAAACAATGTAAGTGGATTTTAATCTTAATTTATAATAATATAAGTGTGTTTATTTGTGTTATTGCTCAGTTTATCATTGTGTTTGCTTTATTTCTGTAAAATAATCATCTAAGAAGTATGTGGTACTCATAAGACCTCTGCCCGTTAAACAAACACTTAATGTGGTCTCAGAGCGACCAGTGACCTACTAACGATCCTACAATTGTTTAAGGGTTAGTGTGTGCGGTACCCTGTTTCGGTGATTTCCATATAAATAGACACTAATAAATACAACTTGTTTTTTTTTCACACCAGGTTTTTTATTTCGATTACATTCACCATTCAAACTCAAAAAACCACATCAGGGCTGTAAGATTAATTACTTTTATCTCATATTGTAAATTGTAGTCTAACCCTTAAATTACGTAGAAATACTTATCCGGGCAGTGGCCAGATATGAACCACACTACTTTTTTCTAACGGGCAGTGGTCATATAGAGACCACAGGGTGTTTTTTGAAAAACTAGTAATAATAAAAAAAAAACTAGAAATTACTTTTTTTATAACCCTATCATCTACCTAAATCAGTGTCCAAAATAAAAAAAAACACCAGGCCTGGCTAAGGGTTAAAAAAAATTGACTTATGTTCCTCGGGGAACGTTGTTCCTTATTACCAGGTCATCCTCAGTTTTCAGTATATATCAATTGTAAAATTACATGTCTTATAATTAACTAAGTAGTGTACGTACACAAAATAATAAGTTATTGAGCAACAGTAAAAGATTTTTTAAATCCTTGTATACTTATTTTAGAACCTGTGATAATTAGTTATTTAGTAGAGATTTGCACTAATTATTTAAATTAATACTTACCTAAGCTTAATTTTTTCATGTAATTTCGTGGCTCTTGCGTCTGTTTTTTTTTTGAACAAATTAAAAAAACATCGATATACATTGCGGCGTGGCGACAGACATTTCTGCTTTAACCGACCGATGGAAAGCAAAGCTTTTCTGTTTTGTTTGAGAAAAACATACGCAAGAGTCACACCGTAAGTAGAATAAATGTTTTGTTTTCTCAAAATAATGTTTTATTTATATACCTACATACCTTGTATGTATGTATGTATGTATGTAATAACTTTATTGCACCAAATAAAAATAAGACATAGAAAAACACAAATTACAGAAAAGGTAAGGCACAAAGGCGGACTTACCATACCTTCCTCATTATATTAACGTAAAATAAAAAATAACTCAGTATAAAATTAAAATGATAAACTTTTTATCTACCTATCTATCTCTGTACAGAATCGTGGTCTCGTTCGCGCCGTTAGAAACTTAACTCAGATTTAAATAACCGGTCAAGTGCGAGTCTTTATCTTGTCACTTAAATGTACGGGTGTTATAAATATCATAAAGGTAAATTACTGCACCTCGGACACTCAATACAGCCGCCGCCAATACTTACTTTGTGATACAACGGGCTCATTACCGACAACTGTCACTTTTACTTGCAAAAATTTGTGCGTGTGTGTAGGCAAGCTATGAAAATGAAAATGAAAATGAAAATGAAATAACTTTATTCAATGTAGGATAGCATTATCACTTATTGACGTCATGATCGGTCATTGTAAAAAAAAGGCATAACGCAATTTTCTTCTTTTTATAACAATTTTGTATTGTCCTAATAGAAAACCGGCTCGGGCGAGATAAAAATAAATAAATAAATAAAGGCACTGCCTCGGGGCTGGCCAGGTTAATTACACAGCACGTAATTTTACGCCACCACCATTTGTAAACGACATTTGTTTCAAAGGGTTAACAATTGAAAATATTGTGAGTTCATGATATGGCTCAATAGTAGTTTAATGCAACTTAAGTTTATGCAGTATTTTATCTACAATCTACAAACCACTTTTCCAAACCTTCATACCGGCGATTGCAGGGTCCAATACAAAGTCAAATTCAATACGAGAACGTTATATGGCTTGGTGTGAAATTTTGAAAATTCAATACGTCATAGCAGTTGTTACGAAGTCGTACAGTTGTTGTTGTTGAACAACTGCTGAACAACAACCGAACAACATCTGAACAACAAATAAACAACAACTGAACAACGTCTGAACAGCATCTAAACAACATCTGAAGAACAGCTAAACAACAACAGCTAAACAACAAGCCAACAACAACTGCTGAGCTCGTGTTTACGAACAAACTACAAAGCTTACATTGAGAATTTGAAAATAAAAGTTATGAATCTAGTTGGTCACGCGATTTGTAACGTGTGAATCCCGCAGGACACAAGCCTAGCGCTAGGTTCTACTTATTTCTCCACGGTTCTTCTGATATTTCACGGGTGAGGGCGTATCGGGGGCTGGGGTGCGGGGAGGTGAGTGTCTGTTCTGTATGTATAATATATACTACATACCATTGGTTATTCTGTGGTACTGCCTAGAAAGCTGTTTAGATCCTGCTGATCCTGCAACCATCATCATTGGCCTCACACGTCTGTGACAGACGATTTAATCAGTGTCAAGACTGAGGCAAGACTTTTCATGGCTGTATAAGCCGATACGGGAGCGGCATAATTTTCCGCACGCTCTACAAGTAAAGGTGGAATTTGAGACTGGCACATGCAAGTTTGCACAGACATGCACAGAAAATCAGGCATTATCGTGTATTTTACGCCCATCAAACACACGCTTACGCCATTCGTCCCTATCCTCAGCAAGCTTCTCCCAACTTTGATGGTCAATGTTAAACGCAGCCATGTCCCGCTTGGTGCAATCTTTGATACGCAGCATAGGTCTTTCAACCCCTCTTTTAGCGTTTGCTACAGCGCCAAGCAGAACAAGCCGTGGTAGACGCGAAGGTTCCATGCGGTGCACATGCCCTTACCCACCGCAATCGTTTGTGCTTAAGCAGGGCGGTAAAACTAGGCAGCTGCGCAATTTCTAGAACTCGCTCGTTTGTGACTCTCTCCTGCCAAGTTATATGCAAGATATTTCTTACGCAGCGCTTATGAAATGTATTGAGTCGACGTTCCTGTTTTGCATACGATGTCCAGGTTTCAGCTCCGTACGCAAGTTTGATAAACAATAATCTTGGTTTTTGTGGTCAGGTGTTTATTGTTCCATACTCTTGTACTGAGCTTGCCGAACATGGTCGCCGCCTTGCCGATTCGCGTATCGATCTCAGCATCGAGCGTGAGATTATTCGACACAGTCGACCCCAAGTAGCAAAACTTATCGACTATGCTCAAGGGAACACCGGCTAGCATGATGTGTGGTGCATCTGCGCCTTGAGCTAGCACTACTGTTTTTTTAGCATTAATGGTCATAGCAAACAGAGTACACGCATGGGAAAACTTATCGACAATGACTTGAAGCTCACTTTGAGAATTAGCAACGAACGCTGCATCGTCAGCAAACAGAAGGCTATCGACGAATAAGTCTTCGCGGTTTCGCTTAGACTTAAGAAGCGAGATATTGCGAGATGCGAGGATCTTAAGAAGGATCTTAAGGATCGCTTCTTAAGATCCTGCAACCAGTTCTTTTAAAAGTGCCATCTATTGACGAGTAGCGACACTATTGCAGTATTTTATTCCTTTGTTAGCAGGCAAAGGTAAAAAACCCATACAGCCTTGTCCATATAAGGATACGAAAACCGGTAACTTGCGCAAACAAATCGATCGATTATAAAACTGTATTTTTTGCATCTGGCAACTATTTTGATTTGACATTGACATAGCGTGTTAGGTGTTTTGTATTGAATTTCGTTTGTGATGAAAAAATTTAAGATTTGAGCTATGTTCTAAAGTAAACTAGGAATTAAAAGAAAACAATTTCTACGTGACAAAATACTCATTCACATTCAAACTAGAATTAAAATGCCAGCAGTGCTGTGATAAAATATTGATTAATAAACTCGACAAGTTTACCATCAGATACCATGGTAGTAATTACTAAATAGTTTCCTGAAATAAATATCAATAAGAAGCAGTATTTAACCCTATCCGTACAAAATTTATCGACTTAGGCATCAAATTCTATCACGATCATGGATTCAAAAAGTGAGTATACAATTTCATTCTTTTTCTATACAGTTTCAATAAAAAAAATAGTAAATTACTTATTTATACGTCTCCCTGCCGGTGAAATAAGAGTGGTGTTTAGGGTCGGAGTTCACCCTTCAGGGCGCTATGGGGAAAAGACTTGGTTTTTTTTTGTGATTTGATTTATTCGTTTTTTTTTTGGATTTTTGTTGTGTAGAGGGCGCTAGTATGAACACTTTTAGTCTTTTGCACCAAAAAGACAATGATGCACCCCGGCTGAGCAGCCCTTAAAATTTTTGTTGGTCTGAATTTATTTAAGTTCTAATAAAAAAACTAGCTACCAATTTCTTTTTCTCAACTTTTTATAGGGCCTGAAGCGTATACTCTGACACCCCGAAAATTATACTCTGATCATGTTTAGGTCCATTAGATGCATATGTTCCTTACTTCGGGGTTTGACTCCCTAAATAGGGCATAAGATGCTGAATATTTTGTAAGGGTTTTAGAAGCCATCTACACAATGAGCAAAAAAGCTGCCTTATGAACACTTTACCATCATCATCATCATATCTACCCACTGCTGGCAGGCTTCTTCTTTTTTTTGCCATCTAAGCAAGTACTGGACACTGTTTTGGTTATATTGTGCATTGCTTTTATATTATGTTTTAGTATTAAATTTGAAGGCCTATTTGGTCCTAGTTGGCCTTCCCTAAGGTACATCGTCATCTATTATCACCATCCAGTTATCTCTTAGATCATAGGTCCATAAATTATTCACTATGTTGTCAAAATCATTTCAATATCAAAGCCTTTATTGCTAAAAACAAAGTTACTAAATATTATAATTAAATTCACACACACATACATTTTACTCAAGATCCTGGCTTTCAGTGTGTCCTGTTGACACATAGGCCTCCTCCAGATTCTTCCATGTTTCTAACTTTTGCCATCCTGGTTCATAGTAGGCTTAACAACTTGTTTAATGTTGTTTCACCATCTTTTCCTCCGTCAAAATCATTATTATTATTATTAGCCTTTATTCAGATTTAAGTTACAATAAATAATTTCTAAATATTTTATATGATAATTGAAGACTAATTGTTATTTCATAATATTATTTGGTTAATTTTCACATTTCATTCTTCTCCACTGGCTGTATCTGTTTTCTCTACAGCAAAGGCCTTCGAAATCATAATATTTGTTGAATTTACAGGCGATGAACCAAAATGGACACCGCAATTTATGGAAATGTTTGCAAGAGAGTGGCTGAAACATAAAATATTGCTACCAAAAGCAGACACTAGTGGAATGTCCAAGAAAATGGTAAGTTAGTTATAACTAATCCCATGTGATGGAGCCATGCCACTTTCAATGGCAAATACAGTTATGATCAGAACCGCTGGTTGCCTGTAGCTCCTAGTGAGGGGAGTTTGTTTAATAATTGCTATCACATTGCTAGTATTTGCTAGCTTTCCTTATTTATTGCTAGCTGTGATACATGCAGAGTAATTTCTACATTCAAAAAACGAGTAAAAGAGCATTATCTTTCTCTGTCAAAATTAATATTGTCTAAGTAAATGTCCAAGAAAATGGTAAGTTAGTTTAACTATTCACTAATCTATGTGATGGAGCCACACCAGTTTTGATGGCAAATACAGTTACGATCAGAACCGCTGGTCGCCTGTAGCTCCTAGTGAGGGGAGTTTGTTTCATCATCATCATCATCATATCAGCCCACATCTACCCACTGCTGAGTATAGGCCTCTTCTTTTTCTCGCCATCTGCGCCGGTCCTGTGCCTGCCGCATCCACTGTTTGCCAGCAATGGTCGCTTGGTCGTCCGTCCATCTAGCGGGTGGTCTGCCTACTGGATGTTTAGTTGTTCTTTTCCGCCACTCCATTACCACCTTCGTCCACCTTCCGTCATCACGTCTAGCCAAATGTCCTGCCCACCCACTTCAGTTTGTTTGTTTAATAATTGCTATCACATTGCTAGTATTTGCTAGTTTTCTTTATTCATTGCTAGCTGTGATAAATGCAGAGTAATTCGAAAATTATTTTGACCAGCCATTCTGATTTCATGATAAGGAATAACTTTCCCAAGGAACTTAGGATGTAATATGACAAAAATAATTTGAGTTTCCATAGTAACTCAAATTAGCTGATTGGAAATTTTGTATGGGAGGTGGATTTTTTAAATTTATGTTTCTTGGGAAAAGTGGTTCCATATCCTTAAGTTTTGGAAGCTCAAAACATTTTTGAGGAGGTGATAGAATATCTCATTTAAAACTATTTAACCCATTTTGTCATAGGTAAAGGTAAAGTTGATATTTTAATTTTTTATGGCTACTTTATGATTTATGACGAAAAACCCATAAAATTGCAATTAATGGCTCATAACTTTTTTCAAGTGGATATTATTGTATGGTTTTCTATTTCACTTTGTAAATACAATACATAACTAATATATTTACTGAGCCATGTGATGCCGGCTTAGAATAGCATCACCCCATTTCTTTCCCGTATGTGTCGTAAGAAGTGACTAAGGGACTCGAAGGTGTGTATTGCAATTATAGGCGATGGGCTGACAACCTATCAGTATGGCGATACACAATTTTGCGAATGACCTTCAAATGTTTGTCAGGGCGGCGTAAATTACCGTTTTTACGGCCGTTTATGATCTGCCTACCCCACAAGGGATTATAGGCGTGATATATATATATGCATGTATGTATTTATTGATTTTCAAGCTTTCATTCTAAAAACAAATAAAAATTTACCTTTTGTTTGGATATTTCAAAATAAATTTCTGCGGTTGTTCAGATATTATAAACTAGCTGGTGCCCGCAAACTTCATTTTGCTGACTGAATATTACGATTGGCATACTACCAGTATTTCTTGCCTTTGACTTAAACTAAACTCCAACCAGAACACCTAAGTTAACATGAAAAAACTCAATTTCTGCGACATCCACCTTCAACTTATTTGTTACAAATATGAAAAAAAAAAATTAAGACCTCCCATATAAAGTAACATATTTTTGTTTGGGAAAACAGAACTTTGTTCATTCTTCGAAAAAAATTACATAGTAAAGTTGTTCAGTGTCACGAGTGGAACTCATCCGAAAAATATTTTTACCCTTTTTAAAATAACCTTTAATAATAATACAAAATATCAAAATCTAAATTTAAGTTTTTTTATGATTGTCAATAAAAAAAAATTTCAGATTCAAGAACGAAAATGTAGAGAGCGGCGCGAGATTTCAGAAGTTCTTGGTATATCTAAGTACAGGCCTTGGCACACTGTATTCCTGGGACATTATAGGAAGATGGTATGAATTTTAATTTAAAACTCATTGTTTTGATGTATATCCGTTGTCCCTGGTGACCGTGTCCCCCGTGACCGTGTCCCCCGTGAGGGTGGGACAGGGTGTGACAGGAATGGGCAAAGTGGGACATGATGGAGCAAGGTTGGGACAAGTCGTAGCAAAGGGTGGGGCGGTACCTTACCTAACCTACCCTCAAAACACGGCCACCAGGGACACGGTCACCGGGGAAAACGGGAATAAACCATTGCTTTTACCAATCCAATCAACCGCTTTTACATAATTATAGTTTTTAATGCTGCGTTCACAAACTCGAGCTATGGCACAGAATAATAACTAGTAACTAGCGTGCTATGGGCAGGGAAATAGTAAGTGGTCCGCGAGTGTCGGCTTTTCGCGCGCGTGTCAAAGGAACGGTAGCATGAGCGCGAGTGGAATGTATTGCTATCTCGCTCACTCATATTGCTGCGAGGAGAGAACACGCACTCGCGTTGATACTTCCGCGGAAGTATTTCGAGCAATATTCGCGGCAGCGTAGCATTAGAATTCAAGAATAGAAAATAATTTTATATTTTTCGTGTGCCGTGTGATGCCGGCTTAGAATAGCATCACCCCATTTCTTACCCATGGGTGTCGTAAGAGGCGACTAAGGGACTCGAGGCTTAGATGTGTAAACCAACATCACACGGTAAGAAAGTTAAATAAATAAATATCCTGAACAAATCACACAGCGCCATCTAGCCCCGAACTAAGCAAAGCTTGTACTGTCGGAACTAGATAGCTGATATTAATACGTATATACTTTTTTATTGTAAATCAATCCATATTATACATAGAAATACCCAGACTAAACACAAATATCTGAACGACACAGGATTACCAAGTGTGGGTAGAAAAATAAACCATGTGTTTCTAATTTTAGTTAAGTGTGTTCTATGGTGCTTTAAATTCTTGTCAATATTGTATTTTGAAATTGATTAATTGATTGATTGAAAATTACTTAACAAGTATTTGTGTCTTGTGGGGATCGAACTCACGACCCTCGGCGTAGTAGGCAGAGGTACTATCCGCTACGCCATCGGCCCAGTAAGTAAGTTAACAAAACATACTGTTTCAATGTTTTCAGTTGAAGAAACAACTAAGAGCTCTGAGGGGAATGACACCCGCACAAGCATTGACAGCTTTGCCTGCCTGGGTCCGAGAGTTTGAACTGCATTTCAATGAAATGCCTAAGGTAAGTAAAGTAATCTTATTCTGATTATCTCTAGTGCTAGAGTTTTAAACCGCCTTCTTCTAGTAGGACACAGATATGGTTTTGTACCGACCGCCGTCTAAGTTATTATAAGCAGCAACCGGGACCGACGGCTTAAGGTGCCCTCCGAAACAGGGAAGCATTCTTCTCTTTGTTTTCGTGTAGGACACCGAGTCAATGGACGACCCGATGAACCCTGGTGTCATAGTTTTTCAACTGCCTACTAGTACTAGTACGACTTTTCACATGGTTGTGTATCGACCGCCGTCTAAGCAATCATACAGCAACCGGGAATCACGGCTTAAGGTGCTTTTCGAAGCAGGGAAGCATTTATTTACAATCGATCAGGTGTTTCAGCCTGCAATGTCCTAAACTGGAAACAAATTCATATGATAAGTATCAACTTCGTGGGAGCGTGGTATAAAGTCGAGTACCACTTTAAAAAAACTTGCAAAGTATTCTACCGCGTGCAGGATTTGAACCTGCGACTTTCGTCATCACTTGTGGCGACGCCTCTTTCATCTGGGCTACCGGAGCTCATCCATTGCCCGCGAATTTACTTGATGCCAATAGCGCGTGGCTTGTGATGAATAAGTCGCAGGTTTAACTCTTGTCCGCGGTACAAAATTTAGCAAGTTCTCTATAATTTTATACTTAACACGAGAAGTACCACTTTTTTGCGAATTGGACATTATGAATATGCAAAAGGGCAAAAAGTAACATGGTTTATTTTGCACTCACAGTGCTATAATATATTGATAAATGAAAATAAGAAATTGAGAAATGTTAGCGACGCCCGGGGATTGAACCCGGTACCTGTAGAGTACCGACCGTCCCATGGCTCTGCCTTCTGCATTTTTTTTATATTTCTTATTTTCATTAAGTTCTTTTAAGAGATTTCTTAACATAAGTTCTTACTTGAGTGTCTTTCTTTTATACATGGTGTAAAAAAAAATTGCTTAGAATATTTAAACCACTTCGCTCAGGTCGAATTTTGCAACAATAGATTTGTATTGTACTTCAAGCACACATGTGTGCTTTTACGAGCGGAGTAGTTAAGGGGTGAACCAGTACGTGAAACTGAACAACTTTCCCCAAGGAACATAGGTCGAAATATGAAAAAAAATTGGCCCTCCCATACAAATTATCTACATCCACTAAGTATGGGAGGGTCAAATTATTTCTTCATATTTCGACCTATGTTCCTTGGAGAAAGTTGTTCAGTTTCGCGTACTGGTTCACCCCTTAAAATATTCTCAGCTAATTTTTTTACATCTTATATATCTATATCTTGTCATAAGTGTATATAATTGCAGGCGTTAAAAGAAATCAAATCAAATCAAAATCACGACAGTCCGAACCAAAGCTACATTCTGTTAGACGTTTTAAGGGCAATGTGGCAAGAATTAAGGGACAATGGCATCGAGGGCCACAAGTTGGAATTTTGGACGCGCGCCATTAATGCCGCGAGTGACGAGTGCGGCTACCCCAGGGCTCTTGTCAGAAAAACATGGTAAACACTACTTTCAGTTTATAAAAACTTGTTTTTTAAACCATAACCACAGTATTATCAATAGTATGTAGTATATTATACATACAGAACGGACACTCACCTCCCCGCACCCCAGCCCCCGACCCGCCCTCACCCGACAAATGTAAAAATACTAGTGGAGAATTAAGTAGAAACTAGCGCTAGGCTTGTTAAATTCTCTTTGGTAGTAACTGTATGTATTTATCAGATTAGGTGTAATAAAATAAAATCAACCTGCATGCCAACCCTGCACTCACACATCTGTGATCACCCACACATGCACATGTAGAAATGACAGTTGTCTATAAAGAGTCCGCTGTATGGAGTGTCCGAGGTGTGCCATTACACCATGGGCCTTCCCTTCTTTCTTCTCTTTCTTTTCGTGTGGGACACCGAATCGTCCAACGACCCGATGTACCCTGGTGTCAGAGTTTTTCAACCGCCTACTACTAGTATTAGGCCTCTGACATGGTTGTGTAACGACCGCAGTCTAAGTAATCATAGACAGCAACTGGAACCGACGGCTTAACGTGGCCTCTGAAGCACGAAACCATCTTTCTTTTCGGACAGTCAGGTGGTTCAGCCTGCAATGTCCTAACCAGACCGGAAACAAATTCACAATGTGATAAATATCAATTTTATGAGTGTCCCGCCGAGAATCGAACCCGGAACCTTTGCGTCGCAGGCAGTCGCACTACCACTGCGCCACATCGGGTCTATTGCCATACTCACCTAGCTTGGCACGTGGATTGGCATTTCTAAAAATACGAGACTTCGATGATTAAAATCTGTGTCCGAAAGTAGAATAGATCTCATTCAAAGTTTTTTTTTAAATGTGGGAAAAGATTTATATTAAACTGAGAAAGAATTTTAAAGTTTCTATTTTGACGATATCATGGAGTGAAGTCACAATCACAACATCATTCTTTCATACGAAATGCCGTTTTAAAAACTAGGTCGTTTGACTATAGTACTTAAAATATAGCTTGAGCTAACAGATGTCAGATTCATATAATTTTTCTTTTGTTATTTTCACGTTTCCTATCTATTTACCTGCTGTCAAGGGAATCGTCCTATAATTTACAGATTATACTAGAATAGAGCACAAGCCTTTTTTTGTTACTGAAAATGAAATAACTATATTCAATGTAGGATAGTATTATCACTTATTGACGTCATAATCGGTCATAATTAAAAAAAAACATTGCATAACGCAATTTTCTTTTTTTTATAACAATTTTGTATTGTCCTAATAGAAAACCGGCTCGGGTGGGATAAAAAAATAAAAATTAAAATAAAGGCACTGCCTCGGGGCTGGCCAGGTTAATTACACACCACCATTTGTAAACGAAATTTGTTTCAAATTTTACTCAAGATTTCCAAAGCGTGTTATTTACATGCGTATAATTAACCGGACCCGGAACAGGAAAAACCCCCCAAAAAATCTGCCCAGAAGTGCTCCTACTCTAAATTAACAATCTTTCTAGGCCCTAAGCTGCCCTAGCTAACTTTTCTTCCACTGTTTCTTTTACAGGCACAGCGCAATTAAAGTAGCCCTGCAGAAGCTACGCCAGCTACAAGCTATCGGCGATAGACTACCCATTGGATCCTGTTCACACCTAGGCATCGCTGATTGGGTAGCTGTAGACCTATTGCTGGCCGTGGAGCCCACTGAGACTCTGCTGGACCAGGTTTGTCACTATAAATAGTAAAAGGTCAACTCTAAGGCCAAGGTCATTCAAAGTCAAGGTCACTCAACTTCAAGATTATGTGATC
The DNA here is from genome assembly GCA_027580185.1 of Tuta absoluta. Taxonomy (NCBI): domain Eukaryota; kingdom Metazoa; phylum Arthropoda; class Insecta; order Lepidoptera; family Gelechiidae; genus Tuta; species Tuta absoluta. The sequence goes on along the minus strand of JAQAHW010000058.1, from coordinate 2,337,011 downwards.
GTAAGATAATAATACAGGGTTATTTTATATTCACTTCGGAAATTTTACAGGGCGATTCTACTCATAATTCTGAACAACTTCTATTATAGGGTCACCTGCGAAATCGCGCAAAAAAAAATGTGAATAAAAAATAACCCTGTATAAGGTGTAAGTCACATAATGGCAATGTCATAATTTAACTTCATAATTCGTTTACTGCCGTATAAGTTCAAGGTCACGCTAACAGGTAAAAGTCATGCAAGGTCACACAAGTTCAAGGTTACATAGTGTTGACGCGAAACACTTGTAAAGTTGTTGATAAACAATGTTGCGCAACAAATGTTCCCAAATCAATACGCACATTTAAGTGTTGACGCGAAACACTTGTAAAGTTGTTGATAAACAATGTTGCGCAACAAATGTTCCCAAATCAATACGCACATTTAAGTGTTGACGCGAAACACTTGTAAAGTTGTTGATAAACAATGTTGCGCAACAAATGTTCCCAAATCAATACGCACATTTAAGTGTTGACGCGAAACACTTGTAAAGTTGTTGATAAACAATGTTGCGCAACAAATGTTCCCAAATCAATACGCACATTTAAGTGTTGACGCGAAACACTTGTAAAGTTGTTGATAAACAATGTTGCGCAACAAATGTTCCCAAATCAATACGCACATTTAAGTGTTGACGCGAAACACTTGTAAAGTTGTTGATAAACAATGTTGCGCAACAAATGTTCCCAAATCAATACGCACATTTAAGCTCACTCACGGGTTCATATCCCGTTGTTTTGTATAAGATACTATTAAATACAGCGCAAATACTTTTAGGGTAATCACCTAAAATAGGCTAACTTGTAAAACTGTTTTTCCAATAAACATAGGTCGAAATATGAACAAAATACTGGACCTCCAAAGTACATTTTTTGTATTTTTTAATATGGGAGATCCAATTTTTTTTCATATTTCGACCTATGTTTATTGATATAAAGATATACAGATATTTATTTGCCTGAATACAGTTTTAGGATCTTAGATTATATTATAACATACTTCAGTGTATTCAGTTTGCAAGCAGGCATGCAAATTGAGAATGGTTGTTCAGCTTTACGAGTAAAACTCACCGTAAAAATATTTGCACTGATTAGATTATTTATCTATATTTTCAAGGAATGACTTCGTTGTATTCACAGGAAAGTCTGACAGACTACGATCAGCTGGTCACATTGACGACGCTGTTTTCCCTCGCGCAAATATTCCAACTTGACGAATGTCTGTTAGGAACAACAACTGACACTGAAACAAGATGGAAGGAGGCGACACAGGGGTACATACACAGGTGTGTAAATAGTATTAGTAGTAAAACACTTGCGCAAAATAACAAACAAAAATATCAAGAAAATTCTTAGCTAACAAAAAATGACGGCCGATGTGGCGCAGTGGTAATGCGACTGCCTGCGACACAAAGGTTCCGGGTTCGACAGGCTTGTTTCTACACAAACTTGAAAAACTACTCCATTACCTCTCAAATAATTATACCAGAAAGAAAACTGTTCTTTGTGGCGACTGGAACATTGATATTCTTAAGGATACTAGTGTTGCTAAGGAGCTATTAGGTTTATTTCAAAACTTTGATTTTGTACCTCACATTCAGTCTCCTACACGAAACAATGCCTGTCTGGATCAAATAGCCAGTAATATTAAGAAAGTAGAGTCCGAAGTGATACCTCTTGCTCTGTCGGACCACGAGATGGCGCAGATAATCACTATAAAGATTAAAAAGCAAAAAGGATACTCTACTTGGTTTGAATACAAGCGGGACTACAGCTCAGATAATGTAAGAAAATTCTGTGAGAGTATGTCATCCTTGTCTTTTTGCGATGTCCTTGAATCAAGTGGAGCTGAACAAGCGTTTAACTGTTTTTTTGAGACCTTGCGGCTTTTTTATCTTCTGTGCTTTCCGATGATTAAAGTTAAAATATCAAATCGACCACGAAAACTAAAATGGTTAACAAGAGGATTAAAAATATCAAGCAAAACTAAACGTACTTATTATCTTAACTACAGGCACAATCATACAAATAGATTAATATTTAAAAACAAATTTAAAAAATTTAATAACATATACAAACAATGTTTACTTTTATCGCAACGAATAAACAATAATAAATATATAAAACATCATAAAAATAAAGGTAAAGCTACATGGAATGCTATATCATCGTGTATCTCTAATGATATATACAAACATAATATTGACATAATAAAAACTAATAACGTTGACATCACAAATCCTACTGACATATGTAATACTTTAAATGATCATTTTATAACTTTGACTAATTCAAATCGTATCTTGACTAATAATAATTCTCTAATTTGTGACATTCCAATTAATCCTAATACAATTTTCTTGAATCCAATTGATGAACCCGAGACTTATAAAATAATTATGTCTCTTAATAACAGTAATGCCAGTGGGTACGATGACATAACAACAAAAGTTCTCAAAAAATGTTCTAGACATATAGCTTATCCACTAACGCACATTATAAATTTAACTTTTTTGGATGGAAATTTTCCAAATGACCTTAAAATGTCGATTGTGAAACCGTTATACAAAAAGGGTGACAAATCGAACCCCAATAATTACAGGCCCATTACAATTGTGCCTATTTTATCTAAAATTCTCGAAAAGGCGTTTCTCATTCGTTTAAATAGTTTCTTAACAAAATACAGTATTTTAACAAATGAACAGTTTGGCTTTAGAAAAGGCAGTTCGACCGAACTCGCTTGTTTTGAGATGCTCAAATTTGTCACAGAGAACATTAACAACGGCACTAAAGTAGCATCAGTGCTATTAGATATGAGTAAAGCTTTTGATTATGTTGACCATTCTATACTATTAGGCAAGATGGAACGCTGCGGAATAAGAGGCAAGGCCCTCGATTGGATTGCGAGCTATTTGCTTGGTAGGACGCAGTGTACCGAAATATTGACAACCACTTATTATAATAAAAATCTAATTAAAGAGAAATTCAGGTCTTGTTGGAAACTAAATAACACTGGAGTTCCGCAAGGAAGCATTCTCGGTCCACTCCTTTTCTTACTTTATATAAATGACTTGCCGAGAGCCACTACAGAGAAATGCGTTTTGTTTGCAGACGACACGACAATTTTGATAAAGTGTGACAACAAGAGTTTTTTCGAAAACCAAATAAATACTGCATTACAAAATGTTATAAGGTGGATGGAATCAAACAATTTATCAGTCAATATATTAAAGACAAAATGCATTCAATTCCATTCATACCAGTCACAACCCGTTTCTTTCATAATTAAATACCAAGGCGAAGTAATAGAAGAAGTAAACAATGTGAAGTTCTTAGGTTTCAATGTCGACAGTAATCTAAATTGGAAAGCACATATAGATTCAATTTGCAACAGATTAGATCGATTTGTATTTGCCCTGAAAAAATTGAGGCAAACTGTCTCTACAGAGGCAGCTTTGACGGCATATCATGGCCATGTATCTTCTATCCTCAACTATGGCTTATTACTGTGGGGTAATTCTGTGGACATTGATAGAGCTTTCAAACTCCAGAAGCGTTGCATGCGAGCCATTGACAAAGCCTGGTTTTTAGACAGCTGCAGACCAATTTTTCAAAAATATAAAATTTTACCGCTACCTTGCCAATACATCAGAGTTGCTTGTTTGTTTGTGCGATCTAACGAAAAATATTTCGTAATACGTAAAGATGTTATAAGAAGGGTCCAAAGAACGTTTTACGAAGAATTACTGTATCAGCCTCGATGCCGTAAGGATATTCACAAAAGAAATGCCTATAATATGTGTATTTTTCTGTATAATAATTTACCCACTAATCTTAGAAGTATGCATGGAAACTTATTTAAAGTTAAGCTAACTGAATGGCTCTTAAGCAATTGTTTTTATTCAATTAAGGAGTATGTAAATAGAACCACTTGAGGTCTATACTTTAAGATTTGCACACCTGTGACAGGTTGAATTCTTATTCTTTAGGATAATTACTAACCCATCTGTAATTAATTGTACCTATCTGAATTCTAGCAAATAAAAGATTTGATTTGATTTGACTTTCACAAAGTTGATATTTATCACTTTGTGAATTTGTTCCCGGTCTGGTTAGGACATTGCAGGGTGAACCACTTGATTGTCCGAAAAGAAATGGTCCCGTGCTTGATAAATAAATAAATCGTTTATTCCTATATTTTTTACAGTAAGTTTTATACAATTTGATTCCGCCAAACTGCTAAACAGTTTGTTGGCAGAAGGAAACGCTCCCGTATAACAACTGTATAAATTAATTATTACTTATATTATTTTACAATTTATAAATCCTTTTTAGCAATCAGCATGTAAACATTTTATTAATTATATTTACTCAACCAAACATACAATTTTACTATTTTTAAATTGATATAAAAGATTTTCTTTAGTTTTTCTCTTAAAATTATATTTGTTTTTTGCTTCGGAGGGCACGTTAAGCCGTCGGTCCCGGTTGCTGTCTATGATTACTTAGACGGCGGTCGTTACACAACCATGTCAGACGCCTACTACTAGCAGTAGGCGGTTGAAAAGAACACCACGGTTTATCGGGTCGTTGGACGACTCGTTCATCTATCTATCTATCTGTCTTATTTCCAGAGGGATGTCGACGTCGATGTTGGTTCTCCAGAGGCGCTGGTACGAGCTGGTGCGGCTCACTCGCAACAAGCTGTCAGACTTCCGCCGCGGCGGCCGGAGCGTGCCGCCGCTATGCAAACAGCTCGCCATCAGGTACATAATAAACAATGTGTGTACGTATACACAGGGTAGCTCACTCGCAACAAGCTGTCAGACTTCCGCCGCGGCGGCCGGAGCGTGCCGCCGCTATGCAAACAGCTCGCCATCAGGTACATAATAAACAATGTGTGTACGTATACACAGGGTAGCTCACCCGCAACAAGCTGTCAGACTTCCGCCGCGGCGGCCGGAGCGTGCCGCCGCTATGCAAACAGCTCGCCATCAGGTACATAATAAACAATGTGTGTACGTATACACAGGGTAGCTCACTCGCAACAAGCTGTCAGACTTCCGCCGCGGCGGCCGGAGCGTGCCGCCGCTATGCAAACAGCTCGCCATCAGGTACATAATAAACAATGTGTGTACGTATACACAGGGTAGCTCACTCGCAACAAGCTGTCAGACTTCCGCCGCGGCGGCCGGAGCGTGCCGCCGCTATGCAAACAGCTCGCCATCAGGTACATAATAAACAATGTGTGTACGTATACACAGGGCAGCTCACTCGCAACAAGCTGTCAGACTTCCGCCGCGGCGGCCGGAGCGTGCCGCCGCTATGCAAACAGCTCGCCATCAGGTACATAATAAACAATGTGTGTACGTATACACAGGGCAGCTCACTCGCAACAAGCTGTCAGACTTCCGCCGCGGCGGCCGGAGCGTGCCGCCGCTATGCAAACAGCTCGCCATCAGGTAAATAATAAACAATGTGTGTACGTATACACAGGGTAGCTCACCCGCAACAAGCTGTCAGACTTCCGCCGCGGCGGCCGGAGCGTGCCGCCGCTATGCAAACAGCTCGCCATCAGGTACATAATAAACAATGTGTGTACGTATACACAGGGTAGCTCACTCGCAACAAGCTGTCAGACTTCCGCCGCGGCGGCCGGAGCGTGCCGCCGCTATGCAAACAGCTCGCCATCAGGTAAATAATAAACAATGTGTGTACGTATACACAGGGTAGCTCACCCGCAACAAGCTGTCAGACTTCCGCCGCGGCGGCCGGAGCGTGCCGCCGCTATGCAAACAGCTCGCCATCAGGTACATAATAAACAATGTGTGTACGTATACACAGGGTAGCTCACTCGCAACAAGCTGTCAGACTTCCGCCGCGGCGGCCGGAGCGTGCCGCCGCTATGCAAACAGCTCGCCATCAGGTACATAATAAACAATGTGTGTACGTATACACAGGGTAGCTCACTCGCAACAAGCTGTCAGACTTCCGCCGCGGCGGCCGGAGCGTGCCGCCGCTATGCAAACAGCTCGCCATCAGGTACATAATAAACAATGTGTGTACGTATACACAGGGTAGCTCACTCGCAACAAGCTGTCAGACTTCCGCCGCGGCGGCCGGAGCGTGCCGCCGCTATGCAAACAGCTCGCCATCAGGTACATAATAAACAATGTGTGTACGTATACACAGGGCAGCTCACTCGCAACAAGCTGTCAGACTTCCGCCGCGGCGGCCGGAGCGTGCCGCCGCTATGCAAACAGCTCGCCATCAGGTACATAATAAACAATGTGTGTACGTATACACAGAGTAGCTCACTCGCAACAAGCTGTCAGACTTCCGCCGCGGCTATGCAAACAGCTCGCCATCAGGTAAATAATAAACAATGTGTGTACGTATACACAGGGTAGCTCACTCGCAACAAGCTGTCAGACTTCCGCCGCGGCGGCCGGAGCGTGCCGCCGCTATGCAAACAGCTCGCCATCAGGTACATAATAAACAATGTGTGTACGTATACACAGGGTAGCTCACCCGCAACAAGCTGTCAGACTTCCGCCGCGGCGGCCGGAGCGTGCCGCCGCTATGCAAACAGCTCGCCATCAGGTACATAATTTAACAATGTGTGTACGTATTTTTATTTATTTTTAGTTGCTTTGGGATACTTACAAATGAAAATGAAAATGAAATAACTTTATTCAATGTAAGATAGCATTATCACTATAACTTTTCAAGCACTCGCGATCACTTTCACTCATTTTAAGTATTAGACCGGGTCTATCGCGATAGTATTTAGGTAAAAGTCAACCCGCGACCACAATACATGAAACTGTATTGAAACGTCGGGACACAGGTAAATTACTAATATTTACCTAAATACTATCGCGATAGACCCGGTCTAATACTTAAAATGAGCATTATCACTTATTGCGTCATGATCGGTCATTGTAAAAAAAAGAAATTTGCATAACGCAATTTTCTTCTTTTTATAACAATTTTGTATTGTCCTAATAGAAAACCGGCTCGGGCGGGATAAAAAAAGAAAAATAAGAATAAAGGCACTGCCTCGGGGCTGGCCAGGTTAATCACACAGCACGTAACTTTACACCACCACCATTTGTAAACAGCTTGAATAATAACAGTAGTTAAATACAACAAAAATAAACTCATAGCCAATTAAAAGATTCCACCAGTAGGTGACCATATAAAAAGAATGGTGAGTTAAGAATAACATTAACAAATTACATACAGAAAATCACAAATTTGCATGTACATAAAAACAGGGTTATATTTTATTCACCCCGGAAATTTTACAGGGTGATTCTGCTCATGATTCTGAACAACTTTTATTATGGGGTCACCTGCGAAATCGCGAAAAAAAAACAGCTGCTCCATAGAAAAATTCATACCTACCCGAACAAAATGTATGGAACAGCTGTTTTTTTTTTCGCGATTTCGCAGGTGACCCCATAATAAAAGTTGTTCAGAATCATGAGTAGAATCGCCCTGTAAAATTTCCGGGGTGAATAAAAAATAACCCTGTATACAGATAAAAATACATAGACACATCACGAAAAGAAAACACACACATATCACGCCTTAATCCCTTGTGGGGTAGGCAGAGCGTAAACGGCCGCAAAAACGAACATTTACGCCACGTCTGACAAATAATTGAGGGTCATTCAGAAAACCGCGCATCGCCATAGTGACAGGTTGTCAGCCCATCGCCTAAAATACAATACACGCCCTCGAGTCCCCTAGTCGCCTCCCACGACTCCCACGGGACGAAATGGGGTGGTGCTATTCTAAGCCGGCATCACACGGCACGAAAAGGAAAAGTTGTTCTATTTTAAGTCTAGAAACGATGAAAGTTTGTAATGAAAATAAAAAATGAAATGTTTTCATACATACATATATCACGCCTTCATACCTTGCGGGGTAGGCATAGCGTAAAAGGCCGTATAAATAAACCGTTCATTTACGTCACTTCTGACAAACATTTCAAGAGTTTTTCATTGTGTATCGCCATAGTGAATGTTTGCCAGCCCATCGCCTAAAGTTACAAAAAGCATGTTACCCTCGAGTCCCTTAGTCGCCTCACACCCACGGGAAAGAAATAGGGTGATGCTATTCTAAACTGACATCACACGGAAAGAATCATCATCATCATAGGCCTCACACGTCTGTGACAGACGATTTAATCAGTGTCTGAGGCAAGTCTTTTCATGGCTGTATAAGCCGATACGAGAACGGAATAATTTTCCGCATGCTCTACAAGTGAAGGTGGAATTTGAGACTGGCACATGCATGTTTAGATGACGTGTATTTTTGTTTGTTTGCAGGTTTCCAGACCTGATAACGTCGCCTCTGCCATCGTGGAGCGAACTGGTCGCGTCGAAGCTTGTAGTGCTGCCTGACTACGCAGATATTCACGCACAACAAACGGTTAATTCAATACTTTATACTATAATCACACCTCGGACACTGGCGCTCAAATGTTAGAAACAAACGCGTTGCTACGCATACAGTCTAAGCTCGCGTAGGTGAACGCGGACCATGCTTGTGTGTGTGAGACAACATGTCAGGGTTGCCGCCATTTTGCGTTCGCGAATCGGGAATGCAATGTGCGGCAGTATGAAATGACCTTCGTCGTCGCGTCCTTGCTAGCCGGTGTCTGAGCGTCCTCCGAGCGCGGGTGGGCGGCGCTTGTAGGGGGAGGCAGGGAGTGACCATACTGTACGCTAGTACTATAAATTATACTGTGCTATATCTACATAGAAAGTGCTTATAACTTTTCATAGAGAGGAACGTGACGTGCACACAATATGCGGCAAAAATTGATCAAACGAAAATGTGCAGCAAATATTTCACGTCATGACAAGGATTCTGCCAAACAATATATCTATCCTTGTCACACTTTGGCAAATTTCATATTTCTGTCCTGCTCTCACAATGTCTCACTCGTGACACTCGGCAATTGCCGCGTAATATTTGATGCACATTTTGTGTTGAACATTTTCGTTTGAACAATTTTCGTTTCAACTAGCGGGAAGTAATCTAATCATCCACACAAATCACTTTCTGCCCTCGAGAGTCTAGGATGCAACTGAAAATCTTTCGTAAAATGGAACTTGTCTCTAATATTTTAGCAGAATTAATTTAAGATTTCACTGAATGGACTGTTTGTGTTGGTTTAAAAAAGATCAGTTACTCGCGATTGTTGATGATTCGTGGCATGAATTTGGGGTTTATTATAATAGTAATAAATAATCATTTATTTTCCATTCAACAAGTTACATAACATAGGTCACGATGAAATAATAAAAGCTAATAAGAAAGAATTCAATAAAAGTAATCGGTGTCTTCCTTCGCCCGTAAAGTATGTATAATTCCTACTTCTTTGTATTATCCATAATTTTTAAACGACAATTAAAATGGTACACTGAACCTAGAACGTACAGTATATTGGTATGTTTATTAATCGCAGAAAAAATCGAATAATTTAACTTAAATCGTTTGTTTATATTGCCAGCCCGGCGAGATGGCCGCTACGCGACCGCCACCTCTTGTAGACAGTAAGTACAAAACATCAAAAAATATTATTATGACAAATATAAACAAAAGTATATTGTGAATCGTAGATAGATAGATAATAGTAGTTTATGAAACTGTCGTATAATGGGGGTCATTAGAATGCGAGTGTCTGTTTATCACACGAGGCGCAGCCGAGTGTGATAATAGTTTGACACGAGCATTCTAATGCCTAATTATAGCAGTTGCATACACTATTTTATCTACACTCTCCAAAAAAAAACTCAGAAACACTTTTCTAAACGTACGCACCGGCCATTGCAAGGCCCGATACAAGGACAAATTCAATACGAGAACGTAATATGGCTTGATATAAATTTTTGAAAATTCTGTAATTTAGCAGTTGTTTACCGTGGATGTGGAGTGACTTACCTAAACAACTGAACAACATCTGAACAACAACTGAACAACATCTGAACAACACCTGAACAACATCTGAACAACATCGGAACAACAACTGAACAACATCTGAACAACAACTGAACAACATCTGAACAACAACTGAACAACATCTGGACAACATCTCAACAACAACTTAATAAAACAAACGCATCATTACCATACAACAACAACTGACAGGTGCGGAACTCTGTGTTTCCAAACGTTTGGAAACAGGCGGAAGTTGGCAATAAGAGTATTGGCAAAAAAAAACTTCGTTTCATTTCTCAACTTTATCGTATTAAGAGTTTTCTCATTAAGTCATTACGCTTCTGTAATTTATAGTAAACCCTAGTTTTTATAGGCAGAATGCATAAAGTAGGTCATTATGCATCTGTTTTCGAATTCATAATTCGAACATTATGAGACGAGTGTAGATAAACACTTTATTGCTTACAACATACACAGAAAAAACAAAACAATACAGAAAAACTTCAAACTAAAAGTAATTAAAAGCGGCCTTATCGCTTGCAGCGATCACTTCCAGGCAACTGTAATTGCAGGCAGGAATCCTACCATATAATCTTTTCACGTGAAGCCTAATTTTCTTCTGAGATTCACTTTTATACCATTTATTCCCCAGGTTCTAATGATGACGACATAATACTAATAGAAAGAGACATAGAGACAATTGATCTAGACGGCTTGGACACAGATGACGAAGATAAACTTCTGATAGACGAAAGAATAAAAATTGAAAAAAAGAAACTTGAGCAACGCATTAAAAAGATTAAAGATGAAATTAATGAGAAAGAAAGAAGAGAACAAAGAAAACATGATATGTGTACTAAATCTGATACCGAAATGAATAGCTTACTTAAATATATAAATGAATACCAAAATAGACCAGCTACATCAAACAATGTACACTCTTCAAAAGATTTCAGTGACGATAAAACTGTTGAAAGACAAAATAGTACAGATGTTTCAAACAATACTCAGATTGATTTGACTCAAACACATTCCGCAGACGGGTTTTCTATAACAAAAACAGGAATTAATAGTTTAAAAATGGACATTGATGAAGTTAATGATTTGATAACCGATATTGACATAACTGAACACGATGTTATAGATAAAAGTCTCGAACCAGAGGCTAATAAAGAGACACATAAAACAATGGAACTAAATAATGATAATATTATCGGTTTTAAAACAGACACGACAAATTCAGTAAACATACCGCAAAATTCAGAAGCACTTCTTTCAAACCTAAATGTGTTTGAAGGGCTGGATCCTTCAAATGTGGAAGCGAAAATTATATTTAGTGACGATGATGATGAATGTAAGAAAATTGCTACTAATTATCCTAGACATGAGACTGGAATAAAGGTCACAAGACAAAATAGTGCAGACCAAATAACACAGAATGAAGTATCTAGCACAAGACTTACTGTAAATACAGATAATATATTTCACAGTAATGAAAATGTGTCTAGTCGCAGTGTTCAAATTCAACAACCAGGTAGTTTAATAAACCTAAATGCTGACAGTTCGGGCTTTGACACGACAGCAGATATAATAAAGACTGAAAATATAATGAAACAAAATAACAAAGATAGTATTTGTAAACCAGGTTTACCAAACAAAAAGCGCGTGGGCTCAAAATCATATTTAGAAAAGTGTGAAAAAGAAGAAATTAACAAAAGAAGTCAAAATATAAATAATGATAATAAGAATAATGTATTTGAAAAACTTTTGACAGTATCTGATGATAATTGTTCAATTCCAGCACAATCACTTGTTGCTGAGAAAAATAAAGATACGCCTCCAAGTGCTGTTTGTAAGAAAGAAGTAAATTCAGATGATGAAGAATCCAATTTGGTTATAGTAGAAAACACGGAACAGATAGAAATAAAAAATGAATTAAATGTAGATAAACCAAAAACAAGTTCCTTTTTATGTTTTGAGGATATGGAAAATACGAATAAAATTGACAATTCCGATACCGAAAAATCTAAAGCTAATAAGAATATTAAAGTTGATGAGTTTAGTTTGAAAGAGGCTACCATTTCAAAAGAAATTAACGACCTAGAATCAGACATGAACAAAACAAAAAAGATTCAAAAACCTTCCTACGCAAGGTTTGCTTTTGAGGATGATAATGTTGAAATTGAAGACAGAAAAATCTCAATCATTCCTGTAGAAAAAACCGGTAATGAACCTCAGAATAACGAGAGCGTACCAACAACCATTGAAGATCAAAAGAAAACCACAACATCTGATGAAGACAGTGAGACTTTAAGTGAAGAAATTAAAAGAGGCAATACATCCATGGACATTCAGAGTGTCCAAGATGCAAATAAAGATGTTAATCCAAGTGTTTATATAGGTGAGTGTTACTGATATTATCTTTACCAATAACCTCAATTCGAGAAATAAATGTGTTACAGTGGGACGTTTCTCATACAAAAGTAAAATTGACTTAAATCTTTGAAGGAGACAAAAGTTTAATTAAAAAACTCGATGGGAAGTCCCGTGGTGATATAACATTTTCGCAAAATAATAAAAATAAATTAGAAACCATAAGATTTCTTTGTTAAAACACTTGTATATATAGAGGTCAGTGGTTAAAACCGATTCGCTAGTTTACGCCAATAGATAGCGCTACTGCTGCAAAAATGAGTTTTATTTTATTGTTGACAAAATAATCTTTATAAAATAAATAATAAAATTTCTTTATTTCAGACTTTTACATCCATAGTGTGAAAATTTAAAAAAATTGTTCATAAGTTCATAACTAGGGTTAATAAAACATAGCTTTTACCTAATAAAATTAACATTCATAATTTATAATTTGAGATTTTACAGATTTACATAGCTAACTAAAAGCTTTAAATAACTAGGTTTAGGTACATAGCTCGCTTTCATTTAAATAAATTTAAAAAATTTGTTCATAAGTTCATAACTAGGGTTAATAAAACATAGCTTTTACCTAATAAAATTAACATTCATAATTTATAATTTGAGATTTTACAGATTTACATAGCTAAACTAAAAGCTTTAAATAACTATATACTACTTTTTATATTTGAACCAAAAGTAATTTCGCGCTAAATTATCAATCAACACAAAACAATCATATGTTAAAAAATTGTTCTTCATCGCATGTTTAAGTTCATTGAATTTTAGTTTTTAGTTTGTATGTGAAATTTAACTATTTATATTGTTGTCACATTGAGTCAAATAGGTTTATAAAAGGATAGGAGATACTTAAGTCCTGTCATGTTTAAAAATGTCAATAGGTTCTTAGCCATTTTGCGACAATTTAGTCGCCATTGTTTTCATCGTCGCCTTATTTTGATAAATAACTCGTATTTTGCGTCAAATTATAAGACATTACAGGACTTAGATAGCTCCTATCCTTCTCTTAACATATTTGACGGAAAGTGACAGCACAAATTTAAGGTGGTTCGTTTTACATACAAACGAAAAACTGAAATTCAATGGACTTGTGCATGCGATAAAGACCATTTTCTAACAAATGCTTATGCGAAATTATGCAGCCCCACGTAAATTTGTCGCTTAACGGGCCTACTTCCATGAAGTGAGGTGAAAACGAGTTACGAGAATGCATTTTATACATATTCTAAGGAACATCACTGTCAACAAAATTTTGTTTTTTATTCTTCAAGATATGAGGAATAAGCCAGGGCAGCGCAAAATCTCATTTTATATTTAATAACGGAGAAATTAAAATTTGAAGTTACCTCTATTTTTCAGTGATGAAGCGTGGCGTAAGAGATTTCTTCCGCCAGTGCTAATCGAACTGTATTGATTTTAGTATGATTATTAATGGTAATTTCACGTTGAACCCGCCCGGGCGGCTATTTTTTGACAAAACAACTTAGTTATTAAGAAATTTAGCAAAACACTTACTGTTTCCGGCTGCTTTCCTTGGGAGTAAAAGGTTTTTGTTTTGATGTGTTTCCTCTGCTGTCAAAACTGACGTGGAATTGATCATAGATAAACGGAATATGATGCAGACGCGACACACTGTACATTTGTTCGATATTTTGACCGTGAAAAATTATTGTAGCTAGAATTTTGCCGTAAAATATATCAACTATCTAACAACGGCATTCTATCCGCTATGGATAATTTTGCCAATGTCAATACTACGTTGATTGGTACATCGAACGAAACGCAAAATATGAACCGATTAGACGTAGGTATTGAAAATATTTTTACGATCAAATAATAGGATGACGTGGTTGTTAGTGCAGATTAGTATGAAGTAGTAAGGTTCGATTTATATGCAACACTACACGGCGGCACAAAAGCAGTTTTTTAACCGCGGCGGAATTTTTTGAATGTATATATGGAGCGCTGCGCATACGGTCACCACCAACCACAGTTTTAGGACAAATTATAAGAAAGCAAGTATTAGTGCATTGTTGTCGAGGTATGGAAAATAAGACCTTGCTGGACATGTATAGTTTGAAGTCCGAGCCGCAGGCGAGGACTTCAATTATACAAGTCAAGCAAAGTAATTTTCCCCGAGGCTTACATAGTGCTTTTCTCAAAAAAAGGCTAGGAAATGAAAGATTGTACTTCTTATAAAAGTTAGCTAGCGACCACAACACAACGAAACAAATATAAATTTACAATTATCCCACCAATTGTAATTTTTTTTAATAAATTCGCCTGTAAGGCACAGTATTACGTAATATTCTGCCATACTAAATGTTTAGTTCATTCTTTTCTTTTTTAATTCTGGACAGGCAAGGTTCTTCACATTATACAGCCTCGTCTTTAGTTACCTGTTTCATACAAAATTACGTTCCGTTTCTATGAGAGTCATCGAGATAATTTTGAAATCAAATTATGTGGGTTTAGCGTATAACGAATTTATCTTAATGGACACCAGCAAAGGATTTCCATATACCTTTGCTGGCGTGATCTGAGACGTGACAAACAATGTGAAACTTCGCGGTTTCTTTTTTTGAAATAAAATAAACACATTTCCTAGCATGTTTGAGAAAAATAATTATGTACATGTACTTACGTACATACATACATACACATATCACGCCCATATCTCTTGAAACTTGCGTACCTAGTATACAAAAGTATTATTTATGTAGTAAAAGATTTTTGTCAGATTTCAGTTCAAGAGTGGGATCAATTGATTCGGAAGGTTTTTAGTGTTATGGGGCAGAAAGGTTCTAGAGTGGCACTGGGTCAAGATGTTCATGCTAGGGTAACACTGGGTTGAAAGGTTCTAGACTTATACCTAGCTGGAAAGTCCTAGAGTGTCACCGAACAAAATGCCAATACTAATGTTAAAATTAATTTCCAGGTAGGTACTTATCATTTCGGGAAGGTCGAGGGTATCATTATATTAAAGGTTGTGGTCACCCTGGTTCGTTGGTAACACCGAAATATACCAAACATTGTATAGGGCTATAAATCCCTTTTCTAAAAATACCAATTTCAAGACCAAAAATTATAGGATTATCCAGATAGGAATGGATTAAAAACCTTAGTCAAACAAACAATTAGAAGCACCTTCGATTTTGATTTTTCTTAGTTACTTTTGTTTAATTTAGCGTTGCTATGCTGGGGTAAGTTAGGTATTAATGACGGTCTATGAATGCGCCGCGATTTCGCACGCATCGCTCTGGGCATATGTTGTCCCTTTCTCGCTCGCGGGGCGAGGGGGCGGCGTGCGCGCGGGCCGCCTGGTAGACGCCAAGCGGTGATTTCTGCACCGCATTCAGTCACTCAAAACCGTTCGGACGAGAACGTATTGTGTTTTGTACGGATTTCCCGCCACGCGTTTTGTGATGCCGCGTGTAATGGACGATTCAATTTGAGATCGCGCGTGTTGATGCATCGTATTATTGCGGTTCTCCTGGGTTATACTGGAATACCAGGCTTAGTGATTGTTGGATGTCTCGACGTCTTCCACGTGAGCGTCGCGTTGAATAGGCATCAAGTGCCATATCGGCTCGCGTTTGTACGACCCAAGTTCGGGTTGGGTCACGCGTAATGACTAATATCAAAGTGAAATACGAACAGAAGCTGTGAGTGGTTTGAAGTGAATAACGCGCCAAGGCTGTAGTGGAATGCTGGGTGTCGATATCTTTTCCACCCAGCCCTGTAAGTACCCACGGAATTCCTTTTTGATCCATTCCCTGTACTTCCTTTCTCCGTTGGGTATTTTATGCATTTGGACCGGCACGTTGACTGTAAGTTAAACCTGGTTGTTTAGTATAAAACTGTTTATTCGTGTTAATGGTGTGTTCCCTTTAGTCATATTTGTTGTACCATATCATTGTGACTCCTTAGTACGAATTGCGGAATTCGTGGGGTGATATAATTTGGAGGTACTTACTTATAATCTAGTGCTAATACGTGTGACGTAACGCCAGATCGGCAGACGGTATTTACTACCGACTTGAGTTATGTAAAGGTCAGAACACATCATTTGCCAATTTCACTCAACTTAGTTAATTAAGTTAAATAGATTTGGGTTCACGTTTAATTCATAGTATGCGCTGCTATATTGTGCAGCGTATGCTATTTAGCGCTGCGTAACGCGGCCATTGTCTGCCTTCAGTTGAACTCCTGGTATTTTACTAGAAATTTACCTGTGTAAATCGCTTCCACTGCGGGAGTTTAGCTTGGAATTAGACAACTTTTATAGATACCACCAAAATGTATGATAATTTTTAACTATGAAGCAATTCAACTGGTGTCGGTGATTAAAGGAAAACGATTGTAAAAGGTGTTCGAAGGTATGAAATTTTTAAGGCATGCGGCTCTGTGTTTGTCTGATGGTCAACAAATATTGTTCAAAAACTAATGAACGGTGCGAGAATGCGACCGCTATTTTATATATATATTATCATATCATAATATCATACTCGAATATATAATGGCCGTCGCTAATTGGTTTTTGCTATTTATATTTTGAACTTACATCTATGTATACTGATTTATGCAATAAACGTTTAAAATTGAAATTGAAATTTAACAGTATTAGTTGCGCTTAAGGTGCACGCAATGACGAAAATGACAAAGAAATGTCCAAAAAAAGTGTCTTAATGTCGAAGTTCGCAAAAAATGTACAATACCAGGATGGACAAAAACGAAACAAAAATATGTTCGCGCAAAGTGCGTAACATGATACTTGCATTTTTAAACCTGAACTAATAAGTTGGCTTTATTTAGTTTAATGACTTTGCTTCTTCTGAAATAACGTAAAACTAAAAAGTTGTAAATATGATTTGAGATGTTATGAAGATAAGTGTTTTGTGAACTGATTAAGCCCTTATTTTTAGACCAATTCTTTTCATGTACTGAAAGTGGAAGAATAACAAACAAACATACAGTACAGTTTATACAGTTCATAATTAATATGGATACTATGCGTTCAGCTAAGTCTTGGCGAATGGTTCAGCTTATTCCAAAATATGGTCCTTATGATATAATGTAGGTTAATATTCCTTCCAAGTTATAATATCAACTTTGTGAGTAGTCCACCGAGAATCGAACCCGGAACCTTAGCGCCGCAGGCAGTCGCACTACCATTAGTCGTCAAGTATTGTATCAGTACCAGTTAGACTAACATATGAAATGGTGACACCTCTATAATATACTCTTTGACATGACTTCCGAATTTCATTTGAATTTCGTTCCTTCCGTCGAAGTACAAGCCTTAACTACTTATGGTTAAAAGATGAAGAGTAAATCGTCAACGATAAAATCAAATTAATTTTGACAAAAAACACTTGTACTCGTTTCACAGTTTTATTGCGGGGTAACCCGATCGGTTTCGCTCACATGAGCATTTTCAAGGATTTTTTAAAACAAAACATTATTAAAGTGTTTTTATGTCAAAATTAATTAAACATGGAGTTTCACCAAACGCTAACAATCGCAATTTTTAACTATAATAAAATCAAACTCTATTTTTGCAGCAGTAGCTCCGTCTATTGGTGTAAAGTGGCAAATCGGGTTTAACAAGGGAATCCTATGGTTTACAATTTATTTTTATTATTTTGCGAAAATATTATATTAACACGGGACTTCTTATCAAGTTTTTGAATTAGAATTTTGTCGCCTTTAAAGACATAAATCTATTCAACATTTGCATGAAAAACGTCCACTTTAAGATAATTTATATCCCGAATGGAGGCCATTATCATGCTTAACTTATATTATGAACAGAAAAGATTATTTTATCTTGTGTGATTGATAATCTCTAACACTACTAGACCGATTTCAAAAATCTTTCTTCATATTCTTTTGTCATGTGGGACATCGAGTCAAATAACGACCCTGATAAACCATTACAAATCTACACCATCCCTGAATAACATAGGGTACTTTTTACTACGGGAAAGTATCTTATTACTACGGTTTTTTTTAATAATGGACGAAACCGCTGGGTTTCCCTCTAGCCCTTTACATGATTTAACAAAATATTTATGTAAATTAACAACTTTCATACTAACATATTTATTACTAACAGGTGCCAGTTCACCAAATATAACATTTAACAACAGTACGTATACATATTTTAACTTAATTTATGTTGTTTGTACTTTGTATTATTTTATTGAGGCTGATTCGGGTTTGACTTTGGTACGACACTTGTCAATAAAATGAAGAACAAATTTTTTTTTTAAAACAAGCTTTTATTTATTTGAGTGCACTATTTGAAGAATGGTTGGCAAGACGATTCCAACGAGCCCATACTCGATAGGGGTACATAGTTCCATCTTTGAGATGCTATGACCACCTTCCGGCTCCATCATCATATCAGCTTTTTGACATTGCATTGTTACCCAATTTACATGTCTATGCAAAATTTTAGATCAATCGGAAGTCGCTAAGTGGCTCAAATTTCGCTTCCGAATTTCGTTTTGACCCGTACAAACTAACGAACACGGCAAGTCAAATAAAAGCTTGTAAAAAACAAAGAGGTATAAAGCTGTTATGCTGCGCTAAAACTGTTGATCAATAGACATATTTTACTGTACCAACATTTATAAAAGAGCTGTTATTTTTATGATTTCGGAAATGGCCATATAGGAAAAGACATTTTGGGGGCTGGCAGTTATTTCGCTCAAAGAATAAGTTTGGCAATGTTGCCAGCATTTTGAGTACTCTGCCTCGGTGCGCCGCTTAGGAAAATCATTTTTATTCTATTTGTTTGTTTTAATGTATATTGAATATATTTTTTATTGTAAAAGGTGACGACTATTAAAATTATGTTTCAGACGAAAAACTCTTAATGCCAGTCCAAATACCTGTACAGAGAATAGACGTAATGTGGAAAAAACACGCCAAAGAAAACGTTATCGACGTATCGAAAATCGACAAAAACCTATACCCCGGTTGCAGACTTCGTTTGCCCGGTTTAAAGCCCGGTTTTACCCCATCCGGATGGCATGGCCGAAAACCGGTGAAAAGGTTAACCAGACGATACAAGTCGGGCGATTTAAGATATAATCCAGATTTCGAGTACTCTCTGAAGAGGTTAGATGTGAGCTTTATTCTGAAGAACGCACAGCTCTTAGCGGATACTTGCAAACCGATCACAGTCGACATAGAAAGGATGCCGGTTGATATTATTGAAGGTAAGCTTAACTATTTAGTGACTCATAAGTTACGTTCACACCATGCAACCGCTCCTGCTCCTGCCGCTACCGCGAATCTTGCTTGAAATACTTCCGCGGAAGTATCAACGCGAGTGAGAGTTCACAAACTGCCGTCATACTCTTCTCGCAGCAATACGAGTGATCGAGATAGCAATACATTCCACACGCGTTCGTGCTGCCGTTCCTTTGACTCGCGCACGAAAAGCCGACACTCGCGGGAGCACGGGAAGTGGCAGCGGCATGACGAGTAGCAGCGCGAGTAACCTGTTTACATACTCGCGCTGCCCAATTCTCTTACTATTTCCTTGCACATATTGACATTGTGTGAACGTGACATTAAAAACAAGGTTTACAATTGGACCTGTATAAATGTAACACTCTCAAAAAGAAAATTTTAACAGTCTTTAAGCAAGTGTGCATTTCAGTAGTTAATACTTTATAGTTTGTATGATGGATGGCAATAAATGTATTGTTTTATCTGATTTCAGCTTACTTAGACCAACAAGGTATAGAATCCCGCCTTCGTCCACGTAAAAAAGTTAAATTGACTGATATCGACGAAGTTAGAAGGAAGAATAAACGAATATTGACGGCGCAAGTGCGGCCCATCGTCGCTACACAACAGGTAGGAAGATTCTAGAGTAGCAAGAGTGTAGAACTAGCTAACATAGTTGAAACACAACTGGAAGTTTTAATACTAAATATTTAAAACAGTTCCCGTGTATATTTTAGAAAACTTGCAAATCTTTCTATTACGGGCAAGATTGAACCTGCGACTTTCGCCATCACTATAGGCAAACCATTTAACTTTTGGGACGCCCGCGGGGCAAGAAGTATGTGGGCGGGCAGGGGGGTATCGATACACACGTAATTAGTTGTTCCAAAATCCATCTTGAAATATATTACTCCAATGCTAAATAAAATAACTTCCGGTTTGCCTTTAGTGGCGACGCCACTCTTCCATTGCCTGCAAATTTTGTGTATCTTGATGCCAAAAACGGTGGCAGGGCTCCATCTACCGGGTTAATTATGCAACTAATACTTCCTACCTATAAAAGGTAGGAAAGTTCTACAGTGGAATCTTAGAAAGAGAGTGCAGAGAGATACATATGTCAGCTTATTGCAGTCCACTGCTGGACGTAGGCCT
Source organism: Tuta absoluta (assembly GCA_027580185.1). Classification (NCBI taxonomy): domain Eukaryota; kingdom Metazoa; phylum Arthropoda; class Insecta; order Lepidoptera; family Gelechiidae; genus Tuta; species Tuta absoluta. The sequence goes on along the minus strand of JAQAHW010000058.1, from coordinate 2,316,187 downwards.
CCCCCAGGGTACGCCATAGGGCACGATCTCCTGTTTTCGCCATCTAGTTCCTACCAACCGCCCTCTTTAAGTCTCTGTCCATCTGGCTGGAGGGCGTCCAAAGCTTGGGGTGGTATGGGATCTACCTCCTAGCGGTGGAGCCCGGGCAACGGCAACGTCGGCAACACAAACTTACCTGTGGATAAGTCCGGCTGAACGATCCCACGTGCGCGGTGGCTGGCTCGCGACCACCATCCCACCGAAGTCTGGCGCCAAGTAGCCACCTGCATTGTGTCAGTGTGTGGGAGTGCCAGTGCCTTAACAGGCTTCTTCTGGGTGAGCTCGCTCCATCTGACGACTCTGTCTCTGTCCTATGACCTAGACTAAAGTCAAGAGCAAACACATCATTAATAAAAAAATAATAAAAAACTGTCATTGCCGAGGCGTAGCCTCCACTTGAGAACTCGATTTCTCCAGCAGTGCGATATTTATCCTTTTTTTTATTCATTTTGTAGTATAATTATCACTAAAGTAGCAGATATTAGTTTTTGAGTGTTGTAAGAGCCGACTACAAGACTCGGGTTTTATGTGTATTAGAATGTTAGGCGACAGGCTGACAATATGTCACTATAGTGAAGTGAGTTTCAGAAAAATCATGTATTTTTCTGACACGGCCCCCAAATATTTGGCAGACGTGGCGATAGCGACCGTATTTTTACGGCTGTTAACGCTCTGCCTACCCCGCAGCAAGAGATAAAGGCGTGATATGTGTATGTATGTATATGGGTATTATTTTTTCTGGAAAAGCGCGGGGGAGGCCTTTGCCCAGCAGTGGGATCTGCATACATACATACATAAATCACGCCTATATCCCTTATGGGGTAGGCAGAGCGTTAACGGCCGTTCAACGGATATTAACACCACGTCTGACAAAAGTTTGAGGGTCAATCAGATAACTGTGTATCACTATAGTGACAGGTTGTCAGCCCGTCGTCTAAAATGGCAATACACACCCTCGAGTCCCTTAGCGCCTCTTACGACACCCATGGGTAAGAAACGGGTTGATGCTATTCTAAGCCGGCATCATACAGCAATTGGGAACAAGTGGGATCTGATAGGCTAATTATAATAGTAATGTATTATATATTTTTTTCTGTGGATCCATTTTTTTTTCGTCGCTATAGCGAAATATCGCAGGTGGCAGCAAAGCAAAAGCTTTTCACATTCATACCATGCTTACTGGTAAAAAAATCTGCCCATCGCCTACAATTACAATATACATGTAACCCTTGACTCCCTTAGTCGCCTCTTACGAAAATGGGGCGATGCTATTCTAACCCGACATCACACGGCAAAATAATCAAATTTCCAAAAACTTGCAGAACGCAGAACCACAAAGCGAGTCGTTGGCCGTCGATTCTCACGACACATCCGACTCCGATAGCGACGATTCATTCGTGATGGACATTGAACCCAGACCCTCCATTCCGAGTGCCCATGCCGCTGCCACTGGTGACACTCTCACGCAACAGGAGCTCGACGAAGTTCTGAATAGATTGACGGTAAGTTGACAATGCTACATGCCGTGAGGTTGACCTAAATATTAAAAAAAAACGAATGTTACATGTCGTGAGTTTGGCCTTCTTAACAGTGTCATATGCCGTGCGGTTCACTTTGTTAGCAGTGTCATGTGCTGTGATGTTTACTTTGTTGATAAAATGATAAAAAAAAATATATAAGAAATATTTATTGTCTCCCAGAAATTAAATTAAGTTATTACATTTATAAAAGTGTTAAGTGTCATATGCCGTGACCGTGAGGTTGACCCTGTTAACAGTGGTACACGCCGTGAGGTTAACCTTATTAACAGTATCACATGCCATGAAGTTAACCTCGTTAAAAATGACAGATATCGCAAATCTCTACTTTCACGCAACATGTTATATACATACATAAATAAATATTGTCTCTATGACGAATAAAATTTTTACTTTTTAAAAACATATTTTCTCTTCAGATATTAGAGAGAATTGAGGACGAAAGGCAAAAAAATACAACGGTTAGTTCAAGTTTTTCCATGTGTATATTTTTTTTTAATATACGTCGTAGAATGTAAATGGCTGTTGTTTATTTGTAGTTAATACGAGGTGTAATGGACAACCCTCCGAATACTGATAGGGCGCATGCATGCAGACCTTGAAACTGAACAACTTTCTCCTAGAAACATATGTCAGGAAACGACTAAAAGTTACATCCTCCCATACAAAATCATAATCAGCTGACCGAATTTACTATGGGAAGTAAAAAACATGACGTTTTCTGAAATATTTTTTATAGAAAGTTGTTCAGTTTCATGGTCTGAATGCACTCTATTTGTCCGTTACACCTTGTATAGATAATTCGCGGTAGCTGCATCCTGTTTTTTTTTAGGGTTCCGTACCCAAAGGGTCAAATTGGGACCCTATTACTGATACTCGACTGTCTCTCTTGACGATGACGACCGTTGTGGCGCAGTGGTAGTGCGACTACCTGCGACTCAAAGGTTCCGGGTCCGATTCTCGGTGGGACACTCACAAAAGTTGATATTTATTTTATCTCTTTGTGAATTTGTTCCCGGTCTGGTTAAGACATTGCAGGGTGAACCAACTGATTGTCCGAAAATAAATGGTTTCGTGCTTCGGAGGGCACGTTAAGCCGTTAGTCCCGGTTGCTGTCTATGATTACTTAGACGGCGGTCGTAACACAACCATGTCAGAGGCCTACTAGTGGTAGCAGGCGGTTAAAAAAACTCTGACAACAATGTTTATCGAGTCGTAGGACTACTGGGTGTCCCACACGAAAAGAAAGAAGAAGAAGAAGAAATATGACTGTGTCTCTCTGCCTCATAAACCGAAGGAGAGTTGAAATTATCACAAATGCCGTATTTCTGTTGCCGCTATAACAAGAAATACAAAAAATTCGAATAAAATAAAAATTAAAGATGCACCTATACAAAAAAAAATGTTTTTATTGCTTGATTTTATCTTTAATGGTTTGGAGGCTTTATCCCATGATTGGTCTTAGGAAGAAAGTTGAAATTTTCTCAAAACATGTAGTACTGTTTCTGCTACTACTACAAATACTAAAAAGCAGAATAAAATCAATATTTAATAGGGCTCCCATACAATAAACGTGATTTTTATGCATTTTTATAGACGTTGGTACGGATCCCTTCTTTTTTATTTATTTATTTATTGAACTTTATTGCACAGAAAGTAGAAAGGGCGGGCCTAATGCCACGCGGCATTCTCTACCGGCCAACTGAAAGATAAACAGAAAGAGTCAAAGCCCTTCTTGCACTTGCGATTTTTACTAATTCCAAGCGTAATTAGTTACTCATATTTTTAATTTTCATCACTGAAAATTCATATCATTAACGAACTGTGCCCTATGTTATCAAACTACAGGCTACAAGTCTACATGTGATATTGTTAGTACATTGCGTAGCCGGTTAATATTCGTGGTATCGTAATGGCTAACCGACTACGCAATGAACATCGAATTTCCCCTATAAAATTGTAGCCTGTAGTTTGATAATATCGGGCACTAGAGGTGTCAAAAATGGTTACTGGTCGACAAAAGTGACTCAGAAATTTACACAATTGTTAAAAAATTTAATCCTAAGCTAAGGGTGTCAAACTGTCAAGTCGGTAATTTCTTTTAAAAGAGCGCTGTCACTACCTATTCGTCAAAAAGGTTTAGAAAATAATAGGAGTTAATCGCCACATTTTTTTAACTTAGGATGGGTTTGCTCTTGACTCTAGTCTAGGTCATAGGACAGAGACAGAGTCTAAGCGGTGGAAGGCTTCGTAAGGGGCCGCCTGGCTCGCGACCACCATCCCACCGAAGTCTGGCGCCAAGTAGCCACCTGCGTTCCGTCAGTGTGTGGGAGTGCCAGTGCCTTAACAGGCTTCTTCTGGGTGAGCTCGCTCCATCTTAGACTCTGTCTCTGTCCTATGACCTAGACTAGAGTCAAGAGCAAACCCATCATTAATAAAAAAAATAAAAAAAGATGGAGCGAGCTCACCCAGAAGAAGCCTGTTCACTCTTACTTTGAAGAGATTAGGGTTGTATGCGTTTGGAAACACAGACGCAGGTATATGGAGAGGAGAGTTCCACTCTTTAGCAGTGCGCATTATAAATGATGACTGGATTTTCTTTCAATACGTTTTTTTCTACTGACAGTTTAACAGCTTTTTTTATAATGTCATACCAGATGGCATTGTGCTTAGTTGTAATTTTGACATTTGAGTCATAAATTCATTTCATCTATCTACATCGCTTAGCGCCAGCTATTTGGCGGCTGAATACTTGGCGGTGTTTTTGGCCAGATACCAAATATTCAGCCGCTGAATATTCGGCTGTTAATTCGTCCAAATCAATATTCGTTGCATCTTTAGTAATTTTTCCTTTTTATTAGTACACCTTCTACTGCACAACTTTCATATTATAATATATACTATGATTTATGATTGGCCGTATGATGCCGGCTTAGAATAGCATCACCCCATTTATTTCCCGTGGGTGTCGTAAGAAGCGACTTAGGGACTTGAGGGTGTGTATTGCAAATTTAGGCGATGGGCTGACAACCTGTCACTATGGTGATACACAATATTTCAAATGACCCTCAAATGATTGTCAGACGATGCGTAAATGTCCGTTTTTTAGAGCCGTTTACGCTCTGCCTACCCCGTACGGGATTATAGGCGTGATGTATGTATGTATACTATGATTTTATTATGCACTCACAGCGCTATATTATTTTAATAAATGAAAATAAGAAATTGAAAAAATGTCAGCGCCCGCCGGGACTTGAAACCGGGACCGTGGGGTACCGTCCCACTGCTCTGCCAACTGAGCTACCGGTGCCCCGACTGACCCTTGCCAATTTTTTAATCTCTTGGTACTTGTCTCGAAGCGACGTACAAGCGACATTTAGTATAAGTTAATAAGACGAATAGTCCCGGGTTTAACTCCCGGCGGGCGCTGAAATTTTTTCAATTTCTTATTTTCATACATATAAGTATATATGGGCATCAATTCGGGATATAAATTATCCTTACTTGCCTTAAATTAGTGCTGTCACTTTCCGTCAAATAGGTTTAGAAAAGGATAGTAGTATTGCCTATTTGCCCCAAAAGTTTAAATTCTCTCACAAGACATGGGTTGGCTGGAAGAGATCTCTTCTTTAGAGTTAAGCTCGCCTTTGCGACAAAAATTGTATTTATATGTTTTCTGTGTATTTTTTGTGCAATAAAGAATATATAATAATAAAGGCATCACAACTGGCATATAATTACACCTAAGTCTAACACTTAGACTATTTTGCCTGTTGACAACGACGAAGTTTTTAGTATTATCATTACGTAAAATTAGAACTTGCAAACTCAATGAAAATATTCGCTGCAATTAAAGTACTTAAAAACAGCCACTTGGTATTAATTGCCATAACTTTAATTACAGCAAATATTTCATTGAGTTTGCAGGTTCTAATTTTACTTAAGGATGTAACTAAAGACTTGGGCAACGGATATTCTGATAGATTGTTTGTATAAAGAGAAAATAGTTTTTGTGAAATGGCGCCACTGTCGAGGTTGTTCTCGGGTACACTTGCCTTAATACTAAGATATTTAATAAAATATGTTTACGCTATAACATTTGTATGATCATAACCTGAATTTGAATAAATGCTTACGCCATAGTTAGAAATAGAATTCGTAACTGACGTTTGTCTTGCCTATGATTAACTTCTTTTTGTGCAGGCAAAGGCATTAAACACTTTACCAAAAATTGTTACGTCACATCCTCAAAATTTTGAAAAAATATTCATTTCTAAATATTGAATGATCTATATTTTCAAAACAAACCAAAAAAAATAACTCGCATACCGAATCGATCAAAAGTCGCGTCATCTCATAAATGACCACTAACTAACCAATGCGCGCGATTTTACATCAGACATATAGGACTGATGTGTTGCCAGAAAGTGTTCGCCCTTAGTTTGCCGTCTATCAGGGCCTGTGTGGTCTTTGGTTGGTGATGTAACATGTACTATTTCCCATATTGCAGAGAAAAGAAATTAGTACAAACGAAAAACCGAGATCACTCAAACACTGCTGCGCGGCCAGACGAAGCATTCTATACAACAGAGCGAAAGCCAGGATTGCAGCGAGGGCGGGGAGAAATACAAATATCGTAGACTTGCATGCGTAAGTATCATTTACACTTGATAGTATAGCGATGGCCGATGTGGCGCAGTGGTAGTGCGACTGCCTGCTACGCTAAGGTTCCGGGTTCGATTCTCGGTGGGACACTCACAAAGTTGATGTTTATCACTTTGTGAATTTGTTCCCGGTCTGGTTAGGACATTGCAGGGTGAACCAACTGATTGTCCGAAAAAGAAATGGTTCCGTGCTTCGGAGGGCACGTTAAGCCGTCGGTCCCGGTTGCTGTCTATGATTACTTAGACGGAGGTCGTAACACAACCATGTCAGAGGCCTGCTAGTGGTATTAGACGGTTGAAAAAATCTGACACCAGGTTCATCGGGTCGTTGGACGACTTGGTGTCCCACACGAAAAGAGAGTATAGCGACTTCTGGGAGCAAACACAAGAAGCTCCATCATAAGTGGTTCACAAGCAAGCAAGACGCAACAGAAGTTCCAACATATCCGCAAGATGGCGCCACGTGACAGATTCGCAGGGAACGATAGGCCTGAAACGCGGTATCGAAGTGTTCACCGCGCAACGCATATATACAACTTCCAATTCTATCCAGGCGGACCAGTCGGTCCCCTGGCCACAACACCCGGCCAGGCAGGGTAGCTATCCTTTTCCCGACACCATTTGCATCCCTCCATTCTGCCTATTGACATTCTTGCTGTCACTTGTCATAGTATTCTCTTACACGCGGCAGTATGCTGTTATACACTTAAGGTGAGTGTAGCCGTGAACCACCTCGACAGTGGCGCCCCTTCACAAAAAAAGCTCTTTATACAAACAATCTATCAAAATGTCCGATGCCCAAATTTTTGTAGTATCCTTAAGTAAAATTAGAAACTGCAACCTCGATGAAATATTCGCTGCAGTAAAAGTTATGGAAAAAAGTACCTAAAAACAGTCACTTTTGCTATTATTTGCCATAACAACGGGCAACGGATATTCTGATACATTTTATTTCACAAAAAAAACTATTTTATCTCTATACAAACAATCTATCAGAATATCCGTTGCCCAAGTTTTTAGTATTATCTTTAAGTGAAATTAGAACTTGCAAACTCAATGAAATATTTGCTGTAATGAAAGTTATGGCAATTAATACCAAAATGGCTGGTGTACTTTTTTCCATAACTTTAATTGCAGCAAATATTTCATTGAGTTTATAAGTTCTAATTTTACTTATGGATAACACTAAAAACTTAGGCAACGGATATTCTGTTAGATTGTTTGTCTAAAGAGAAAACTTTTTTTGTAAAGTGGCGCCACTGTTGACGTCGTTGACGGGTACACTCGCCTTAAGTCCAGCAGTGGACTGTTCTGGCTGATGATGACAGTGTAGTAATTTTGTTAATTATCTTTGCAGAAAATTGGGCGTGCAGCACGCTATTTTCCAATGCGATTGTTGTTGCCGCAACGCGCTGCGTGACTTGCAACTAAGTAAAATTAAACTCGCAGAGGATATGAAGGCTTTACTCAGTGATCTGAAGTGTTTGTGGCAGGTGAAGTGGAAGGAGGTTAGTGTCTTGTTAAAATCAAATAATAATAATACAATTTTTTTTATCGTTTGTAGCAGAAATGATAAATTTTTCTGCTGCGTAGTAATAGATTGAGATACGGTATTATCGTTTGGGGAAACTCCTCTGATATTTTGATTGAATACCAATTTTTAAACACTTCTCATGTTGGGTATGCAATTTTAGAAAACTATGAATTTTAATGTAATTAAGTTTATTGCGGGTTTACATCGTTTCTGCTACATTAAATTTGTACAGAATCAATTAGCCGCTGGGAATTGGTTGCAAAACTATACCGGGAGCCATGCCACGCGTTATTGGCAATAAAATAAGATTTGCATAATTCTGCAGGCAACTATTGACAAATGGAAGAGGCATCGCTAGTACTGATAGCGAAAGTCGCAGGTTTAAATCCTGCTTGCGGTAGAACATTTTGCAAGTTTTTTAAAATTATATTATGACATGTATTATTCATAGCTATTTGACTAATTTATGGAAATGGATACAAAAATTTACATATCATTATTAACATGTATTACAAAGGATTGGCGCTGTAGAGAGGAGGCCTATACCCTGCAGTATGTGGATGTGGGCTGAGGATGATGATGATGATTACAAAGGACTTGTAATGTTGGGAAAATAAAAACGTTTGATTTGTCCGCAGGGTTCTAAAACTGCAAATTGTAATTCCAAGGAGTCTGCATCCGCAAAATCAGCTAAACCTAAAGATTCAGGTAAGTTTTAGCTGTTTAGGTTAGATAATGGTTTTTCCATTCGAAACCTGGTCTGATCAGCACCAAGCCGGTTTAATCTTCTGGCGAACTATTATCTCGGTCCTGGAACGAACATTTATGCCGTCGAGTTCATATAACACGTATTGAAAAATCAATATACGGGGTGTTAAGGAACGGTGTACCGAAAACTTTGCAGGGCCTTGAAACAGAACTACTTTTTCTATGGAGGCTGGGTTTTGTTAGTAAACGAGAAAAAATTCTGACCAGGTAACTAACTTTCTATAGAAACTCGAAAAAATATTTCGTGTCCCAACAGACTAGTAAAAGTTGTTTAGTTTTATGGTCTGATCAGGCCTGCAAAGTTTTCGGGACACCGTCCCATACACCTGTATAATAAAAAGCTTTATTCCTATAGGTCTGGGCGAATGTGATGAAAACCTTTCAGTAGAAAATCAAAAAAGTAAAGAAAAACGCGGAACAAAACGAAAACACAAAAAAAATACTAAAAATAATATAAACCAAGACGAAAACGAAGATAAAGAAGAAAATAAAAATATAGTAAATGATACAACAAAAAAAGCAAAAAATACAACAGAAGAAGAGAAAAAGCTAAGACAAGCAGCAGAGTATGAGGAATGGATGAGACAAAGGAACATATGCGCGAAGTATTTCACCATTGATCCGTCTGGCTCTAACAAGACGAAAACAGGTACGAAACCTCCAACAACTTCAGTAACCTTTCAAAGTATCGAAGCCATAAAAGCTAAAAACATGTTAAACCAGTCTCAAGTACCTGAAGAAGGAATCACACCTACTTTAGAAATAACGCCTTTATTGACGTATGAAGAAAGAAAAGTTGCAATGATTGAAAATACAGATAACGTTTTTACTGCTGAACAGATTTTCGATATTCTGGATAAAAGAACAAGTAATGAGAATAGTTCTCCGCGAGAACCTCAAAATATTGAAAATAACGATATTAGTAATGCGAATGTTATTCCTACCAAGACAGAAACGAAAAGTAATAATGTTCCTGATAATACCGAGAATAATATAATGAAAACTAACAATGTTATTGATACACTCGACACAGAAACAAATAAAACTAATATTGTGGTTTTTCCTGAAAATATGGAAAAAAATGATGTAATTGTTTTAGATCATTTCCAAAAGAAAACAGATAGTACTAAACCGAATATTGTAGAGAAAATTACAGAAATAAGAGAAGCAAACGAAAAGTTTATTACAACAGACACATTCGATCCCGAAACAAATAAAATTGTTAATGTGGTTGCTCCTGAAAATATAAAAAATAATCATGTAACAGATTTTGAAAATAAAATCGATAATTCTAAACCAAATATCGTAGAAAAAATCACAGAAATGATCGAAGCCGACGAAAAGTTAACTACACAATATCAAAGTAACCCTTCTGTGCCTATCCCCGTAAAAGTTCCTAATACTGGGCTAGTAATTATTTCTATGACATCACAACAATATGACTTAGCTGATGAAGACCCTATGACTATTATCCTCCCTGATAAACTGACACTATCAGAAAACACGGTGTCCACAAAATTTTATGATACTCAAAATATTGCTAAAATGGTCGAAATCTTGAGTGAAGATGAAGCTGTAAAATCGACCAGTAATATGATGGACAATCCGCTTGCTGCAAATACTCAAGGCAGTCTAAAGCTTGATTCCACGCATGTAAAAAACCAAGATACACTACAAATATGCAAAATTTCCGTTGGGCATGAAAAAGAAATTATTTTACATCCAAATGTTGACTCATCTGTTACTCAGCAAGACCAAAATTCAACTCAAGTCACAAGTCTAGTTCCTCGAATGCAATTAAATCACGTGCCGCTATCAAACCCAACGGAATCTGTTCAGCTTATCCCAACACCTGTTAAGCAATACATAGTGACACACGTATCAGGCGAACAGGACAGCCCAGCGACTGAATATTGGAATGACGCAATAACCCAGCCACAGATAAAAGCCCTGATTGAAACAGCCCGAGCGAATCCAGGCTTAAAATTCATGAAAGTCCTACACAGCCCTAACGAAAGCGAAACAGTTTTGGCTACATGCTCCGCTGACAAAGAAGAACCAAAACAAATAATTTTAAGACTAGTCACGCAAAAGAATAAAAAAATTACTTCGGCACAATTATCCCCTTCAGAACCTGCATTCATAGACCTAACTGAAAATGAAGATGATTCGCAACTTAATACATTAACTGAGAGTCAGCCAGTCCAAAGCGTATCTGAAGTCAGCCACCTAGTTCGAACCTTTGGCCACCCGTATGATTCTGCTAATATAACGGGTCCAGCGAATCAAACTGTGCAACCTTTAAATCAACCGGTCCAGACGGTTGACCATGCCGATCAGATAGTAGAAATATTAGATATGACGGTTGACCAAACCGATCAGATTGAAGAAACATTAGATATGACGGTTGACCAAACACATCAGATAGAAGGAACATTAGAAAAACAGGAGCAGAACACAAGCCTAACGAACCAAACAGATCATTTGATAGGCAAAAAAGTTCAGCCTAACGCTGGTCAAATAAACCAACCCTTAAAGAAAATGGTTCTGACTGCAGGTTCAACAAATCATTTGTTGGGTATAAAAGTTTTGCCTAAGACGAACAAAATTACCCAACCATTAAAGGAAAATACAGGTCAGACGAACCAAATAATCCATTTATTTGGTAATAAGGGAAACCTCACAACCATTCCTTTAAATAAAATTGTTTTTAATACATGTCAAACGACACAATCCGTCGAACATTTAGGTGATAAGGTTCAGCCTATGAGTGACAAAGTAACCCAACTAACGAGTAGCTCTACTATGGCTGTGCCTGACCAAATAGTCAAACAATTGAGTACGCTAGATCATTTGAAGGTGAATAAAATAACTACACCGTCAAATGAAGAAGATGAGACTAAGGGGAACCAACTAGCCCAAACATCGAATAGCCCGGTTCAGATAGCAGGGAATGAAATAGCCCAAACATCAAATAGCCCGACTAAGATTACAGAGAATCAAGACCAAAAATTAAATAGCCCGACTAAGATTACAGGGAAACAAATACCTCAAACATCACATAGATCTCTCTTGATACTCCGGCAACCTAATCAAATAATTCAACCATTTAATACACCTGTGCTGACAACGGTGCAAGCCAACCAAATAGTGCAAACACTAAATATTCCGGGTCAGACAGTTGTCCAAGCCAACCAAGGAGTGCCACAATTAATTACACTGGGTAAAAAAGTTGCCCAAGCCAACAAAATAGTGCAACCATTAAATGGACCAGTTCAGACAGTTGCCCAAGGCAACCAAGGAGTGCCACCATTAAATATTCCGGGTCAAACCGTTGCCCAAGCCAACCAAATAGTGCAAACACTAAATATTCCTAGTCAGACAGATGTCCAAGCCAATCAATGGGTGCCACCATTAATTACACTGGGTAAAACAGTAGCCCAAGCCAACCAAATAGTGCAAACACTAAATATTCCGGGTCAAACAGTAGCCCAAGCCAACCAAGGAGTGCAACCATTAAATGGTCCGGATGGTGAACCTAATCAAATAGTGCGACCTTTTCATTGGCCGATCCCAATAGTTGCCCAATGCAACCCAATAGTCCCACCACTTATCAAAACGACCCAGACTATTTCCCAAGCCAATGAAGTGGTCCAATCACCAATCATCCAATCTCAGACAGTTGAACAAGCCAATCAAATATTGCATCCTTCTATAAGACCTGTTCAGACGGTTGTCCAAGTCAATCAAATGGTCCAGCCACTAATTATACCATTCCAGACAGTTGGCCAAGCCAATCAAATAGTGCAACCATTAAATAGACCGGCTCAGACTGTTAGCCAAACCAATCAAATAGTCACACTACAGCCATTACGATTCGCCCAACCAATCCAGACGATTCGACAACCGATCGACAAGCCGAATAGTAGCCAAGTAAGCCATGCAGCTCAACCAACAGAAAATACACAAAAAATAATACTTAACCTCGGTTTGACCAGTGGCGGTAAATCCGCAAATGTCACAGTTGCTGCTGCAGCGAAAAATACTCCAAAAACTAGTCAAATAATATTGAATGACAAGTTACTCGCTCATGATATGCACACTATAAATAAAATGCCAAACTTATATGATGAACAGCCATGGATGAGAAACGCAAGGTTTTTAAATAAACCTAAAGGCGACAAAACTAACGTTACAGAGATTTCTGATGATATAATTCGAACAGACACTGAATCTCGCAGTTTACCTACGTTAACAGACGTTGTTGAAAATGATAAGTCATCAACGAATAAACCTGAGACGTCTTCTGATAACCCATCGTGTCATAATGTGCCGCAACCGCCCAATCCCGATCTAAGCTTCTTGTATAATTATACGCCTGTCAAGGTTACTCAAAAGGATGCAGCTAAAAGCAGTAAGTAGTTTTTCATTTATTTTTAACATTACAATAGTCTCAATTTCATGATACCGACTAAAATCTCTATAACTAAAAATAGCACTGTCATTTTCTTGTATATAGGCTTAGAAAAAGATAGAAGATGATCGCATTTTAAATTGTCTATGATTTTGCGCGGTATCTGTCGAAATCCGCGGCGATTAAAAATATGGCGCTTAAACATAGAAGGTAATCTGCGAATTGGCGCGGAAATCATAGACTATTATAATTATAAGACATAACATGACTAAAACAATCTATGACATCTAGTATCCTTTTCAAAACATATTTAACGGAATGTGACAGTGCTAATTTTATTTAGCTGTTTTAGTCAGTAACGTGGAATATAGTCGATTAACAGCCACACAAAGGTTTACACCTGGCAGGGAATTCAAGATGTGGCATTCATAGGAAACGCCGCTGCCCATTCCCTGAGTGAATTTATCCCTTAGTCTTATCCCTTTTTTACGACACCCACGGGTAAAATTGGAATGATGCCCAATCTATACCCCAATACCACTCGTGGGTGTCGTAAAAAGCGACTACGGGATAAATTCATGCACGGAATGGGCAGCTGCGTTCCTCTGGATACAACATCTAACACTGCGCTTGCCAATCCGCCTGCCAAGCATGGTTATTATTTTATTCTTGATATAATGATATATGACATTTTTTATTCTTGATTGTTGTCATGAACTTTTTTTTTCACTACCCTCTTAACATACTTATTTCTACGGTTCGTTTTTATTTACTGTTATAATGCCCGTGGTTAGGATTAAGTATATTTATGTACTTATTATAGATATATATGTATATATGATAAACGTATATGTATAGTATTTATTGTTTATTGTTATTATACGTATGCATATATTAGCGAGTTATTCTCTCTCTTCTAAAGAGAAAGAAAGACCGAGTTATTCAACCTTTTCTTTCAATTTTTTTTTCCTTCATGCCTTGACCCTTTCCACATGCCCTAAGGTAGACTGGGAGATGAAATTGAGTTTTTTTTTAATTATATGTAACCTCTGCTAATTTGTGTCAATTAATATAAATAGGTAAGGGCTGAAAATAAGGGCTACCTATATTGACTAGAGCATCATAGTAGCAAGCAACCTGAGTTCCTCACCGTTTGCTCTGAGAAATTATACTTTTTGTTTTATAGGCAACTTTTTTTTCGCTGCGCAATTGCTGTTGTGTATCTTTATGTTGTGTTGTTAAGTCTATTGTAAAGAATGAGAGTAATAAAGATATTTGTATTTAAAATATGTCTCTTAAATATTTTTCCGTGAAAATCTAATTTTGAACTGTGTTTTAATAGTTCAGGCGAAATCTGGCCAAGGAAGCCGCGTTTTGAATGGAGTGAAGCGGCGCGCGGGCGGTGCAGGCGCGGGGTGTACCCCCAGCACGGGTAAGTAGCAAACGTACCGTAGCATAACGCTATTGTATTATATCCTCTTTGGCGTAACAGGCTCCCGCACACGACAGTACAGGCGTAGGGTAAACGTACTAATAATTGAACTATTTGTTTCAAAAATTCAAAAAAATCAAAATATATTGATTTGCAGCAAACATGGTAGTCAGGGTATTACAATAATTTTAAACAAAGGGTACATCATGTTTCGCCAAATCAAGGCATGCAAATTTTCAGTAGTGTCATCGGCCAAGAATTTGTTACGTATGTCAAAGTGAATTCGATATGTCAAAATATGATACAAAATTAAACATTTATTACATTACAATTTCTTTACATTCTAGATATTCATTAATTTTATAAAATACATTGGTTTTAAACCACTAACAGTTTCATTGATAGGTGGTCGTTTTTAATGTAATATGATATACCTATTCAATGTTTACGCTTTTTAGGCATCTAAACCTAGTAAGGAAACTAGCTCCATACATTGATTACACATACAATGAGGAAGAAAATGACATAAAGTAAATTTTGAAATATTGGATACCAGTCAAATAGTACAGGTTTTTAGTCTAAGAAACAGGCCAATAACCGCAAAATTAGAGCTTACTTTGCTATTTTTTTCTATCAAAAAAATATTAACCAATCGTGTTTTGGGCCCCATAGTTTTGTAGCATATACCTCTATCTTGAAATACTCCTGAAAATAATTACGTCTCGTTTTATTGCGGTTTGAAGAAATGGCATAGAAAACTCCGAACACTACTCCACCTTTGCTCGGTAGGTTTCTAAGGCCATCTCACCTTAAATTAAGGATGGGTTTGCTCTTGACTCTAGTCTAGGTCATAGGACAGAGACAGAGTCTAAGATGGAGCGAGCTCACCCAGAAGAAGCCTGTTCACTCTAACTTTGAAGAGATTAGGGTTGTATGCGTTTGGTAACACAGACGCATAACTCGCTTGGCATTGAGTCCGCCCGTGTACATTTTTGTGCATAATGTTAAATAAATAAAAAATGTAAAAAATTATGTAAAATACTTCCTAACTTGGGGAGGCGCATGTTCATCAATGGGCTGCTGTGGGTTAAAAGAACAAGATGATATTTGCGATAGCGATATTAACAAATCTCTAATACTGTCTTTCCAATTCACAGACCTGTCAAGAGTTCGAAAAAAGAAGTTCGAAGGTCAAAATTTGTCGGACAGTTCACCGCTGTACGTTGACGACATAGTCACATACATCCTCGCCTCAAAAATGCCGTTATCCGAAGTCCAAATACTGTGCGTGAACACAATGAAATCTTTGCTCAAACTAAGAAACCGATACGTTGTTGTATCGGAAACGATTGAAGTATACTATAGTCATCTACCGTCATTTTGGACATTAAAGCCACCTTTAGGATTAAGCCAGATATACTTTTCAAAATACGGCAAGTCTCCATCAAAGGTAAAAAGGTTGAATATACTAGAAGAAGTAAATAAAGAAAGATTGAGAAGAAATTTAAACGCAGAAGAGAACGACAATTCAGGGCTTAGAGTAAAGCCAATCGCGTCAGGAACTGACAATGCCTTGACAGAAGCTGATAAACAAGTACAGTCGCAAATGCAAAATATTCCCTTGGGAAAATTGTTGGTCAATGCAGAAGATTTCATGTATTGCGATAATAAATGCTTCAAAAAGCTTTCAGACGATCCGCTTATTTATGCTCAGGTATGTTTAGTTTACCCCGCAAGGGATAAAGGCGTGATATATGTATGTATGTATGTATGTTTAGTTTTATTAAGACGCTACTTCTTTTGTAAGATTTTTTTGGGCCTGGATACAAGTCCTTTTGGCCGTACACTTTAAACTGTCACTTTTCAATGTTTAGAACGCTCCCATAGGCTATGTGCTCATCACTTTAAAATTGCATAACGAGATTGAAGTACAAATACTGATGCTTTTTTTACTTTATAGAGTGTACACTCGTCTCATAATGTTCGGATTACGAAATTCGAAAACAGTTCTATAAATCCTGTACCCAAAGGTTGGAAGAAATTGCTACCTAAGCGATAAGGCCGCCTTGTGTACAGTCGGTTGTAGCAGAAGTACTCCAAAAGAACTAAATTATTTTTGTCCCCAGCAATTTTTTTTTTCTTGGCACGAAAATGTATTAGTAGAAAATTACTTATTTTTTAAAAATAAGTTTGAATTTTTATTATTAAGTAACTGGGGATAAAAATAATTTACTTCTTTTGGAGTACCCCTGGTAGCTTATGTGCTACAACCGACTGTACACTTGTTTTTACTGTACATCCTGTGTACAATAGTTTTTACTGAATTGAGACGACAGCTGCGAAACCTACTATTAACCAATTCTTACAACTCTTCCAGGTGTTTTCAGTGCGTTCAGATTTGACAATGATCGAAAATATAGCTTTAGACCACTCCCCATTCTACCTACTAGACACATTTGAGGAACGATTGATGCCAATTCAAGAAAGAGAAGACGCAAGCCCACTTGGAAAGCGGGTGATCAGCCTTGACTGTCCTGGCGCTAGAGACGCCATGCAGGATCTAGTTAACATGTGAGTACTCATCACGTCAGCTTATAGCAGTGTTAGCTGTCCACTGCTGGACGTAGGAGTCCCCTAAGGTATGCCTAAAAGTGGAACGCTTTTCGGACAAACTGACTTGACAGTAGTCAAAACTTTTTGTGTAGCCTTGAAAAATAGACTTAAGACAATGAAAAAAGTTGAAATATGACTTGATGAGAAACGTTCCCGAAGCGTATTTTTCAAATGGACAGAGACACAAACAGTTTTTGCAAAATAGTATTCTTATTCCGTTTGTTTACAAATGTATATGAAAAGGGTACGGTTGAATTTGCAGCTTGCTTCATTATTTTCGGTTACCACAGTCGGGTATTTTGATCTTAATATATATTTTTTGTTATGTGACTGTCAACGTTATAAACCATGCAGGAACGGTGTGTTGTCGGACCTTTCGGAATTCCGGCATTCTTTCCAAAATCACTTAAATACTAATAGAATGTTAATTATTTAAAACTTATTATTTCTAACCAAACCATCACGCAGATGGCTGACACAGAAGCATTATCAGAAATTTACAAAACAGACTATACGACAGAGTATATAAATACTATAAATTATCTTATCTTATCACGGGTTACTAGTGTAACAATTCGATATTTTCTTCATCGTCCTCTTCGGATTTTCTTATAATTTATTATGTTATCTGGCTAAAAAGTACTCCAGTGTCTTAAACGGATTTCATTGCTGGCTATTTTGAGTGAAATATAACGACGCTCAAGTAATAACCAGCAATATATGCAAAATCGGCAGAGTAGTGTAATAAATAGCCATTTTAAACACCGCTAGCAAAAGAGGGGATGCCCCGTAAAGCCGATTCTCTTGCGGCTGATTTTTCCAAACAACTAAAACTTCGATATGCATTGCGGCGTGGCCATAGACATTTTGTTTTCAGCGACCGATGGAAAGCAATGATTTGGTGTTTTGTTTGGAATCGTTGGGGAAAAAAGGCGCAAGAGTCACGCCTTAATGCCTATAGACTGGACTATCGTTGTCATACATATTGCTAACTACTTAGTTGTGATCTATCCGTGGTCCAGTCAAAACTGTTTTCGTGTTGTGTTTTTGTTAGTAGTATTGAAAGTTTTACCTTATCAATCAGTCAATCGTACTGCTATCTAAAATTCTAATAAGTACAAAAAGTATGGCTCCTCGAAATGAAGAAAGTTCCGACTGGCAACTGAAGTGTCCGGAATTAAAGATGCGTTCGGCGCATCTGTTGCAATCTCGCGAGTGGACCGATTGCACGTTTCGGTTTGTCGAAGGGTCTTCCGTTTGGTCTGCAGGAGATTCTTTGGATGCTCACAAGCTCATCCTAGCAATGGCGTCGCCAGTTTTTGCTGCTATGTTCTACGGTGACCTGGGAAACAAAGATAGTTGCGTGACTATTAACGACATTGACCTACCAACGTTTTCAACTTTACTCGAGTACATTTATACAGATTCAGCTAATATTACTGATTACGAAGCTGCCATTAACCTGTATAAGGCTGCTAATAAATATCTTTTAGTTCATCTTGAAAAGATCTGTCTTGACTATATTTTTAAAGAGTTGAATCCTAATAGTGCGTGCAGTATCTATGAATTCGCTTGCTTTTTCGATAAAAAGTTACTCAAAGAGAAGTGTATAGATATGTTTATCAATCACACTCAAGATGTGCTAAAAAGCAACAGTTTCCTTAATGCAGACCTTGAAACCGTAAAGAAAATTGTATCAATGGATACACTTGACATTAACAGTGAGATGGAGCTGTATAATGCTTTGATAAATTATGTTGACAATTTTGATCAAAATTTTGCAGTACTGTCCAGCAAGTGGAACCATCAAACAAATGATACAGAAACAGGTTCTAAAACATCAAAAAATATTAGAGAAACCCTGAATGGTATTATTGAAGAAATTCGTTTTTTGTCCATGACACCAGCTGAATTAGCAAGAATTAATGAGAGTAATATAAAAAAAAAAAAAAAAAAAAAGATTTTATTTTGTAAATCAGTACAATCTTTTTGTCGGGGCTTCCCAGAAAGTTGTCTAAAGACAATTGTGATGGGAGGCCTCGCTCTTAATCAGACTACGCAGGTACAGACATGATTTACAATAGGTATTACCTAGTTCTTATCTTAAACATTAAAACACGGTATAGAATAAGTAATTAGTGAGAATCACGGTGCATTTACAGATGCATGCAATATGTTACAATACCATAGCAGACTACATACGAATAATAATAAGCTACATATAATAAGCATGGTTAAAACCTTAGGCTTATTACAAATTACAGGAAGGACCTATGCCATAAAGATTGTTACACTAAAGTGTAGGTAAGTGTGTGTGCAGTGTGTGCGGTGTACAGTCACTCCTGCACGCCCTACGGAATTTCCTTGGGATCGGTATAGCAAACCACGTAGAGGAGCGACTATACACGCATTACATGATTGCTGGATATGCCTACAGTTAAACACCAATCTATTACGCCCTACGGTGTGTTAACCTTGGGATCGGCTTAATAGGCCACGTTAAGAAGTTAGCTATAGGATGGAAGCATCTTATCTGCCTTATTAATTCATTCTTATTATTAAGTCTTCCACGTCGTCATAGGTTTGTGAACTGAGCCATTCAGACAAACTCATCTTACACCTATATTTTTGCATAGGATATATGTCTAGTATACCATTTATTTTATTATATACGTAAGGGGCTTGGGATAAAAATTGTCTCTGAGCGAAGGTCGTACAAGTCGGGCAGGATGGAGCGACTATATCACATCGTCTTTTATTAAGAATAGATTTATCATAGGGTAATGTTTTATGATACTTGAGCACCATATTTAATATATAAAGTTTCCTAGCAGAAAGCAGTTTGCATAACTTATATAGGCTATCGGTAGGGAACCTATAGGGCTTGAAGTACATTACTTTGATCAGGGATCTCTGTGCTCTTTCGAGATCAATTGTATGTGATTTAGTCGCCCCTCCCCACACTGGGATACAATATGTTATCACCGATTGAGCCAGAGAGATGTATATTTTATTAAGAAGATCACTATCCATCACATGTCGCAGGGATTTAAAAACCCAAATAAGCCTCCTCACTCGACCAATAGTCAATTCTATTTGTGGGTGCCAGCTTAGTCTCTGATCCACCATAATTCCGAGATATTTGACACAACTAACTTTCTGAATTAAAGGACAGTTACATATACTGGGATGAGAGGTCATAGAAGTACAGGAGTGTATCCTGATTTCAAATTCGACAGACGGCTGAGAACTATTATAAGGTGTAAAACATACGTAGTTAGTTTTCATAGTGTTAAGGGTAAGTAAGTTCTCATTTAGCCAGTTGCTTACTTTGGTCAGTCCAGTTTCAGCTTTTATCTTGACATTATTCCACGAGCCACCTGTGAATATTATTGCTGTGTCCTAATATCCTTTTATTGTCTGAGCAAGAGACACTTTCAATTCTAACCAACATGTTTTCCCCAAATAGCAGGATACAAATGCCAGCTGGTTTTTCATTTATAAAGGAACCAAGATCTAAGTACTCAGCAACCATTCGTTATATATTACATAATGTTACAAATATGGCCAATAATCAGGAGGATCTTTCGCCACACTGTTGCGTACGGGAGTTAACCTGGAGAATATGTGCAAAGCGAGTGACAAAAGACCGAGAATTCCTCTCAATATACCTTAGATGCTATCCTGGCAGTTTGTCCACAGGATTCGAGGACTGGTCATGTAGTGTTAACTATGAACTACGTCTTCTCTCTGCCAACCCTAACAAATCTATCATTGCTGATGTTTCAAGTCAATTCTGCAATGCGGCTAAAAGTTGGGGATTTCTCAATTTCATCGAATGGAATGATCTGATTAAACCGGAAAATAAATACATTAAGGATGACTCTATTACTCTAGAAGTTCACTTTAAAACAGGGCCTGTACATGGCATTGATTTGTATAAATAATTATGCAAACGAACAAAAATAATTGGTTTCTCAATAGGTACCAAATATTTTTAAGAAACCTTGTCATTTGATCAATTAATTTATTTATTGACCTATTGAAAAGTACGATGAGTATCTTCTACCTTACTTATAATTCGAAATAAATACCTGATCTATGTAACAGTTCTTGGTTTTTCTTATCCTCAAATAGTTTGATACTTACCTTTATGTATTTATAAACTATTCATATTCATATTTTATGTTGTTATGTTTACCTACTGTACGGGTATGTATAGTGCATTTCTTATGGTGAAATCAAATCAAATATGTATACATTATCTACACTGGTCTCATCATGTTCGGTTTACTAATACGAAAACAGTTCAGAAAGAATTATGCACTCTGCCTATATAAATTAAATTTCATTTTCTTCTTAAGCACTGTAATGCGTCTTGAATGTTGTAAGCCTTTCGATAAAATGAAGAAATGAAACGAAGTGGTCTGCGCCAATTCGCCGCCATCTTCTGCCGCAGCTGTCATCCGTGCCGTGTTATGTTGTTTGGTTAGTGTAGCGGCGCAGATTGCAAAGAAATAAAAAGCGCGCGCCGCACACAGAATGTGCCGACTTCGCTGGATGCATCTACTGCTGACGAGGCGACCACGACAATACTGCCTGCACAATGTAAACACGACACGTCATACTCGCCATAGAAGATTAGCCAATCAGAAGTCAAGGCCTCAGTGTAAGGAAGATTGATGGGTTGTAGTGCTAGTAGGCTCAATGCTGCATGATGGAAAAGGGGAGTTCCCGCCGAGCGAGGTGTTCAGCTCGGGGACCGCGGCCCGACTGGTTGGTAGTGGATTTTGTATTTATGCTAAGTCTTCGACAAACTTCGTAACCGCGTTTTAGACCTTGACTTCTGATTGGCTAGTCTTCTATGACGAGTATGACGTATCGAGTTTACATTGTGCAGGCAGCGTTGTCGTTGTCGCCTCGTCAGCAGTAGATGCATCCAGCGAAGTCAGCATACTATAGTTAGATTAATTTGTTTATGTCAGGTATTTGTTATTTTTTGTGTGTTATTTTTCTTGTTTAACCTTTTCATCGCCGCCACTGTGGGCTACAGCCAACAAAACGTAGTTAAAGTTTATGTTAATAAAGTAGGTAGCATTTTGAAACTGTTGGACATCTCTATTTTATTAAGTATTTCTTTACAGAGATTGCAATTTTTACATGCATGGCTAGGCGGCGGAAAGGTTAAAGTACATTTCCCATATATTATTATAAATATTTAAAGTGCTGAGAACATTTCCGCGTCACCTAATATATAAGACGCCGTCGCCCGCGCCGGTGCGGAGGTTTGGAAAAGTGTAGGTACGTAGTTAATTATCAAAGTTTTTTGTAGAGTGTAGATCAAATAGTGCAGGTATGCAACTGCATATTATTAGGCATTCGAATGCTCGTGTCGATAAACAGACCCTCGCATTCAAATGCCCCTATTATATAACAATTGCATAAGCTATGATTATTGCACAACAGGATAAAATACTTATTTAAAAAAAAAAACGATTGCGGTAACCGAAAAAAACAAGCAAGTTGCATGTTCAACCGTACCTTTTTAAGGTGGACGGGGACTAAAATTTATTTGTTAGAATACTGTTTTGCAAAAACTGTTGCGTGTATATTTTTAGTGTCTTAATTATGCTGTCATGAAGAATCTACAGACACAGCATGGGTTGTAGCCCGTGAAATGAATGTACTTGTCCACATAAATACCTATATACATACTCTTGAAGAACATAACCCTCCTTCTAAGGCAATCGGGTTAACAAGGTAAAATGTACCTTGATGAGAAACGTTCTAATTTCGCATGCGATATTCTGACACGGATCGTCTAACCGCTGCTCGTATTAGACGTTCTACTACAGAAATCTATTTACACGAAGAAGATGTGTGGAATTATTTCAAAAATTCGCTTCCTCACCTATATTGAAATCAATCATCTTATATTCCCATTAATTAATTTACTTTTTAAATCAAAATATTTTTAATAGTTTTAAACATTTTTAATAAATTATGCATGTTTTTTTTTATTGCCTCACATTTATTATGTACTTTGTGAAGCACAATTGCTACCCGCATAAAATACGTCGCAATAAAGTTACGTAACTAGCCCTAACACAGGCTCTGGTCTTTAAGGGATGTTACTGCTTACCATCGTGCTGTTTGTAATAGCTTGAAATTATTTTTGTTCTTTTATATTGCATGTGGTGAACTATAATGTTTAAAATGAAATATTGTATTCAATAAAAATAAAAATAAATAAAATATGTTACTAGTTGAAATTCATACAAAGTTTCTTAGGTTGAATTCACCAACGGACGAATTCGGCCTCCAGCGCGTCGTCAAACAGGACGTGCTTTACCGGCTTGATGACAATACACCTGACAGTAACACAACGTGCACATCGGGCACCAATCCGTGCACTTCGGGCATTAATCCGTGCACATCGGGCATTAGTCCGTGCACATCGGGCATTAATCCGTGCACAACTGGCAATAATCCGTGCACATCGGACATTAATCCGTGCACAACTGGCAATAATCCGTGCTCATCGGGCATAAATCCTTGCTCATCGGGCATTAATGCGTGCACATCAGGCATTAATCCTCGCACATCGGGCATAAATCCGTGCACATCGGACACCAATCCGTGCACATCGGGCAATAATCCGCGCACATCTGGCAACAACACGTGTGCATCCGAAATTAATACGAACGAATGTGACGATGACGTGATAGACGTTACACCTGTCGTTAATGACGTCATAACTCTCTCAGACGATGAGTTGTGACGTAAGGTCAGAATGACGCAAATGCTGGTGTATTTCGTGGTTAGCGGGGAGTGAATGGGAAAAGTGAGTTACATACATACATACACATATCACGCCTATAATCCATTGCGGGGTGGGCAGAGCGTAAACGGCCGCAAAAAACGGACATTTACGCCACGTCTGACAAATATTCGTCATTCGGAAAATTGTGTATCGCCATAGTGACAGGTTGTCAGCCCATCGCCTAAAATAGCAATACACACCCCCGAGTCCCTTAATCGCCTCTTACGACTCCCACGGGAAAGAAATGGGGTGACGCTATTCTAAGCCGGCATCACACATCAAAAAGTGAGTTGATTTCGAGATATGCGCCTTGTCAGATTCACAAAGCAAATACGCAGTCAGAATGACGGTTCATAGGGGAGGACTAGGAGGTAGAGATATTAAATCTAATTTATTTTGTAAAGAAAATGAAAATGGGAAAATCTGGCAGCTATTCTCCGTTGAGGTAAGGCGCAGTGAGTCGCAGAATTATCGAAAATTTTGTAAAGAACAAGCCATATGATAGCTTTCAATATAAGGAAACACGTATAAATTATGGCAGACTCATATCTTGTTGCTCAAATCTTGCCAGTTTGCAGTCTAGTTGCAAAATCACTTTTTTCCACCTGAATTTTCGCAATTCAATTCAATCATTTATTTGCAAGAATACAGTTTACAACAGTTCTTGAAATTAAAATAACACAGGGTATTCAGCCTGCATACAGGCCCGCAAATTTTATAAATGTCTTTATAATAAAATAATTACACATTCAATAATTAAATTCCATAATGCATTTTTCATTGGTCTAGTATTACATTATGTGCGGTGTAAGTAAATGTCAAAAAGTTTTATAAAATAAATGTCAATATGAATTCAAACTTAAAAATTATCAATCAATTAACAGTATCATTACATAATTCAGTAATAATACCCCTACCCCACTGCCTACCCCGCAAGGGATTATAGGCGTGATATGTGATTGAATGTATGTAAAATATATACAAGGTGTAAGGGACAGCCCTCCGAATACTTAGCATTCAGACCATGAAACTGAACAAAAAATATTTCAGGACAACAAAAATGTTTTGACTTCCCATAGTAAGTAGAAGTTCACATACTCGTAGCTTGTAGTAGTTTTTTGTCCTTTCCTTAAATATGTTTCTAGGGGAAAGTTGTTCAGTTTTATGGTATTTATGCACCCTAGCAGTATTCGGAGGGCTGTCTCTTACACCCCGTATATAATATATGTTACAATGTATCGCATTAGTTGTAAGATTTGAGACATTTTAGATATAATTAATTATGGCTCTCTCTTAATTTATTCCTCTGCCCTAACAGGTTGTCATTATACGGGTATAAAGTGTTCTACACATCGATTGACATTACTCTCAATTTGGGATATAAATTCTCTTATCTTACCTTAATATTGCTGTCACTTTCTGTCAAATAGGTTTAGAAAGGTATAGGAGATATCTAGTCCTGTCATTTTTTTAAATATCAATGGGTTCTTCGCACTTTCTAGTCAATTCAGTCGCCATTGTTTTCATCTTTGCCTTACTTTGACAGCTAACACGTATTTTGCATCAAATTATAAGACATGACATGACTAAAATATCTGCTATCTTTTTCTAAACCTATTTGACGGAAAGTGACATCACAAATTTTAGGTAAATTAAGAGATTTACATCCCAAATTGAGGCTATAGTATTTGTGAATGATTGAAAGTGTAAAAAATATTTAGAATTTGTAAATACTATAGATTGGCCTCTATTCGGAAAATAAATTATTTCGACTTACCTTAAGTTAGTGCTATCACTTTCCCACAAATAGGTTTAGAAAAGAATAGCTAAGTCCTGTCATTTTTAAACATTACAATGGGTTGTTCTCAAGGACATTACAGATCAATCAATGTCCTTGGTTGTTCTCGATTTCTAGTCAATTTAGTCGCCATGGTTATCATCGTCGCCTTATTTTGACAGATAACGCGTATTTTCCGTCACGACATGGCATAATTTAGATATATCCTATCCTTCTTACAATATATATAACGGAAAGTGACAGCGTGTGTAAAACAAAACTTTTGCACAAATGGGAGTTTTTCTATTGACAGTTCTCTTGATAGTTCTGAATGTCAAACCAGAGGGCGCTGTGCTAAACTGAAATTTTGACGTTTCAATATGGCTGGCAGCAGCCATAGTTTTGTCACAGGTTCCGTTTCACGTTGTGTTCGTTACAAATTAATTATGTTAGTTTGATTTACTACAAAATAAACTTATCGCCTTGCTATTATATTGAGTGTCATACGTGTAAGTAAACAAATAACCAAAAATAAATTTAGAACAATTCAATAAACACAAAACAAAGAATAATTTATAAAGTTGTACAGTTATTGTGTAAAGAAACGTTATTTCAATTAAGCTTTGCGCCCTCTACATGACACTCGAGAATCCCTAGAAAATTTCCCATTGGAAAATCGCCAACCATAGTTTGTAGTTTTTGAAAAGGTAATGTTAAAACTTGTTACGAAATACGATACTATTTGTCATTCTGTATAACTTTTGAAAACTGTAAACATTGTTGATAAGACTAGTTTGAATAAGAATGTGTATTTATAGACAAATTTTACTAGTGACATCTTAAGACGGGAAAGAACAACTTTCCCCAAGGAACATAGGTTGAAATATGACAAAAATATTTCGAGTTTCCATTGTAACTCAAATCAGCTGAACGGGAATTTTGTATGAGAGGCCCAGTTTTTTTTCGTATTTCAGCCTATGTTCCTTGGGGAAAGTTGTGTCTTATCGCCAGCCTATCTTGTCACTAGTAAAAAAAATTCACCGTTTATTGTTTAAGGGTAATGACTGTCATTTTGTTTAACATTTCCTTATTATTTCATTAGGAAAGATGAGTCATATTAATAGCTCATATTTAAATACTTTTACTTTAAATACCAGTAAATTTATACTATTGATAATTGGATGTTAAGTGTTAGCGAGTATTGGTTAAATTAATGTATAGGATAGAAATTTGTGACGTATGAATTGAATACTGGTATAGCGATTTTATACAGGTGTAAAAATTGCTAATATTTTACGGGTGAACCGCAGCCCATGGAACTGAACAACTTTCCCCAAGGAAAAAAGATAGAGATATATTTTTTTGAAATATGACCTTCCATATAAATAGAAAAAATTACTTAAATATTCCAAATTTTTACTTCATATTTTGACCCATGTTCCTTGGGGAAAGTTGTTTAGTTCCATAGGCTGGTTCTCCCCTTGAAATATTTGTAGTAAATTTAAATTTACGCTTAATTTGAAGTGACCTGTCAGAATCTAGAGCTTGAAAATTGTTTTTTCCACGTAATATTATTATTAATATTAAGTAAATATAAGTATTAAAATTGACTGTTATCTTGTAATGAAACCAAAAATAGGATTTAATTCGTGTAAATACAAATACTTAAATCATTTAATAAATGGTAGGTACGTTTCAATTAAATTGTAGTTTTATTTGGTGAGTGGATAGAAAAACCTGATTGCCTGTAATGCCGCGTTACACTCTCGACTATGGACAGGTAGGTAAATAGAGAAGTGGGCAGCGCGAGCATGTAAACAGGGTACTCGCGCTGCTACTCGTCATGCCGCTGCCACTTCCCGTGCATCCTCGAATGTCAAAGGAACGGGAGCGCGAGTGGAATGTATTGCTATCTCGCTCACTCGTATTGTTGCGAGAAGAGTATGACGGCAGTGTGTGAACACTCACTCGCCTTGATACTTCCGCCGAAGTATTTCGAGCAATATTCGCGGTAGCGGCAGGAGCAGGTGCATAATGGTAGCAAAAGAATCATCTTTCTTACGGACGATCAGTGCCCGATGTTTTACTATTTAAATGCGCTCGCCAGTAGACCTACCGTGACGGCCGATGTGGCGCAGTGGTAGTGCGAGTGCATGCTCCGCAAAGGTTCCGGGTTCGATTCTCGGTGGGACACTCACAAAGTTGATAGTTATAACTTTGTGAATTTGTTCCCGGTCTGGTTAGGACATTGCAGGGTGAACCACCTGATTGTCCGAAAAGAAAGATGGTTCCGTGCTTCGGAGGGCACGTTAAGCCGTCGGTCCCGGTTGCTGTCTATGATTACTTAGACGGTGGTCGTTACGCAACCATGTCAGAGGCCTACTACTAGTAATAAGTGGTTGAAAAACTCTGACACCAGGGTTTATCGAGTCGTTGGGCGACTCGGTGTCCTACACGAAAAGAGAAAGAGTGGACGTAAGGTGTGCGCTGAACTTTATTGACCGGCATACAGCTTTGAAATCACGGTAGTCAAGTGCCGTGACAACTTGAAGTGGTGGTAGTCAGCAGGCGAAACGCCGACAGAGCTAATTAAGTCCTTTTGTGATAACAGCTACCTACGTAGCTTCCTACCTTTAAATAATAAATAAATATCGAGGAAAAATCACCCAGCGCCACCTACCCCAAACTAAGCAATGCTTGTGCTATGGGAACTAGATAACTGATATTTATACTTACTTATCAAACATAGAAAACACCCAGACTAAACACAAATGTTTGAAAATTTAATTTAACAATTAACTAAATATTTATGTCTTGTGGGTATCAAACCTACGACGCTCGGCGTAGCAGGCTTGGATACTATCGGCTACGCCATGGGGTCAGGTCAGAACATGAGTCCACCAACGAACCGACGAACCCTGGTGTCAGTATTTTAACTGCCTACTACTACTAGTAGGCCGCCGGTTTAACGCGCCCTCCGAAGCACGGAACCATCTTTCTTATGGACAATAGGCGGTTCAGCCTGCTAAGTCCTAACCAGACTGGGACCAAATTATCAAAGTTATAAATATCCATTTTGTGAGTGCCCCAACGAGAATCGAACCCGAAACCTTTGTGCCGCAGGCAGTCGCACTACCACTGCGCCACATCGGTCGACAGGTTTATTTAGGTGCTCAGAATTGTTTCAACATAGATAAATTTATTATTTGTAGATTTTGTGTTTTTGTTGGCATTCAGAACTTTTGGTAGGTATCTTTTTATGATAATTATTATATTTACTTACCTGGGACGTTCTCAGGATTTCGGTTCTCCGCGTAAGCTGCGTGGCAAATTTGAATTTTGTAAATTTTCATAAAAACGCATTAAAATATGATTTTCTGTAATTTCCTGATCATAAAACCGTTCTGTGCTCCATTCTAGCATAAGTAATTATTGAGATATTAAATTTTGAAATATTGTGTGCCACGCAGATTACAAAATGAGCCTACAAAAATCGATATTGTATCGCTTAATGGTTTGCTTTGTTTCGATTTTGAATAACTGCCCAATGATGATGTTCGAAACCGGTCGCATTCAGTTTAATATTCAGTCAAATATGACAAAAAAGTGTTTCTATAGTAACTCAAATGATCGTCAATTTTGTACGGGAGGCTCAAATTTTTTTCGTATACCTTTGTTCCATGGAAAGTTGTTCATTACAATTAGCCCATCTTGAGTTTTTCGCTATCGATCACTAGTAAAATTTCACCCTGTATATTTTATTAGCGGAACTAGTGAAAAAGGGCTCTATTATAAAAAAAAATACCTTATATGTACCTAGTCATATCCCCAGGCGCTTGACTCGTCCAAACACAAGCAGCATTAGATAAAATCACCAGCAAAATCTGGCCATTCTTCTTAAAATCCTGCCGTATTTACAAACGTTATTTCACAGCGCCTTACACTTACGGGTTCTCACACGTGCCGCATGGTGTTGCGATACTTTGCTGGTCCAGTGTAACTTCTTTATTTTCTTTTCGCGTGGGACACCGAGTCGATGAACGACCCAATGAACTCCGGTGACAATGTTTTTCAACCACCACGTGACTATAGCAACTGGGACCGATGGCTGAACGTGCCCTCCGTAGCACGTTATCATATTTTTACGGGCATTGAGGTTCAGCCTGAATGTCTTAACCAGACTGGGAACAAATTCACAAAGTGATAAATATCAATTAAGGAACTCATTTGTATAAAACCGTGCGCGGAAACTCACACGACACGTGCGGCTGTAACAAGCGGTTATTTACTGGCTAACTGTCAAATACCGCAATATCGAATTAAATTTTAAAACACTTCCCGTGTTAGGTTTTTTTATTACTCTATGTTTTAGCCCCGGGGCTATTCAAATCTACACCTGACTGTATGGTGGGGAGCAGGAGCTCACCCGGAGAAGTTTTGTGGTTGTTCAAACAACCAGCTTAGGAGTTGTTCTGGGAAGAACGTATTGGACTAAATCTACCCGGCACGTGCCGGTAGTTCCCAAAATGGGGAACAAATGAGGGACCTCCCGTGTTAGGTATTCTCTGCCCGCGCTTGAAAATTTTGCAAGTTTTCAAAATATCGCAATATCATCCGGAACGTGTGAGTACCACCTATTTGCCAACGTTATTTTGACAAGCCTTTCGTCCGCGGGCTATTTGCCGAGAGTTGCTTGTATTATTTCTACAATTGTGTCGTATTTGTCATCATTGACTATGATGGGCGTGCAAACACTTAAATAATCGCTAAGATCAAGTGTAGACAGAGACAATTTAAGGAGAAACGTCAGACTAGAGGCGCCCCCAAATAGAAAAAAAACTCTTGCTAACCTTCCGGAATATTTGCAGGTTTATGCTCTGCCTACCCCGCAAGGGATTATAGGCGTGATATGTGTGTGTGTATGTTTTTTCACTGTAAGCGAAAGCAAGCGTAGCGTTGGACGACCTCCGGCCAGGTGGACCGATGACCTTAAAGAAGGCGGCTGGTAGCGACTGGATGGCGAAAACGGGAGATCGTCGGATCGGACTGCTATAGGCTGATGTATGTATTTAACTGTTGTATCGTATTTATTACCTACATCATTTTCGGAATCTCTGAAACCCTCAGATATTTGTAAGTCGTAGCGACAGCGACTTATGTTATGACTAGGGCATGTAAAATCGGAAGGATCTTAAATCCGATTTTGAGTTTGGATATTATTATAAGAGCTCAATTCTGGAATTTCGCTTTTGAATTCCGTTTTTAATAAGTTATAATAAACGTAATAAAAATGTCCTTCAAATCAATATTTTTCCGATTTCAGGAAGTTTTCGCGGGAGTCGTGAACAGTTATTAGATATCACACACACACACACACACTCATATCACGCCTATAATCTTTTGTGGGGTAGGCCGAGCGTAAACGCGAACGCGTAACGCCACTTCTGACAAATAATTGAAGGTTATTCGGAAAATTGTGTATCGCCATAGAGACAGGTTGTCAGCCCATCACCTAAAATTGCAATTGCCCTCGAGACCTTTAGTTGCCTCTTACGACTTCCGCGGGAAAGAAATGTGGTGATGCTATTCTAGGCCGGCATCACACGGCAACATTATTATAAATTTTTATCTAAATTTTCTCTATTGAATTAGATAGAAAGGTATTTAGCTTCTTCCGCACTTATGATGGCTAGTTTTCAGCCAATCGCCTAAAATTTCAAAAATTGCAATACTCCTGTAACCCTCAAGTCCCTTACTCACCTCTTACCTTACCTCTTACGACACCCACGGTAAAGAAAAAGGTTGATGCTATTCTAAGCTGACACCACACGGCACTTATTACTTACTGAAAGGTACTTATTACTTATTGAGTGACTTTTTCATGCAATTGGAAAATAGGTTGCAATTTCATTGCATTTGTATGGCATTCCTAAGAAATTATATCAGAAAAGCTGTAATACCTTTTGCAAAAGAATTATGTATTAATGAAGTCTTTTATAAGTAGATGACCGATATGCAGCAGTGGTAGTGCGATTGCCTGCGGCGCAAAGGTTCCGGGTTCGATTCCCGGTGGGGCACTCACAAAGATGATATTCTCTTTGTGAATCTGTTCGCAGACTGGTTAGGACATTGCAGGCTGAACCATCTGATCTGTAAGAAAGTTTCGTGCTTTAGAGAGCACCTTAAGCCGCCGGTCCCTATATTATTACTTAGACGGCGGTCGTTACACAACCATGTCAAAGGCCTACTAGTATTAGTAGGCGGTTGAAAAACTCTGACACCAGGGTTTATCGGGACGTTCATGGACTCGGTGTACCACACGAAAAGAAGAGGTAAGGTACTGTTAGCAGCACTTTGATATATAAATTTATACTGATTATAAAGATTAACCGTATGAAACACCAGTTATTTTGAGCCCTTACGGTAAGATGCTTCCTGTCAATACATAACCTTGCACTGCGCTTGCCAATCCGCCTGCCAAGCGTGGTGAGTATGGCAATACCCCCCAATAGGGGGAGGCACATGTCTCAGTGGACTGTTGTGGCTGTTAATGTTAGTTTCATGGGCTGATTCTGGCGCCAGCAGTTTTCTATTTTCTATTTAAGTAAAGTTGCCGTGTGATGCCGGCTTAGAATAGCATTACCCCATTTCTTACCCATGGGTGTCGTAAGACCCGACTAAGGGACTCGAGGGATGTGTATTGCAATTTTAGGCGATGGGCTTACAACATGTCACTATAGTGATACACAGTTATCTGATTGACCCTCAAGCTTTTGTCAGACGTGGTGTTAATATTCGTTTTACGGCCTTTAACGCTCTGCCTACCCCGTAAGGAATATAGGCGTGATTTATGTATGTATGTATGTATTTAAGTAATATTAATTTATTTCTGTGTACTTTAGAGTATGCATATTAAAATAAGTAAGTTTATTTTAGTAAGTTTTTGTGTAGGTACATTTTAGGAATTATATGTATGTTATATATTTATTTCATATAGTACTTATATATATATATAGTTCAATTTGTTATTTTCCATTGTTATGATTTTACACCCGAGTGTATTTTTCTCTCTGTTTACCTTCTGGTTGGCCGGTAGAGAATGCCGCGTGGCATTAGGCCCGCCTTTTGTACCATGTGCAATAAAGTATAAAATAAATAAAATAATAAATTCACTCGAAGATGCTTTTTTTTTAATATCCTGTAGAGTTCTGATAGAATTTCTGAAGAGTCTGCAATTCCTGTAAATTAACATTTAAGCCTCCTGACTTTATGACCTCACATTTAATATTATGAACGTAGTTTCCGATGAAAAGAGAACGTAATGCTGTCTTTAATTATGGAGCTCTATACTCCTGAAACCCTGTAATTTAAGACCTTATAGAGTATTAAATACTGTATTTATTTGCGGCAGTAAGGTCGGAACGTACCTGCGGAAAGTTCAGGCGCGGAATTGTCGGATCGTCTAGTATGTGTTCCTAACTTCTTTGAATAAAACGGTTCTCCCATTTGTCGTCCGTCGCTGTAACGCATGCGTCTGTCAGACGAAAGAAAATCGTGAATTCCGATCTAATTCCCATACAAATACGGCTACGGTGCGTTTACGGGTTCGTTTGACAGACGCATCCATAAACCAACTGACACAAAAAAATCTTTGATAACAATCCAAAACTGCGGCGGTGGTACCACCTACGGGATGTAAGGGATGGTGTTCCAAAAACTTCCAGGCATGCCCAGACCATGAAACTGAACAACTTTTCCATGAAGGCTATGTTGGTAGACGAGAAATCAGTCCTATGCATATAAATCCCGATCAGCTGTCTACGGAACCTATAAAAAACGTTTCCCAACATTAGAAAAAGTTGATCAGTTTCACCATGGCCGAATCATGCCTGCAAAGGTTTTTTAGTACACCGTCCCTTGAAGGATACACAATAATCTTACATAGATACCAGAGACATACATACCACATTATATATCACGCCGATAATCCCTTGCGGGGTAGGCAGAGCGTAAACTGTCGTATAAAGAGCTCATTTACGCCACGTATGACAAACATTTGAGTGTCATTCAAAAAATTGTGTATCGCCATAGTTACAGGATGTCAGCCCATCGCCTAAAATTGCATTACACATGTAACTTAAGTTCTTTAGTCGCTTCTTACGACACCCATGTGAAAGAAATGGGGTGATGCTATTAAAAGCACTACATACAAACACACGTAATCGAATAAAAGTAACGTATCACCCTCCCGAATAGTGGAGATCTCCAGATATTGGACTCAATTCTCGCGAACGCATTGC
Source organism: Tuta absoluta (assembly GCA_027580185.1). NCBI lineage: Eukaryota > Metazoa > Arthropoda > Insecta > Lepidoptera > Gelechiidae > Tuta > Tuta absoluta. Next base: position 2,282,285 of record JAQAHW010000058.1, on the reverse strand, counting down.
TTAGTTATTCTTATTCCTGTTTATTTAAGTAAGCCACTCTATGCTTTATTCCAATACATAATCAAATGCCACTTTAATCAACTGACAGATGAATAATTTGCTTGTCAAGAACGCGGCAGGAATTCAAAATTAGACACACATATCACGTCTGTTTCCTTTGCGGGGTAAACTGAGCGTTAAGAGCCGTAAAATACGTCATATTTGTCAAATATTTGAGAGCTGTTTGCCGCATGAAACCCTCGAGTCTTTAAGTCGCCTCTTACGACACCTACGGTAAGGCAATGGAGTGATGTCTGATATAATGATAGATAGATAGATAGAAGATAAGCCAGCATCACCCGCGTGTGATGCTGGCTTAGACAGCCGTGTGATGCTGGCTTAGAATAGCATCACCCCATTTCTTACCCGTGGGAGTCGTAAGAGGCGACTAAGGGACTCGAGGGTGTGTATTGCAATTTTAGGCGATGGGCTGACAACCTGTCACTATGGCGATACACATTTTTCCCAATGACCCTCAAATGCCCGGCATATACAAAATAATTACCTGAGCAAATGTCCCGCAGAATCGCAGCATCGTTGCTCGTAACTAGATAATCTATTTGTTATCGCATTGGATTAGAAGGTACGTTGATGAATAACTTGGTATGATACACCTGTGGAAAGACTGTTTTACTAATAGTTATATCTTTAGATGAGTCATACAGCGACATCTAGACCTAAACTAAGCGAAGCTTATACCTACATTGGGAATTTGATAGCTGATATTGATATTAATATTTTTTTTTGTAGTTGTTTTCCTATATAGGGTGTAAGGCACAGACCTCCGAATACTTATAGGATGCATTCAGACGATGAAACTGAACAACTTTCCCCTAGGAACAAATGTCAAGAAACGACAAAAAACATTCGACCTCCCAAACAAAATCACGGTCAGCTGCATTTACTATGGGAAATCCAAAGATTTTTGACGTTTCCTGAAATATAGTTTTAAGGGAAGTTCAGTTTCATGGTCTGAATGCACCTTATAAGTATTCGAAGGGCTGTCACTTGCACCCTTTACACAGTAAGGGACACGGATAAAAGATGAAACTGAACAACTTCCCATAAAAAATATTTCAGGAAATGGCAAAATATTTTTGTCTCTCCTTAGTAATTGCAGTCAGATGATCTTGATTTTGTATGGGATGTAATTATTTTTTGTCGTTTCGTAACATATGTTTCTTAGGGAAAGATGTTCAGTTTCACGGTCTGCATGCACCTTATCAGTATTCGGAGAGCTGTCCCTTACACCTCGTATGTAAATGATTTTCTATGGTTTCACCAATATGCCGTATGATGCCGGCTTAGAATAGCATCACTCCATTTCTTTCCCGTGGGAGTCGTAAGAGGCGACTAAGGGACTCGAGGGTGTGTATTGCAGTTTTAGGCGATGGGCTGACAACCTGTCACTATGGCGATACACGATTTTCCGGATGACCCTCAAATGTTTGTCAGACGTGGCGTAAATGTCCGTTTCCGGCCGTTTATGCTCTGGGTACCCTGCAGCGGATTATAGGCGTGATATGTGTGTATGTCACCACTCGTAGAATTCGCATGCGAAATTCATTCAAAAATACGCTTAAAATGTTTTCAACTATCATATTTACACGGCGTATTCCGAATAAGCCCAAAATATTATTATCACTAACTAAAGTTATCATAATATGCTTACGTGAAGTTGATAATTTGGCCCACACGTACCGTTGTACACCTCACTCGATAATTTACATAATTTGTTTATATTCCGCAGTAGGGGGTCACGGGGGTCATAAGAGGGCGGGAGGGGGGTCGAGGTGCTAAACTTTGAGATAATCTGAATAATTAGAAAAGTATTAATTTGCCGGTGGATGAGAATAAAAATGATAGTTATTTTTGTAACAGTATGTAAAGATACAAAATATTTTGAAATATTTATTAAATTAATTCGTATCATAGATACATAAATCACGCCTGTTTTTCGGAGGGGTAGGCAGATACGACGTCCTTCCATTCCACTTAGTACTTACTGCAGCGACCACTGGGAGCTACGACAAGAAGCTTACTCAAAGTGGTTCACGAGCAAGCATGATGCAACAAAAGTTCCAACATATCTGCAAGATGGCGCTACTTGACAGATGTGCAGAGAAACAAAGAGCCTGAAACGCGGTATCGAAGTGTTTCACCGCGCAACGCATATATACAACTTCCTATTCCATCCAGCTGGACCAATCGGTCCCCTGGTCACAACACCCGGCCAGGCAGGGTAGGTACCCTTTTCTCGACTCCACCTGGAACCTTCCATACTGCCTATTGGCATCACTTCCTGTCACCCACCTTACTACGATCCTTGCATACTTCTTTCGCCTCCTGTGAACTCACCTTCTTTTGACTCATCCATATTTTTAATGGATTTGGTTTTAAGTACAGAAAAAACCTGATTCGTACATCCCCTTACGAAATTCTGCCTGAGCATCTCAACAATCTCATCCGTTTCTTTCATCTCTCTTTCAATCAACGGCTTTGCTTACGATTTGCCGTAAACGTGCATTTTTGTAAACGACATGTGATGATGGGATCCTGGAGATACCGAGGGAATTTTGGGAATTCACACAGGGGAATCACATAAGCACTGAACGATATTGTCGTATATACAGGGTGTAAGGAAAAGAACTACGTTCCTTTTAAGGGACGAACGCTCCCATGAAACTGAAAATCTTTCCTCAAGGAACAAAGACTAATATATGAAAAAAATAAGACCTCACATACAACCAGACTTGGTCGGCTGCTACATTTTGTGTGGGAGGTATTTTTTTTTTCAATTTTTCAACCTATGTTTCTTGGGGAAAGTCCTTCAGCTCCATGGGCTGGTTCATTGCTTGAAAGGAACGCAGTACTTTTCCTTACACCCTGTATATACAAATGAAAACCTGTGACAGACGTAATTCAATGCAGCGACGTAATTTATTTTTATTTTAAAGGCATTTTGTAATCTTCTATCGTTAAACGGGATCCGTAAAAACGCTGGAAAATCTTACAGTGCATGTAAGATTTGCTTGATCAGTGATAGAAATGTAATTGATCGTGGAATTATTCAGCACAAACTTACCTTGTAGATACCTTGTACACAGCCAGTACAGCATTGTTCACGCGTATTTTCTAAATAATTTCGCTTCATAATCTAGTTAATTTTGTAATAATGTTAGTAAGGAACTATTCAGTATCAAAAAAATTGCATGCTTGACGCAAGCAGAATACTATACGGGAACCTATTTTAAGATCTATTTTATTTACACGTCATGTCTTTTTGCAAATAAACTTTGATTGATATTGAATTTACAAAGAACGCTGCTGCCCATTCCCTGGATAAATTTATTCTTATGTCGCTTTTTACGACACCCACGGGTAGAATTGGAGTGATGCTATTTTAAGCTGGCATTATCTGTCTCCTGATTGTTCAGGTAAAATCGGACGGACTGTACCTACGGTTTCAAAAGTAACCGGTCGTATTAAATTAGGTAAATATTGATATTGTTATTATTACGAAAGAGTATACAGGGTGTAAGGGATAGCCCTCCGAATACTGATAGGGTGTATTTAGACCTTAAAACTGGTCATCTTTTCCCTAGGAATATATTTCAGAAATTGTAAAAAATATACTTTCCTTAGTAGGCATTCAGAAGTGCCTCATGTTATCAAACTACGGGCTACAATTTTTCAGGTTTCAATGTATATTGCGTAGTCGTTTAGCCATTATGATACCAGGAATATTAACCAGTTACGCAAAGTTTAGCTTAGATTGCCGTGTGATGCCGGCTTAGCTTAGATTGCCGTGTGATGCCGGCTTAGCTTAGATTGCCGTGTGATGCCGGCTTAGCTTAGATTGCCGTGTGATGCCGGATTAGCTTAGATTGCCGTGTGATGCCGGCTTAGTTTAGATTGCCGTGTGATGCCGGCTTAGTTTAGATTGCCGTGTGATCCCGGATTAGAATAGCATCATCACATTTCTTTCCCGTGGGAGTCGTAAGAGGCGATTAAGGGACTCGAGAGTGTTTATTGCAATTTTAGGCGATGGGCTAACAACCTACCACAATGGCGATCCACAATTTTACGAATGGCCCTGAAATATTTGTCAGACGTGGCATAAATGTCCGGTTTTTGCGGCTGTTTACGCTCTGCCTACCTCGCAAGGGATTGTAGGCGTGGTATGTGTATGTATGTACGCAATGTTCTAAAAATTTCACCTGTAGACTTGTAGCCTGTAGCTTCATAACATACACACTGATCGTGATTTTGTATGAGAGTTCGGCATTTTCCATCCTTTCCTGATATAAATATTCTTAGGGAAAAGTTGTTCTGTTACATGGTCTGCATGGACTCTATCAGTATTCAGAGTCCCTTACACCCGGTATGAAACGGATCAGCAACTGTCAAACAAATAATAAGTTTTTTTTTCTCATTTGCATTGTTTACCATACTGTAACCAGTCTTGTTATCTCGTGTGACATCAAGTTGACAAACGACCCGATGAACCCTGGTCTATGAGTTTTTTTTTGACTGTCTACTTTCAGGTTTGACGGGTTTGATTGATTTGCTTGCTAATTTAGTACTTAGTCATGGGTACCTAAAAATAAACAATATTCATGGAGAAGCATCAAGCTGCCGACTAGAAATCACAGAGGGCAGTAGTTTTTTTAACGCACTAACGATGTCATTTTTGAACTTTACTTTGCGTTATGTATGATTAAAAGTATGTTAGTAAATTTTTTGAAGCTGTGTTACTCTCGGTAATGAGTATAGCTATAGCAGTTACTTTAATAACATTAATATCGAAAAACTATACATATACATACAAATACAATATACTAGCGTAAGTTTATTTACATTAACAGCCACAATAACAGTCCACCGCTGGACATAGGCCTGCTGCCAATTGTATAAATATAAAATATACGAAGTAAAATATTGTTCAGCGCGTGAACAAAATTTTGGGTGAAACTTTACTAGTGACCGATAGCGAAATCTCAAGACTGGCTGGTGATAAGGATCAATTTTCCCCACGCAACATATTGTCGAAATATGAAAGTAGAAAATGGATCTCTCATACAAAATTGCCCATCAGCTGATTTATTATTATAGAAGCTCAAATATTTTTGTCTTATTTCGACCTATGTTCCTTGGGGAGAATTGTTCCTTATCACCTGCCTGTCTTGAGATTTTGTTATCGGTCACTGGTAGAATTTCACCCTGTATATCTCGATATGACACGGAATCACTAGGCTTTCACCTTTTTTCAGTGTATGACTTTAATTTCCACAGTTCACTGTTGAAAATGGTCTTCCCGATATTGAGGGCTATTTGCCAATACTCACCACGCTTGGGAGGCGGATTGGCGAGTGCAAGGTGTTGAAGTTACAGGGAATGCTGCTGCCCATTCTCTGGATCCATCTCTTAGTCGCATTTTACGATGCAGAGGTATTAGAGCCTGTTAAATGGGATGTTTCTGTTTTGTTTTTCGATATTAGAGCACAATTACGGAATTCTTGTTTTGAATTCCAGTTTCACATGGTCTACACTCATACCCCTGTGTCGAAAATGCGACTAAGGGATGAACCCAGAGAATGTATTCGTCCTTCATCTAGTTTGGGTTTTGTTAAGTTATATTTCGCGGGTGTCGTGAACAGTTCTTAGGTAGAAAATGCTTGCAAACTACATTATTTTCAATAATCGATAAATCGAAAAAATTAGAGAAATCATAAAATACAACATTTTTCCAAAACCGGTATTAATGATTTCAAAGCTCTGGTATTGAAATGTCAGATAATGGTACCGATATTCCGGTATTTCTAAATTCCGGTTTCCATCCCCTAGATATGACTGCCCTTTGTCAATTTCAGATTCATTGCTGTTGCACGCGTTTTTAATGATTGATTTTACGTCGGCGTACTTCCAACTAGAAAAATACGAGTGGCGATAAAAACACCACTTATTTTTTAAATAAAACAGCCCACATTGGTCCATCATTTAAATAACAAGCGAGTCGAACTGAATCGATTAAAGAATGTAGTCGACCTATGTTCCTTGGGGAAAGTTGTTCCTTGTCACCAGCCCGTCTTAAGTTTTCGCTATTAGTCCCTAGTATAAGTTCCCGCCTTCATCCCTTTTGGGGTAAACCGAGCGCGAATGGCCGCAAAATACCTACTAACATTCACGTCTGATACATACACACATACATATATCACGCCTATTATCCCTTACGGGCTAGGCAGAGCGTAAAAGGCCGTAAAAAACAGTCATTTACGCCACGTCTGACAAACATTTGAGGGTAATTTGGAATATTGTGTATTACCATAGTGACAGGTTGTCAGCCCATCGCCCAAATATGCAATACACACCCTCGAGTCCCTTAGTCGCCTCTTACGACAACCACGGGAAAGAAATGGGGTAATGCTATTCTAAGCCGGCATCACACGGTAATCTGACGTCTGATTCACGCCTGATCTTGGCCTTAAAGGGCAGTTAATTTTCAAGTCCTCTATGTCTTGATTTTCCTTAGAGCAGGCTTTTACCCAAAGGGGGTTACAACTGGATTGAAAAAATTATATAAATATTTAATGATCATTTATCATTACATTAATATTTCCTATCAATTTTAATTTATTTAATATTCAACTCGAATGTGCATTTCTATTCTACCAATCGAAATTTGTATGGAATGAAATAAAGCTTTCTTTATCTTTCTGCCGTGTGATGCCGGCTTAGAATAGCATCACCCCATTTCTTTCCCGTGGGTGTCGTAAGAAGCGACTAAGGGATTTGAGGGTGTGTATTGCAAATTAAGGCGATGGGCTGACAACCTGTCACTATATACACAATATTTTAAATGACCCTCAAATGTTTGTCGGACGTGGCTTAAATGTCCGTTTTTACAGCCGTTTACGCTCTGCCTACCCCGCAAGGGATTATAGGCGTGATATATATATGTATGTATCTTTTATATCTTGAGTTTTATTCGCCGGCTCCCTATGTACACTACCTATGTGTCATATCGATGGATTCGTCGCAATACCTGATTCGAAATCCTGAATCAGGGCGTCACGACAAATCCAACGATACAACGGATAAGTAAAAAAAGGGTTTTAGATAAATAAATCTCATCTAGTCGCGGCGTAAACCTAACTGTTAGTAACATCGCCATAGGGGCAATAAGTTGTAAATAATACATACATACATATATCACGCCTACATCCCTTGCGGGGTAGGCAGAGCAAAAAATCCTTAAAAAACTATCATTTACGCCACGTCTGACAAACATTTGAGGGTCATTCAGAAAAATGTGAATCGCTATAGGACAGGTTGCCAGCCCATCGCCTAAAATTACGATACACGTGTAGCCCTCGTGTCTTTTAGTCGCCTCTTACGAAATCCACGGGAAAGAAATGAAATGATGCTGTTCTAAGCCGACATCACACAGCAGAATGATTACTTTTATTACCCCGTCTGATTTGACAGCTATAAGATCTATTGTGGCTTTTATTGATTTCTACTTCTTGTGAGTACCTAATTATAATGGGGACTTGTCTACTGCTGTTCTTAAGAGTTTTTTTGAGATTATATTTGCAATACCAGATGGCGTTGTGCTAAGTTCAAAATTTGACATTTGAGTCATAAGAACACAAGTAAGAACACTTCACCTATTTACATACGTTTCAACAGAAATATACTTTTTCCAGTTTAGCTCAGCGCCATCTAAGTACATTTAAAGATTTGCTAGAAAATTTTTCATAATTGAATTGGCTGACTAGCAATTTAGCGACTGTCACGTGGATTCAGCTGTCATAAAAAACATAATATCAAAATATTATTAAGTCTTCAAGTCGCCGGAGTTTTGGCCGCAGGGAGTCGTGTTTCGCCGCTACCGCTCACGGCTTTACCGTTAGAACAGCTTTTAGAATAGTATTATTTTAAAGTGTATTTAAGTTTATTTTAATTGTATAGTCGTATTTTTATTTTTAAATTTTATTTTTTAGTAGGTACATTTATGTTGTTAAACTGTAAAAACTGTTTACCTAAGACACAGGTATTGCTATTCTTAGTTTAGGAAATAGTTAAGCCTATAAAATAGTTAATAGCATATTTAAGCCTCATTATTGTTTTTGTATAGTTTTACCTATTTAGTAATTATGTTTATGAAATAAAGAATTTGAATTTGAAAGTAGGTACCTGAAGTCTCTTTTGTAACGTTTTACAGGTGTAGAAAAAGTATGATTATTTTATTGAGATCTGTAAAGGACTGCTAATAAAAATCCTTTTCAGCAGCAAACTCCATTTAATTTTATACAGTCAACAGTGTCGTACAACCTTATTCTTATTTATCATAACAATATGTTTATGTTTTATTATTTAAAATAAATAACTAGCCTCGCGCGGACGTACTACGAAAGTAGTCATAACATTATTACTTTGTTATCAGATCTTTGATACCAGTCACTTGGTGTTGGCAAGTTACCGTTCTTAAAAATATAGTCTTAAAAAACACATCTTTACAAAACTGACAGCTGTTACATCATAAGCCAATACACAGTGATCGGAGTATGACTATAGTCCGCGCGCGGCTTCGTGGCGTCGCGGCGAGCCCCCAGCCTATAGCCCATCGCGACGCTCGATACAGCTCCCATTGCATCTGCAGTTAAGCCAATTTAAAAACCCGACTTGACAGCTGCTAGATTCACAATAACTGTATGAGACTAGGACCATATTCCTTTGTCCAAATTTGTCGATTTCACTTCTAGTAACTATAGATTTTACAGCTATCAAATCGGACCTATAGTTAAGTACATTTCTCGTTTAGTTCGAGAACAAAATGATTGACATAGAAAACACACATACAAATTTGTCTCGCCTAAGCTTGTATATGGAGGTCAGTGAGTCTAAGATAGAATCAACGCCACAAAATAAGGATCACAAAAAAAATTGCATATCAGTTTTAAGGCGAATGGTGGCGCAGAAGTAGCGCCACTCTACGAAAAAATCATATCTCCTTAATGCAAACAAAACATCAGAATGTCCTTTGTCAAGTCAAGTTTTTGGTATTAAAAACTGTTTTAAACTATCGCGGTCACACATAATAACTCTACCATGATCACGGAACAACTGATCATGTGAACAACTGTTCTTCCGTTATCTTGGCCCATGCAACTGGGTCCAAATATCGGACAATTCAACAAAAATAAGTATCGCGGTAAACCCGTTTCAGTATTTTGAGTTATTTTTGGTGTTATCTTAAAGTTAAATTAAAACCTGCAAGCGCTATTAGATATTCGCTGTAATCAAAGTTATAGATGTAAATGTAAAAAAGTGCCACTTTTGGTACTGATTGTTTTAGCTTAAATTACCGCATAATTACATCGAGTTTGAAGGGTCGAAGTGTACTTTAAATAAAACCGAAAAATTTTTACAAAGGACATTCTGACGTAATGTTTGCATGAAGAGATGTGGTTTTTTTGCGAAGTGGCGTTTAGTCTGCGGCACGATTCGCCTTAAATGGTTTGATTTTCCTTGTTTTCTCTGGATGACAGCGCTGTTTACGCATTTTGGCGACGTCTTTTGTGGCGCTTAGTCTAAGTTTTTAATATTGGTTTATGCAATGAGCGCTATTACTTGTAAATAAGTACGTAAGTCTTCAATAACATTATACTTAATTTCTCCTGTCTAGTGGTCACCTCCTAGCTATATGAGAAACAGAGAGAAACTATTATTATTATTTTTATTTTAATGGTGGCAGAGCCACTGGCGTCACAACACTTTTATAGAGTCGTATTTAGCCATCTAAGTAAGGTCAGTTTTGTAGTCAGTTAGGAAGTCGTCAGTCGGTAAGGTATGTGGCATTACGCCGAGGGAGAGTCCACAACACAGAGAACCTAGTCTTACGACTAGGGGCTGTGTTGCGCAGTTTGTGTGGCAACAGAAAAGTGATAGTTAAATTTCTGCACAACGTGATCCGCTCGTCACTATTACACAGTATCAGATATATGCCTTGATTACAATTTCTTACTTTATGTTTAGTTTCAGAATAGTATGTTGCTTTAAACAATACCAGATTTTTTCACCAAACACTTTAAAAAAATAAGAAAAATGAAATTATAACCAAATCACATCCGCCATTACGGAAAAGCAACAAACTCGAGAAAGTAAGCAGGTATTGTTCTCATTTTTGCTCGTTATTCTGCCATATCTATTGGAATCTAAATATGACTGTTTCTTCTCTGTTCTCCTAAGGTCGCAGGCTCAGGTCCGAGGGGTGGGGTGCGGGGTGACGTCCAGAGGGGGGATTAATCTTCTATAGGTCGGGAATCGTCCAGTCTCCTGCGAAAGAAAGAATAAAGTAAGTAAATAAGCACAATATTTTATTTCACTTGATTAGGTACATGGCCTGGCAATTGATGGTCTGGTTTACCAGTCTGTTAAGGCGGTGGTTCCCATACTATGAAATTTAGAACTTCTTGAAAATAAACCGCATGCGATTTGACCAAGGTGTTTGACAGACGCATCTGTCAATCCGTCATCGTGTAAGATTCGCATATTCAAAATTATTTGACAGCTATCATATTTATGTTAAGCACCAGATCCATTTTCTCGTTTACATCTCTGTATGTCTCTGATTACTGTCAAATCGGCCTTCTTAGCTATTAACATACCATACCATTTATGGTACTTTCTTCTGACACCTTAGGTTTATATTATTGGGGGGACGTAAAATTGACCTTTCGACAAAGCCTTTCGATTGTTTTGACCACTTTCGGTGTGCGCACTACAGTATCGAGTTCTAAAACCCACCAGCGACATCTATTGACTGCGGCGAGAAAGGACACTATATATTTTTTTGCCTATGGCAACAAAAGACAATCCCGCTAAGTCAATGTCAGAAAATAAAGAATAATGAAGGTATTACTAGTAGTAGGCGGTTGAACAACTCTGACGCCAGGGTTCATCGGGTCGTTGGACTCGGTGTCCCACACGAAAATAATAAGAAGTTAGATGTAAATTCGTAAATTACGAACCTGCTAGAATACCTGTCGCTAGGTCTGCACCGATACAGCGAATGTACGCCAGTGTAGTCGCAAGTCAGCTCTGCGGGGTGCAGCGGGGTAGGCAGCGACAGGGGAGGGGCGATGTCCGGCGGTTCCAGAGGGGGGGACCGCTTGCCGTAGCGGGAACTGAAGAAGAACCTGTGTGGTAGTGGAAAAAGTGTTAATGCTATCAAAATACTTAAGAGGCGACTAAGGGACACGAGGGTGTGTATTGCAATTTTAGGCGATGGGCTGACAACGATGGCGATACCCATTTTTTCGAATGACCCTTAAATATTTGGCAGACGTGGCGTAGATGTCCGTTTTTGCGGCTGTTTGCGCTCTGCCTACCCCGTAAGGGATTAAAGGCGAGATATGTATGTATGTAAATACTTCACAAACTCAGGAAAGGAACTAAAGAGTAAAAATAATTGTACCCATATTTTTTGGGAGAATTTTAAATTATTCTACGTCAACTTCCTAAATGTCATCTCTGTATATGTTTAAAGGTCTCTCACGGTATGCTCGGGCCGGTCTGGGTGAACCTCGCGGTATGTAACATTCAATTTGACTTACTTGTCATTCCTTGGCATCAGCAGCCGCGGCGGCGAGCGGCCGAAACGCGATCCCATGATGAAAGGCGCCTGCGCTACTGCTACATAAAACACACTTGAATCAATTATGAATAAGACATTTTTGTTATTATATATAATACAGGGAGGTTCCGAAAGACCTTCGAGCAACGACGGCCTTCGGAACGAGACGGAAGACCGTGTTGCTCGAAGCGAAAGACTGACTTTCCTCAAAACGCTAAGCTGAACAACTGTCCCCATGAAACTTTATCAGGTCAAAATATAAAAATAAAAAATAAATTGGAGCTTCCATACAAAAAAAAAAAAAACAATCTTTCTATGATAGGTAAATTTTTCTTATTTTTTATTTTGACCTTCGTTTTTTTTTGTAAATCTGGTGGAGACAAAGGATTTCGGGAAAGTCGTTTCCAGGCACCCCGTATAAAATATTTACGGAATGCTAAGATTCTTGCGTTTTACAAAGCCTGTTGTACGCTGCTAGCTTCGAGCAACGACGGCCTTCCGTCCCGGAAGGGAGTAGGCATAGAAAGTATTTCCCCTCTGTCAAAGTACAAGCCGAAATGGGCATTGACGTTTATAAAAATCAGTTCCGTTCAGATTTTTTCCTAGACCGAGTCCAGTCGTGCAAGAAAACACATGTTAGTTTTTTAATGTAAAAAGAGGTCTGGAACATCAAGTTTACAAAAAGATGGTGTAACATTTCACATGTAAGTAAATTCTTAACATATTATTGCTATTTAATACATTTAAACACTAAATTCTTAAATAGTTGTTGGATTTTTTCAACAACATCTGGTCCGCTCGCCCGTACAAATTACAGATCGATCGCACGATAAATCCGACTTCTCGACGATAGCAACAATAGTGATGTTACCGTTTCATGTCATAATGTTTGTCGATGAATATTATAGGAGGCGGGTATTATTTAATTACATGTATTAGACAAATAATTGTTATCATTGTTGTTATATGTACCTGAATAAGCGAGATATCAAGGGACCCGAATATTATTCTCGTTCATAGAGGTTTTTTACTAAACCAGTTTGTCGTTTATGCAGGTTTCGGAGTAGTATCTCTCATATATAGATGTGAATGAAATATTTTCATCAAGAGTTTGTTTAATCCATTCTATGAGACACTTTTCAACTTCGGGAAATTCAACAACTTTGTCCCTTTGAATATTTCCATGTCCTTCCGCACACTGCAGTTTTATAAAATCTTTTTTTTTTATATTTTGTTAAAGGTAGATTCCGGCAAGTCAAAATCATTCATAATAGCGTTACGCGACTGCCCGGCTTCAAACACCACATCTGGACTGCCTTCGATAATTTCATCATCTAGACATGGCGGCTGATGTGGCGTAGTGGTAATGCGACTGCCTGCGACGCAAAGGTTCCGGGTTCGCCTTCGGTGGGGCAGTCACGAAGTTGTTATTTTTCACTTTGTGAATTTGTTTCCGGACCTGTTAGGATCTTGCAGGCTGACCCACCTGATTGTCTGAAAGGGGATGGTTCCGTGCTTCGAAGGGCACGTTAAGCCGTCGGTCCTGGTTGCTGTCTATGATGACTTTGACGGCGGTCGTAACACACCATGTCAGGGGCCAAGTAGGTAGTAGTAAGCGGTTGAAAAACTCTCTACACCAGAGTTCATCGGGTCGTTGGACGACTTGGTGTCTCACACAAAAGAAGATTATCTAGAATGTTAAGCAGCTTTTAGTTGGTGATTGTGTTTTGTAGGGCCATGGTTCTTATAATTACTAGAGGACCCCTAAAATGGCATGATTTGACTACTTAAAAGTTTATTGTTATGTAACTTGCTTTAAATATAAATAAAAAAACAACACAAGCGTCTTAGTACACTTTTGAAATTCATCGATAGTCAAGCATCGATATTGTCAAGCACTAACTTGACAGCTTTACCTAACTCTCCCCCCGCGCCCCGCAAAAAACGACAGAACTATTTCTATGAAGTAAAATGGCTAAGGCTCCTCCCTTCCGGGTCGGAACGAGACGGAAGACCGTGTTGCTCGAAGGCTGCTAGCTGCTATAGAGTAAAACGGAATTAGTGTCAAAATTTGCTGCCTGCTAATCTAGCCAAGTAATAATAATAATAATATAATTCTTTATAGCACAAAGTAAGTTTACAAATAATAAAAAAGAATGGAAAAAAAAGTACAACTAGGCGGCCTTCTTGCTATGGTAGCAAGCTCTACCAGGCAACCTTTGGGTGAAAGGAAAGTGCGTTTAGATAAGCGGGATAGTGCATGAAATATACTAACATAAAGTACATAAATTAATGTACACACTAATACATTCATAAGCTTTATATATTATAATAAACTAATAAATAAGCTCTATGACGTAAGAGTATAACGCCATCTTACGAATCAGTTGCTTCAAAAAACGCCCATTATATGCTCGTCACGAGCGGTTTAGCGGCGGCGGTTAGCGGATAAATATAATTGGAGTCTTACACTGAGACTCCCGCTCGGCGGCGGCGGCTGCGACCGCGGCGGCGCCGCAGAGCAAGACGGCGTATACCCACAGTCTAGCTGCGTCTCGCTCTCTCCTGCACGCACGCATATTTCAGGTTTCTGCAGGAGAAAATCACTTAAAATAACTGCCTATCATTAATAATAACATTACTTGTAAAAAACATAGTCTAATATAATCTAATCAAGTAATCTATTTACTTAAAACAACACGTATATTATAATAAGACGCATTCCCAGCGGTTCCATCTGTTGTCATTTGGTTTCTAGTAGGAAAAAGATATTATTGTAGTAAAAATTCTGATCTACTAACTTCCCAATTTACCCTTCAACTGCTAAACTAAACTTATTAAGGCGAGTGTAGCCGTAAACGACCTCGACAGTGGCGCCACTTCACAAAAAAACAGTTTTCTCTTTACACAAACAATCTATCAAAATATCCGATGCCCAAGTTTTTAGTATTTTCCGTAAGTAAAATTAGAACCCGCAAACTCTATAAAATATTCACTGTAATTAAAGTTATGGCCAAACACACACACACACATCAATCAATCATCAATATTTGTATGGATTCAGTGATTGAAAATGGCATAAATTGTTTATCTTACATGAATAGTTTAAATATATATATTTTTTACCTACATGCATACGTCATACTACAAACAATCTCTGTAACAAATGAAAAATACACGAAGCTATCTACTTCTACGATCTTTCGTAGCAAAGTGCTACGGCTCCGTAGCATCGAGTTTATTTCAATTTCAATGGTAAACTCTTTCACACCCAATGTGGCGCGCAGTGGTAATGCGGCAAAGGTTTTGGGTTCGATTCTCGTTTGGGCACTCTTGTAGGTTGAACTAAATAAGTGCCCGAAAAGAAAGATGGTTCCGTGTTTTGGTGGGCCGTCACGTTAAGCTGTCGGTCCCGGATGCTGTCTATTATTACTAAGACGGTGGCCATTACACAACCATGTCAGAGGCCTACTTTTAGTAGTAGGTGGTTGAAAATCTCTCACACCAGAGTTCATCGGGTCTTTGGACGACTCGATGTCTCATACGAAAAAGAGCAATCATAATAATAAGTTCATAATCTGCAACTGAAAACACACACACAAGCATATCACGCCAATAATCCCTTGCGAGGTAGGCTGAGCGTCAACGGCCGCAAAAAACTGACATTTACGCAACGTCTGATAAACATTTGAGGATCATTTGTTAAATTGTGTCGCGCGATAGTGACTGGTTGTCAGCCCATCGCCTAAACTTTCAATACACACCCTCAAGTTCCTTAGTCACCTCTTACGACTCGCATGAGAAAGAAATGGGATGATGCTATTCTAAGCCGGCATCACACGGCATACTGAAAACGGCGCGCGCCAAATGGCCCTAGGTGTGTGCCGGCTCTGGTGACGTTACACCGACCAACCGATTACGCAAGCACAGTAGATCAACGTAATTTATGTATGAGTTTTACTTTACCTAAACATAACACTTTTTGTATGGAGATTTTTGGCTAAACGATCATATCTTGACTGGCCCGAGGGCGTAGCGGATAGTAGCCCTGCCTTCTACCCTGAGGGTCGTGGATTCAAACCCTACCAGACAGAAATATTTACTAAGGCAATTTTCAGATATTATATGTATGTTAAGTCTGAGTGCTTTTAATGTATTATATATGTATTTGTTTACAAAAAAGTACGTAAGTATTGACCTATCTTTCATTTCACCTATCTAGTTCCCATAGTACAGACTTTGCTTAATTTGGGGCTAGATTTATTTATTTATATCGAAACAAAACACAAAATACTTATTTGTTTTAATAATAACTGCAAGTGAACTACAACTGAGTAGGTACCAGTAGGCTTATGATGTGCACTATAGAGAGGCTAGCAGTGTCAAATCGAATGAATGGTTTGTTTAAAATGGTATCTAAACAAGTGTAGAACAAGTGTAGTGTGACTTATGTTTTAATTCTTCAACTTCCTTATTATTATCTATCAGCAATCATTCATGTATGGTTTATTTTGCACTCACAGTGCTATATTATTTTCATAAATTAAAATACTCCACAAGGTTCAATCCCCGGCCGACGCAAAAAGAAAGGTTTCTTATTTGGATGTATCATTAATATGTTGGAAAAAGTTATCTTTCTAATCATTAGTTGCAACCCTTGCACTAGTTATGAAATTTGTAACCTTTTTAGTCAGTCGATTTCTGAAAAATTCATCGGAGATTTTGATCCCAATTTTTCATGTCACCGGTTTAAAACTTTGAAAAACCTGAGATGAGAATCCCACAACATAAGAATTGAAAATATTATGTTGAGAGGTTGAGGAAGTAAAAGAAAAACAAACAGGAAACAGTCTCTTATTGTACGAAGAAAGGGGTCCTCAATACCGGAAGCTAGTGTCTTCGCTGCTAATTTCTGCCGGAAGGTGGCTAAACAGGTTTTATTGTACTGTTTTTCTTGCTACTTAGTTAGACTTACTGGTGAGCTACGCCTTCAAGAAATAGGTTTAATGGGAGCGGCTAATGCGGGAAAAATAATGTTCAAAACGTAAGTAGGCAAATGGAAAGAAGAAATTGAAAAAATGATATCGTGCTGGCCGGTACTTGAAGCCGGGACCGTGGAGTACACTATATGTCACTTGTACGTCGCTTTTAGACGAGTATCAAGAGATTGAAATTTTAGATGTGTTCGGTCGAGGCGCCGGTAACTCAGTTGGCAGAACTTCGAGACGGTAGTACACGGCCCCGGGTTCAAATCCCGGCTGACGCTAACATTTTAATTATTTTTGTTTCATTGCCGTGTGATGCCGGCTTGGAGTAGCATCATTCTACCCGTGGTTGTCATACAAAGCAATTAAGGGATGAATTTGTGTAGGGAATGGGCAGAAGCGTTTCCTGTGAATGTAACATCTTGCACTGCGCTCGCCAATCGGCCTGCCAAGCGTGGTGAGTATGGCAATACCTCCCAATAGGGGGAGGCTCAAGTCCAGCAGTGGACTGTTGTGGCTGTTAATGTTTGTATGTTTGTAATGTTTTTTCATTTATGAAATTATTATAGCACTCTTAGTGCAAGTTAAACCACAGTAGGTAAGTATATAGGTGAATAGCTCATCCACCGGAGTTTATTCTGGTTCGTGACATCCAACATACAAATGACAGCCGCAACGTGAGCCATGATATCCGGTTTATAGCATTTCGTTAATTTGTCAAAATCCGGATCCGGCAGAACACCGGAAAATCATGCGGTGCGTGTGATACAACCTTAGGTGAACGTGCAACTTATTGCAATTGACCACCGGCATACTTGCACTTTAGCTGTCAATTTGGTATGCTGAATAATATTTTGTTTGTTTTGAATACATAGGTAATTTTAAATAACTACTTCATTATTTCTAAATAATATTATTCATTTCTATTTTAATATTTTTCGAAAGGTTTGAACGCGTGACGTCAACATTTTAGGTAAAGCCGGACGGTTCTCTCACTTGTCGTCCGTCTGTCCGTCCGAAACGGAAGACGGACAACAAATCAGAGAACCGCCTTGCCTGCACAAAGAAAACTTTTTTGTTATTAATTTAAACCTGATTTCATTCACATACAAATACGGCCACGGTGTGTTTACGGGTGCGTCTGTCAAATGGCATAGACGTAACGCACCGTAGCCGTATTTGTATAGGATTGAGATCGTAGTTCTCAATTTCTTTTGGTTTGATAGACGCATGCGTTACGGTGCGTTAAAAATACGCAGCGACGGACGACAATTGGGACAACTGCCTTCGTGGCGCGGGCTCTAATCGACCCGGGTTGTTTTGTACTTAATTTGTCCCGTTACCAATTTATACTCTTTTTTATTTGAAGTCGTTTAAATTAAGTTCGTTTTAATAACAGGTGTAGGAGTTCAATTTCAGATGTTCTATCTAATTTTATGTGCATAAATTGTTGAAGTTGAACCGTTTTTAGGGTTCCGTGTCTGAAAAGGAAAGATTACTTTTTTTGTCCTTCCGTCCGTCTGTCAAGACACTTAATCTCGAAAACGCGTAGAGATCTAGTTGTCATTAAAAAATATACTCAGGTCTAGCCGCCCGCTTCTATTTGTTAAAAAATCTCCTAACTAACAATCAAAACTAATAGGGTACTTCCCAGGGACCTATAATAATGAAATTTGGCAAGCACTAAAAACTCCAAAAAAGATCATGCCCACGAAAATATGGAAGCTTGCACTATGCATTAATCCTGTTCACCACTTGCAGACCTCGCATCTAAGCCAAAATGAAATAATTATAGAGTGTAATTATTACTGATCTTTTATAATTATTGCTTATTTTTATTAGAAAATATGTTCTGGAGTTGAACGAGACGGAAGTGCTGAAGTTGGTTTTTTTTTCGTGTCACCTTCATTATGTTATGAAAAAATGATTAAAATCTTTGGTAAAAATAAATTGTTAGCAGTTGATGATTTTTTTTTGAATGCCGTGTGAAGTCGGCTTAGAATAATATCGCCCCATGTCTTTCCCGTGGGAGTCGTAAGAGGCGACTAAGGGACTTGAGGGTGTGTATTGCAATTTTAGGCGATGGGCTGACAACCTGTCACTATGGCGATACACAATTTTCCGAACGACCCTCAAATATTTGTCAGACGTGGCGTAAATGATCGTTTTTGCGGCCATTTACGCTCTGCCTACCCCGATAATAGGCGTGATATGTGTATGTGTATGCATTATTACTCTTGATCTTTTATAAATAAATGCTTATTTTTATTAGAAAAGAAGTTCTGAAGCTATTGAATGATAGTTGGGCACTGAGCGAGACAAAAGTGCTGAAGTTTGACACTTTTTCGTGTCACCATCATCATTATTAGATTGTTAACAGTTGATGAAATTTAAGATTAATTTAGTTTCCCTGTTTTTTGCAACAATGGCTTGGCTATTTTATTACTGAACGAACAAACAAGTACCACACATGATGTAGGTTTACGTGACTTACTTGTTGTTTATTTGATAGAGAGAGCTCTTTACGTTTCTTCATTTCTACGTTGGCTATTCTTCGTTAAAATTGACGACATTATATATTATTTTATTTGTGTTGCGCGATGCATTTTGGGACGAAGTGGTTTTAACAGGCGAACGGAAAAGAACCAAATTTTTCAATGGACGCTTTGGTCAAATGGACTATCATATTAAAGGGCTTGATGTGCATGGGAACCCTTAGTGGGCGAGTCTGACTTGCATTTGGCTGTCTTTTGATGAATGAGTTAAATACCAAATTTTAAAACCCTTCCCGTGTTAGGTATACAATTTTTGAAAACTTGCAAGATCCTGCCCGCGCTTGAATATTTTGCAAGTTTTCAAAAAATGAATGTGGCACATAATTTCAAAATTTAAACAAAACTAAATTGGTCCAGTAGTTTTTGATAAATTCATGGACAATGCCTACATGAGTGGGAATAGGTACTTTAGACACCAACAAAACAATATATTTTTAAATTCTGTTAAACATACATATACATACAAGTCGAATTGAAGGCAGGTATGTTTTTATAAAGATTTCTATACCTCTTTTTTTAAGTCGATATAAAAGAAGATGGCTATTCTTGGACGTACTCGGTTGCAGTGTTTGTGCACGTTCCCTGTACGATTCCCATTAGATACGATCGGACCATGTTATTCTGTCTACGCCAGCTGACCACTAGTAAAGACTAAAACGGCTATACTACTATAAAAAGTATTATAAAATAAAAACAAAAAAAAATATAAGGTAAGTTTTTATTTAAAACAATTTCTTTTAAAAACTGCAATAATTAACAAAGCATATTTTGAGCAAATCATTACAAACGGAAGTTGGGTTCTAAAGAAAAAAGAAAAGCATAAATTATTGTTGACGAAATTTGAAATGACCAAATTTGTTTTTATCGCGCCTCCCGCGTCTACAAGACAGAGAATTCGTAGCACTGTGCTACGGACTCGTAGTAAGCGATCTACGTTATGTTTATTGCGACGGATGTGGTTCAATTGGAAGGTCCTATAGTCGATTCCCGGCTATTCATTCAAATAATAAATTTTAATTAAACACGTATTTTAATTATGTTAAAAATATGGTAGGTTTGAAGATTGGTTTATGATTGTTTTGAGTCTCTACGGGATTGGTTATCGGCACATGTGGCGGAATGGTAGTGCAATCGCCTGCGGCGTAAAGGTTTCGGGTTCGATTTCGTCCCGGTTTAAAACCTCTAACACCAGGGTTCGTCGGGTCGTTCGTTGACTCGGTGTCCCCATACGAAATGAAGAAAGGGGTCTAGAACGTGCATATTTTCTCGGCAAATATGTTAATTTTTTAAATGAGACGGTAGAGCTGAAAATCAGTGCAGACAGGTGGCCTTTGGTAACCTGTTCTGCAATAACTGAGCCTCCCAACCTTTTTTATATTTTCATGCTCACGTTTTTGTATTATACAGAGATTTTATGTACAATAAAGGGATTTTATTATTATTATTATATTATGTAGACATGGAGTTTTTTACTAATATACTGCACTAAGGATAGCCTCTGAAGTATTGTCACAGAATATATAATAGTTGGTATTGTTTCATAATAGTAGATACTTACAATTAGCAAGGAATACTTAATATAACCCATCCACAACACTTACCTTACTCTTTACCTTATTCTCACAAATAAATTTATATTTCATATTTCATAAATTTTCCTGCTTCTGATAAAGTTTTTTATTGTACTATAGAACGCAATGAAATAAATTATTCGAATAAACGAAATCGATTTTTAACACACTTTTGGACTTCAAGTCGCTCATTTTTAAACTTTTTTAAGCTCTTACCAACGTGTACCTAGGTAATATAAAAAAGCACATAGGATACCTCCTCTTATAGTAAGTTAACTAGAAAAAAAAATGCCTCATATAATATAAGGATGTAAAAATATGCTGAAAAAATAGTGTATTTAAAGGGTTGAGCGAGCCAATGAAACTGAACAGCTTTTTCTAGTTATGTTACTAATTCGAACTATGAAAATAAACGGCACTTACTCCCAGAAGTCCCAGAGTATGAAAGACTTTTTTTATATGTCGACCTTCGACCCTTAGGCAAAGTTGTTCAGTTGCATTAGCTGTTTTTACCGCTTAAAATATGTGCAGTAACTTTTTATATACTCTATGGTATTATTGAATCCATTCCAAATATTTTCAGGGTTTGTTCCACTCACAAAATTAAACTGAACAACTTTTACCAAACAATCTTTTGTCGATAAAGGTGTGCGAAAATAAGTTGTTCAGTTATTCTATTTAATAAAACACTTATTCACACAGAAGAAAAAGTTTTTTAGCGTCCCCCCTGAAAATAATTGCGATAAATTTAAAAGAATGTATAGTACCTTACTAACATAAATATGTAGATATCTAGTACATACCTGTTGGTCTGGCTGGCTTCAACACTCTGCAGTGATAGATGCTTCGCACCCGGTATATAAGGACGGACCCACCCCCCCTTTTACCTCCCCCTGCCTGTCCGAGGGCAATGGGCGTCCACAGGTGGCGGCCCTTGCACAGCTTTGGGTAACTAGGGTGAGAAAACGCCGCGTTTTTAATTAGCAAAACGTACGAAAAGTACGTACGCTATAGAAGAATGTTTGTTGTTGTTGCTGCCGTGTCCCTGCCGCCTAGCGAACTATTTAAGGCCGTACCAGTCCCAAACAGTAAATCCCTTTCCTTTTCGCTGCGTTAGAGAGAAACAGACGATGACTTTCATTATTAAAACTAATGTTTCAAAAAGTAATCCCATAGATTCATTAATCATTCAATAACGAAAAAGGAGGACACAAAATAAAATTAGATGGGCAATCAAATCAGGTTAGATTTTTAGTCTAATATATGGATCAAGAACGCAAGTTTATACCTTACTCTACGATTTTTCTCTATCGAGGCAATTTCAATTACTTAATCGTGTTTTGAGTCTCTTAGTTTTGTAGCATATATCTTGAAGTCGTAGTAAGAAAAATATCGTCTCATGATTTGGAGTTTTCAAGAAATACGATACTTACATAATTCCGAACACCATCCAACCTTGGTCGGTTGCTTTCTAAGCCCACTTCACTATAACGCAAAAAGGCTTTTCATAGCCGCTGCCACTAAGCCGAATAAACATCTACAACTTTTGTTTCTGTGTCATGTTAAGATAATCCTTTATTGTGTGTTGGAAATGCAGCCAACAAGCAAAACTCGTTTTAATTGCAAACACTGACTTCGAGACAGGTCAATACTACTGATTACAGTTGGCAACAATATCGAACATTCAATGTGTTAGCAATTCAGCTACATTGTAATGACAGAGCACCGAAACGTCATTAGCTGTCACCCCTCGCGCGCGGAGTTTTTTGGTCTGTGATTTTAATTAAGTAATAAGTATTATGTAGAAACGACTCTTCTGGTTTTACGCCTAATTTCCCTAGTAGGCATATTACCCAAAAAAAACCTTCTATTATCAATAGGCACAAAAGAAAAATCAGTTAAATGTTTAGTATAACATGGAATGGACCATTTCTTTATTAGTTTCTGGAGAATTTATATTAAAAAAATATATATCCGTTGAAACATTGCTCCATAATGTATTACTCTTTACTCCGATCTTTTTGATTTTATACTTAATTACTTTTATACTTAATTACATCAACTTATTACAGCTTTTCATCTTAGATTTCTTTGAATGGCGAAGTCGAAGGTATGTTGGAAAAGAAAGGCTTGTTTTTTACACACCTCCCCAAGCTGTAATGTTTTTTTATAAGTAAGTAGGTATTAGCACGTCCGCTAAAAAGAACAAATTATGGTGTACATTCTTTGCAAATAGAGATGAGCGTGTGGTTTGCGGGCGCATCTGTGCCTTAGTATGAAAAATGTCTAATCAACCATATGTTAACATGATGTTAGTTAAATTTTTGGCCACGTCCATATTTTTTCTGCACAAACTCCACTTGTTAATCTGAATAAATGTATAGATCACCAGTATAAACGACCCGTTGGACGACTCGGTTTCCCACACGAAAAATAAAGAAGACCAGTATAAACGAATTCCTTAAATGGACAGGTGAGCTGTCAGTTATAACATAATCAGTTCCCCGCCGCGGCCCGGCGCCATCGTGTGTTTCATTGGACCCACCGACGGTATCGCGGTACTCGAGTTTTCAGTAGTCTGTAACGGTATGACGTTAATAAAGTGCGTTTTGATTTCCAATGCGCCGTTTCTTGTAGCAGACGATCGTAGATATACCGAAAACTTTGCAGGCGTTATCAGATCATGAAACTGAATAACTTTTTCAATGGAGTCTATGTTGGGGAACGATTTTTTTTCCAGTTTTCAAAGAAACTCAACCAGCTAATCGAAAATTTTGTTTGGGAGGTAGATATTTTTTTTCGTTTACCAACATAGCCTCCATAGAAAAAGTTGTTCAGTTTTATGGTCTGATCATACCTGCAAAGTTTTTGGTACACAGTCCCTTACACCCCGTATAGGCCTTATTGTTCGCTATCGAGAACAGATAAGGTAAGTCACATTTTTACCATTTAAAAGGTGTAAGGGACTGCCCCCCGAATACTGATAGGGTGCAAACAGACAGACCATGAAACTGAACAACTTTCGCCTAGAAACATATATGAGGAAACGACAAAAAAGTTAACTTCACATACGAAATCATAATGAGCTGACTGCATTAAGTACCTATGGGAAGAAAAAAATTGACAATTCCTGAAATATTATTATGGGAAGCTGTTAGTTGAATTGTCTGAATGCACACACACATATCTCCACGACTATAATCCCTTGCGGGGTAGGCAGAGCGTAAACGGTCGCAAAAATAGAACATTTACGCCACGTCTGACAAATATTGGAGAGTCATTCGGAAAATTGTGTATCGCCATAGTGACAGGTTGTCAGCCCATCGCCTAAAATGGCAATACACACCCTCAAGTCCCTTAGTCGCCTCCCACGGGAAAGAAATGGGGTAATGATATTCTAAGCCGGCATCACACGGCACTCCTCGATGAATGCACCTTGTAAGTATTCGGAGGGCAGTCCCTTACACCCTGTATAGGGTAAGCCACGATAATCATTTTAAGATGTCGAGTACTGCTAGATTTACCCTAAGGGGGGAGGCGGTACAAGGGGGTCAATAACGCACTTTTCCTAGTACCTACCTACTATTATTTAATCTGTTCTTTCATGATGTATTTTTTTATGGATCCTGTGGTTCTAGTAGGGCAAGTGTGGTATCATTTGGTGGGCGAGACGACTCGCTCTTATTGCGTTGACGTGATCCAATATTGTAGTTTTCTTTATTCCACCAACCGCTATTCTTCATCTTCATCGAGTAGAATGGTAACTTTTTATAGCACGTTCACACCATGCACCTGCTCCTGCTCCTGCCGCTGCCGCGAATATTGCTTGAAATACTTCTGCGGAAGTAACAACGCGAGTGAGTGTTCACACACTGCCGGTATACCCTTCTCGCATCAATACGAGTGAGCGGGATAGCAATACATACCACTAGCGCTAGCGTTCCATTGACTCGCGCACGAAAAGCCAACAATCGAGGGAGCACGGGAAGTGGCAGCGGCATGACGAGTAGCAGCGCGACTAACCTGTTTACATGCTCGCGCTGCCCACTTCCCTTACTATTTCCCTGCCCATATTGGTATAGTGTCAACGTGATTTTAGATAGCCTTAGACCAGTAATTGGCTACGGCGATAGCTGTTGATGGCTACCAAATTTGGCTGATTATTCCGAACAATTGTCTGACATCGGAATAACATCCAATATTGATAAGTTTCACGAATTGGCCTAGATGGCTTGGCTAACATGATTTCGATATTATTATTATAGTTATAGTAGGAAACTTTGAAAATATATTGCAATTTGTAATGCTCGCGCTGCCCACTTCAGTTACTAATGTATCTGCCTATAGATGCATAGTGTGAACGTGGCATAATGCTTAATATGACCTTACACTCTATGCTGATTGCTGTTGTATGCAAAATATTAGGTTGTCATTTCATGTAATAGTCGCCGAAAGCGTGTTTTTAACACATTTCCGCATGCGAAAGTCTTCAACGAGTGGTCTAAGGTACCACTAGTATTACATTATCTACTACTCGAATGAGGTAGCAAACTGTGGAACTAATGGCGCCACTCTCGACTGTGCCTTTTTTCTGTAATTTGTTGAAAGCTGTTACTTCTTATTGGTGCATTTAAGCACAGTCGCGCCTGTTGCCATCTGCAATAAGCTTTTGAGTTTTCCTCCCGATTTGTTCATATCAAATGTAAGTGTAAATGGATTAGGGTGCAAAAGGGTTATGTGTAGTAAGTAGAAGGTGTGATAGGTGCGCGTGCAGCGGTTATCCGTTTGTGGCAGATGTTTCAATTTCGTAAATTTAAACTACCTACTTATTTTAAATTCTGAAGAAAGTTAAAGAGGCTAGATACCACACTTTCAATGAGTGTGGGGCTGATACCCACGCCCTGGTCACAGTATAATTAACAGTACTAGCGTACAGTATGGTCACTCCCTGCCTCCCCCTACAAGCGCCGCCCACCCGCGCTCGGAGGACGCTCAGACACCGGCTAGCAAGGACGCGACGACGAAGGTCATTTCATACTGCCGCACATTGCATTCCCGATTCGCGAACGCAAAATAGCGGCAACCCTGACATGTTGTCTCACACACACAAGAATGGTCCGCGTTCACCTACGCGAGCTTAGACTGTGTGCGTAGCAACGCGTTTGATTCATACATTTGAGCGCCAGTGTCCGAGGTGTGCCCTGGTATAGATATCAGTCTCTCAAAAAGGAACCTGTTTTTGATATTATTGTGAATCTATATATTTGCACCCTCGTGAAAGAAAATACTTTACTGACTTTCGCGTATTATTGAACTACAGGTAGATGATGGATGGTTGCCATGTGATGCCGGCTTAGAATAGCATCACCCCATTTCTTTCCCGTGTGTGTCGTAAGAAGTGACTAAGGTACTCGAAGGTGTGAATTGCAAATTCAGGCGATGGGCTGACAATCTGTCACTATGGTGATTCACAATATTCCAAATGACCCCCAAATGTTTGTCAGATACACAATATTCCAAATGATCCTCAAATGTTTGTCAGACGTGGCGTACATGTACGTTTTTTACAGCCGTTTACGCTTTGCCTACGCCATAAGGGATTATAGACGTGATATATGTATGTATGTAGATAGATGACGATGTATATAATATTAAATTCAGTGCATGCATATTTGTAGAAGTTCTACCAGATAAACTGAACAACTTTACTTAGTAACATTTTTACCAAATATAAAAAAGTGAAATCCTCCCATACAAAGTGAAATATTTTGCGCACCTTTTGTATGGAAGGTTCAGTTTTTTTCATATTTCGACTATGTTCCTTGGGGAAAGTTGTTAAGTTTCATGCCTTAAAATATTCGCACTGAATTTAATATATATAAAACTTAAAATTAAATTAATAAATAAAATCATAAGTCTGTAAAAAATCCCCTTTATTTCATAATTACTATAACAGAATGGTAATTACATACATTTCCTTGCACATTGCATTACATATTATATTTATTCACATTTTATAGCATTCTATGTTTGGCATATTTACACGATGGCATGTTTTCATACATATGTATTGGCATAATCATTTATTTATTACATAATTCTTACAAAATATGGTTTAATGTCATAAGATAATTATTATTTTAAATTTATATACAGTGTGTAAGGGACAGCTCTCCGAATACTGATAGGAATTCAGACCATGAAACTGAACAACTACTCATCATTTTTTTTACAGGAAACGTATTTTTTTTACATCCCATAGTAAATGCAGTCAGCCGATTGTGATTTTGTATGAGGGGTCGCTTTTTTGACGTTTCCTGACATATGTTTCTAGGTGAAAGTTGTTCAGTTTCATGGTCAATATGCACCCTATCAGTATTCGGAAGGCTGTGCCTTACACCCTGTATATTAACACATAATTTAACATTGCTATTTTATTTAAAGGAGGTATAAAGCAGGTAAACATGACAAAAATAGAATGTAACCTCTACTCCCATTCATATTAGACTCTATTCCATATTACCGTCTTACCATGATGATTATGATTAAGGGCCCGATTATAGTCAGCGGCTCGGCCAAGACGTTTGTCGCGGATTTACAAGGGCTTTTTTTGCGACGAATCATACCGCGTATCATACATTAATTTACCTAATTCGTTCATATAATTAGTTGCGCACAAGTCTTTATAATCTCGCGAGAAATGGTCTGGCCGCTTTCGCGCCGCAGCACGGACGATTTTCATAGTAAATCAAAAAATAACCGTTTGTTATTGAAATTAAGGTGACATTGCCTAGAATGAAAAACCGTAACCGAAGACGTACTTTGTTATACTAGCCAATGTCACCTTTATTTCAATTACGGTGGAGTTCCTTTTCAAATTTCTAGTCAAAAAAGGCCGAGCTGTCGCTCGCAAAAACTGCTCTCGCTTTGCGGCGGCCCTTAAGGTGGTCGTACACTTGTCAGCAACGTACGCGCGTATAAATTCTCTGTAAGAAGTTCTAGCATGTTTTAGCAACCTCGCACACCTAGCCGCCGGCTCTTGTCAAATTCCCTAGCCGATGCTGATGAAGTCATCAGCACTACGCGACGTTCCGGCCAGTGTGACCATATTTATCAAAATAATTATTTTTAAATAGCTGAACTGTAGCAGATATAATGGTAAAATTATCATAATCAAGAATAAAAGTTAACTACTCCGCTCGTAACAGCACACATGTGTGCTTGAAGTACAATACAAATCTATTGTTGCAAAACTCGACCTGAGCGAAGTGGTTAAACGTATTTTGGCAGGTAACAACCGAGTAGCCAGCATAATAACAACTTAATATACGGTCACACCGGCTGCGGTGCTGAAGACGTCAACAGAATAGAAGACGTTCAAATGTTGGCAGTGTACCGTTCTCTTTACACCCACCGTTTCTATTTGGGACGGTCTAGATTAGACACTCTTTTATCTCTGATCTTTTGAGTCTGGCAAAATTACCCATTACACAGGGGTGAAAAGTACTCTATTGGGAACAATGATTCGATGCGACGCGGCTGTGCCAGGTTATCTGCATTCTGCGGCGATGCAGTGCGTACGGCGCGTGCGACGCTGACAAGTGTGCGTTCACCTTTAAATCACCAAACAAAAATCATAGCGCGGTCACTTTCAGTTATATAGGGTTAGGAAAAGAATTATCATGACTAAAACTGTGTACGATTAAACTTATTTCAAACAGTATCTGTCAAATTTAAATCGGTGACTCAATGATATAAACATTCAAATACTTATTATTCATTAGAGTATTTTTTTAAACAAATTAGTCTAAGAGTGAGGGTGGCTATAAGGCGGCCACAAACGTTGCTATAAATCACATAGTGTTGTATTACTTAAATCTCCTCTTGAACTACGGTTTTAAACTATCGTGCGGCAACAACACTACGGCATTTGTAGCTACGTCTGTAGTCAGCTTTATTTAAAGTACCGCCATTCCGCAAAGTCGTTTTTGACAGCTATCATCTCCATACTAAAAGAGATGTCAACAAAGGAAAATGGACCCTCTGCCATAGTATGATAAAGAATCTGACAGCTGTCAAATCTTATTGGAACGGCGGTACTTTAGTTATCGATTTTTGACGGCAACACGGAATGGAGTCTTAATATCCTTGCATAAATTTAAGTGCGAAATAACACAAATCCACTTAAACATCAAAATATAGGATGATATTCTTATAGGTAGGTTGATGTCCGAACATGCCGTGTGATGCCGGCCTAGAATAGCATCACCCCATTTCTTAACTATGGGTGTCGTAAGAGGCGACTTCGGGACTCGAGGGTTAGATGTGTATTGCAATTTTAGGCGATGGGCTGACAACCTGTCACTATAGTAATACACAGTTATCTGATTGACCCTCAAACTTTTGTCAGACGTGGTGTTAATATCCGTTTTACGGCCGTTAACGCTCTGCCTACCCCGTAAGGGATATAGGCGTGATTTATGTATGCATGTATGTATGTTCGAACATTTTGACATTGCCTTTAGCGAAACAAACACACCAGAGTGATAATTTTGCATTATATTGATAATGATAATTAAACAGCTTTTTATTGACTATAATTTGACTAAATTGCATAAAACACTGTTAAATAACATTATTACGGTTGTACCCAATTTGTTATAATTTCCCCTCTCTTAGCAACCAGCACCAACATAAAAAAATCGTAAAATAAAAAAATCTATTCATTTATTATCTACATATCACATAAAAAATATTACTTTACCGAAAATTATCTAAGTTTACCACTTAAAATCTAAGTTTGGTTACTTAAACAGCATCAATTTTGAATATTTTTATTTTGTATTGATCATAATTTATTTTTTAATTATTATTTATTTATATAAACCGTCTTTAAAAGGATTTTTTCAAAGTTAAATTGATGCTGAAAAGCCTAACTACACTAAAAAGACAAAAGTATGCAAGTATAAGAATATTAATTAAATATAATCTTTATATTTCTGTAAATTAATAAAATTATATTATATAGGTAACGAATAATTTTCTTGAAATGCTCTGTGAGATAATTGAGATGCTATAGAACTCAATATGATACAGGGTGTTAGGTAAAATACGGTTAAAGCAGCCCTTCAAACGAAAAACTTGAATTTTCTAGTTTCATAAATTAATTTAATATGAAAAACTTAAATGGAATGCTTGTGTGTTGATAAAATACATCTTTTCCAAACTAGATCAACCATTTTAGTGACAAAATTTATCGTAATAGAAGATTTACCCTACAAAAACTCAAAATTTGATATTGTGAATAATTGAAATTTAACATTTCCTGTACTAATATTATAAATCTGAGAGTTTGTGTGTGTATATATGTTTGTAACCTATTCACGCTCAAACGGCTTGACCGATTTAGATGAAATTTGGAACACAGGTAGAGTATAACCTGGAATAACACATAAGCCACTTTTTACCGTAGAAAAACAACTATTACTACGTGAAAATGAGTGGCAGCGGGTGAATACGCTGGGCGGAAATCTAGTGTTCTAATATAAGTGTAATGTAAAATCGAACAAGTTTCCAAATGGAACCAAGGTATATGAAAATAAACTCCCTCCCGTACTTAATTTAATTAATAACTACACAGATTTGTTTTAAGTCGAATTTCTATTATCATATATCGCGTGGTTCAGCCCTTGAAATATTTAAAGAGTTAATTATTTAATAGTATGGTTTAAATAGTATATATTATGGTATGTAAAAAGTAATGCATTTCCTCTGAAACACGGTGTTTCGCGTCACTACAATAGTCCAATTTTGGCTGCTGTCAAAATCAAGCGCCTCGACCAAGGCCTCGACTTACGATCTATTTTTCTTTCTTGACATGGCTTCGAGAATGGGTTTGACAGATGCCAAAATTAGCTTATTGGAGTAACGCGAATATAACACATAAGATTATTCATGTATGAAAAGAAATTGAAGATTATATTATTACGCGTAGAACGTCAAAATCATATTTTACCAGTCTATTTTACACGAAATCCCTGATGATTTACCTACACTTAATACCCGCTGTATGAATGTTGCCAAGTTGTGTCCTCTGTAGTATTAATGTTGCCAACTTTGTCCCTCTATAGTCCGAATATTGACCACTTTTCTTTTTCCATGGTGTTTATCTTCCTTTCTATTGGTATAAATGTTGCCAACCGTTTTCTCTCTACGGAATAAATGTTGCCAACTTTGGTCCACCCGTGGAATTTATATTGCTAACTTTTCTCCCTTCGTCCGTGGAATCAATGTTGCCAGCTTTTGTCTTTCCGTGTTATGAATGTTGCCAACTTTTGTCCGTCCGTGTTATAAATGTTGCCAACTAACTGTAACTTGTACACCTTTTGATAACTGCTAACTATGCTTGTGTATATCGCGACCTGAAAAAATAAATAATAAACTTGCTGTTCAATATTTTTCATCGCTTCTATTATAAAAACTACATTTTATTCACATAAGTGCGCCTTAAGTAGGTTGTTTAGTCCTTAGGGTCTTAAAGTGATTGGAATTTGGAAAATAAATATCTGCAGCCAAACAAACGCAAACGTACTAGGGATTGGACACTTTTCATTGAAATGCTACCTAGTATCTGTTATGTTAATGGTAATAGGTCTCGCTAACAAAAGGCAAAACCGTCATCTAAACATGCATGTGCCAGTCTCAAATTCCACCTTCACTTGTAGAGCGTGCGGAAAACTATGCCGCTCCCGTATCGGCTTATACAACCATGAAAAGTCTTGCCTCAGACACTGTTTAATCGTCTGTCACAGACGAGTGAGGCCAATGATGAATGGTATATACCTCATGCCTACCGAAATGAAAACGTAATGTGACAAATTTTTATGACAACAAATTAAAGAACGTGTTTTTGTAAATATTAAATGATTCTAACGAAATTTCTCACTTTATTAGATAGTGACTCGCCTCTCATATTGAGCCTATAATATGAACCTTGGACTTACGTTGTGTGTGCCTGCGTAGGCTATGCTAGTAAGGGCCACCTCAGCTAGGAAGGGCCACCTCGGCTAGGAAGGGCCAGCTAAGACTATAACCTACTCACGTAAGTGTGCCTGCGTTGCGCGCGCGCGGCCAGGCGGTAGGCTAGGAAGGGCCACCTCGGCTAGGAAGGGCCAGCTAAGACTATAGCGTACTCACGTTATGTGTGCCTGCGTTGAGCGCGCGAGTGAAGAAGAAGTAAAAGGAAGCAGTCTTACGGGAGAAGTATATTGTCCAGAAGTGTGGAGATGATTGAACAACTTACAAGCTAAACAGTGATCTTATATACTAATTAACCTACGTCATTATTAGCTAAATTGCATATATCTAAAATTGGACTTTAATCTTGTTATTCGCTAGAAGAGCGGAATTGCAAATCTTAATTAGAACAACTAAAAATCACGTCGTTTGAGTTGGATGCTAAGGCAGCATCCTTAACTCGCGCGGCCAGGCGGTAGGCTAGGAAGGGCCACCGCGGCTAGGAAGGGCCAGCTTGTCTAAGAAGGGCCACCAAATACTATAACCTACTCACGTTATGTGTGCCTGCGTTGCGCGCGCGCGGCCAGGCGGTAGGCTAGGAAGGGCTACCTCGGCTAGGAAGGGCCAGCTTGTCTAAGAAGGGCCACCAAATACTATAACCTACTCACGTTATGTGTGCCTGCGTTGCGCGCGCGCGGCCAGGCGGTAGGCTAGGAAGGGCCACCTCGGCTAGGAAGGGCCAGCTTGTCTAAGAAGGGCCACCAAATACTATAACCTACTCACGTTATGTGTGCCTGCGTTGCGCGCGCGCGGCCAGGCGGTAGGCTAGGAAGGGCCACCTCGGCTAGGAAGGGCCACCTCGGCTAGGAAGGGCCAGCTAAGACTATATCGTACTCACGTTATGTGTGCCTGCGTTGCGCGCGCGCGGCGAGGCGGTAAGCTAGGAAGGGCCACCTCGGCTAGGAAGGGCCACCTCGGCTAGGAAGGGCCAGCTAAGACTATATCGTACTCACGTTATGTGTGCCTGCGTTGCGCGCGCGCGGCCAGGCGGTAGGCTAGGAAGGGCCACCTCGGCTAGGAAGGGCCAGCTAAGACTATATCGTACTCACGTTATGTGTGCCTGCGTTGCGCGCGCGCGGCGAGGCGGTAGGCTAGGAAGGGCCACCTCGGCTAGGAAGGGCCAGCTAAGACTATATCGTACTCACGTTATGTGTGCCTGCGTTGCGCGCGCGCGGCCAGGCGGTAGGCTAGGAAGGGCCACCTCGGCTAGGAAGGGCCAGCTAAGACTATATCGTACTCACGTTATGTGTGCCTGCGTTGCGCGCGCGCGGCCAGGCGGTAGGCTACGAAGGGCCACCTCGGCTAGGAAGGGCCACCTCGGCTAGGAAGGGCCAGCTAAGACTATATCGTACTCACGTTATGTGTGCCTGCGTTGCGCGCGCGCGGCGAGGCGGTAGGCTAGGAAGGGCCACCTCGGCTAGGAAGGGCCAGCTAAGACTATAGCGTACTCACGTTATGTGTGCCTGCGTTGCGCGCGCGCGGCGAGGCGGTAGGCTAGGAAGGGCCACCTCGGCTAGGAAGGGCCAGCTAAGACTATAGCGTACTCACGTTATGTGTGCCTGCGTTGCGCGCGCGCGGCCAGGCGGTAGGCTAGGAAGGGCCACCTCGGCTAGGAAGGGCCAGCTAAGACTATATCGTACTCACGTTATGTGTGCCTGCGTTGCGCGCGCGCGGCGAGGCGGTAGGCTAGGAAGGGCCACCTCGGCTAGGAAGGGCCAGCTAAGACTATATCGTACTCACGTTATGTGTGCCTGCGTTGCGCGCGCGCGGCGAGGCGGTAGGCTAGGAAGGGCCACCTCGGCTAGGAAGGGCCAGCTAAGACTATATCGTACTCACGTTATGTGTGCCTGCGTTGCGCGCGCGCGGCCAGGCGGTAGGCTAGGAAGGGCCACCTCGGCTAGGAAGGGCCAGCTAAGACTATATCGTACTCACGTTATGTGTGCCTGCGTTGCGCGCGCGCGGCGAGGCGGTAGGCTAGGAAGGGCCACCTCGGCTAGGAAGGGCCAGCTAAGACTATATCGTACTCACGTTATGTGTGCCTGCGTTGCGCGCGCGCGGCCAGGCGGTAGGCTAGGAAGGGCCACCTCGGCTAGGAAGGGCCAGCTAAGACTATATCGTACTCACGTTATGTGTGCCTGCGTTGCGCGCGCGCGGCGAGGCGGTAGGCTAGGAAGGGCCACCTCGGCTAGGAAGGGCCAGCTAAGACTATATCGTACTCACGTTATGTGTGCCTGCGTTGCGCGCGCGCGGCCAGGCGGTAGGCTAGGAAGGGCCACCTCGGCTAGGAAGGGCCAGCTAAGACTATAGCGTACTCACGTTATGTGTGCCTGCGTTGCGCGCGCGCGGCCAGGCGGTAGGCTAGGAAGGGCCACCTCGGCTAGGAAGGGCCAGCTAAGACTATAGCGTACTCACGTTATGTGTGCCTGCGTTGCGCGCGCGCGGCGAGGCGGTAGGCTAGGAAGGGCCACCTCGGCTAGGAAGGGCCAGCTAAGACTATATCGTACTCACGTTATGTGTGCCTGCGTTGCGCGCGCGCGGCCAGGCGGTAGGCTAGGAAGGGCCACCTCGGCTAGGAAGGGCCAGCTAAGACTATAGCGTACTCACGTTATGTGTGCCTGCGTTGCGCGCGCGCGGCCAGGCGGTAGGCTAGGAAGGGCCACCTCGGCTAGGAAGGGCCAGCTAAGACTAGAGTACTCACGTTATGTGTGCCTGCGTTGCGCGCGCGCGGCCAGGCGGTAGGCTAGGAAGGGCCACCTCGGCTAGGAAGGGCCAGCTAAGACTATAACCTACTCACGTTATGTGTGCCTGCGTTGCGCGCGCGCGGCCAGGCGGTAGGCTAGGAAGGGCCACCTCGGCTAGGAAGGGCCAGCTAAGACTATAGCGTACTCACGTTATGTGTGCCTGCGTTGCGCGCGCGCGGCGAGGCGGTAGGCTAGGAAGGGCCACCTCGGCTAGGAAGGGCCAGCTAAGACTATAGCGTACTCACGTTATGTGTGCCTGCGTTGCGCGCGCGCGGCGAGGCGGTAGGCTAGGAAGGGCCACCTCGGCTAGGAAGGGCCAGCTAAGACTATAGCGTACTCACGTTATGTGTGCCTGCGTTGCGCGCGCGCGGCCAGGCGGTAGGCTAGGAAGGGCCACCTCGGCTAGGAAGGGCCAGCTAAGACTATAGCGTACTCACGTTATGTGTGCCTGCGTTGCGCGCGCGCGGCCAGGCGGTAGGCTAGGAAGGGCCACCTCGGCTAGGAAGGGCCAGCTAAGACTATAGCGTACTCACGTTATGTGTGCCTGCGTTGCGCGCGCGCGGCCAGGCGGTAGGCTAGGAAGGGCCACCTCGGCTAGGAAGGGCCAGCTAAGACTATAGCGTACTCACGTTATGTGTGCCTGCGTTGCGCGCGCGCGGCGAGGCGGTAGGCTAGGAAGGGCCACCTCGGCTAGGAAGGGCCAGCTAAGACTATAGCGTACTCACGTTATGTGTGCCTGCGTTGCGCGCGCGCGGCGAGGCGGTAGGCTAGGAAGGGCCACCTCGGCTAGGAAGGGCCAGCTAAGACTATAGCGTACTCACGTTATGTGTGCCTGCGTTGCGCGCGCGCGGCGAGGCGGTAGGCTAGGAAGGGCCACACGAACAGGAATACGAGTGTTGGCGTGCTCAGCTCCTGCCACGGCCAGCGCCAGCCGCCAGACACTTGCTGTAATACAAAAATATATTAAAAATAAATTAGGCATTTTCATTTATTTTTACATACATACATACATAAATTACGTAATTAGGCGTTTTAACTTCATTTAATTTTCACATAAACCCCGCCTATATCCCCTTACGGAGTATGCAGAGCGTTAACGGCCGTAAAACGGATATTCACACCACGACTGACACGATTGACCCCCAAAAGTTTGACGGTCAATCAGATTACTGTATATCACTATATAGTGACAGGTTTTCAGCTCATCGCCTAAAATGCAACACACATCTAACCCTCGAGCCCTGCAGTCACCTTTTACGATACCCACGGGAAAGAAATGGGGTGATGCTATTCTAAGCCGTCATCACACGGCAAATATCATATGAAATTTTATTACGTATTTTGCCGTGTTATTTCGGCTTAGAGGTGCTGTGATGCCTTCTTCAAGGCACAAAGGTAGATTTCTTTTTAAATAACATGCCAATTGTAATTTTTTAAGTTTTTTTTTTGAGATGCTGTTTGATGCTGGCTTAGAATAGCATCACCCCATTTTTTACCGTGGGTGTCGTATGAGGCGACTAAGGGGCTTGAGGGTTACAAGTGTATTGCAATTTAAGGCGATGGGCTGACAACCTGTCACTATGATTCACAATTTTCCGAATGACCCTCAAATATTTGTCAGACGTGGCGTAAATGTCCGTTTTTTGCGACTGTTTTGCTCTCTGCCTACCCCGCAAGGGAATATAAGATAGGCGTGATATGTGTACGTATATGTGTATGTACATTTTCATTTATTTTTATTTTTTCATACATACATGAATCAGGCCTAAATCCCTTACGGGGTACGCAGAGCGTTAACGGCCGTAAAACGGATATTAACACCACGTCTGACAAAAGTTTGCGGGTCAAGATAATTGTATATCACTATAGTGACAGGTTGTCAGCCCATTGCCTAAAATTCCAATACACATCTAACCCTCGAGCGCCGTAGTCGCCTTTTACGACACCCATGGGTAAGAAATGGGGTGTTGGTATTCTAGGCCGGCATCACACGAAAAATTTATTTTTGATCATCATTAATTCGTGTGTATTTTGAATTTGAAATAAAACTCGTACAAATTGGTCTCTCCATTCCATAGATGTCGCTGTTAGTAAGCTAAAACGCGCATGGTTGATTATCGAGTGAACTTCAAGATTAAATTACATTTACTTTTGAAAAAGGACAAGAAAGATACTTCGGAATTATAATTAGTCGTTATAACATACATATATACATTATGCCTATATCTCTTGTGGGGTGGGCAGAGCGTTAACAGCCGCAAAGCGAATTTGTTATGGCAATTAGACTGAAGTGAACTATAGCGGGAGGTGAAGATATTTGTTTTTGGGTGATTTCAACTCGTGAAACTGAACAACAACAAGAAAGGTCAAGAAATAATCCATTTCTTTAACATTCTTGTAGGGCGGTTCAATCTTTTTCTATCTATCTAATTACCCTATATTAGCTGCTGGACATAGGCCTCTTCTTTAATGCGCCATTCTCTTCGGTCCTGTGCCACACGCCTACCTAAAATTATTTGCACTAAATTGAACAGGAGCTAATATAAAGCTCGACTCACATCTAGCGCGCGTCGATCTCCCTCGACGGCCTTCCGGAGCGCCGCTACGTCTGCCTCGAGTCGCGCCAGCGTGCCCGGCAACTGCTCCAAAACTTTCAGATCTGACAACAAAATTAGTTT
This sequence comes from Tuta absoluta, assembly GCA_027580185.1. Lineage (NCBI taxonomy): Eukaryota > Metazoa > Arthropoda > Insecta > Lepidoptera > Gelechiidae > Tuta > Tuta absoluta. Next base: position 2,244,999 of record JAQAHW010000058.1, on the reverse strand, counting down.
CTTGTTGTAAAGTTTAAGAGTCAAACTCTTGTCGGTGAAGTAACTTCCAATCTTCTCTCCTCTCCGCCAATGACTTGACCTCTTGATACGACACGACATTGACTTTTTCCTTTATCTGGGTAAAGTAAGTGCGTCTAGGTCTACCTCTGAAGAAGAAGAAGTTGTAAAGTTTATTTAAGTTTATTTATATTGCATTGTATAGTCATTTTATAAAATAATAGTTATGTTGGCTGGCTGTTTACCTAAGATACAGGAATTCCAATTCTTAGTTTAGGAAATGGCTAAGCCTCATAATTATTTCATATAAGTGTACCTATTTATAATTAAGTTCATTTTTTTTTAATAAAGAATTCAAGAATAAAACATAAACGTACTAATTAGATGTACCCTTTCCACATGCCCTAAGGTAGACTGGGAGATAACGCCTTTGGCGTTAAGTCCACCCGTGTACATTTACGTGCATAAAGTTAAATAAATAAATAAATGTACTAACAGATTGACGGCCGATATGGCGCAGCGGTATTGCGACTGCCTACTACGCAAAGGTTCCGGGTTCAATTCTCGGTAAGTCACCCACAAAGTGGATATTTATCATTCATTCATTCATATATCACGCCTATAATCCCTTACGGGCTAGGCAGAGCGTAAACGGCTGCAAAAAACGGACATTTACGCCACGTCTGACAAAAATTCGAGGGTAATTTGGAATATTGTGTATTACCATAGTGACAGGTTGTCAGCCCATCGCCTAAATATGCAATACATACCCTCGAGTCCCTTAGTCGCTTCTTACGACACCCACGGGAAAGAAATGGGGTGATGCTATTCTAAGCCGGCATCACATGGCACTTTTTATCACTTTGTGAATTTGTCCCCAGTCTGGTTAGGAAATTGCAGGCAACCACCTGACTGTCCGTCAGAAAGTAAGTCCGTGCTTCGGTCGGCACGTTAAGCCGTCGGTCCCGGTTGCTGTCTATGATCACTTAGCCGGCAGTCGTAACACAACAATGTCAAAGGGCTACTACTAATAGTAGGCGGTTGGAAAACTCTGACACCAGGGTTTATCGGGTCGTTGAACGACTCGGTGTCCCACACGAAACAGAAGAACAGATGCACTAACTAGTCGGCTAGCCGATTAGTCGGCTATTTTTATAGTCGGCTAGATAGCCGATTAGTGTAATAACGACATTGAATTTTAGATTAATAATTTATTTTAACTAAGTTCGAAATGAAACCACAACTATTTTTGCAGTCGGCGACTAGTCGGCTCTCTCTCTTTTCGTGTGGGACACCGAGTGAACCAGGTGTCAGAGTTTTTCAACCGCCTACTACTAGTAGTAGGCCTCTGACATGGTTGTGTAACGACCGCCGTCTAAGTCGGCTGTACTTAAACCGATTAGATAGTAGTCGGTTTTATTGGGTAATTATATTTTATCATCATAATTTTACTGAACATTCTTTTTCGCGACAGTCGGCTCGCCAGGGTTTTTTTAAAGTTTTTTTGTCTATGACTTACGTGTGAGTTGTGACGTGATCTGGTGCGCGTGTCCGTTGCTCAGTCTCGGAGGCCGGGGCTCCGCTGCCGGCTCGGGGTCACTCTGAAAGAAGAAGTTTTCAAATTATAAAGGCCTCAGTAGGCTAACCTCACGGCATGTAACATTGTTGATTCCGTTGCGCTCGATAGTTTAAAACGTCAATATTTGTTACCCACGAAGTTAGGTTTTAGAAACCGCCCAAAAACCATCCTGAAGAGGAGAGGAAGACAAGGGGAGACGGAAGGAGATTGGGGAGCAACGGGAAGGAGTGTGGGGAATATGAAAGAAGACGAGAGAAGAAGGGGAAGAAAGAGAATGCATCTTCACGACGAAATGATAAGGGTTTGCAGTTGACTACGAAACCCCAAAAACACCAGCACCGAAGCGAAAAGTAACCCAAAGAAAAGATCAATACAGGATAGATAGCGGATTGAAAGTGACGTTTACATACATACATATATCACACCTATATCCCTTGCGGGGTAGGCAAGGCGTAACGTTTAAGACAAACATTTAAGGGTCATTCAGAAAGTCCTTTAGTCGCTTCTTACGACAGCCATGGGAAAGAAATGGGGTGATGCTATTCTAAGCCGACATCAAACGGCATTAAGAAAAGCTAAGAGAAGGTGGTTAATTCTGAAAGGAAGGTTAGTGCGACCATGGAGGAAATATACTAGACAAGTGTCAATCCTTACATAATAAACATTTTTACTTCACCTGTTGATACTTCTTTAAATGCTGTTTTATGGGTGAATATAGCACCATAATACCATAAAAGTCATTAAGTAATTTTTTAAGTTACAGTTTATGAGAAGATTTAGGTAGTGTTTTTGTTCTTCTGAGCTTTTACTAGCGCCATCTAGGTTAAATAAGATATTTTAAAAGTCTATCTCTTTCACTCTCTTTTCGTGTGGGACACGGGTTGACAAACAACCCGATGAACCCTAGTAGGCCTCTGACATGGATTTTGTAACGACCGCCATCATAGACAACAATCAGGAAGAGCTTAACGTGCTCTTCGAAACACGGTACATTTTTAGGATTGACTCTCGTATAGTATATTTCCTCCACGGTGCGACTTACAATACTAACATCGACGGTGTCAATGAACTCGTCGTCGGAGTCGTGTCTGGCGCGCGGCGCGAGCGCGGGGGCCGCGGGGGGCGCGGGGGAGGGCGCGCGCGCGGGTGACGACGCGCCCGACACCGACCGGGAACCTGCGGGGGAAACATACTGTAGCGACCTCTCGGAGCTACTACGAGAAGTTAGAAGTAGTTCACAAGCAAGCAAGACGCAACAAAAGTTCCAACTGTAACCGCAAGATGGCGCCACTTGACATATTGGCAGAGAACAATGGGCCTGAAACGCGGTATCGGAGTGTTTCACCGCGCACCGCATATATACAACTTCCAATTCTATCCAGGCGGACCAGTCGGTCACAACACCCGGCCAGGCAGGGTAGCTACCTTTTTCCCGATACTGCCTGCACCTCCTCCATATACGTCTGGCATTACTCCTGTCACCCGCCATAATGTATTACAAACATACACAGCAACAGCCACAACAGTCCACTGCTGGACATGGGCTCCCGCTATTGGGCGGTTTACTCACCACGCTTGGCAGGCGCAGTGCAAGAAGTTACATTCACAGACAACGCTGTTGTCCATTCCCTGGACGAAATTGTAGCTTTGTACGACACCCACGGTTTGTATTGGGGTGATGCTATTCTAAGCCGACATCACACTGCAACTAACAATAGCATCATCACAGTACTTAGCAATGTTCTCTGTGAAAACTGAATTCCACCCTACCTGCCAAGCAGGGTGAAGGAACAATGGAAAGGTTTCCATGCTTGCTCTTCAGCTCTTACCACATACCCTGAAATCTTAGGTTCGCTTCGCTCGCAATATGTATGTCACTATCGTGCAGTGTAGCGACCATCTCAAAAAACAAAGATAGAGTGGTAACTTGATTTTTACCCTTTTTTGTCTATTTAAGGCGAGTGTACCCGTGAACGACCTCGACAGTGGCGCCACATCACAAAAAAAGATTTCTCTTTATTCAAACAATCTATCAGAATGTCCATTGCAAAATTGGACCTGGAAACTCAATAAAATATTTGCTGTAATAAAAGTTACGGCAAAAAAACGTCTACTTTTGGTAAATATTGCCATAACTTTAATAACACCCTATCGGTATTCGATGGGCTGTCTCTTACACCTCGATTAGGGCGGCAAGTTTCTAAATACGCGGATGGTTCTATTAGGTCAGGTATGTGTATTTATTTTACTATTATCAAATAATAATTTATCATATTGTATTTTCCTTTAACTTTGTGTGCAATCTTGTCCCCCGCACGTATTCATTTCTTACTTAGTTTTACAGGTTGGCGGGAAGAGATCTCTATACACAGATAAGCTCACCTTTGTGAACTACTTTTAAAACAAAACCTATTGTATTGTCATTGCACAATAAAGAATAATATAATGCGCACTGCTAAAGAGTGGAACTCACTACCTGCGTCTGTGTTTCCAAACGCATACAACCCTAATCTCTTCAACGTAAGAGTGAACAGGCTACTTCTGGGTGAGCTCGCTCCATCTTAGACTCTGTCTCTGTCCTATGACCTAGACTAGAGTCAAGAGCGAACCCATCATTAATTTAAAAAAAAAATGGTTATTGAAATACTGACCTATGGGTGTGTTGTGTTCTGAGCGTACTCTGGCCAACACATCGCCAGCCACCAGCTGTAGATCGTTGTTAGGAAACTCGGCGTCATCGTCGTCGACTGACAGGAAGGACGCCACGTCAGAGTTGTACGACATAGTCTCTACTATCTGTAATGAGAGAAATATTGCATTTTCATAAATGTCACAAATATTTTTGTACAACGATATAAGGAGCAAGTGCGTTTTTAAATTAATGTAATCAACAGCTCATTTTCATAATAGTAGATAGTATATAGTGATTGATGAAATTTTACTAGTGACCAATTCCGAAAAACATTTGTAGGTCCCATACAAAATTGCCGATCAGCTGATTTGAGTTACTATGGAAACTCAAAATATTTTTGACATACTTCAACCTATGTCTCATGGGGAAAGTTGTTCCATAACATCAGCCTGTCTTAAGATTTCACTATCGGTCACTTGTAAAATTTCACCTTATATTAATTAAAATGTATTACACATAGGTACAAAAGGCGGGGTAGTGTCACAAGGCATTGTCTACCGACCAACTTGAAGATAAACTGCACCCAGATTATCTTATTTTTTATCATTGTAATGCACTCGAAACTCATTTGTCATTACATTGGCATTGTGATTTTCTGTACTTCAAACTGTTAGCAGAATAGGAAACGGCCAAAACCATCAAACTAACAGTCTATTAAAAGAAAACTAGACGCTTTTCAAATAGCGGAATACGGCCTTTGAAATTATAAAAATATACCTCAAGATCTGAAGATTCGGTACTACTGACAGACATCTTGTACAGGAGACTTGTTTCTTGGTTTTGATGATAATAATAAATAATGATAAAAATTGGTGATAATAATTAGTAATTACACTACGAGTCGGAAAAGATCAATAAATATGGCATTACATTACAATTACCTCACTCGTATATGTACAGTCAAGATCAGGCTGGGTTAGACACTCAAACTGCAATATAAGTCTTATGCGTGCGGGTGCCGTGTGATGCCGGCTGTGCCGTGTGATGCCGGCTTAGAATAGCATCACCCCATTTCTTACCCGTGGGAGTCGTAAGAGGCGACTAAGGGACTCGAGGGTGTGTATTGCAATTTTAGGCGATGGGCTGACAACCTGTCACTATGGCGATACACAAATTTCAGAGTATCCCTCGAATATTTGTCGGACGTGGCGTAGATGTCTGTTTTTGCGGCCGTTTGCGCTCTGCCTACCCCGCAAGGGATTATGGGCGTGATATATGTATGTATGTATGTATAAGACCGGTTTAGAGTCCAAAGTGTCTAACCCAGCCTGATTTTGGCTGTACGAGTCGTATCCTTATCAAAACTGTGAATTATTTTATTGATATGGCTGTTTGCAAAACATAATTTATCAACAAATGACGTCTATTATTCTAGATTATACAGAATTTTTTATATGTTGAAGGAGATAAATATCAAACAATCGTAAGTAATTATTCTACAACTGCATCTGAGAAAATTTACAATTAGGCCTTTTTGTCTTTTGCATCTAGTTATGACCCTATATTTAAACCCTGTCATTTCGTTGAATGTCACAACTTAATCTCTCAGGATTAGAAACTGTGTGCCGTGTGATGCCGGTTTAGATTAGCATCACCCCAATTCAATCGTGGGTGAATGGGGATAAATTATTTATCCAGCGAATGTCAGCAGTGTTCCCTATGAATGCAACATCTTGCCCTGCGCTCACCAATCCGCCTGCCAAGCGAGGAGAGTATGGTAATACCCCCCAATAGGTTAGGCCTATGTCCAGTGGTGGACTGGTGTGGTTTTTAATATTAAATGTGATGTTAATGAGGAACCCTTCATTTTTATGTCACTTAGCGACTGTATGACAATGGCGATCAAATAGTCACTATACATAAAACATACATACATCAGCCTATTGCAATCCACTGCTGGACGTAGGCTTTCCCAGGGTACGCTATAAGGCATGATCTCTCGTTTTCGCCATCCAGTCGCTACCAGCCGCCTTTTTTATTTAAATCATCGGTCCACCTGGCCTGAGGTGGTCCAACGCTACGCTTGTCGAGGCTTGCCCTCCACAGATGTGCAAAACCCATTACCACATCAGTTTGCTACACTTCCAGACCATGTCCGTTACGTCCGTCCGTCCGTCTTTTTGTGGAAAGTCTCATTCCGGATTTTATCCATTATAGAGATACCAAGCATAGATCTTCAACCTATGTCTCATGGGGAAAGTTGTTCCTTAACATCAGCCTGTCTTAAGATTTCACTATCGGTCACTTGTAAAATTTCACCTTATTATTAACTAAAATGTATTACACATAGGTACAAAAGGCGGGGTAGTGTCACAAGGCATTGTCTAACGACCAACTTGAAGATAAACTGCACCCAGATTATCTTATTTTTTATCATTGTAATGCACTCGAAACTCATTTGTCATTACATTGGCATTGTGATTTTCTGTACTTCAAACTGTTAGCAGAATAGGAAACGGCCAAAACCATCAAACTAACAGTCTATTAAAAGAAAACTAGACGCTTTCAAATAGCGGAATACGGCCCCTGAAAAACGGCGGAGCTTTGAAACTATAAAAATATACCTCAAGATCTGAAGATTCGGTACTACTGACAGACATCATGTACAGGAGACTTGTTTCTTGGTTTTGATGATAATAATAAATAATGATATAAATTGGTGATAATAATTAGTAATTACACTACGAGTCGGAAAAATCAATAAATATGACATTACATTTCAATTACCTCACTCGTATATGTACAGTCAAGATCGAGCGGGGTTAGACACTCAAACTGCAATATAAATATAAGTCTTATGCGTGCGGGTGCCGTGTGATGCCGGCTTAGAATAGCATCACCCCATTTCTTACCCGTGGGAGTCGTAAGAGGCGACTAAGGGACTTGAGGGTGTGTATTGCAATTTCAGGCGACCTGTCACTATGGCGATACACAAATTTCAGAGTATCCCTTAAATATTTGTCGGACGTGGCGTAGATGTCTGTTTTTGCGGCCGTTTGCGCTCTGCCTACCCCGCAAGGGATTATGGGCGTGATATATGTATGTATGTATGTATAAGACCGGTTCAGAGTCCAAAGTGTCTAACCCAGCCTGATTTTGGCTGTACGAGTCGTATCCTTATCAAAACTGTGAATTATTTTATTGATATGGCTGTTTGCAAAACATAATTTATCAACAAATGACGTCTATTATTCTAGATTATACAGAATTTTTGTTAAGTTGATGGAGATAAATATCAAACAAGCGTAAGTAATTATTCTACAACTGCATCTGAGAAAATTTACAATTAGGCCTTTTTGTCTTTTGCATCTAGTCATGACCCTATATTTAAACCCTGTCATTTCGTTGGATGTCACAACTTAATCTCTTAGGGTTAGAAACTGTGTGCCGTGTGATGCCGGTTTAGATTAGCATCACCCCTATTCTATCATGGGTGTCGTAAGAAGCGACTACGGGATAAACTTATCCAGCAAATGGCAGCAGAGTTCTCTAGGATAACCATCCTGCACTGCGCTCACCAACCCGCCTGCCAATCGAGGTAAGTATGGTAATCCCCCTCAATAGGTTAGGCCTATGTCCAGTGGTGGACTGGTGTGGTTTTTAATATTAAATGTGATGTTAATGAGGAACCCTTCATTTTTATGTCACTTAGCTACAGTGTGACAATGGCGTCAAAATGTTTGTAGCGACATCTGGGAGCTACTACAAGAAGGTCACTCAAGTGGTTCACAAGCAAGCAAGACGCAACAGAAGTTCTCAACATATCCGCAAGATGGCGCCACGTGACAGAACAATATGCCCAGTCCCATTATTGCTCTGTCACGATTAGTGATGTGCCGTTTCCGGCAACATTGGCAACATTGGAAACATTGCTGGCAATATTGCCTCGACCGAAAATTTAAGGAAACATTGCCGAAAGTATTTAAAACTTTGCGTTAGAGTTGCTACACGACATCTCGCAGTGTGTTTTATCGTAAGTGCCGATCTTCAACAACCAAACCATTCGCATATTGACCAATATTGCCAAAGCCGCCGGCAATATTGCCACAGGCACATCACTAGTCACGATACTATACATACATGAAACAGCATTTAAAACGAGGCTGTTGTCTCACGGAAATGGTTGATCTAATGACGATGATACGTATAATAAACAAGTGCAAATGACCGTCAAGTTGGTACCAACCTTGTGTAATTCGTCCACGTACGCCTGCATCGCTTCGTTCTTCGTCATGTTGCCCAGCTTGTTCCATGACTCCCATTTTGCTCTGGAAACACAAATACATTGATATAAAAATAACATAAAATAAATAAAAAATCTGGACAATTCACATAGCGCCATTTAGCCCCTAACTAAGCAAAGCTTGTACTTTGGTTACTTGATAGCTGATATTAATACTAATATAATTTTTATTTTGTAAATAAAAACAGATTATACATAAAAAACGGCCGGCCTGAACACAAATAACTAAAAATTTACTAAAAAAATATTTATGTCTGGTGGGGATCAAACCCACGACCCTCGGCTTAGCGGGCAGGGTAATCCGCTATTCCATCGTGCCAGTCAAACATGCTAGTTGCAAGAGAAAAATTTGGCCTTGGGACTGTCCTTTCTTGTCGTGTGGTACACCGAGTCGACGAACAACCTGTTGAACTTTGAAGCAGTAACATATACCGCTCCTATTGTTTGTATTGTATAGATTCACACTCCACGAAAGAATGCACTGCCTCCCAAGATACAGGTTTAAACCTAGTTTGGGGGTCAGGGCTTCAAAACTTATATTATGTTCAACTGTTTTAGGAAATAAATAAATTTTATTATTTTTATTATTTATATATATACACTATATAGAGGTAAAGCCTAGGGTCCAGCTAAATAAAGCAACTAACTCAAGCGATGGTGGGCTCCATAGCGACCATTCTCCGCTAGCTCATTGCTGGGCTGGTCTGAACCCTGGTGTCAGAGTTACCTGTTGACAACGTCCCAGAAGCCGGGCTTGGGTTTGTCGCAAGGCCCCTCTGTCGCCTGTTTGTAGTAGCTGTAGAAGCGCAGCATCAGCTCATTGCTGGGCTGGTCCGGAACCCTGGTGTCAGAGTTACCTGTTGACGACGTCCCAGAAGCCGGGCTTGGGTTTGTCGCAAGGCCCCTCTGTCGCCTGTTTGTAGTAGCTGTAGAAGCGCAGCATCAGCTCATTGCTGGGCTGGTATGAACCCTGGTGTCAGAGTTACCTGTTGACGACGTCCCAGCAGCCGGGCTTGGGTTTGTCGCAAGGCCCCTCTGTCGCCTGTTTGTAGTAGCTGTAGAAGCGCAGCATCAGCTCATTGCTGGGCTGGTATGAACCCTGGTGTCAGAGTTACCTGTTGACGACGTCCCAGAAGCCGGGCTTGGGTTTGTCGCAAGGCCCCTCTGTCGCCTGTTTGTAGTAGCTGTAGAAGCGCAGCATCAGCTCATTGCTGGGCTGGTCCTGAACCCTGGTGTCAGAGTTACCTGTTCACGACGTCCCAGAAGCCGGGCTTGGGTTTGTCGCAAGGCCCCTCTGTCGCCTGTTTGTAGTAGCTGTAGAAGCGCAGCATCAGCTCATTGCTGGGCTGGTCCTGAACCCTGGTGTCAGAGTTACCTGTTCACGACGTCCCAGAAGCCGGGCTTGGGTTTGTCGCAAGGCCCCTCTGTCGCCTGTTTGTAGTAGCTGTAGAAGCGCAGCATCAGCTCATTGCTGGGCTGGTATGAACCCTGGTGTCAGAGTTACCTGTTGACGACGTCCCAGAAGCCGGGCTTGGGTTTGTCGCAAGGCCCCTCTGTCGCCTGTTTGTAGTAGCTGTAGAAGCGCAGCATCAGCTCATTGCTGGGCTGGTCCTGAACCCTGGTGTCAGAGTTACCTGTTCACGACGTCCCAGAAGCCGGGCTTGGGTTTGTCGCAAGGCCCCTCTGTCGCCTGTTTGTAGTAGCTGTAGAAGCGCAACATCAGCTCATTGCTGGGCTGGTCCTGAACCCTGGTGTCAGAGTTACCTGTTGACGACGTCCCAGAAGCCGGGCTTGGGTTTGTCGCAAGGCCCCTCTGTCGCCTGTTTGTAGTAGCTGTAGAAGCGCAGCATCAGCTCATTGCTGGGTTGGTATGAACCCTGGTGTCAGAGTTCACTCACCAACGTCCCAGAAGCCGGGCTTGGGTTTGTCGCAAGGCCCCTCTGTCGCCTGTTTGTAGTAGCTGTAGAAGCGCAGCATCAGCTCATTGCTGGGCTGGTCCGGAACCCTGGTGTCAGAGTTCACTCACCAACGTCCCAGAAGCCGGGCTTGGGTTTGTCGCAAGGCCCCTCTGTCGCCTGTTTGTAGTAGCTGTAGAAGCGCAGCATCAGCTCATTGCTGGGCTGGTCCTGAACCCTGGTGTCAGAGTTCACTCACCAACGTCCCAGAAGCCGGGCTTGGGTTTGTCGCAAGGCCCCTCTGTCGCCTGTTTGTAGTAGCTGTAGAAGCGCAGCATCAGCTCATTGCTGGGCTGGTCCGGAACCCTGGTGTCAGAGTTACCTGTTGACGACGTCCCAGAAGCCGGGCTTGGGTTTGTCGCAAGGCCCCTCTGTCGCCTGTTTGTAGTAGCTGTAGAAGCGCAGCATCAGCTCATTGCTGGGCTGGTATGAACCCTGGTGTCAGAGTTACCTGTTCACGACGTCCCAGAAGCCGGGCTTGGGTTTGTCGCAAGGCCCCTCTGTCGCCTGTTTGTAGTAGCTGTAGAAGCGCAGCATCAGCTCATTGCTGGGCTGGTATGATCCTGGAAACCAAGAAAATACTACATTAAAATCAATGCTACTTAAGGTGGTCCGTTATACATTCAAACGAAAAACTAAAATTCATTAGACTTATACATACGATGAAGAGCAATTTTTTTACAAATGCTTATGCGAAATGACGAATTCGCACGTAAATTTTGCAGTAGTTGCTCCATCTATTGGCGTAATGTGGCGAATCGGATTTAACAAGGGAATCTTATAGTTTACAATTTATTTTTATTATTTTGCGTAAATGTTATATCAACACGGGACTTACCAACGAATATTTCAATAAGAATTTTGTATCCTATAAAGTCATAAGTCCATTTAACATTTGTATGAAAAACGTCTTACCTAAAGCGGTGAGAGATACAAAACCTGGGGCCGCTTGTCTTTTGTCCACTCTCAATGTTTTTCCAACATTCCAAAATTGATAAAATATTTCATGTATACAGAATACCAAAAAGAATAAATAGATCAAAGGATCACCCATACGTGGGAAGTACACGCTGCGTATTATATTCGGATTATAAAGTAGAAAACAGTTGTATAAAGACCAGCTTTATGCATTCTTCCTTAAGAAATTACAGTTTCTTCTCAAACGCTGAAGCATTACGCCTAATGTAACAAAAACATGCTAACTAATCAAGTAAAAAAAAGTTGAATTATAAAAATATATCCTTGATTGTCGCTTAATCAATAATTTCCAACTTTATGTCGCCTAAACGTGCGTATAAATTCATACTAATATTACAAATAGGAAGGAGAGTGTGGTTGTTTGTTAGTCCTTCTCTTCCGTCACAACGAAACAAATATTTTTTAAAGTCTCACTTTACGTAGGAAGAAATTTCAGTAGAAATAAGTTGCCCTGTTATTTTGTTATTCTTTGTGTGATTCTTGTCATGTTTTTGTGTACAATAAACGGTAAATACATAAATAAATAAACAGTTTTTTGTCGTGATTTTTATGTGTTATTTAAGTGACTGATGAGTCTTAAGGAACTTTCTACTGCGTTACAACATATCATACCCACGGGAAAACGGAAATAGCCGCGGGTAAAACCGCATGGCGGAAAGCTTGTCTACACTAATATTATAAAGAGGAAAGATTTGATTGATTGTTGGTTTGAATTGAATATGCTCCGAAACAATTAGACCGATTTTAAGAAATCTTTTACCATTACAATTCTACATTAACCCTGATGAGCATAGGCTATATTTTATATGGGAAAATGTCTTATTCCCGCGGGTCAAACCGCTGGGCAGGCTGCTATACTAAATAATCATGGGAACGTCAAGGTGGTCCCAAGGATTGCCCAAGGATATCGGATCAGCTTATATCATAAAATCAATGATTCGTTTATACGTTATGGATGTCACAGGTAAGTAGGTAAGGAGCGAACGAAATTATTCACTTAAGAACTGTTATCTACTTAGCAAGATGTAATAATAGGGTCATTGGATTTATATATTTTTGGTTCCAAAAGAAGGTCTATTTCCTAGGCCACATCAAACTGTCTGACTGTCTAAGAGTGCGCTACAAAATAATTCTTAAGAAGAGTGTACCCAACAGTGGCGCCACTTCGAAAAAAAGAGTTTTCTCTTTATACAAACAATCTCCGTTGCTCAAGTTTTTATATTTGGTATTATCCTTAAGTAAAATTAGAACCTGCAGCATCGATGAAATTTTCACTGTAATTAAAGTTGTGGCGAAAAGTTCCTAAAAACGGCAATTTTTGGTATTAATTGCCATAACTTTAATAACTGGGAATATTTCATTTACATAGTACATAGCGTAGGTACATAAGTATCATCAGTTTTAGTTATCTTTATCTCGGTGGGACTCATTTTGTAGAGAAATATAGAATCCGTACTACTATTATAAATCTGAGAATTATGTGTGTGTATGTTTGTATGTTTGTTACGTCTTAAACGGCAAACGGCTTGACCGATTTGGATGATATTTGGAACACAGGTAGAGTATAACCCGGAATAACACATAGGCCACTTTTTAACGCGGGAAAACAACTATTACCACGGGAAAATGAGTGGCAGCGGGTGAAACCGCTGGGCGCAAATCTAGTTTAAAATAAGTAGGTGTTTAGGTGAGTTACGTTAGTTGAAAACTTCAGTAAATTAAACAACAGTTGAATGAGCTGTCTTGACCTTTGATTTGTGCCTCTATGTATATTACCTGTAAGTACCAATTCACACGAAAATCTATCTTACAAGTCTAGCTTTAATGCTCTTTGTTCAATACTCTATTTTCATTATTTTATTTTAAGTACAACGTAATACAAGACCCTGGTAAGTACTTATTTACAGACAGAAGATTAATAAAAAAAAAGTTTAGGGTTTATCCTACTGAAAAAAGAACGTTAAGTAGGGGCCACTGTCAACATCAGTATTATTGTAAGTTTTACTTTTTTTCACACACACACACATCATCATTGGCCTCACACGTCTGTGACAGACGATTTAATCAGTGTCTGAGGCAAGACTTTTATCCGCGTGACGCGGGTGAAGTGTCCTCTCCACAGACACTGCGTTGCCTGGGACGCAATTATGGAAAACGAAGGGCAGCCCAGGACCTGCGCCACCCTCTCGGCCTTCCTGGCTGGATCCGCAGGAACGACTAGTCGATACGTGCGGAGCCAGGTCGGCTGCAGGAGTCTGCCGCGCGGTAGATCTCTGTCACACACGCCTGACGGAGACCCCGTTCCGGGTTTAATTGTGGAGTTGGCCTCTCCAGGACCGTTGTGTTGGGTCGGATTTATCCCTCAGTCGCTTCTTACGACCCCCACGGGAAGAGATGGGGTGGTGCTATTCTACTCTGCCGGCACCACACGGCTGTCACACACACACACACACACACACTTGCTATCAGGCAAATTTATAATTCTCTCACAAACGGCAAATTGTCAGTATCAGCACAAAGTAAGTATTGGCGGCTGCGCGCCGAATACAGAGAGCTCACTTCAAGCAGACGTCACGAAACTCTCCACAATTTGACACGCCGCCGTTTACAAGGAAATCCAAACCAATCCAAACACACATGTAGTCGAGTGTCAACCGCGTTTGGTGCGGACGTGCAATATGGCTTCACGCAAATATAAATAGGTGATGAATTTGTTTGAAATTAGGTGGGAAAGAAATGGGGTGGTGCTCAGTCTCAACAGTCCCAGAGCAGATATCTACTTACTCGCCATTCCCCATTTCATAATAATTGTGCTATGTAGGTAGTATACGTAATGTAAATACAGGGAGTAACAGAAAGTGTATATCAAGCCGAAAGGAGGTCAAAGTGGGGAAATGGGGAAAGTTGTTTAGTTTCATGAGCTCCTTTCGGCTTGATATACCCTTTCTGTTACTCCCTGTATGTTTAGGTACCTACTCCATTGAATAAAATCGGTAAGAAAACTGTGGCAGCCCTTGCCGAAAGCGGAAATAATCGAAAAAAGGGCCGAGTGATTCTTCTGTACATTCTCTATTTTGTGGTATCAGTCAGTACAGTGGGAGTATATTATTCTTTGATCAGTTCACAGTAGACCGACTGAATATATTTATTTCTTCTTTCTTTTAAAGAAAGAAGAAGTAAAATTCGTCTAAGAGTAGCATCAATGCCGCGTGATGCCGGCTTAGAATAGCATCACCCCATTTCTCTCCCGAGGGAGTCGTAAGAGGCGTCTTAGAGGCTTCAGGGTGTGTATTGCAATTAAAGGCGATAGACTGACAACCTGTCATTATGGCCATACACAATTTTCCGAATGACCCTCAAATATTTGTCAGATGTACCGTAAAAGACCGTTTATTTCGACCGTTTACGCTCTGCCTATTCCGCAAGGGATTATAGGCGTGATATGTGTATGTGTGTATGTTAATTTTAATTTAATAGTGAGAGAGGAGGTGACCCACGCTCTGGCTCTTTTCTGGTGCAAAGGTTGGCCATAGCAATTCAACGCGGTAATGCAGCGAGTGTTATGGGAACCTTTGCACCCGGATCGATAAGAGGCGGGCTGTTTGATTAGGTTTAGTTTAGTTTTTAAGTGTTTGACTATGTTGTATATAACAGCTGTATTATTTAGTTTATATTGTTTTTCTTTGGTTGATTAAATAATTTGAAATTTAATAGTTAAATAAGTATTGGCCATTTACAAAAGTAGTATCTTCTAATGTGTTCCGTAGTCAGTCGTACCTCGTACATGACAAAAATATTTACTTTGCTATGTTTGGTGTGTACTCAAATACTTATAGTGATTGGCACGATTACATTTGAAACACTATTTGTGAAGACAATGAGTAATTCTGTTTTATGTACGTTACATATTTAAGAAGAACTCAGTATATCCTACACTGAATATACCTATACCTATCTTATACTAAATTTGCCGTGAGTGTGATGCCTGCTCAGAATCGCATCACCCCAATTGTACCCGTGGGTTGAATATCGAAGAATTCATGGTTTAAAAATGCGTCGTGCGTCACAAATAAAATTCAATCATTATACAGGGTGTAAGGAAAATAATTGCATTCCTTTTAAGAGATGAACCAGTCCATGAAACTGAAAAACTTTCCTCAAGGAACGTAGACCAATGTATGAAAAAAAATTGGCCTCACATACAACCAGATTTGGTCGGCTGCTACATTTTGTATGAGAAGTCAATTTTTTATTTCATATTTCGACCTATGTTTCTAGGGGAAAGTTTTTCAGTGTCACGGGCTGGTTCATGCCTTGAAAGGATCGCAGTACTTTTCCTTACACCCTGTATAGGGTGAAACTTTACTAGTGACCGATAGCAAAAACTTAAGACGGGCTGGTGATAAGGAACTACTTTTTCCAAGGCACGGTCGAAATTATGGACCTCCCTTAAGAAATTGCCGATCAGCTGATTTGAGTTTGTATGGAAGCTCAAAATATTTTTGTCATATTTCAACCTTTGTTCCTTGGGGGAAGTTGTTTCTTATCACCAGCCTGTCTTGAGATTTCGCTATCGGTCACTAGTAAAGTTTCATCCTATGTAATATCGTAAATTTTAACGAAGAATAGCCACGGAAATTGTTGCACAACACGAGGAAACTAATTTAATTTTCAAGGGTTCATCAACTGTTAACCATTTTCACCAAAAATTTTATTGAGATGTGAACTTTTTTTTACAAAAATTAATACATGGTGTAAAAAAATTAACTAAGAATATTTTAAGGGGTGAACCATTACGTGAAACTGAACAACTTTCCCCAAGGAACATAGGTCGAAATATGAAAAAAAAATTGACCCTCCCATACAAATTATCCCGGCCGGGTAACACACAAATTAAGGGAGGGTCAAATTATTTTTTCATATTTCGACCTATGTTCCTTGGGGAAAGTTGTTCAGTTTCACGTACTGGTTCACCCCTTAAAATTTTCTTAGTTAATTTTTTTACACCTTATATAGGTATAGTAAAATAACATAACTACAATAAAATCCAAAATAAAAACAACTTATATGACGATGCTGTTAAAATTAAAAAAATATATATATCTAATTTGGTACATATTTTCGATGGCTAGCTACAAATATCTCATTCTTCATTCACTAATCACTATCAATAATTAGTATAAAATGAAGTCACTTCTCGTTTTCCTATGTCCCTAGGTTTTCATTTGTAGATAGATAGTGATGCAAGAGGAAGGTTTTTATGTATAATTCCTGTCGGAAAAAGGTCTTTTTCCCGCGGTAAAACGTTTAGCAGCGGGTGAAACCGTTGTGTGGGCCGCACTCTAATAAAGTACCTATTAACTGCACTAACATCTGAATGTTTACTGACATCATTTCTTATCGAATATATCATCTTTAAACCCACTAAAGTACAGCTATCCCAATAAACCATATTTGACAGCTGTCACATTTGTGCTTCTGCTATGGCAGAGAGTCCATTTTTCTTCGATGATATCTCCTTTAATATGGAGATGACAGCTGTCAAATATGGCTTATTGGAATGGCGTTACTTTAAGTACAACAATTATGTGCATAAGTATGTTATATGATTTGTTTATTGCAGACAAACTCATTATCACCCGGCTCCGTCGATAACTTAGGTTCAATGCATACATACATACATACACATATCTAGCGTTTATCCCTTGCGGGGTAGGCAGAGCGTTAACGGCAGTAAAATACAGTCGCTATCACCACGTCTGACAAATATTTAAGGGGGGTTTTAGAAAAATTGTGAATCACTATGTTATTAGGTTGTCAGCCTGTCGCGTAAAATTGTAATACCTACACAAAGCCCTCGAGTCCCTTATTCGCCTCTTACGACTCCCACGGAATGGGGTGATGCTATTCTAAGCCGGCATCGCACAGCACTATATTTAGTACAACAATTACGTGTGATGCCGGCTTAGAATAGCATCACACAATTTCTTAACAGTGGGAGTCATAAGAGGCCACTAAGGGACTCGAGGGTGTATATTGCAATTTTAGGCGATGGGCTGACAACCTATCACTATGGCGATACACATTTTTCAGAACGTCCCTCAAATATTTGTCAGACGTGGCGTAAATGTCCGTTTTTGCGGCCATTTACACTCTGCCTACCCCGCAAGGGATTATAGGCGTGATATATGTATGTATGTACAACAATTACGTATTTATATTATTTGATTTGTTTATTGCAGACTAACGCACTATCACTCAGCTCCGTCGATAACTAAGGTTCAACGATCTTTATTTATACTTGTGAATCGTAAACAATGGAAATTAATTCGTGTTTCGATACTCAACTAGTAGACAATGTAAGTAATTAATACTAAACACAAATACAAATTATGTATATTAAAGTAAGTCTATTTTAGGAATGATTTGTAGTAGATAACATCTACTTATTTCGTATTAGTTTTTTTTTTCACACTCGAGTACACCCGTGTCTTCTTTTTCTGTCTGTTTATCCTCTGGTTGGCTAGTAGAGAATGCGTGGCATTAGGCCCGCCTCTAGTACTATAAGCAATAAAGTATGAAAATAAATATATAGTTGCGACTTTATCCTTCGCGGGGAAGGCAGAGCGTCAACAGCAGTTTCGCCACGTCTGTAAAAGCTTAAGTTATCAGCCAGTCGCCTAAAATTGTAATACACTGAATCCCCAATTACCCAATAAAAAGAAATGGGGTGACGCTATTCTGGTTTGGCACCAGGCGGCAAATTTCCTAACAAGAAGTAGTATTAGTACGTATTAGTTGCAAAACTAACTCGGTACATGAAGCCGTGCTACGCGTTATCGGCATCAAAATACAGTAACAAAATTCGCGGGTTGTGGATGACCCGCGGTAGCCCAGATGAAAGAGGCACCGTCACTACTGACGGCGAAAGTCGCAGGTTCAAATCCTGCCCGGGGTAGAAAATTTTCCAAGTTTTCTACAACCTAGCACAGGGAGTGTTTAAAAATTTGGTATACAATAAGCACCTTTAAGTAACACAGCCCTTTTATTGCACTTAGTATGAATGAATAGACAATGAATTGAAACTCATAACATGAACTTGGAACGTAACGGTAAAATTCCACAAGTGCGTAGAGAAATTCTAAACACATACTGACGAAAGTATGTAATTGTGCGAGTACCTACTTACCGAGGCGAAACAGCACACTAATGAAATTTAATTCACACATCACACCTATAATCCCTTGCGGTGTAGGAAGAAAGTAAACGGCCTCAAAAAACGGAAATTTACGCCACGTCTGACAAGTATTTGAGGGACATCCAGAAAATTGTGTACCGCCATAGTGACAGGTTGTCAGCCCATCGCCTAAAATTGTAAGTAATTTTTTTAAAGTTGTTTATTCATCAAGATATCGCATAATTTCACAATAATATAATATCTTCAAACTGTAAGACAGTTTGTAGGCGAAGCCAAGCACTCAGAAGTTCAGAACATTGGCGTCCATGCGACGACATATAGAAGGTAACATGGCTTACCACATAGGAAAGTTTTCATTTTCGGGCAACGCCGCGGGTAACAGCTAGAACTCCATAATTG
The DNA here is from genome assembly GCA_027580185.1 of Tuta absoluta. NCBI lineage: Eukaryota > Metazoa > Arthropoda > Insecta > Lepidoptera > Gelechiidae > Tuta > Tuta absoluta. Next base: position 2,225,958 of record JAQAHW010000058.1, on the reverse strand, counting down.
TCATTGCACAACTGGCTAATTCTTCTAAGCGCCCTAACCACAGACCGCAGACCGTCTTATTGTGTAGAACCATGGTTCCAATGGCAGAACTAGTAATTTTGTGTGTTAAACTTGTTGTCAAACCTGTCATCTGCTTTGTTCCTTTGAAATATTAACCACGGTACAATCAAGGGTGGGAACGGAGGCAATGCGTGCGGTAGAAAATATTTTATATTCTATAATCGATGTCTAGAAAAGGTATGAAGGACAGAGTAGTAATTTCTAATAGCTAAATGTACGAAATCTTTTCCCAAGGAAGGAATACGCAAAAGGTATAAATCAAAATAATAACTTAAAATCCGTACTAATATTATAATTCTGAGAGTTTGTGTGTGTGTATGTACTTATGTTTGTTACCTCTTCACGCTCAAACGGCTTGACCGATTTGGATGAAATTTGGAAAACAAGTAGAGTATAACCCGGAATAACACATGGGAATTACTTGGGAATTACCATGTCAGAGGCCTACTAGTAGTAGGTGGTTGAAAAACACTGACACCAGGTTTGTCCTACACGGAAAGAAGAATATCCAAATCAGAGCTTCACAGCATTTTTTAACTGACTTAAATAAAATGGCCGTGCACGTCTTGTTCGAGTTTCGTTTATTCTTCCCTAGGTCTGCTGTAAGAAATTTCTTATTAGAGGTAAGCAGTGCCTGTTGTGTCTGTATTCTTTATGTGTTTTTCTCTTTACTGTTTCTGTGTACAATAAATCGTAAATAAATAAATTGTTAAGTGCGAATCGGACTCGCGCACGTAGGGTTCTGTACCATTAGGTATAAAAAAAAACCATTGAAGAGGCCCCTTGAATATTTATTTTATTTTTTAGTATTTATTGTTATAGCGGCAACAGAAATACGGAATCTGTGAAAATTCCAACTCAATCAATCAATCAATTTCAACATACAATAATAATAAAAATTTAAAACAACTTACTTACAACTACTTACATACTTAACTTATGTAAGAAACACAAGGTTTGTTTTACTACCCACACTAGGTAATCCACGGTCGGGGGTAACTCTCTAACTATCACGGTTTATGATATCTCATTGTGGCTTGGTGACAGACAGACGGACTGAAATCTCAGTAAATAGGGTCCATCCATCCTGTCCAGCCATAGCCAGTCCTTAGCTTAAAATTGCAATACACATGTAACCCTCGAGTCCCTTAGTCGCCTCTTACAACACCCACGGGAATGAAATGGGGTGATGCTATTTTAAGCCGACATCACACAGTTTTTTGTATGGATAGTTCTATTTTAAAATAAATTATCTTTATGAAAATTTAAATGAATTTAAAGAGTGAACAGGCTTCTTCTGGGTGAGCTCGCTCCATCTTAGACTCTGTCTCTGTCCTATGACCTAGACTAGAGTCACGAGCAAACCCATCATTAATAAAAAAAAAAAAAAAAAGAATTCACTTTATTCAATGTAGGATAGTATTATCATTTTTTTTTTTATGTAGTATTATCATTATCACTTATCTTTTGTATGTTCCACCGACCTATTTATACTGTCAAACGTCTCCATTTTTTCCTGTACCATTCAACATTGAAAACACAACAAAATATAAAAATAATTCTCAAAAACCGGCCTATCCGGAGTCAGGGTTGCCGGTTAATTATTACACAGCGAAAAGCCTGTTGCGTTTCTATTAATATACATTAATTATCATAATTAGTAGTCTGGTCTTGCGATATTTCGACGTCTCTTTGACGTCACGCTTTCGGTATACAGGGTGTTTTTTGATAACAGTTTATTTTAGAGTTAATTAAACGCATGTAAATAAAACCTTTTGTAAATTATGATTCAATTTGTTTATTGTATACTAGTGGTGGAGGCGTAAAGTTACATATCTTGTGATTAACCAGGCTAGACCCGAGGCATTGCGTTTATTTTTGTTATAGGTTTTCAATTATTAAGATTTTGTAATGTGGTGTGTTAACGAATTGATTATACCTTAATGTATAATGAAATGACGTGTAACAAAGTTATCAATAAATGTTATCATATCTCATCTGATCTTATCAATACAAAATTTGTTATAAAAAGAAGAAAATTGTGTTATACAAATTTGTTTTTTTACAATGACGGATCATGACGTCAATAAGTGATATGATAAATGATTATACAAACATACATTGAAAAAAGTAAATTTCATTTTCCATTTGTTATTTACTTTTAACAATTGAATACTGCTATGATTTTGTTAAATTTTATGTTATTTTATATTAACTGACTTCATTTGTTACTTAAATGTTTAACCTTCAAATTAATTGTTTTGTAAGTTTAAATAATATAGTTTCTAATGCAATCAATCGCCTTTAGATTTCCAGTTATGGTTCCAGGTAGAAATGTAATTATTAATAAATAAAAATAAATAAATATGCACTCTAAGTAACACTCTGTATAACAGTGTGAGGTTCGGCTTTCGTTTTACAACTGAGTTGAATACAAAGTATGACGTCGTTTTACACCTTGACTCATTTTTAGGGTTCCGTACTTCAAGAGGAAGAAAACGGAACCCTGTAAGGATCACATTTTAGTTGATTAACCGGGTCTATCGCGATACATACATACATCAGCCTATTGCAGTCAACTGCTGGACGTAGGCCTCCCCCAGGGTACGCCATAGGGTACTATAGAATCACATTTTACTCGTTTTAGGTGATAAACCGGGTCTATCGCAATTCATACATACATACATCAGCCTATTGTAGTCCACTGCTGGACGTAGGCCTCCCCCAGGGAACGCCATAGGGCACGATCTCACGTTTTCGCCATCGCGATAGTTTTGAGGTGAAATAAGCGATTTATCTGGAACCCTGAGTTTAGTTACATCAGCTGTGATTGCGGGTAGACTATAAGATCACTTTGTTGTCTCTCCGTCCGTTTATATTGGAAACGCGTAGACGTATCAAGTTGAAATTTTAACCAAATACTCAAGTCCACAGCCGTTTGTAGTTGTATAAAAATTAAGCTCCTAACTCAACGTTAAAAAATATACGGCCGTTTATGCTGCAGAAACACGACGTTAACCCTCTCAAGGACGGTAGGTACCGGTACCTATACCGGTAGGGTACGTACCCTATGAATGAGAATCAACATTCATAGGGTACCTTCCGTGGACCTAGTATTATGAAAATTGGCATGTCGTGTTGAATCACAAGTTTACGAAAAAATATTATAAACTGTTAATTTTTTTATGTTTTTTTAGGAGCCGAAAAAGAACCTTAGTTTTAAAATTGAGGCTACTAGCCAAATCATATGAAAGTGCTTGCATGTTACGGAACCTCGGTAATAAGACCTTTTTCCAGCATGTTCTATACCTACATATTTTTAACTTGAATCCCGCTATCTATTAAAAAAAAACCGCATCAAAGACCGTTTTGTGGTTTTAAAGTTCTTAACATACATAGATAGGGATATAGGCAGAAACACGGGAAGCGACTTGACTTTATATTTGTAGTGATGATACCAACAAACAAAACTTACGTCTTTTTAATGTTAGTCTTTTTCTTCTTTTTTATGGGATACCGAGTCGTCCAACGACCCGATGATCCCTGGTGTCAGTTTTTCAACCGCCTACTACTAGAAATAGGCCTCTGACATAGTTGTGTAACGACCGCTGTCCCAGGAACCATTTTTCTTTTCGAACTATCAGGTGATTCAGCCGGCAGTGTCCTAAACTGAGCACAAAATCACAAAGTGATCGTATATCAACATTTGCGTTGACTACCACTGCGCCATATCGACCATCGATTAATATTAGTGTATATAAACGTGTAGATTTGGATTTTATTTGCGTTTCCAATACCAGTCTAATCCCACAAAGTAGAGAGGTTCACAGAGGATTCACTCAGGGTTTTTTGATTTTCACGACTGTCACTTATTATGAAGCTAGGGTTGCTACGAGTACTACAAGACGCTCACTCAAAGTGGTTCACGAGCAAGCAAGACGCAACATAAATTCCAACATATCTGCAAGATGGCGCCACGTGGCAGATTGGCAGAGAAACAAAGAGCCTGAAACGCGGTATCGAAGTGTTGCACCGCGTAACGCATATATACAACTTCCCATTCTATCCAGGCGGACCAGTCGGTCCCCTGGCCACAACACCCAGCCACAGGGTAGCTACCCTTTTTCCGATTCCACCTGGAACCCTCCATTCTGCCTATTGACATCCTTCCTGTCACCCGTCATACTACTGTCACTAATGAGGTACGTGACACGCGTAGCACGTGTTATGTTCTTACTGTATTCAATTTATCAGTTACTTAATAGAATCGCTAAATGTCAACTCGAAGTGATTTTTTTTTATTCAATGCAGGATAGTATTATCACTTCTTGACGTCATGATCAAAAAATTATAACTCATTTTTTTTATAACAATTTTGTATTGTCCTGATAGAAAACCGGCTTAAGCGGAATAACAAAAAAAAAGTTACTTTGCGCTAATACTGCAGTGACCAATGACCAAGGTGGCACTTAACATGGCCTAAATGTAAATGGCCAGTCTGCGGCCTCGATTCTCGCGTACCACTTTCTCAGGGAATTCTTAACTATTCCAAAGATATAAGAAAATAGGACCGATAGTAGTTTTGATTCAGAATCAGAACCGAAACCGACCGATGATTTCTTTTACGGATCGTGGTAAATCAATAGCTCAGTAGTTAGAGCGTCAGCATGTTACGCCGAAAGACGTAGGTTTGAATCTTTACCGCGTGATTTTACTCATGATACTGAACAACTTTACCTATGATACATAGGTCGAAATATGAAAAAAGCATTGTTCTCCCATACAAGGTGATATTTTATTATCATTATTTTTGTGTAGTTATTTCTACTCTTCTCGGCACAGGGCCGGTATTTATAGCTAACCAAGTACGGGCTAAGCCAAGTGACTTGGATCCAATGCTACGTCAATTGCTGGTTGGAAAATAGTCGCGTTGGTTAAGAATCGCCGGACTATTGAGCATGTATCTAGTACTATTGATTTTTGTAAATTAATATATGTAGATTTATTATTATTTTATTATTTAAATACTTAAACGGGGTTCTTACCGCGATACTCGATTTTGTTGGTAAGAAAGAACCCCGTTTAAGTGTTTTTAATCATTATGTGTGACTGCGAAAGTTCAAAACAAGAACTTATAAACTTGTATAAAAGTGACATAATTATGCCTTTCAAATATATACTGTCGCGCTACAAGACAGGTAAGAAATAACAGAAGAAAACATTACATAGAATCGAGGACTAAACTAAGCTCATAAACGTACTTACTCAAAACCAGTTTATCGAGATAATTCAGTTCGTTAATGTTCGAGTAATTCGCAAGTTCTTTAACTGATCTGCGCAGGAGTGGATTTGCGATCATTAATTAGTATTCGTTCATAATCTTCACAAATAGTGTTTCAAATGTAATCGTGCCAATCACTATATAAGTATTTGAGTACACGCCAAACATAGCAAAGTAAATATTTTTGTCATGTACTACTGACTATGGAACACATAAGAAGATACTACGTTTGCGTAAATGGCCATACATATATCACACCTTTATCCCTTGCGGGGTAGGCAGAGCGTAAACCATGCCATGGCTATTCTTCGTTAAAATTGACTGTTTTATATAAGGTATAAAAAAACAACTGCAAATATTTTAAGGAGTGAACCAGCCCATGAAATTGAACAACTTTCCTCAAGAAATATTTTTTTACTACATGTATATAGGATTAATTCGATTTGTGACGCGCGTCGCATTTTGAGAACATTAATCTAAGTTGGTTACAAAATAAACTCGCAAAAGTGAACCAAAGCTAAAATTATAAAAAGTACTGTCAAAAATGAACAATAACTAACGACAGTAGGTAATCTATTTGCGACAGTTTGCCTCGTTTTACTGTCCGGTTTTATGTAACTGCGCTTACATTACGCCTTTGTTGCCTTGATGACAACAAGAAATTATCTTACTGCGTTTATTTTTAGTTTGAAAAAGTCATTTCCGTCAACAATACAACGGACATTACGAAAGTTACTTTTAGTTTCAGTCATAATATAGGGTGAAATTGAATACCAAAACTTGCAAAATTAACAAGCGCGGGCAGGATTTGAACCTGCGACTTTCGCATTACTAGTGGCGACGCCTCATCCATCTGGGCTACCGCAGCTCACTCCTTTCCTTGCCCACCAATTTTGCAAGTATGTTTTAATGCCAGTAACGCGTGGCACGGCTCCATCTACCGGGTTAGTTTTGCAGGTTCAAATCCTGTCCGCGCTTGCAAATTTTGCAAGTTAAGAAAAAAAATAGGGTGAAATTTCACTAATGAGCGAAACCGAATCTCAATATTGGTGATAAGGAACAACTTTCCCCAAGGAACATGGGTTGAAATATGACCAAAATATTTTGAGCTTACGCAGTAACTTAAATCAGCTGATTGGTAATATTCCATGTATATCGACCTATGTTCCTTAGCAAAAGTTGTTCCTTATCACCAGCCCGTTCTATTTTCGCTAACGGTCACGAGTAAAATTACATAAACATATCACGCCTTTTATCCCTTGCGGGGTAGGCAGAGCGTAAACGGTCGAAAAATGGACATTTACGCCACGTCAGACATATATTTGAGGGTCATTCGGAAAATTGCGTTTCGCCCTAGTGACAGGTTGTCAGTCCATCGCCTGAAATTGCCATACACACCCTCAAGTCCCTTAGTCGCCTCTTACGACTCCCACAAGAAAGAAATGGGGTGATGCTATTCGAAGCCGGCATCACACGGCTAAAAACGAGTAAAATTTCACCTCATTTAAGGACCAAAACACAGATCGATAGGAATAAGATGTATACCAATACAAAATATGAAGTGTAAAGTTATTGGTAAAGTTGCAGACCCCAAAACCAGCAAGGGAAAGGAGATATTGGCCTCAAATCGGGAAAATAATTCTCTTAACTTAAATTAGCGCTGTCACATTCCGTCAAATAGGTTCAAAAAGGATAGGAGATATCTAAGTCTTCTCATGTTTTATTATTTGACACAAAATACGCGTTATCTGTGAAAATAAGGCGACGATGAAAAACAATAACGACTATATTGCCTAAAAATGGCAAAGCATCCGTAGTAATTTTTGAAGCATGACAGGGTTTAGATATCTCCTATCCTTTTCTTAACCTATTCGCCAGGAAGTGACAGCGATAGTTTAAGGTAAGTTAGGAGAATTTATTTCCCGAATTGAGGCCAATATCTCATACACACATACGTATATCAGGCATATTATATCCCTTGCGGGGTAGGCAAAGCGAGAACGCCTGTAAAAAATTACATTTTCGCCACGTCTGACAAACTTTTAAGGGTTCATTCAGAAAATTATGTATCGCTAAATGACATGTTGTCAGCCCATCGCCTGATATTGCATTACAAATCCCATGTAACCCTTTAGTCATTTAGTCGCCTCTTATGACACTCACGGGAAAGAAATTAAGTTATGCTATTTTAAGCTGATATCACGGCTAAACTACAGACTATAGAATACGTAAATAAAAGTAAAAGGGACGATCATAATTCGTAGCGCCGTCTCTATCGTAACATCGAAAGTGTCGGTCGTTACATAAAATTGTAAATTGTAATACACAAACCGCAAGATTTGAGCTATTTTAGGTTTATATGGTTTTGTAACATTGCTGAAATATCTGGTGTGTAACCGCAGAGATTGTTTGACAAGCTGTCGTGCCTATACTCGGCGGCTACACGGATAAAGATAACTAAATATAGTGTGTAATTCGATTTGTAACATTGCTGAGATGTCTCGAGTGTAACAGGAGGATATCCGCACTCGAAAATTTTGCAAGTTCGCAAAAATTGTATACCTAACACGGGAAGAGTTTTAAAAATTTGGTACTCTATCCGTACTAATATTCTGTATCTGAGAGTTTGTGTGTGTATGTATGTATGTTACAATGAAATTTGAAACACAGGTAGAGTATAACTTGGAATAACACATAGGCCACTTCTTACCGCGGGTAAACAACTATTACCACGGGAAAATTAGTGGCAGCGGGTGAAACCGCTAAGCGGAAATCTAGTCATTAAGTAGTGGGTACAAAATTGTTGAATATATTCAATAACTGTGTACTTACTAAATTTCAAAACACTTTTTCGTGTTGGGTATACAATTTTTGAACTTACGGTACCGACGCGACGCCTATACCGTCTGGGCTACAGCGGTTTACCCGCCGTTGGTAAACTTATGCATACATACATAAATCACGTCTGACAAAAGTTTGAGGGTCAATCAGATAACTGTGTATTACTATAGTGACAGGTTGTCAGCCCATCGCCCAAAATTGCAATACACATCTAACCCTTGAGTCCCGTAGTCCCCTTTTACGACACCCATAGGTAAGAAATGGGGTGAAAGGTGGGGTGGGATTATGCAAGCATATCTAAATGCCAATAACACAGGTTGAACCCTGCCTGTGGTGCAATTTTGCAAGTTTACAAAAAAATACAATTCCCTATGAAACTGAAATAGTTTCACTACTGTGAGTTTCCCCGCGAATATAGGCCGAAATGTGTTATAACATAATTAAGCATCTCGTCTTTGTAGACGCTATAAGCCATAAAATATTGAAGTACACAATTCTGCCAGTAATTACTGGTTAACATGTTTACTGTAGTACCTATCACGTGTTTCACAACAATTATAATACGCGAGAAAAATTAAAGTTAATACAAAATACAGAACATTAGAAAATTCTTTATTTCATTCACAAGATAAGATTACAGTATTTTTGAAAACTTGCAAAATTGCCAAGCGCGGGCATGATTTGAACCTGCGACTTTCGCATTTCTAGTGGCGACGCCTCTTCCATCTGGGCTACCGCAACTCGTTTCTTGCCCGCCAATTTTGCAAGTGTTTTTTAATGCTAGTAACGCGTGGCACGGCTCCATCTACCGGGTTCGTTTTGCAACTAATACCCGGCGACTAATTCTATCTTTACAGATTGAATGTAGTCTAAGCGATGAAAACCCGCTGAATACCAAATTTTAAAACACTTTCCGTGTTAGGTTAAGCGATAAAAACCCGCGATAAATTGAATATCAAATTTTAAAACACTTAGTGTAAGGTATAAAATTTTTAAAAACTTGCAAAATTTTTCAAGCGCGGGCAGGATTTGAACCTGTGACTTTAACCTACTGAAGGGTGCATTGAGACTATGGAACTGAACAACTTCCCATAAGAAAACATTTCAGGAAACGTGATATTTTTATACTTCCTATGGTAAATGCTGTCAGCTAATCGTGATTTGTAGTGGGGTCGAACATTTTTGTCGTTTCCTGACATATTATGTTTCTAGGGGAAAGTTGTTCAGTTTCATGGTCTGCATGCACCCTATCAGTATTGGGAAAGCTGTCCCTTACCCCCCGTATAATATGTATTTATTTAGAAAAAATATATCAGCTATTTAGTTCCCATAGTACTTAGAAGCTATGCTTAGTTGGGGACTAGATGGCGCTGTGTGAAATGTCCAGGATAATAAATGGTATTAGTTGCAAAACTAACCCAGTAGATGAAGCCGTGCCACGCGTTACTGGCATTAAAATACACTTGCAAAATTGGCGGGCAAGGAACGAGCTACGGTAGCCCAGATGGAAGAGGCGTCGCCACTAGTAATGCGAAAGTCGCAGGTTCAAATCCTGCCCGCGCTTGGCAATTTTGCAAGTTTTCAAAAATGATACTTATTTTAATATTATCTGTTTATCGTTTCGTGTTAAACATCTTGTAGTCTGCTGTACCTCTTACTTTCGTTCCTACTGTCTAGAGTCTAGACTGTAATTATAATCTAGATTAAAATCTCTTGTAGGTCTAGCAGTTATGCCATTTCCTTTGTATTTGTATCACTTAGGGCAACCATGTGATGCCAGCTTAGAATAGCATCACCCCATTTTTTTGTTGTGGGTGCAGTAAGAGGCGACTAAGGGACTCGAGGGTTACATATGTCACTATGGTGATACACAACTTTTTGACCCTCAAAATGTTTGTTTGCGGCCGTCCACGATGTGCCTACACCGCAAGATATATAGGCGTGACTAGTACAATTTCACCCTATATATCGACATTTTGTAGGCCATAGTGTTAAATGTTTTTTATTTTGGGACGAGGCTACTATTAGGGTAAACATAATTCGTGGTATTCTTGACAACCATAACCGTTTTCGTAAATACATGGTATGCAATAAAAATATATTTTTTTATTTTTTATTATTAAGTCATACATACAAAAATCACGCCTATATCCCTTAAGGGGTAGGCAGAGCATTAACGGCCGTAATACGGATATTAACACCACATCTGACAAAAGTTTGAGGGTCAATCAGATAACTGTGTATCACTATAGTGACAGGTTGTCAGCCCATCGCCTAAAATTGCAATACACATCTAACCCTCGAGTCCCTTAGTCGCCTCTTACGACACCCATGGGTAAGAAATGGGGTGATGCTAATCTAAGCCGGTATCACACGACCGAATAAAAATATTTAGTTACTTAGTCTTATTATATGTTACATACTTATTAAAAACTGTAGTATAAGTGAATTATTAGATATAAGTAAGTGTCCTCTAATGTTGCAATACCTTATAGAAAGGGTATGATGTGTTGTATCTGTAAAATGTCATATTACAAACACCTGTCAGTATTCATACTAAATGAATATAATTATTAATCTCCGTTATTACTGGACCAATTTTTAGGGTTCCGTACCCAAAGGGTAATTACGGAACCCTATTACTTAGGCTCGGCTGTTCGTCTGTCTGTCCGTCCTTCCGTCCGTTCTACAGTTACGAGGCTGTATTTGAAATTTTTACAGATGTTGTATTTCTGTTGCTGCTATAACAACAAATACAAAAAGAAATATATGGGGGCTGCCATACAAAATACATGTTCTTTGCGTGTTTTTATAGATAATTGTACGGAACCGTTCGTGCGCGAGTCCGACTCGCACTTGGCCGGTTTTTAAGTTGAATCGAGTCACACCGTTAGTATAAAAATAACGCTAGAATCAATAGTAACTGAAAGACACAAATATCGTGTTTATCTTAGTCATCTTACGTCACAGTTAGTTTATGGCGCACCTTTCTCTAGCTTGTACTAGATACTAGTTACACAGTTAAATTGCCAAACTTTACTTGAAAACGTGCTCACGGGCAGTTCTGGCTACGTAAGTGGTACAAAATACAAATAGGTTCGTTTTATTAGATTTCCGCCATGCGGTTTCACTCGCAGCTGTATATCGGTTTTTTCGTGGGAATGGTTATCGGTTTTAATAAGTATTTAGAAATTATATGTATGTTATTTATTTATTTCGTAGTCGTCTACTTTGTTATCTTTCATTATTATGATTTAACACCCGAGTGCACTCGTGTCTTTTTGTGTGTGACTGATACGCTTTTGAAACTGAGCTTTTAAATTTTTAAATACATCTAAAGTCAGATATTTTAAGTGATCCTTCGAACCTGCTTTGTCAGGTCAAGGCTGGTTGAAATCGCCGTGAACTTAACAGGTTCAGAACTGGAAACATCATTCCATGTTTTAAGGTGAGTGTAGCCGTCAACGACTTCGACGGTGGCGGCACTTCACTAAAAGAGGTTATCTCTTTATACAAACAATCTATCAGAATGCCCGATGCCCAAGTTTTTAGTATTATCCTTATGTAAAATTTGAACCTGCAAACACAATAAAATATTCGCTGTAATTAAAGTTATGGCAATTTATACCAAAAGTGGCCGTTTTTAGGCACTTTTTCCACAACTTTAATTGCAGCGAATATTTCATTAAGTTTGCAGTATCAAATTTTACTTCAGGATAAAACTAAAAACTTGGGCATCGGATGCCGTGTGATGCCGGCTTAGAATAGCATCACCCTAATTCTTACCCATGGGTGTCCTAAGAGGCGACTAAGGGACTCGAGGGTTAGATTTGTATTGCAATCGTAGGCGATGGGCTGACAACCTGTCACTATAGTGATACACGGTTATTCGATTGACCCTCAAACTTTTGTCAGACGTGGTGTTAATATCAGTTAAACGGCCGTTAACGCTCTGCCTACCCCGTAAGGGATATAGGCGTGATTTATGTATGTATGTATGTATGGGCATCGGACATTTTGATAGATTGTTTGCATTAAGAGAAAAGTTTTGTTTTTTTTGTGAAGTGGCGCCACCGTCGAGATCGTTGACGGCTACACTCGCCTTAATGTGCAAGTAAATTGTAGACTCTTATTATACAGTAGACTTTTCCTTGTCTTTTATTTATTACTGGATAATATGTACTTATTACTTGTACTTTTTAAGGTTTTTTTATTACTCTTAAAGGGTGATTCCCTTGACCTACCAGCAGGTGAAGAAAGAATAACTTAACTTTGACTTTTTGAACCGCAAATAAGGTCACAGTCACCAATGTGACTCTCTCTCTTTGCGTGTGGGACACCGAATCATCCAACGACGCGATGAACCCTGGTGTCAGGGTTTTTCAACCGCCTACTATCACTAGTAGGCCTCTGACATGGTTGTGTTACGACCGCCGTCTAAGTAATCATAGACAGCACCCGGGACCGACGGCTTAACGTGCCCTCCGAAGCACGGAACCATTTCTTTTCGGGCAATCAGGTGGTTCACCCTGCAATGTCCTAACCACACCGGGAACAAAGTCACAAAGAGATGAATAGCAACTTTTTGTGAGTGTCCCACCGAGAATCGAACCTGGAACCTTTGCGTCGCAGGCAGTCGCATTACCACTGCGCCACATCGGTCGTCAACAGTCACCAATGTGACTGGGACAACGCGTATCATTTTTGTGATTTTATATCGATGACATTTTGCAATTTGTGCGAGATGACTACAAGCCCAAGGCATTAGGGAATCATACGACATACGAGTGTAAGGAAAAGTACTGAGTTCCTTTTAAGGGATGAAAACTTTCCTCAAGGAACATAGACCAATAAATGAAAAAAAAAATTATACCTTACATACAACCAGACTTGGTCTGCTGCTAATTTTTTTTTATTAATGATGGGTTTGCTCTTGACTCTAGTACAGGTCATAGGACAGAGACAGAGCCTAAGATGGAGCGAGCTCACCCAGAAGAAGCCTTTTCACTCTTACTTTGAAGAGATTAGGGTTGTATGCGTTTGGAAACACAGACGCATACATTTTGTATGGGAGGTCTATTTTTTTTCATTATTCGACCTATTTTTCTTGGGAAAAGTTTTTCAGTATCATGGGCTGGTTCATTCCTTGAAAGGAACGCAGTACTTTCCTTACACCCTGTATACTTGATAGATTTTTATAATCTACAGCGCGTATTTATCTCCATATAAGAGAATAGCCGGATAATACACGCCTTAACAACCTTGCATTGTAAATCTCACATTAATACATTGTGATACGCTTTTGTTGTGAAAAAATGCTGTAAATTAATGAAGAATGCAGGATAATCTGATGTAATGAGCGATGATTGTTTCCTTGGAATGGAAGTAGAATGCCAAGATAAACATTATGTAAGAAAATTTTAAAGATAAAAAATATCTTAAATAGCACGGAAAAATGCTAAATGAAAATGAAAAATATTGATTCAACAGGATTACGATTTCAGCATAAAAATAGCTATCAAAAATATTCAACTCACAAGTATAACAGTTAGTAACATAACAATTGCATTACGAATGATCTTATTTTTTGTGATGCCGTGTGATGCTTGCTTAGAATAGCATCACCCCATTTCTTTCCCGTGGGTGTCGTGAGAAGCGACCAAGGGACTCGAGGGTGTGTATTACAAATTTAGACGATGGGCTGACTGTGGTGATACACAATATTCCAAATGACTCTCAAATGTTTGTCGGACGTGGCGTAAATGTCCGTTTTTTAAAGCCTATCTTTTGGTTCGCCTGTAGAGAATGCCGCGCGGCATAAGCAAATTATTAAAACGTGGCTTATACGCCTTTTGTACTTTCTGTGCAATCAAATTTCATAAATAAATAAAAATATATAGCTATATAAGCTATCAAAAATTTTACAATTCTGCCGAAAATGCCCCAGCTCAGCACGACTGCAGTCAGCATAGACTGCTAATGACGCAAATTTTCAGCTGACAGTATTTATTGTTTTTTGCTAAAGACATGAAACTAAATTCACTAGAAATAGCGAAGAACCTATTGATGACTTCGACGGCGCCGCCGCGTATACTTACTTTGTGACTTAGATATCTCCTATCCTTTTCTAACATCTATTTGTCAGAAAGTGACAGCGTTAATTTAAGGTAAGTTAGGAGAATTTATTTCTCGAATTTATAGCTTCAACAAACATTTCTGCATAAACGTTGTTTTCTAATGAGTTAATGTGTGAGTTTAGTCTAGTAGTTGTGTCTTACTTACTTTAATGAATACATACATGCAATCACATCACACTTCATCACACAATTTATTCTAATTTATTCTAAAGAGAAAAGATTTAATCACTAATATCTATAGCGAATGTAGCGATTTTAAAAATATAATTCGCTGTTGATAGCTAAATTATCCTTGAGTAACATGGGCTACTTTTTGTACTGATCTTTTTTTTTCAAGTAGATTCATGTATTAGAATGTCAGGTTAATCATTTATCATTCTGCGCAAATAGGTAGAAGAATGTTACAGTCCATTAAATATATTTAAATGTATAAACGCGCAACGAGCCTGTCTAAATGTTTAAAAACATTATTGTGTTATTTTTAAATACATCAGCCTATTGCAGTCCACTGCTGGACGTAGGCCTCCGAGGACGTGGGTACGCCTATTTAAGTAAGTAGTTTTAATTGTACTAGGGTTACATGTGTATTGCAATGTTAGGCGGCGGGCTGACAACATGTCACTAAGGTGATACACAATTTTCTGAATGAACCCTCAAATGTTCGTCAGACGTGGCGTAAATGTTCGTTTTAAACGGCCGTTTAAACTCTGCCTACCCCGCAAAGGATACGGGCGTGGTATATGCATGTTTATTTGTAGTGTAATTATGGACGTTGAATGAATAGCTATGACGCACGAGATCGGACCGGTTTGTGAAAAAGTAACTGAAGGAGCGATTCCTTCATTTTAATGACATGTTGATGTTAATTTATGTTGTTTGTTGTTTTTTTTTTTACTGGAGGAAATTTACAAGAAAGAAATGCATCTGATCCGTAGAGCGTTTAAGGTTCACACTGAAGTAACGACTGCCGATGTGGCGCAGTGGTAGTGCGACTGCCTGCGACGCAATGGTTCCGGGTTCGATTGTGGGACACTCACGAAGTTGATATTTATCACTTTGTGAATTTGTTCCCGGTCTGGTTAGGACATTGCAGGGTGGACCACCTGATTGTCCGAAAAGAAATGGTTCCGTGCTTCGGAGGGCACGTTAAATCGTCGGTCCCGGTTGCTGTCTATGATTACTTAGACGGTGGCCGTTACACAACCATGTCAGAGGCCTACTACTAGTAGAAGGCGGTTGAAAAACGCTTACACCAGGGTTCATCGGGTCGTTGGACGATTCGGTGTCCCACACGAAAAAGAAAAAGAAAGAAGAAGAATTGCGCGATCAGCGCGTTTGTATGAACCGTATTTTTTTAAACAGCACTCTTCGATTTTAGCCCCGGAGCTTTGCAACCTACAGCTGACTGATTGGTGGGGAGCAAGGTCTCATCCGGAGAAGTTTGCTTGGTTATTCAAACAATCACGCCCTTGGGGCTCGTACCTACAGTAATCCTATGACATTTGGCAAGTAGCTTCGTTTTGAAGAACAAGTTTGGGAAAAAATGATTTTAGTAAAAACTTATTTTTATTGGCCTAAAAAGAAAGAAAATTATATAATTTAGTCTAGTGGTTAAAGTGGGGTACCATATGAAAGGGCTTGATGTGCATGTTACTGAACCCTCGCCTTTGCCGACTACACAAACAAACACAAATCACGCCTATAATCCCTTGCAGGGTAGGCAGAGACATTTACGCCAAGTCTGACAAACATTTTGAGAGTCATTAATAATATTGTGAATCACCATAGTGACAGGTTGTCTGCCAATCGCAAAATTGAAATACACACCCTCGAGTCCCTTAGTCGCCTCTTACGACTCCCACGAGAAAGAAATGGGGTGATGCTATTCTAAGCCGGCATCACGCGGCTACCGACTAGTCGGTGCGTATCTAATTATCATGTTTAAAATTTTATACATTTGTGTACAAAGCGCGAAAATCTCAAACAAATGTTAACGAAGAATAATGTTGTAACTATCTCGTTAACTAGCGTTGCTATTCTGAAACCTATAATGTCGTAACCAACGTCATACAATCACTGGAGACTAAGAGCCAACGCTGCGTAGAGCGGACTAAACGCGCGGGCTATATTCGACAAAATGCTGGAGCAGCGCTGCGCGACGCGGGCGAGACCCGTACGAACACGACGACACCTCGCCGCATTATAGCTACATAAAGGGCCGACAACCTGTCACTATAGCGATACACAGTTTTCCGATTAACCCTCAAATATATGTCAGACGTGGCGAAAATGTCCGTTCTTGCGGCCGTTTACGATCTGCCTACTCCGCAAGGAATAATAGGCGTGATATGTGTGATGTACCGCCGTTCCAATAAGTCGTATTTCACAGCTGTAATCTCCGTACTAAAAGAGATGTCAACAAAGGAAAATGGACCCTCTGCCATAGTATTATCGCGAACCTGACAGCTGTCAAATACAACTTATTGAAACGGCGGTACTTTAGGCACGATGCGCCTTCTAAATTCAGTCGGATAATAATGTTAAGAGGGCGCGTGCAGCCCGCTACGGAGCGTTGGCGCTTAATTGTGAAGTTATTTAGCCTTACTTTAAGTATCGCCCTTGAGTTTAAATACAACTGCAGTATCACTTCATTAAATAATATAAAATTAATTCGCTTCCCGTGTCTCTTTGTCCCTATGTTAGCTTAGATCTTTAAAAGTACGCAGCAGTTTTTGATGAGGTTTTCTTAAAGAGATGAAGTGATTAAACAGGAAGCTTAACTTAGCTTGTACGGCTTATGCCGTGTGATGCCGGCTTAGAATGGCATCACTCCATTTCTTACCCATGGGTGTCGTAAGAGGCGACTGAGGAACTCGAGGGTTAGGTGTGTATTGCAAATTTAGGCGACAGGCTGACAACCTGTCACTATAGTGATACACAGTTATCTGATTGACCCTCGAACTTTTGTCAGACGTGGTGTTAATCACTCGTCTGTCGCTTCATACTATAACAATTTCATTAACAGGTTCAAAATTGTTGTCCGGCTCCCGGTACGTGACAGACAAGCGGTTAAGAGGGCTATCACCTTTTTCTAGCAAATTACCGAAAATAGGCGTTATAAAGAAGCGTTTTTAAGTTAAACTGTTTGGTAAAAAAATAAAATTTCTAGTATATATTGTCAAACATATCTTTAACTAAAAATTGTATTATGAACATTTTGATATTTTAGATTGTAACTTATAATATAAAAGCGAAAACTAAATCAAGTTACTGAAAATGAAGAAAAAGACCTTAAATTAGGCCTGGGTTTTAGATCTATGGTACACTGTAGCTAAATACTAATTTTACATATAAATAGAGGATATCCTTGAGAAAAAACTTTATTTTGTACATTTTTCAAATTCATTTTAAAACATAGTTTAAAATTTCGTTTTCTCATTCACATTTCGTTGAAATATCTTGCTGTTTAAATGGCTTCTGTAGGGAAAATTTGCCATAGGATTACTTAAAAAAAAAATTATGTGTTAGAGGAAGGTGTAATAAATCAAATTGTAAAAAAAAAAAAATTTTTTTTACCTGTATTTTTTGTTAAAAATATTCAAAAAATCCTATATATTTCGCGCAACGATGCTCCGGACCTCAGTATCGCGCCAGCGCTTTTAGAGGTAGGATCTGTGTCGCTCGTGCTCTTCCCGGCATGCGGACGTATTTCGACAGCTGACGCGACGTTGACCTGTGAGTATTTATCAAATATAGGGAGAATAATGTGGTTCTATGATTTCGCTGTGTTGATGTGCATTCGTTCTAATAAAAAAACCTTTATTTCCAGGGAAAATAAAATAAATGTTTTAATTGGATCGTAAACTCAACAAAAAAATGATTTAGTAACGTGAGTATTTATTGTATAATTAATATACCCACTAAATAACATTTTGAAATATTTTGATTAGAGTAAAGTAAGTAAGTTAGAAGCTGAGTCAGTAATATAGTAGCTGAATTAGATTTTTAGAAGCTTAAAATGCTGTTTAAATGAAGCTAATCTGATGTAAAGTTCAGTTGATTAAATATATGTAACACGTTTCATCTACAGTATTTTTGATTTATCAGTTATCTATCACCATGTGTTGATTTTTTGTTGAACCAATCAATAAAACAAACTCATACACTTCACCTGTTATAGACAACCAGACGAGATACAACATAATGAACAATCAACTTCTGCATTCGTCTCACTAGTGTGAGTACGCTCGTATTTCTGAACTGTAATTTATAAGAAGGATACAAAAAAAAAATTGTGGCTGAGTCATTAATTGAGTAGCCGAGTTACATTCTTAGAAGCTAAAATGCTGTAAAAAGAAGCTTGTCTGATGTAAGTTTCAATCAATCAAATATTTAATAATACGTTACAAATGCCGTTTTTTTTTAATCTGTTACCTATAACCCTGTCTTGATTTCTAGTTGATCCAACTAATAAAACGAAGAAGTATACTTCTCCCGTTATAGAGAACTGGGTGAGAATCAACATAATGAACATTCACAGAAGTTGAAGTACGGTACGGATCAGTAGTGTCAAAATCATCAAGATTCAGAAAGATATTTTAAATATCCCCAAACACATATTTGGCGGTCACGGAGATTGTGAAGCTTACTACTGCACCGAAGATAGGAAAAAAGAAGAGGATACTATTTTCTTGAGTTTGCACAACTATTACTTATCACAATAAAACAATTTTAAACGGATTTAAGTAGTGTTTATTTTATATTTTACAATTCCTACGTTTCGAGCTCTTGACAGAGCCCGTGGTCACGGATGACTAAGATGTTAGACGTCATTATATAGAATAGAAATTATTTTTGTTCTACCTCCATATATTTTTTAATTGCCTAGCGTAACGTCCGGGTTCCACACAAAATGCTGAAACCGTATCTTGTATAGTGGGTCTTACAGAATGTTGGATCTGGTTCTTCTGCTGTGTAATCAGATGAGATTCCCCATCCAGTATCTCTGTTGAAATTCGGATGTTTTTGAATTTCTATGGCTTCCCGTACTTTCCTAGGAATGAATCTCTTCTCTCTCGCTAGGATTGCTGCCTTATCGAATCTGACATAATGGGTGGTGTTATCCATGATATGTTCACACACTGCAGACTGTCTGTCACGAGCACGACGGTTTTTTACATCAGAAATATGTTTTATAAAAATAAAATATTGGGATGAATTGAATTTAAATGATTTAGAAAAGCAGTAACTTGGCCTTGTGGAAGCATGGTGAAGGTGTCGTCTACGTAACTTTTATACATCTTCGGCACAGCCGGAGCGTGCCTTAGGGCTCGATCCTCAAAGTCCTCCATAAAGACGTCAGCTATCAAGGGAGATACTGGAGAGCCCATAGCCACGCCGCCGTCGACTTGTATGTAGAAGTCATCATTCCACAATAGGTAACCAGATATTAGGCACCATTCTAAAAGTTCTGCATATTCTATTGTTTTAACGTCCAATAGCTTTTCACTGCAATTCCAGTCAAGGATTGTATTGAAATAGTAAAACGACAACTCCGGGAAAATAACATAGTAATAGAATAAATTGTTTTATTGTGAAAAGAAGAGGATGTTACAACAAAAGTAAAAGCATTAATGTTAATAAGAGAAAAATGTTCGACAACTTGCTATATATAGCAATTGAGCAGAACAGTTCAATAGCGTGGTGGCAAAGACTGTGGGTGGGAAACGAATATCTTTTTTTCCTGAAAGACTCATTTTGTATAGGTAGTATGTGTATGTATGTGTGATAAGCACGGACGAAATACAAAGAGGACATGGCGCAAGTAATTCAAGACATAAGAGGGGTTGTCTCCATTGGGAGGGGTGAAAGGGAAGGGAAATTTAGCCTGCCTGCCCAGAGTGGCGAGTTTAGCATTTACCCCAAATTAGTAAAGTAACTTGTGGCTAAGAATTAATAACTCAGCCACTAACCATTTGTCGCAAAATACTCGAATTATTAATTATGTTACCTTACTATTTAGCGACAACTTTGTTTGTGGCTGAGTTATTAATTTTGTACTGAATAAAATACTGGTAGTATTTTGCAACAAATTATTTGTGGCTAATTTATTAATTTTGTGCCTTAGATTCTTAGAGGGCAATAATGCTAATATAAAAGGTTGTTTGATTAGTAAGCCTTAAATTACGTACCCTACCTGCTACTGCCTACTTTTGACATGTCTAATACTTCCATTACTTCCAACCATACTTCATTATAATTATGAAACTCAAAACACCAATATAAACCACAAAGAAAGCGCAGCGGCGGCGACAGCGGGTCAAGATAAGTTGGTTCTGGTCGCGCTGGTCGCACGGATCGCGGGCTGGCCACCGAGTCGTCAAATACCTACAATGCGGCCGGGCAAATTCTTAATAGGACTCTTAATATCCGTTTTACGGCCTTTAACGCTCTGCCTACCCCGTAAGGGAAATAGGCGTGATTTATGTATGTAGGTATGTTAAATGTATAAAAGACGGCGGGAAAATGACACATTCCTGCGGGAAAACTGGTAGCAGTAGGGGAAGGGTCGTTAGTAAGCCATATAATACGACTTTAAAAGCACCTTAATTCCTAGTCAATGTCTCTTTCATAAAATCA